>JBAIAC010000008.1:20550000-21750000 GCA_037349315.1 Chelydra serpentina
TTAAAATGAGATTTTTAATCACCATTAAGGTTACAGCTATTTTTCCATGATAAACTTGAAATTCTCCCCTCCCCCCCACCCCCATCCCCCCAAAACCCCATCAAATTCACACAACTTAAAGCAATGCACCTGAAATTCTGTTTGTTCTAGGGTAAAACTGTCTTGAAAATTCTGGGTGAAAACTGGCATCGAGTTTGGGATATACGAGACCTTAAAGTCACTTACTTCTTGAAAGTGTTCTTAATCCAGAAAAAGTTAACATAACCCAATAGCCATTGCTTGGCTCAATCTCCAATTTTTTTTGTATTTGTTTGTTTGTCTTGGTAAGGGCTGGTATCTTTGGCTGGTTTGGAGTCTAAGTATCGAGTAGCAGTGGATGTAGGGAAGTTATGTCTAAAGATATCACACAAACGGACAAAGACAACAGCGATCTCCAAATCTATTGAAAACTTGAAGATATTCCTTTCCAAATTTGAGGAGGCCTTGCATTGCATTGATCTCTTCAACTATCTTGGTAGTAGGGTTGCCAACTTTCTAACTGCAGAAGACGGAATACCCCGAGGCCTGCCGATGCTCTGCCCCTTCTTTGGGGCCCCACCCCCACTCAATCCATTTCCCCCTCCCCTCCGTTGCTTACTCTCTCCCATCCTTGCTCACTTGCTCATTTTTCCCAGGCAGGGGTCTGGGGTGCAGGCTGTGGGGTTGGGGATGAGGGTGCAGGAGGGGCTCAGGCCAAGAGGTTTGGAGTGCAAGAGGGTGCTCAGGTCAGGGGGTTGGGGTGTAGGAAGGAGTGCAGGCTCTGGGAGGGAGTTTGGGGGTGAGGGTGTTCTGAGCTGGGCACGGGGTTGTGGCATGGGATGGGGTCTGGTGTGCAGGCTCTGGGGACGGCGGGGGGTGGGGGCTCTGACCTCATGCAGCCCCAGAATTTCCCCAGGATGGAGGAAGTCCACATGGCTCCCAGGAAGCAATGGCATGTCCCTCTGGTTTCTAGGTGAAGAGGTGGCTAGGAGACTCTGTGCCCCACCCCCACAGCTCCCGCTGGCTGTGGTTCCTGGCCAATGGGAGCTGCACCACTGGCACGTAGGGCGGTGCCTATGGGTGGTGGCAGCATGCGGAGCTCCCCTGGCCACCCTTCTGTCTAGGAGCCGGAGGGAGGTGCCAGCTGCTTCCCAGAAACCAGAGCCTGCCTGCCCTGCTGCGGCCAACCGGACTTCTGGCAGCCTGGTCTGGAGAAGCCAAGCTTATTACTACAAAGTATAAAATGAAATTGTTGCGGTCTCTTGTCTTTGCCTTACAATATGCATGTAAGACATGGACTCTAAGGAAACAGGGCATTAAGAGACTTTGTCTTCAAATTGCATGAATTGAAATGGTACAGGCAATTCCTACATGTTAACTCTATTTTGCACATGACTAGCAAGGAGGTAGTCACTCAAACGTACAGCATAACCAGAATGCTCACTGATATTTTCAACACAATCTGGGGTGGGGTGGGAGGAACTTGAGTTTGTGGGACATATGGGTTGGACACACACAGGAAGATTGCCAAATCCAGTTTTGCAGGGACTGGTGCCAGGGATGGGGGCATGGCATGCCAGGGCAAGTGTGGTTTGACGATGTGGGTGGCTGTATGGGAGTCTCAGGGCATGTGAAGGTGGAGGATGGTTGCTGGTCAATGACTTGAGTTGTGCTTACTGTTCATTGTGATGTGATTCTGTGGTGGTTTGCACTGTGTTTAGAGTTTTTATAAGTTATTTGTGTGTTAGGCAATCCACAGGGCAGCTAATGTAAGTCTGGATCAACCAGGCTAGAGCTTCTTAAACTGTGCATTAGTACTTTGCAGACCGTAGAATTCCGTTTGGCTTTTGTGGATACTTAACTTCATTTCTGTACTTCGTTAAACACCTGAAAACTGGGAAATTCAGTTGTAGTTTTAAGTTAAGTTATTGGGACAGATTTACGGCCTTGTATTCATAATACAAGTTTTTTTGTTTTCTGGTCTGAGAATAAAAGTAGAAGGGATCCTAAACAGTGATAGAAGCAGAAAGATCTGTCTGTTTCTCCTCCCAAATTAATACTATTTTACACTACGTATATTGTTTTACAGAATTTTCCATGAGACATCATCTTGATTTGTCCAATTACATGGAAAATGACCAACCATTCCAAACTGAAAATATAAAAATGCCAACCTATTTATGATCTACCAAATATCAGATAGACGTAGTGATTATAGATGCACATGCTTTTAGTTATTTCTTACATTAAATGGGAGATTACTCGGTGTCTGCTATAGTCTTACATATAATTTAAAATAGAATTCTTTTAATTTAGTTCTGTGTACTGTAGTCATAAGTGACTTCAATGCATAATAGGCCCTGATATTAAAGTTCACATATAGTAGTGGGTTGATAATACAATTTCAGAGAGATTAATATGACAACTTTGAGTCCTATCAGTGAGATCCAATAATGTTACACGCTACCCATTGTGACAAAATGGCTGATGTTGGTATGGTGGGTCCCACGCTTTTCTTGGGGGGGGGCTAGGATGCCAACCCTTGCCCCTGTTCTTGGGGCACCAAGGGCCCCGCTAGTGGCCCAGGAAGGTGGTAGAGGAGGGAAACTGGGAAGGGGTCTGGGTTTGCTCTTCATTCTGAGCCCCAGCCCCTCTCAATCCCTGCAGGTTTTTTGCCCTCTTGTCCCTTGGGTAGGGTTACCCTCGGTCCTTGACACTGGGGGAGGGAGTCTCCCTGCTCGGCCAGGGTCTCCCTTCCTCTGGTCTTTCAGTTCTCAGCAACACCCCCTCCAAACTCCAGTCCTCTCGCAACCCCCCCCCCCCCCAGCAGGGTTTTTTTATTAGGTTCCTGACAGGGCCTTAATTGGCTACAGATGCTCCAATTAACCTGTAGTAATCTTCTTCAGTCTATATAAGCCCCACCTTAATTAGCCTAGGGCGCTTAGATCTCCTCTTTCCCACTGCTCCCTGGGCCTGATGTATCACACCATACTCTTAGCTTATGCTGTTTAAAGGTAAAACACAAAAGAGGGTCTAGGCTGTTGAACAAAATATTCACTAAGCTGCTGGCCCATGTGAACTCTGCAAATGTTGTGAGGGCCACAGTTGCGAAGCCTACTTCCTGTCATCCATTCATCTATGTTCTTATGCAATGCCCATTGCTTAGTTTCTGAAAATCTAGTTACCTGGGTATATTTATCTTTTCCTTCCAGTTAGTAGGGCTGGAGTTGGTGGTCTTTTTCTATTGCAAAGAAAAGTTATTTCGTTGGTAGTAGAGTTAAAGTAGGTTCAAACGATATTGTATGACCTTCAGTGAGTCTCACAATGTGGCTAGCACTCCCCTGTCTGAGGCGCCAGTTTCAAAATTTACTTAAACACATGCCTAACTTTAAGCATTTAAGTAGTCCCAGTGATTTCATATGCTTAAAAATACACATGTGTAGGCCCCTCGCTGAACTAGGGCTTGAATGAAACCCAAAGCCTGACTGACTGGCTCTGTTTCTTTTAAGGTCATCCAGGAAGATTATCACTGCATGATCTCCCTGATAATTAGAATGGGAAGGAAGAAGTTGCCACTAGGAGCCCCAACCATAGTGGGGTTGGTGTCTATAAAAATGTGTTTTGGGAATAGGGGAAGGTTCTATACATGCACACGCCTAATGATTGATTTATTTAGTTTGACCAGTAGGATGCAAGCTTAGATCCAATTAGTCTCCCTACTGCGGGGGAAGGAGAATGGATTTTGAAATGATTTCCCATATAATATACCACCTTTCTTATGGCCTTCTATTTAGAGGTCACCACATGGAGCATTTCCAACACCTGTTATATAGATTTATTAACCAGAATTGTAATGTTAATCTCAATCACTGTACATTTTATTATAAATTAATGTTAGAATTAAGACATTACGGTTCTATATGTGGAACTTCTGAATGAGATACAAAATAACATATGCCATGTATTGTGATCAGGGTCTGATTCTGGCTGTAATTTAATTTGCACTTTACTTTGGTGTGTATTTATACATGAATCATGGAACTATATTTGAATAAAGTAGTCCTGGCTAACACTTAAGGTTGTTCATAGTTCTACTTGTATGTTCAATGGAGCTACTCACGACAATGGTGTTGTGGGCAATGTAACACATGTGCTTAAGTGTTTTCAGGACTATAGACTTAAACACAGTACATTTATTATTTTTTAAATATATATTCTGAACTTGAATAGATGTGAACTCAATGAGTTCCAAAGGATGGCTTGTTTCTTCATGGAAGATGAGACAATTGCTCTCAAAATTCTAGTCCCTGCTGTTCAGTGAAGTAATTAAAGATTAAAGCAGAAAATCTTTTATTGTGGCATTAAATCAATCTATAGTTTTAGAAAATATTATCCCAAGCACTTTAATAATTAGAGGGCACTTAAATGAAACACATGCTGATAAATTGAGTGCATTTCACAAGCTGAATTCTGTAATGCCTTATTAGTGATGCCAATAAAATATGCACCATAAAAAGATAGCTATGGACATTATTACATGATACTGGTTTTTTTAAAAACTAATATAGACATTGCTAGTGCCACCTACTGGTGGAAAAATTAGAGCTAAATTTAGTTAACAAAGCAAATCATTAGTGACTCCCACATGTGAGAAATGGGAACTGCAAATATTTATTTTCCTTTGCATAATACTAAAGGAAAAATATGAGAACATTATTCATATTCTGTGTCAGTTCTTCCAAGTAAAGAAGTTATATAAATTAAATTTTAGTTTGAAACCTATGTGGGCTATTTTAGGGACCTTGTTTAATTTTAAACTCTGTCACCATTATGTGAAAAGCTTGGGGGTCGGGGTAGAGGGATTGAAATGGAGGTATAAAACTCCAACCCCAGAGTGGTTGGATTATCTGTATTTTTCCCCTGGTTTTATGCCTATAATTTAAACACAATGGGTCAGTTCTTCACATGGGGTAAATGCTTGTTGCTTCCTTGCTTCCAATAAAACTGTCAATTTATGCTTATGATATGGCCCAAAATTAAAAGGTAACCCCCATTTAAAAAAAAAAAGTTTAGATAGCTATTTTGAATCCCACTAAGGGCTTGTTTGGACTTCTTTTTTTTTTAAAATGAAACAGTAGATCTAAAAATACAAACAAAGACAGGGAGATGTTTCTTATGGAGGGAGGAAGGGAGGGACAGTAGTCCCTCTTCAGTTCCTGATAAGTGATTAGCAATTCGAGATCTTAAGCACAGCAACCGGATTAGCAATCTAGAGAGAATGAAACAATTGCTATAGAAAGAAGAATGATCTTCACGCTTTTACGAGCATAATAAACAAAGAGCAAAACTTAGTTTTTATATGCTTAAAATATTATTTAGTACTCCTTTAAATTCATAGATTCTAAGGCCAGAAGGGACCATTCTCATCCCTGTGCAATATAGGCCATAGAACAGCCCCCAAATTTCTGTTGAACTAGAGCAAATCTTCTTTTAAAAATTCGTTGGTGATGGGGAATCCTTAAACTTTTGTTAAGTTGTTCCAGTGGTCAGTTACCCCTGCTGTTTTAAAAAAAAACACAAAACCTTGTTTCCTGTCTGAATTTGTCCAGCTGCAGCTTACAGCTATTGGATCTTGTTCTACCTTTGTCTCCTAGATTGAAGAGCCTCTTATCAAATATTCATTCCCCATGTAGGTATTCATAGACTGTGATGAATCACCCTTAAACATCTCTTTTGACCGCCTGGATTGTTCTGTAGAAGCGACAGAGTGTCCTGTGACACCTTGTAGACTAACAGACGTATTGGAGCATAAGCTTTCGTGGGTGAAATACCCACTTCGTTGGATGCATGTAGTGAAAATGCATGCATCCGACGAAGTGGGTATTCACCCATGAAAGCGTATGCTCCGATACGTCTGTTAATCTATAAGGTGCCACGGGACTCTTAGTCTGGATCGGTAGAAGCGACAAACATGGCTACCCCTCTGATACTGGATTGTTCTAGTGAACTTTAAGCACTGATGGTGACTTGCATAAGAGATTTCTGTTTATGTTCAAGGAACTTTGCAAGGAATGCCATCTTAATTTAGCTTTAAGGTCTACCTCTATAATAATGGCCTGGAGTGAAATCCTGCCTCCACTGAAGTCAATGGCAAAACTCCTGTTTCACCCTGCTATAGCCTGAGATTCTACAGGCATAGAATTTGTTGCTGATTCCATTCCTTGAGTAGAATTGTATACTGGAATCTAAGCTCACATTTTTGACAACTGAAATGTGTGGACTTTATGGCTGTAAAGGTAACCTTTCAAAAATGAACAGGCTATAAATTGATATTCAGACTCAATCAGTCTGTCTGCAGACAACACTGAAACAGTAACTCAAAGATGTGACATTCTCTTAACTTATCCCAATGGACAGTTACCAATTTAGCACAATGATGGACATTTAAATGTCATCTATTTCACCACTGATTTAAACAGGAAAAGCCAGCTAACATGCTTACTTTGTTCTAGAAGACACTTAGAGGGCTTAGGCCCTGATTCAATAGAGCACTTACTCACATATCCCATTAAAACAGACTCCATTTAAAAGGAGATGGAAAGGGCTCGCCAGTCAGCGAAAAGGGGACGTGAAAACATGTTGGGCAAATGAATCAGAAGCAGAAACAGCAAAGGAATCTGGTGCTTTGCAGTGGCTTTTCTGAGTCTCCAAGCCTTATTAGCAATAAGGGGGGGAGGGATAGCTCAGTGGTTTGAGCATTGGCCTGCTAAACCCAGGGTTGTGAGTTCAATCCTTGAGGGGGCCATTTGGGGATCTGGGGCAAAAATTGGGGATTGGTCCTGCTTTGAGCAGGGGGTTGGACTGGATGACCTACTAAGGTCCCTTCCAACCCTGATATTCTATGATTCTATGAATAGGTGAACAGCAGCATCTCTGACTGTACAAGCACATGTTTTTGTTTAGCTATAGGACTGCTTTTGGATACATTTCTTCTTGGTCCCCATCTTTGCCCTCCTGGTGCATCCTGTCTTCATAAGATGACACAATACCATATAGCATGAAGATGCGTGATGAAAGCTTTCCATCCTGTTTGGGGTGACACCTTCCCCTCCCCCCCACTTTCAAGTTAGGGCTCAGGAAACATTTGTAACTTTGAATCATTGAAGAAGTCATCTAAAAACAAAAGTAAGCATTTAATAGCTGTGATTATGTTGGGATGGGGTAGAAAGACAACGCATACTTCAGGCTTTCTTTATGCGTCACAAAAATAAAAAGGCATGATACCATTTTACTCCTTTTCACGTTACCTTTCATAGCTCTGCCTCCTCCCCTAAGCGCGCCACGTCCCCGCTCCTCCCCCCTCCCTCCTGGAAAGTCCTAAGCATCACCAAACAGCTGTTTGGTGGCGGGAAGCACTGGGAGGTAGGTGGAGGAGCGGGAACGCGGCACGATGGGGGGGAATCAGCAACTACAGTGGGCTGCATGAAATAGCTCCATGGGCTGCGTGTTTGAGACCCCTGCCTTAGAGTATGGGGAGTGCAAAGGTGACTTACTCTATTCCTGCGCTTGGTAGATTTAACAGAATCCAGCCCCAACAGTTTATTATAGGAGAACTGCCTATTACTAAGGTTGTCCAACTCTTCCCATTATAAGGCCCCGTTTTTAGAGGCTGATAACTTCTTTTTTTTTTTTTTTTTTTTTGTAACATTAATGGTTTGGGGCTGAAATTTTCCATGTCAGGTATCTACTTCAGTGGGAATCTTTTTGTACAGGCAACTTTCATTCTGACATTTCCTAGTTTCTGAATGCTTGACTTTTGCAACGTTAATGTTCTTTTAACGTGTGTAGTGTAGCGTAATTACAGCAGTCGCTGAAGTAGCTGTAGGTTATACTGTTCAGCAAGCTGTTTATGAATGCCAGAATTCCCACAGACAGGATGCATTCCATATGGTGACAACTTTAGACTCCTGTATGCACGTTGAGATTGTGTGAATGGTTTTTTTTTTATTTTTTCAGCTTCACTAGTAACCCAGAAGCATCTAGTCACCACCTCTGTTAAACTGATAAATGATTCCACAGTGAACAAGTACATTATCAATGTATGTAGTCTGTGAAACTGTGGTTTAAAATGATTCAAGGTAAACTTGGAAAAATTTTTATTCTAAATGTATTTTTTTCCTTAGCAAAGTAATTGATGATCAGAGATTGTTTGAATCCCTGCCAGCAGTCTAAATCACTGTACAGGTTGCTCTCAAGTGTGAAATTGGTCATCACATCCAAGGTCTATACTATTTAAAATACTGAGTACTAAATGTATTTCTGCCTATGTGCAAAATTTGAATCATGGCACTGTACTATCTTGTTACTTTTCAAGGTTCATTACAGATTGTATTAACTTGCATTTAGGACTCCACTAATACATGTATTAAGTGAAACAAATATTGGAGGTTTTTTTCCTGTTTGTTGGCTAAAATGTTGCAGATCTGTGTGAGGGGGTGTTTAAACTTTTTCAGTTTAAAATGTTTGCAGTGTGGTGGGGAAGGAGATGAAGATCTAAGGCAAACAGAGATTTCAGTCATTTGTCCAAAGACAAAGTCTAGCAGAGCTGGGAATTGAACCCCTATCTCCTGAAACCTAGTCTAAACCAATGTTGGCATTATTTGACCTTCTGACTCTGTAATTTAACCTTTCCAACTCAGTATTCCCATTTTAAAGACGGCAACATCGCCTATCTTCCATCATGGTTGTGAGGCTTGCTGCGTCTCTGTTCTCCTTCTGGTCTGAGTGCATCCTTTCAGATGTCAGTCCTGCAGCCTTTACCTCTCCCATTGCGGCAAAAATTCTCTTACTATTGAACTGAGCTTTGGGCTGCAGTACCTTGTGTATCGACTGTGCTTACCCAGGTCTGATTGGGTTTGGTACCGACAGTTCTTCTTTGGGAGTCTCTGACCACTGAATATAGTAACCAGGCAGCCTTCATAAAATCAAATTTTTGTTTTATTTTAACAGTATGAAGAAAGCATTGGGGATGGGGAGATCATTTAAATAGTCTACTCACATCTGTCTTGCATTGAAGACAAGGCTGATGCATCTAGTTTTGGGCAGGGACCACTGGCTCTATTGAAAAACGTGGCCATGAAATATAAACTAGTCATGCTGGGGTTTCTGTGAGAACGAGGACAGCACAATCTGCGTTCCTGAACGGCAATAGCTACTGAATGATGGGAGAAGTTTAAGATGGTGTTTTTTTGGTCCTGCAAAACCCTAAATGGTTCATGTCCTAACTATGAAAGACTGTTTCACTCTCTGTGTGATAGCATTGCTGTTACTGGTGACAGACTGATGCATCATCAGCCCTTTTCACTTTGTCTGACATATTTCCACTCAGTGTGCTTGTGTATTTAAATTTCCTGTTGCATCAATCAAGTGTCTAGGTGCATTACAAAAGTTAAAGCCACATCTAGATTAGGAAAATGTGCCCATGTATAACTGCACTGATAACCTTGCCAAGGGGTAAGTTAACCAGGTAAATTGCACTGGTATAAGCCCTTTCTTTGTGCTAAGAAGTGCATCTAATTTAGGGGGTTGCGCTGGTGTATCTACAATGATACAATTTTTCCTGATATAGACAACCCCTAGTTAAATGGTAATCTGTGGTAAGTGTCATTTTGCAGCAGAACCTGCTTCTTTGCAATTCCGGTTATGCATTTCAGTACACTTCTTCTGAATAATGGGCATTTATTTGAAGCAAAAGAAATCCATAGCAACATCCAATTTTTATTTTCCTGTGATATCTGAAAGTTGTACTTAGTTTGACTCCTGGTAATCCAACTCCTGAGCTAATGAATGTTTAATTGTGGCTTGCTTAAATGATGGTTTCAGTCCTGGCATGACTGCAGTGAAACAGGTTTTGAAAAAGCCAGTTGAATGGCTTGTGTTGTCTCACTTCAGTATATTTACCTTCTGTTGCTCTATATTCTAAGTTCAGATCACAGGTGGGGATGAAACTCAACAAAACGTTACTGGAATTTGACCTGTGATTTTTGTTTATCTCAATCACTGTAGAAATCCATTGCCATGACATGAGAAATGAGAAAATATCAAACCAAGCCTTTGATTTCCTTTTTTAAAATTAAAATGATTTTAGCAACATTGAAAATTTAGGCAATGCAGAGGTTAATAGTGTGATATATTGCCTTTTTGCTGAATTATATTCAAGCCATGTCTCATTAATGACTCAGAAATCTGATGGCTCTTTGCTAGGGTGACCAGACGTCCTGATACAATCGGGACCGTCCCGATTTTTGACCATGTGTCCTGCGTCCCAACTGATGGTCGGTCGGGATGCCTTTTGTCCTGATTTTCAGTCTTCTTCGTTTTTTTTGTTTGTTTTTGCTCCAGCGGCAGAGGCTCCGGTGGCAGAGGCTTTTTTTTTTTTTTTTTTCCTCAACAACTTTGGCTGCAGAGGCTCTTCCCACAAAAAAACAAAAACCAAAAACGGAAGTCCCGATTTTTGGGTTTTCTCATCTGGTCACCCTACTCTTTGCTGACCTGTTGGCTATGACTTAGTCTCAGTGCATTTCCTACTGGAAAGGTGCCCAGGCCCCACAAACAACTGTCACATTTCTCAGTAATTAGCACTTTGGGGACAGTCTTCACAAAAAAGCCAAGGAATGAATGGGCCTGGAAAGTACACTGTCCTTTCGCTTTTGAAAAGTGGTCATCACAAATCTGGGCTGAGGCACATTAATTGGAGCAGGGTAGGGAAAGCTGTTATTTCTTTGTTTTGCAGATAACCTGAGACTGAAGTCCTCTAATTTTCTTTTTTTTCCCAGGAGCATTGAATGTATGTGGAAAAAGCTGGAGGAGTTGGTGGGTGGGAGGAACAAGAGTATTCTAATTGTACTTTTGATTTTTTTTTCCTTCCTAAGTGTAGTACTTTGCATTTGTCTTTATTGAATTTCATCTTGTTGATTTCAGACCAATCCTCT
Organism: Chelydra serpentina; assembly: GCA_037349315.1. Lineage (NCBI taxonomy): Eukaryota > Metazoa > Chordata > Testudines > Chelydridae > Chelydra > Chelydra serpentina. Next base: position 20,561,010 of record JBAIAC010000008.1, read on the forward strand.
AATTTGTCAAGGTTGTTTTGAATTCTAATTCTGTCTTCAAAGTGCTTGCCGCCTCTCCCAGCTTGATGTCATTGACAAATGTTAAGCATCACTCCATTATTCAAGTCATTAGTGAGAATATTGAATAGTTCTGTATCATTCCTAGGGAACTCCATTATTTACACCTTCCCCTTGACAACGAACCATTAATAACTACTCCTTTGAGTATGGTCTTTCAACCTGTTGTGCTACTTTCACTGGGAGGTTGGTAATATGACATCCAGTGACCCATTGACAACATTGCTATGTTAGTGAATTTGCACAGAGCACGAAAAACATCAACACTTAAAAGAAGCACCATGTGAAGTTTGTCGTTTTGGCCAGAACATCATGGGGCTCCAGTCCCTGGACCTTATGAACCACAACAATTGCCTTGGTGTATTCTGCAGCTGAGTATTGTGTGCCAGTGTGGTCTCATAGCAGTCACACTAAACTCCCTGACACTCAATAATGCTATGCACATAGTATCAGAGGGGTAGCCGTGTTAGTCTGGATCTGTAGAAGCGACAAAGGGTCCTGTGGCACCTTATAGACTAACAGAGGTATTGGAGCATAAGCTTTCGTGGGTGAATACCCACTTCTTCGGATGCAAGCTCCAATACCTCTGTTAGTCTATAAGGTGCCACAGGACCCTTTGTCGCTATGCACATAGTGTCAGGGGCTGTCAAATTGAGTCCATCGACTGGCTCGCAGTCCTATCGCACATCTAGCCCCCACAGATTAGAAGAGCTGCTCAGACTTTTTGCATTCTTAACCATGTCAATGCAAACATAAGGATCCCACTGCACGATGACCTGGAGAACCCGCCAAAGACCAGATTAAAATCCCACAACCCTCTGTGGAACCGCATCAAGACCCTTACACCCAACTTCGACGCTGAGACTCAATGGAGAGTCACATGGAGCATTTTGACCGCTCAAAACAAATAGCTCGTCGTTGACCCTGCCGGGAAGATTGGTGCAGGTTGAATCGCATCAGGACATCTCATGAGAGATGTGGACACACGCTCTTTAAATGGAAAATAAGGCAAACACCCTCTATGGTCACCAGGCACAAACGATGGAGCACATTGTATCTTGGCGTCCACTTCTTTTGTGGTGTGCCTGAAGGACATTCACCAGCTCGCTTTCTCTGGAAATCTCCTGGCTATCAAATCTAGATATACATTTGTAGTCGTTGCTACAAGCCATATGAAAGAAGAAGAACCAGTTGTGCACTGACCTTATAATAATTTAATCTAGAACACATTTCCCTAGTTTGTTTGAGACTGTCATGTGGGAAGTCTTATTAAAATCAAAATGTATCACATCTATTGCTTCTCCTATCCCCTAGGCCAGTAACCCTGTTAAAGTTGGTTTGGCATGATTTCCTTTTGACAAATCCATACTGACTATTCTCTATAATCCTATTATCTTTCAGGTGCTTACAAATTGTTTAATTTGTGCCAGTATCTTTCCAAGTACTGAAGTTATGTTGACTCATCTATAATTCCCTGGGTCCTTTGTTCCCCTTTCTAAAATATAGGTACTAAGTTTTCCCCTCCCCATTCTTCTGGGACCAAGGGTGCTAGAACCTTTGTAGGAGGGAGAGGGGTGCTGCTGGAGATGGGGGGGCTATGAGGCCATGCCCCCCACTTTTTAGCATAGGCATTATCCTCCCTCCCCCCCCCCAACTGCAAGCCTCGGGCAAGTGTGGAGTGGTGCTGGCAGGGGCTGCGCTTCATGTTAAAGGTGCTGCTCTGCACGTGCCCAAGGCTTGCAGTTTGGAGGGGACAATGCTGCCCCTTGCTCCCTATTAAAAAGTGGAGGGATGTCCTGCCCCCTCTGGTTCCAGCACCATTGTCTGGGACCTCACCCATTCTCCATGAGTTCTCAAAGATAAGTGTTAATGATTCCAAGACTGCTTCAACGAGTGCCTAAAATATCCTAGGATGAATTTCATGAGGCTCTGTCGACTTGAATACATCTAAATTATTTCTTTTTAAAATGTTTTGGCTTGTGTTCCTTCCCCTTTTTGTTTAATATTAATTATTTTGAGCATCTGGTTACCTTTTAACATTTTTCCATACCAAAACAAAGACAGTGTTAACAGTGCCCCTTTAAACAGAGAATGACAAACAAGGTGAACCAAATCTGAATCCCATGGAAGTCCATGGCAAAGTTCCCATAGATTACAACTGGGACCCATGGAACTAGGAGTGAATCACCAAACTTAATTTTAGCTTTAGTGCTAAACCAAGATATAAATCAAGGGCCCTAAAGGGTATACTGTGGTATCTAGTCTCTTTGTTTATATCTTTTTTTTCTTTTACGGAGAGATTTAAGCTTCTGAAGGAGGCATGAAAGTGAGCATTATCACTGTGCAAGGATTTGTGCAAGAGTGCTCCCATTCCTCTCCTGAAATGGCTAAATCCAATCTCATTGTTATTCCATTCCTTAGACTGAGTGCAAGCTGCCATGCCTGCCTAGTAACAGGATGGTTTTCTAACAAGAAGAAACATTTACAAAATGGACCACTGGACACACTTCGTTTGTGACCAGTGTGAATCTGAACCTAATTTCCACTGTGGAAATTTAATACACTGACTAAATGACACTAATAAGTAAAGCACAAAATGGGATACTACTTGGTGTCAGCTAGGGATCACCAAATCACACTAGGGAATAGGATGACCACTTCTTTATGCACCTCTCTATAATGTGTAGGAGGGGGGGGGAAACCATGTGATCAAAGGGGAACTTCAATGTGAGTCACATATGCTGGAAGGTCTTGTGCTGCCAGTACCAAAACATCCTTGGAATTTCTAAACATGGTAGACGACCATTTCTTAACACCAAAGGTGTTGCAGCCAACACAGGGGAATTCTATATTAGACCTTGCCTTAACAAAGAGAAACTGATCACAGAACTGAAAGTTAATGATAGCTTAGGTACAAGTGATCAGGACTTGATCACATTTATAATGTGCAAGCAGAATAAAGGTCAGACCAGTCATATATCCTCTCCCTCTCTCTCAGTGTTTTAATAGGACCAATTTCACAAAACAAAAAATAATTTTGAGCCAACTCAAAGGGGAGAGAGAATTTAATCAGAAAAATGTGAATGATAATTGGAATCCTCTAAGAACTTGTTAGATGTCCAGAAAGCTGCACTTGAGAAAGAAGGCTGTGAAAGCAGCTGTAAAAATATAAATAAAAACGAATGGAAGAAAGGTTAAGTTGATAGTAATGAATATAAATCAGAAGTCAGGAATTGTAGAAAATGTATAAGGGAAGCCGAGGGAAACTAAGAAAAGTCATAGGACCTGCAGAATTAAGGACAAAAAAAAAGTTTTTAAAATAGATTGTGAACAAAAAGAATCCTGACAATGGTATTGGTCCATTATTAGATAGAAATAGTAGAATTATCAGTAACAATGAAGAAAAGTCAGAAACGTTCAAGAAATGTTTATGTATTTGGGGAAAAACAGAGGAAAAAGTCTTATATGCTGATAGCGCTGTTCTATTAGTATCTCTAGAGGATGTTAAACAGAAACTACTAAAGTTTAGACATTTTAAAATCAGGAGATCCATATGATAAATTCCATCCAAGAATTTTAAAAGAGCTGGCAGGGCTCTGGTTACAGCCCCCCCCCTGCCCCCCCCCCCCCCGCCCAGGGCTGAAGCACTCAAGCTTCAGCTTTGGTCCCCTTGATGGGCGGTGGAGCTCAGGCTTTGGCCCCACTGCCATGCTTCAATCCCCGTTCCCAGGGTCAAGCAGTAATTTTTGTTATCAGAAGGGGGTCACGGTGCAATGAAGTTTGAGAAACCCTGAGCTAGTCTAATTCAGACTGGAAATAAGGCCTAGATTTTTTAATAGTGAAAGTATTAACCATTGGAACAATTTACCAGGGGTCATGATGGATTCTTCATCGCTGCCATTTTTAAAATAAAGACTGGATGTTTTTCTAAAATCTGCTCTAGGAATTATTTGGAGGACATTCTAAGGCCTGTGTTACAAAGAATCACAATGGCCCTTTCTGGCTTTAGAATCTATGAAAATGGGGAATAACTGGCGAGGTGGTAGTACTGTTGAAAATGATCTGGGGTTATAATGGATCGCAAATTGAGTGACTCAACAATGGGATGCAATTGTGAAAAAGTGGTGCATTAGCAGGAGTGTTGGATGTAAGACATGGGAGGTAACTATCCTGCTCTACTCAGCACTGGTGAGGTCTCAGCAGAAGACCCATTTCTGGGCACCACATTTTAGGAAAGATCTGGACAAATTGGAGAAAGTCCAGAGGTGAACAACAAAAATGATAAAAGGTTTAGAAAGGCATAGCTGAAGTCGGCGTATCTTAGATCAATTTACCTTGCAGTTCTCATGCCGGGGAGTCGACCGCTGCTGCCCTCCCGTCGACTCTGCTTGCGCCTCTCTCAAACTGGAGTATCAGAGTCAACGGGGAGCGCTTTCAGGGATCGATTTATCACGTCTAGACGAGACGTGATAAATCGATCCCCGAAAGATCGATCTCTACCCTCCGACCTGGCAGGTAGTGAAGACCTAGCCTTAGTATTGTTATTACACTATACCTGTCTTTGTAGCTATTTGAATTACGTGTGCACGTGGTTGTCCTCAGTTTCTGTTTTAGAATGTATTATGTGGGGGTTGTAGCATTTATTGTAAACAATATTAAGAAACCTAATCTCATGGTGGGGTGGAGTTGGGCCATCAGGGTGGTGCTATGAGGTTGCAGGTCCCTTTGTTTGGAATCATTAAGGTAGTACGCCTCTTGTACTTCTATTGAGAGCTGAATGAGAGAGTAAAGCTGGAAGGACCACATTAAAGGGCTATAACAAACATTTACAAGCCAGAGGAAAAAATAAACCTATACATTTTTCAGCTCTCACTCACACAAAGCGTTCCCCATGCTCACAAACTGCAAACACACAGACCTTTGACAGCTTCTATACTGCTACGCCTAGTCTGCACCTTGACACTTCATGAAGTCTGAAAATGGTTTTCAGTAAGTGTGAGTTAGCTGACCTAAGGCTCTATGCAATTTAGTGGCCAGCTGTTCAGCTGACATTGTTGACCAACACATTCAGACACAAAATTTCAAGTCTATGCAATAAAATAATTCAAGTCTATGCAAGCAAACTTTTGTAGCTATACTAACCCCACTAGAGCAGCTCCTTCAAAAGCATTGGTGGGAACTACAGCGTTTGACAGGAATCGAGTTTTTATCGCCTTCTTGTCCCACTGAATTCCTGAGTCCTCTCATCTTGGTAGAGAATTGCAGCTATGGGGCTGGATTCTCAGCTGTACTGAATGTTACCTAGAACCTTCCCCAGTTCCTCTTAGCTTCCAGTTATAGACGTTCAGAAAGAGTACACATATCAGTCTGGTGCACTGTCTTTCCAGGTCTGTAAACTAACTCCTGCTGCTAAATAGCAAGCTCTTAAAATTCTCCGTTAATAAAAAAAAACCTACACATGGATCAGTATCTTCACTTTTAGACCAAGCCATCCTCCATCTATGAATGAAGTTGTCATTCATACTCTGGCTAACAGAACTATAACACTTTGTGAACCAGGCCTTCTAGAATTAGGACTTACTTATACAATGAGCTCCTTATGGTGTCCTAAATCTCTAAGATACAGAACTATTGAAGACAAAGTGTCACCTGTTTCTCCTTATAGGCCCTACAGCCTCCATCTCATAGATCCAAATAGCTGATACTTTGAAAAGATTCTACATTAATTTTTCTTGTGAATCGTATTCTATAGAACTAAAGATCAGATGTTCCATATCTTTCCTCTATTAATGTGACTGGGAATAAATTGCCAGTGCTGGAAAGTTAATCCAGGAAACAATCAATTGGCCATTAAGGTATACAAGAAAGTCTGCTCTAGCTAAACACCCAGGATCAAATTCTACTTTCTGTACATAGGAATCACAGTGTAGTCAATAAAAAGAAAATAAGAAAGAAAGAAATACTTGTACCTTAGAGACTAACAAATTTATTTCAGCATAAGCTTTCGTGGGTTAGAACCGACTTTATCGGATGCATGGAATGGAACATACAGTGGACAGATATTTATACAGTCCGAGAAACATGATAAGGTGGAAGTGCCTATACCAACCTTAAGAGGCTAATTCATTGAGAGGAGCCATAACAGCAGGGGAAGAAAAACCTTTGAAGTGATAAACAAGATGGCCATAGCGGACAGTTGACACACAGGTGTGAATGAGGATCGTTAACTTAAGGGAAATAGAATCAATTAACATAATGGCCAAGCCATTCCAAGTCTCTATTTAATCCTGAGTTGATGGTATCTAGTTTGCATATCAATTCAAGTTCAACAGCTTCTCGTTGTAGCCTGTTTTTTAAGTTTATCTGTTGTAAAATTGCGACCCTCAAGTCTGTCACTGAGTGGTTAGGGAGGTTGAAATGTTCTCCTACTGGTTTTTGAATGTTATGATTCCTGATGTCAGATTTGTGTCCGTTTATTCTTTTGCGTAGAGACTGTCCAGTTTGGCCAATGTACATGGCAGAGGGGCATTGCTGGCACATGATGGCATAAATCACATTGGTAGATGTGCAGGTGAATGAGCCCCTGATGGTGTGGCGGATGTGATTAGGTCCTATGATGGTATCACTTGAATAGATATATGGACAGAGTTGGCATCGGGCTTTGTTGCAATGATAGGTAGGAGCCTCCTTCATGCTTCTGATGGAGTTTTTTGGTCCATAGATGATGTGCTTCTAAATAACTCTCTCACCCATTGTGTAGTGAGGCAGAGTGTTAACTCCCCCTGGTGAGTGCAGCTAGTCTTGCCCTACCCCTTCCACAGGAAGTGCAGGGACAGGGCAGGAAGTATAAGAGCAGGGCCCTGCTGCTCTGAGGCTGGAGCAGGGAAGCAGGCAGACATCCCTCCCAGGGAGCTGAGCCCTCAGCAGAGCCTGCGACTGGCAACGGAGAGAAAAGGCAACCCATCGGCCCATAGACAGAAGACCGCAGGGAGAGACTGGAGGAAGGGCCGACTGAAAACCAGGTCTCAGCGGCAACGGAGCAGCACCAGCAGGAACCCTTAGGAAGTAGCCCAGGGGAACAAGAGTTTGGTCCTGTTGTATTGCCGAGACGTGAGGCAGACTGCATATTTTCCCACTGATCGTGTGGTGGGAATACCCATCACTTCAAAAACCCTGGGTGGGGACCTGGTGGAGCAGAGTGGGCCTGTCCTCCCTCTCCCCCTGGCCCCGTTTGTGGGGCTGTTTGCCTGCTAACCTTTAGGCAGAAGGCCAGAAATACTGACTGTTTGCTTAGCCCTCATCTTTGAAGGCCTGAGCCAAAAACTCTAGTTGTTTGCTCCAGCCAGGAGGCCGGAGCCTGAGACTGTTTGCTCAGCCCCCGCCTTAAGAGGCCTGAAATATAGACTGCCTGTTAATGGGCTAAACCAGCACCCAGCAGATTGAATGGGCGATTGCGTGACTTCAAGCCAGGCTGCTTCACCTGGCGGACATACCAGTCTCCTGACACCTAGCCCAGGAATGCACGTTGCTATTGAGGATACAGGCATCTGAGGTGACTGCTGGCAGAGGTAATAAATGTCCCTACACATAGAAGTGTTATTAAATCACTAGCTGAAAGGGGATCAAAGGATGCCCCACAGGTTCAGAATGTACCTGGGGAAGAACCTGTCATGTGATAGAATGCCACATTTGAGGGAAGAGAAGCATTTTATTTGTTTGTTTATTTTTAAAATCCTGATAAGTGGGAACATGAACTTGGGCAGCCCTCCCCAAATTTGTGTAAATAAAGCAAAATGGGAAAGGGTGGGGTCCCAGTGAACATGAGGTACTCGAGCCACCATTTTTTCCTCAATGTGCCTGGGCATGCATACCTTTTGATTGGGCAGGGAAGAGTATGGAAGGACATAGGAGAAATGAAAGCAGTTTTCAGCCTTGAAAAGTCATCAACTCACTATCAGAGCGAACTCCAGTCTCTTCAAAAAGTCACATACTAAGTATCTTTCTTTCTGTTTGCTCCGTCTTAGGTTAATTTAGTAGGGTATTAAACTTTCCCAAGATGTTCTAGGCTTCCATTGTCTGAAAATGTCTCTCTAAGAAAAAATTCTGTTAAATATATCAGCCTTCCTTGAACCTTCATTTCCTATATCAACTGCTCATCTGGGTGGCGGTTGTAGTGCAACATCAGGAGCATTCTTCTTGAGTGAGTTATGTAATAGATTTTAGTCTGGGTTTTTGTTTTTTAATCATCTCAGGTGTTCAGTACATTTATATAGTGACCTGCTTAATCTGTGGATCAGGGCTTTGGTTTTTCTATTACTGTAGGCATTATTACTGATGGGCTTTCATTAAACTACATTTTTTTTTTTACTATATGTCCCACACAGATATTTGCATTGCTTTAAAGCTGTCTCAATGTACTTCATTATATCCTGATATCCATTGTTGCCTAAATTACTTTAGGCGTCCTGCTGTGAGTTGTCCTTCCCTGGGACCTGTTTAGTTCTGGATCCAGTTTTCCTGGTGGTTGTATTATGCTGGTGTATTATCTGTTCTTACCTGAGATCTTCCTTTCTTTGAATAATAAGGGTCTACTGAGCCAGCCCACCGTGGAAACAATCAGATCCTCCACCACAGAAACGGAAATAAACCTGAATCTTTGGATGTTATTTCTTTTGGGAGGAAACTTAATCCTTGGTTTTCAGTAGGAGCAAGTGTTGTAATTTGTCTTCAGATTCTAGCTAACACAATCTGTAATTTAGTAAAGGAGGATAACATTATCCTGGCTGTGGAAGCTGTCTCAACTGGATAGAATTTCAGGGGATAGGGCATTCCCCTGCTGCTGGTGACTGACCGGTCAGGTTTTAGCCACGAGCAGGCTGAAATGCCAATTGTAGTGGATCTGTGAACCTTGTATCTGAAGAAAACTGAATTGAAAATTTTCTAAGTGCAGCTAAATTTTGTTGTGGTGGTGGCCTGGGAATCATAACCTGCTATTTGTAGAACCCCAATCATTCACATAGGGATTTCAGAGTAGAAAGTATATAGAGTTATGGAGTTAATGACACCATTCACATGCGGATAAGCATGACCTCCCCCATTCATGCTTTGGAGTGCTCTGAAATGTGGCCCCTTTTGTGCAAAATGTTGATAGACATTTTTTGTTTTTTGTTTTATATTTTCTTAAAGTTCTGAATTTTGTTATTGAACATCTAATTACTGTAATTGAAATAATTATAGGTAGGTTTTTTGGTTTTGTTTTTAAATCCTTTCAGCTTGCTCAGGGAAGATAGATGGGTTAATTTCACTTCTCTTTCTAGAGACAAGGTGGGTGAGCTAATGCGAACAGAAATTGGTCCAATTAAAGGTGAGCAAGACAAGCTTTTGAGCTTCACAAAGCTCTTCTTCAGGCTCTGTATATGCTCGAGAGCTTGCCTCTCAACAGCTGAAGTTGGTCCAATAAAAGAGAGTACCTCACATACCCTACCTCTAGTATCCTGGGACCAACACTGCTATAACAACACTGCATACTTCTCTTTCTAGTGAATTTCACACTCAGGGTCTCAAACATTGTGCAAGGAGGCAATAGTTGGGTTCAGTAGCAGCGCCTGGGTTTTTAATAATGAATAATAATTTAATAAATGGAGATATGCCAATCTCCTAGAACTGGAAGGACCTTGACAGGTCATCGAGTCCAGTCCCCTGCCTTCACTAGCAGGACCAAGTACTGTCCCCTGACAGATTTTTGCCCCACATCCCTAAGTGGTCCCCTCAAGGATTGAACTCACTACCCTGGGTTTAGCAGGCCAATGCGCAAACCACTGAGCTATCCCTCCCCCCACCAGGTGGCAGCGCTCCTCCACCGTAATCGGCGGTGCTTCGGTGGCAGCTCCTTTGAAGCTGCGTTCTCGGTGGTGTTTCAGCGGCCGCTTTTCTTGCCACCGAATCGCCACCGGGAAATGAGTCGCCGCCGAAATGCCGCCGAGGGTGGCGAAATGCTGCCCCCCAAATCCTGCCATCCTGGAAGCATCGGCCCTGGTTGGGTTGTATACACTGGAAGGAAAAATTGTTTGTGTTTAAATATGTTCCTAAAGAATCATTTATTTCTATAGCATGTGAGTTTTGTAAAAGATTGTTTTTATAAAATCTGCTGTCTGGTCTGTTGAACCCCTATTTTTCATGATGTACTGGCAGGGAAGAGCCCAAGTTATACATGCAGGCCTGGCAGTTAGAAATATCTTTTTACTTCTAAGCTTTTTTTTTTCCTTTTAATGTGACAGACTCTTTAATGATGCATCCACCAGCAAAGACTACTCGGCACCAGGCTGGGATATCAATTTCATACTGAGTTATGAGCAACATCTATAGAATTGCCATTACCACTTCATGCAGTATGTGGAGTTTTTCCACATGTGGGACAGGGGCCAGAGCTCTCTTCCAAATGAGCCTGACCTTGCTTATCTGATCAGACAGGAGATGGTCAGGTTGCAAATACTTACCTTGATTCCAGTATCTCTTCTAGTATCTTTCAAATGTTGTGAAACTTTTTTTTTCTAGTAGTAGTGGATACCATATTCACATCTATGCCTTCCTTAATTGTGGAGGATGCAGAAATATCTGATAGATTGAGCACCACATTTTTCAGTGTCAGTGCAGCCTCATTCATCATGAACTTTATCCATGATCTTATTGTATTAACTTTGGGTGGTTTTACTAGTTCAGCAGAACGCACACACAAAGCATTCCCAAGTGTTGGCCCTTTCCTTAAATCTAGATTTAGTTCAACTGTACAGATAAATACACTCCCATCCGAACATGATGGGATTCATAAATTGTTACCTACAATCTTTTATCAGACCTAGTGCATTTTCCATTTCATTAATCTGAGTTTTACAGTGGGCAACAATAATTCTCATATTCTGTTGGGACTAATGGCAGCAATGGCCCTGAAAGTATATTTTCATAGCCATTCATCGGACTCTGGAGAAACATGCCAAGGCTATTAAACAAGCAAATTTTGCTGAAATATTTAGTCAACAAAATTTGACATAAGATAGTTAAAGGCTTGAGTCTTCTCTACAGCTTCATGTTGAAGGGACTTTCTTTGGATGTGGGCTTCCCTGAACCACACACAACTGGGTGACAGCTGCCTCTTGGTTCTGAGATCTGTGCATAAGAGTAAACAGGCAAGGCCGGGTTTATGGGTGTGGTGTGGTGGGGTTCTTTTCCCTTATTTTATCATATTTTTTGCCTTCAAAAATCCCAAATCCAAACTGGAAAACAGATTTTTTTTTTTAATTTCAGAAGTTTAAATGAAACACAAAATAGTAAAGCTTCATTTCAACAATGTTTAAATTTTCCCATTGAAAAAATTATTTGAATTAACATCTTCTTGTGGAGATATTTTTGACTTTAATTAAATTCCATTTTCCAAAGGGAAATCTTTGTCTGAAAATGTTTAACATTCTGATTAGAACAGGGAACATTCTTTAGTGACAGTAACCCTAGGGAATAGTGGCAAAGATGAACCATATGATTTACTGCCAAATTCACTTAGAAAAGCAAAGTTTTTTTCCCTCATCTAATACTTAGTGACACCTCCTGATTCTGCCCAAGAGATAAACCATGTATGAAAAGTGGGAGTTTTTTAATAGAGGATGTCTGCTCCAGCAAGCATTTTAACAATGGCTCTAGGAAGACAGTCTCCTTGCCCCAAATTGGAACACTAGAGGGAGGCATTCTGCATAGAATCCTTTACGTGTTATGCTCAATCTATTCTCCCAAGTGTGTCACATTACCTGTTGTCACCAAACTGACAGAAGTTCATCGACCTTTTATTTTATGGTGCTTTGCAGACAAAGTAGACGTCCCTGCCCCAAGGAGTTGACAATCCAAGATGCTCATGTCCTTTTAACTACTTTCATGGCTCTCATCATTGTAATATCTAAGTGCTTGGAGGATATATAAGTACACAGAGGAGAGTGTACTGTTAGTAATGCTGCTAGATGGTTGAGGATTGAAGTGCACGGACAGATCCTCCTTCCCCTATGAAAAGTAGGGGGAAATTCTAGTATAAAAAGTAAGCATGCAAACCTTTCATTGTGAAAATCACATGTCAAGGATATGTACATTTAATTTTAAAGCTGATGCTAGTTATTTGACATGTTCACAAAAGGGATATGAAAACCACACAAATGGAAATTGTCAGTGTTTACGAAAATCTGTATTCTTGTTAGTTTTTTCCAAATTAAAATGCATACTGCTTAAAGACCTAACCTTCTGTTAATAAAAATAAGTCACTCTACAACAGTGATTCTTTGCAGACAGACTAGAATGAATCTCTTTCTTAAGCATATCTAAAAGCAGAGGTTCATTACTGCTCCGTTCTTTTAGATTTAAATCCTTGTAAGCCATAGTAATAGATCTAATGCAAAAATGTGCTGTTTTGTAATCACTTGGGCAGACATCTGACAGATCCTAATCAATGTAGTGAAATGTTGAGCCCTTTGCTGATCCTGCTTATTGGGTTAGTTTCCTGCAAGTTCCAAAGCCAAAGACGTTGTGTCTATGAAAGCTTTATCACCAGTGCTCAAACAGATTCCTTTCCACTCAATGTGACATGATGTATTGAGAGAATCTATTTCTGCTCTTCCTAGCTGTCAAGGAAATTCAGTGTCAACTATTCTTGAGGTTGATTTGAGTCTAACAAGGACACAACACTCTTTGCTTTTGGGGTCTTTGCATCTCACTGAGCTTCTCATCCAGTCCTGTAGCAAGGACATGTACAAGTGTCTCAGGCCAACTTGTATTTCTAGTTGCATCCGTGGACAAAAGTGTAGGGGGTAAGATTTTCAAAAGCATCTAAGTGACATAGGTGCTAAAGTCCCATTAACTTTCAACAGGATTAAGACTCCTAAATCACGGCGGTGCTTTTGAAAATTTTACCTTAGGCTGGTTGCTGCCTCGCATGGTGTTATCCTTTCAGTTCATTTCCTGAGCAGATCTCTAGGCAAAAGACTAGGTTATTATGGGACATCCAGGTATAGAAGGCTGTAGAGTACTCATATTGATGGGATGAGATACAGATTGTTTAAATACAATCCAACTGCGGTTGCCCAAAGACACACTACTTTATGACTAGAAGAAACGGGTAAATTTCCATGCAAAAACTACCTACTCACAATGAAGAATAGGACCTCATTAACTGACAGAGAATGTTACAAGACTGCACTAAGGATCATGCACTTTGTTCAGTAAGCAGACCCCTTTACTCGTGCACACTCTGGTTCTAAGTTCAGAGACTCTTACTAGGTTGTAGTTCAGGATCTGTGCAGCATGGAAGTGGAGCTCCAGATAGATCCAGAACATAGTTAGGTGGTGATCTAACTTAAATCGTCAATCTGTACTCACTGCACATTTTGAACTGCCTTAGTCTGATAGCTCTCCTGAACACCTCTCTCCCTGGTCCCATCAGCCAAAACAGGACTGGTTCAAAATAGCTCACAAAAACATCCAGCTGATTAGCAAACACTAAAACGGGTCGGCAACCTTTCAGAAGTGGTGTGCCGAGTCTTCATTTATTCACTCTAATTTAAGGTTCCACGTGCCAGTAATACATTTTAACATTTTTAGAAGGTCTCTTTCTATAAGTCTATAATTAATATGTAACTAAAATATGCAGAGAAGACAGCCCTGTCATAAAGGAATGCATCCTGCACCTTTTGGGCTACCTTATGTGCCTCTTACCCACTAATCTTATCTCTGTCTGGGCTATTTCTAATATATTAAACTCATTAGCAGCTTCAAACAGCCACCATTCAAAACAAAATCAAACTGCTGTGGAAATGTATTTTTCTTCTCCCCAAGTATGGAATTCCCCCTAGCCTGCACCTGAATAAAACTAGAACTGCTCAAGGTCTAGGATGAATAATATTCAGCTGAAGACACTCAGCACTTGGTGAGATTGTGCCCTGTGTTCAGACTTCACTGCACATGGTTAGTATGTAATTTTGAAGCGGTTGCATTTTCGTAAATGTTTTTTTTTCATAACAAACTAAAGCCTCATTCCAAAATTAAGTTTCAGATTTCAGCCAGTTTTGCAGTAGTTCTGTCTATAAAACTATAGCTACATTTTAGAACATGGTATTTTCCCCTCCTCTTCATTGAACACAACTGGTGGAAAAGGATTTTACTCACTTTCAAACAAAATAAACCCATCTCGCTTGAGGTCTGAAATCATGCTTAGAAAACTTAAGTGCAGGATGTGTCCATCACAGGAAGTTGTGAAAAAGAGTGGATCAAATTCACCACTCACATGTAGTTTGGTCTTCTCATGTATTTCAAAAGCCAATGGTGCCTTTGCACAGGGGGTTATAATGGAAAATGTCTGGCTACCATTACTATAGCCAGCACTGCTTGTTGGGCACAGTAAGCAAGGATACCAGCACTATTTCAGAGCTGTGAAAATTGCTTGTCTAATTTACAAAGATTTTAAGTAATCTGTGGTAGCACTGTTTTTGGTGGTGGTAATTTTTTTAACTAAGACGACATGGAAACGTTCATATTGTAGTTTTCTGTGACTTAGGGCTAGTCTACACTACCTGCCCGATTTGGCGGGTAGCGATGGATCTTCTGGGGATCGATTTAAAATCGAACCTGGAAGTGCTCCCCGTTGACTCGGTAATCCAGCTCGGCGCAAGGAGTAAGCGGAGTCAACGGGGGAGCACCAGACTTCGACTTTTCAGGGTCCACACCGCGAGGTAAGTCGAGTGAGGTACGTCGACTTCAGCTACGTTATTCATGTAGCTGAAGTTGCATACCTTACATCGACACCGCCCCCCCCCCCCCCCCGTAGTGTAGACCTGCCTTTAGCCTTTCAGTGCCTGTTACTTCTGGCTTTTCTGTAGGAGTTAGTTTTAAGATGTTTTCATTTATTATTAATACGTTGTATTAACACAGTAACAGCAGGCAGTGGTCATTAAATTGAAGCACCAGACTTAATTCAATTTTTAACTCCATTATTTATTGTCTGGTCTTAGAATATGTTCAGTAATTTGTCTTCACAAAGTCACTGGATACAGATGTGCTGTCTGCTTGACAGTCTGTTAATCTGTGTGGACAAGCTAGCTAATTTTATACACAAAATGGATACTGAGCATCCACTTCTGTACACTGGAAGAGTGTATGGGGATCTTTCTTATCATGCTTGCGCAGATAGTGATGCATGCTTTAGAAAGTATTTGTGATTAAACATTTGCCCTGGAGCTGATACTTATTTACACTAAGGCCCTTTTACACCCCTGGACTTGAGGATAACTAAAGATCCCTACCTCCTCTTTGTTTGTTACGATCATGAGAGCAGTGTCAGAAGTTGGGTTGGAAAATAATATGCAAGGCAAAATAAGGTTGTAGCTTCTTGTCGCCTTCTCAATGGTGCTAATGCCCGTACCACATATTAAGAGATGGGGGCGATTTGTCCAGCTTAATGGAAAATGGAGTTGCTCCTTAATTGCAAGGGTGGCTTGGCCAGCAGGCTGGAAGAGAGGTTGTTGCCCCTTTAAGGGTCCCCCACCGCAGAGAGGGTACCTGCTCCACATAAGACACAGGAAGCTGTTGCTGGCTGGGTTGGCAGGGGGACTTGCCTCTTCCCCCACAGATGACTGGATGTGGGTGGGTGGGTATTTATATCTAGGGCAGTGTTGGCAAAAGCCCTCTTTTATCTGGAACAGGCAAGCAGAGCTCACCCTCCACCCATGGAAGTAGGTAAAATACAGGTTTTGTCATGATCTACTATGGGAATTGCGCATCGTTGCTCCTTTCTCAGGAGGCTGGTAGGGAATTTTTTCCTCACTAACAGAATGGCTAAAGTGAGATGGGTTTTTCTCCTTCCCCATAGCAGGTTAGGGGCCTAGTGGGGGGGGTAAGAAAAGGGGATTAGGCCAAAATGTCAAACTCATTATGTAAGTTTGTGGCAGATGTCCAGTGCATGTACTCCACAGGGAATGGATACAGTGATCAGGTAGAATGGATTGGTGAAGGATTTAAGGGAGATGAGAGAGGGGATTTGGGACTCTGATGGGTGGGAAGTCAGCCCCCCTCTTTTGTAGCTTCCTCCCCTTAACCCTGATACAATGGGTGGGGCATAGGTGCCGACTTCCCCTCTGCACTGTGGGTGCTCGACCCCTGGCTCCGCCCCTGCCCACCCTTCCACCACCCTTGCCATGCCCCAATTCCACCCACTTCCCCACCCCTGCCCCGCCTCTTTACAGCCTCTTCCCCTGAGCGCGCCATGTCCCCATTCCTCCCACTCCCTCCCGGAAAGTCCTAAGTGCTGCCAAACAGCTGGTTAAGCGGTGGGCGGGAAGCACTGGGAAGGGGAGGAGCGGGAACGCGGCACGCTTGGGGGAAGAGGTGGGGGGGCAGGTGGAGCTTGGCTGCCAGTGGGTGCAGAGCACCCATTAACTTTTCCCCATGTGTGCTCCAGCCTCGCCGCACCCACGGCACTTATGGTTGGGGGTCGGGGTCCCTGCTGTGGGTTGGCTGGGATCTGAATGGGAAATTGCGGGGGGCTGACAGCAGCCCCCAAGTGTATATGGAAATGATGATGAAATTACCTATACTGTACAGTTTATCTGCTGGGCACTCCCAGATATTTAAGAATAAAGTTGTGGCCTAATGAATGGCCTCCAGTGCTTCCTGTCTTTCCTTCAGCATAGTGGGACAATGTGCCTTTTATGTTCTCCTTGTTTTATTTGCTGTTCTTGCAGTCACCTCTTTTTGTGAATGCATGTTGGAATAGTTACTTAAGTAAACTAAATATTTTAGAAAATAAGGGTTTGAATGTATCCACTTCTGCTTTTTATGCTGGTTCTACTGTATGAATGGAAGACGGATGGTGGACTAGTTCTGGCCAGGTATGTCAGAAGAAGAGTGCAAAAAGCCTTCTGCCCCACCACCTGTACCTCTGAGGGGAAGTTGAGGATTATCTTGGCCCTTGTGCTCTGAGCACACAAGGCTTGGGGGAGGGGGAGGCATTAGCACCAAGAACAAGACTTGATGTCCTAAAGAGGATGAAAAGGGAAAGTGTTCCCTGTGCCAGGGTGGGAGGGAGCTTACCCGACATCCTGTTAATGCTTGGGCCCATATGCCCCTTCCTTTTGTTTTTTGTCTCTTTATTTTGTACAAAGACAGCCAGAAACATTAATATTTTCTGATAAATTGGGTGTGTACATGCGTCGTCGTCTTGTCATCTTGTTAGAGATTCAGCTCCCTGTGATGGCTGGAAGGCAGTCAGGTTGTGACCTCACAAAGTCAAAAGACAAAGTTGAGCAATCAAGACGGGGAAAGTAATCTTGGACAGATACTTAGGTTGGGGGTTATTTATAGCTATTTAGTTCTAAATTATTTAGACTAAAACATTTTTGGAGGAAGTGGCAGTATTTAAAGATTCACCACTCTCATCTCTTCAATTAAGGTGTGAAAATTCCTAATATATATGCCTGCAAACCCTCGAGGCATCCAGCACCCGCCCTTCCCTCCCGTGCGCCCCCCCCCAAAAATAGCAGAGGGGTTTATACCTTTTTAATAAAAGTTGTATACCTTTTCTGCCCTTCATCCATCATAAAGAAACAAAGAGATAATCAGCACAATTTTAAAAATATTTTTGCAGTTGACCTGTAAAGCCACAATCTAGTGAAAATTTTGTAGGGTGTAAGATAGATACATAGCTATATATCCATTTTTTCCTCTTTCTAAGGGGAAAGCAAGTCAAGCAAAAAACAGTTTCATTAAGCAATAATATAAGTGAACTTGTCTTTTAAGGTGGTCTTCAAGACTGTTTTTCTAGATCTGTTCTGATAGCATTTTAACAAAATTGATGGAATGCTGGGTATTTTTCTCTACAGAGGTTATTCTGAAGGGCAACTGCAAGGAAAGGTGAGCTTGCATTACATTGTATTTGGGATATGAATACTGCTTTGCTTAAAGAAAAACACAGGGAATATGTGAAAGGAGATTAAAGCTAAAGGCAGTTAAAAACAGAAAGATGAGAGAGGGAAAAAAAGAGACAATTTGAAGAGATATGTTCTGAAGCTGATGAAGAGTGGACCAGAGATCGATAAGCACAGGAAGGTGGGAGTGTGAGAGAAGAGTTCAAAGAATGATGGAAAAATTGGAATAAAGCTGCAATGAAGAGAAGATGATAAAACCCAAGAGGGCCATGGAATAGAAAGAAAATGAAATTGAAAGATAAGAGGCTAGATATGGAAATAAGGCAATAAGAATATAAATTCCAGTGTTACGGTAAGCCACTGTCATTGACAGTTGAATCTGAAGAAATGTTGAGCTTTGTACTTTTTTCTTTTCTTGGGGAAAGGGTGAAATTGGTTGGACTATCGCTGGCTTAGACCGTGATGCTGCAAGAATTTCTTGCTGTTGGGGAAAATCATCCAAAAACTCCAAGTTCATGGACAACCCCAGCATTATTAGGGTTTAATGAGTAGGATCATATTGGAAAAGCCGAATTAGGTGATTGCTACCCACAGTGCTGTTTCTAGGGTTATGTCCAGTTTACGTTTTTAAAACATCCAAAAGTGATGAGAGGAATGAGTCTATATAAATCTCTCAGGAAGACTTTTTTCTGGTTAGGTTAACATTCATTTTCCTCATTGTATCTTGGATAATAAATTGAGATTTAACTCTTTTCATGCTCGGTATTCTTACTGTTTAAATATTGGTAGATTTGTTTCCATGGCCACCCTTCTCCCGCACACCCCGCCACCCATCACTTGGCTAAATCATGTGTATTAAATTCTTTTAATCTATCCTTGGAAGTTAATTCCTCTAGGTCCCAAAACATTTTCAGTGATCTTTTCTGGACTATGATGTCACTTTATAGAACTGTGTGGGTCTACTGCTTATATCAGTGTAACTTGTGTCACTCAGGGGTGTGAATAAACCACCCCCTGGAGTGACATATGTTACACTGACCATATGCACTGGTGTGGACGGTGCTATGTTGGCAAGAGAGCTTCTCCTGCTGACATAGGTACCGCGTCTCATGGGGGCTGGAGTAGTTAAGCCGACAGGAGAGCTCTCTCCCATCAGCTTAGCCCAGGGCTACACTGGGTGGGAGGGGTGTGTGTTGATCTACGATACGCAGCTTCAGCTACGTGAATAGCGTAGCTGAAGTCGGCGTATCGTTGATCGACTTACCTGGCCGTGAGGACGGCGGCGAGTCGATCGCTGCTGCTCCCACGTCGACTCCGCTTCCGCCTTTCGATGAGGTGGATTTCCGGAGCCGACGGGGAGCGCTTTCGGGGATCGATTAATTGCGTCCAAACGAGATGCGAAAAATCGATCCCCGATAGATCAGCGGGTAGTGAAGACAAGCCCTTAGAGTAGCTGTGCTGCTGTAAACTCTCTAGTGTAGCTGTAGTCTATTTGAGACTGCTGTGTGCTACTGTAACAAATATGATGATTCTCTGAACAGCCTCTAACTCTAACTGGTATTTCAGGTGTGGTCACAGCTGTTGTCTTGCTTTATGGCTCTTGGCTCTTCGATTAACAATGAGGGCAAACCCCAAGGAGAGGTGAGGGTTTGGACGCCTCCTGCACAGTGCTGCCTAAAGGGGAGGTATGGGCCCGTAGATGGATTGAAATGGGTCTCTAATGCTTGCAGTCAGGGAGGCAAGCTGGCAGGAATTGGCAGCACTCCTTGCGCTGCTTCAGTACCTCAGTTAGCCATATTCAGATAGCTGCTGGATCACAGGCTGCCAGTGAAAATATGCAATGCTAATACTGTGCGTGTAATATGCTCTGAAGCACGCTGCTGAAGCAGAGATGGCTGAAAACTCCAGGTCTCTTTGTATATTTATAGCAAATCTAGTGCTGCTAGGAGGCTTGAGTCAGCAGCTCTCAGTATGTTACTGTTTCAAAGAGACCTGGAATAGGAGTGTGAACTACTCAATGTATGTTCATAGGTGCTGGAGCCATTTATATAGTGCAGTGGTTCTCACACTTTACTGCACCGCCACCCCTTTCTGACGAGAAAAAATACTACATGATCGCAGTGCCCGGTGTTACTGACAATAGTTAGTATTTTAAATTTAAAAAATGCATTACATGGCCGTATCAACGAAAATTAGCCACTAAATATTTTAATTCACAACACAATCACAAGACAATCCTTGTATCCTTTAAAAAATAAATATGCACCTAATGGGAGGGGTGAGCTTGCATTGATTGACACAAATCCTTGAAGCAGGGCTCTGTCACTAAGGTAAAGACGGAGGTCATCTTCAACAGTGAAATGTGCCGTGTATTTGTTTTTCAGTAACGTCCGTGCTGAAAAGCCGACTTCACACAAGAAGGTAGATGAAACTGGCATGGGGGCTAACAAAACTGCAGATTTAACCTAGGGTTAAACAGAGACTGGGAATGTCTGGGTCATTACACTCATTGAATCTATTTCCCCAAAGTTAAGTATCCATACACCTTCTTGTCAACTGTCTGATATCGGCCTTCTTGATTATCACTACAAAAGGGTTTTTTTTCTCCTGCTGATAATAGCTCATCTAAATTAAATAGCCTCTTAGAATTGCTATGGCAGTTTCCAAGTCTTCTGTGTGTATATATACATCTTACTTCTGTGTGTTCCATTCTTTGCATCCGATGAAGTGGGCTATAGCCTACGAAAGCTTATGCTGAAATAAATTTTAGTCTCTAAGGTGCCACAAGTACGCCTGTTCTTTTTACGGATACAGACTAACACGGCTGCTACTGTGAAAGCTGCAGATGACAGCTGTGGATATTCTTCTCGCACAGAAATCCGGAAGTTAGCAAGAGGTTGTTCAGAAAATCTCACCATCAATGTCTCATCACCGGAAAGGTCCATTTGTGTTTATTTTACTGTAAGTGACATAATAGCACTTGCAGACGCTTCTGCATTAAAGGGATTTCTAATCCATGCCTCTGTTTTCCGATCCTTTTCAGGGAAGTACTCCCGAAACTGCAGTTTAAGGCTTTTCAGGTGGCTGATGGTAATAGGTTGCAGGTTATGTTTTGGCAAGGCATTTTCATCCAAAAAGTCATCCAGTAAACACACAGTTTCAAAACTGCCACTGTCAATGTGAGCATACCACAGGAAAGTTTCTTGATCCAACTTACGATTTTTTCAATGAGAGAAAAGACAGAAGCGTCTCGTACTTGAAGTGAGGAATTCAACACATTTAGGCATTCAAAAATGTCTGCCAGTTAGCAAAGCAAGCCATTTTGTATCTGCAAACTTTTCGGCCAGTGGGGAATCTTTGAAAGAAAAATTGTCACTTCCTTTTTGAGCTCAAACAAACGATTTGAGAACCTTTCCTGAAACAGTCACCGAACTTCTGTGTGGTAAAGTAACTGACGTTGCTCAGCTCCCATCTCATAATATAACTCCAAATGGACATACAATTGTTGAGCTACTCTTGATGAAGCTGACTGTGTGTGAACAGTTTCATCAATAACTTGTTTTAGAACGGGTAGCTTTGTTTTTGCCACTAGGGCTTGCCTGTGTATACTAGAACAAGTCCAGACTGCTTGCAGTGCAACAGTCTGCACTTAGGTGATGAGCTTGCTGCTTCTTCCAGTCATTGCACGAGCACCGTCACTGCAAATTCCTATGCAGTGCTGCCATTCCAAGCTAGAATCCGAGACAAAAGCATCCAAAAGTGCAAAGAGCTGTTCCCCTATAGCACACTGTGGTAATGGCCTGCAGAACAGAAATTGCTCTTGGCGTTTTTTTGTCATTCTCAAATTTTATGTATGTCAGCATCTAAGAGCACTTGACATATCCGTTGTTTCGTCAAGTTGAATGGAAAAATAAAAGGGACTTTGCTTGATTTTGGCGATCACTTGTTCAATCACGTCATTTGCCAGACTCTGAATGCGCATGGCAAGAATAACCTTAGAGATGGGAATCGAATCAAGTTGAGTCGCTGCACCTTTCCCCCACCATAATCAAAAACACTTTCTTGGCACATGGTAGAAAAAATGTTTCTCCAAGAGTGTTTGCTATCCCAATTTTAGCTATCCAGTATGACACAGCAAAAGATGCCTCAAGGGCTTTCTCATTTGCTTTGGCTGCCGTTCTCAGTACTGTTTTCTGGCCCGTTAGCTCTCCCAGCTTTTGTTGAAAAAAATCATGTGGTTTTGTGTGAAGAGGACTGTGCCATGTCTGCAAAAAGCCTCAACATTTTAGGTGGTTTTAAGCTCTCCTTTGCCAGAACTTTGCCACACACTGTGGCCGTGGATCCTCCTGAAAACAGTCCATGTAAATCCATATTCCACATATTTTGGATCGTATTTGTAGTTTCTTGGCTTTTTACTGCTGTTTGGATTCTTGTTTGCCCTTCTTTTGCTGCAAGTGGCAATTGACTCCTCTTCAGTACCCTCCCCCTTTCCTTCACTTTTCAGAAAACGATCCATTGTTAAAATTACTTCTACAGCAACTTTTCAAACTGGCTTCAACACAACATGTGCTGAGTGGACTGCCAAGTAAACACAGGTGCCTGAGTACAGGAAGTACCTCAGTATAGGAAGTGATGCAGGGGGCCTTCAGAAGGTGGAAAGCAGGGCAATCACAAGACTGCAGGCACCAGGGGGCGAAGCTAAACTAAACTGCTTGGGCTTGAAGCCCTGCCCAGAAGGCCTTAGGTGCAGGCTTCAGCCTCCAGGCCTCCACAGAGCTGCGGGCTGGGGCTTCAGCTGCCTCTGGAGATGTGGATGGTCTGGGGCTTTCTGCCCTGGTGACCCTATCAAAATGGGGTTGTGACCCACACTTTGCGAACATCTTGATATAGTGCAATGTTCCCTCTAATTTTTGACAGGCCGTGTGTGCAAAAGATTTCTTCTGTGCAAATTGTTGTGCTTCTGTGCAAATTTTTGTGTGTGTGGTGTTTCGCCATTTGTGCAGGGTTTAGGATCTGTGTAGGCGCGCGCGCACAACTTAGAGGGAACCGTGATATAGTGGGTGTGCTGAAAGTCATTTAACAAAATGGTCAACCCCGTACATAATGGAAACCACCTCAAACAAGGGGGTGCTACCGCACTGCCAGTACCCATAGTTCCAGCAGTTATGTACATGTTGATTCAGCGAGAGTGTCCTGGTGAGACTGTCAGCAGTAGAATTGGCAGGGGTGTACAGCACTTCTCTGCAGTGGAGCAGCTCTGCTGAGGTGCTCTTTGAATGTGAATAATTGGAGGCATCAGCAGTGAATGGAGAGGAGCCCAAAGAACCATCACTGGGGAGAGATCAGGAGGCTGCCAGGTGCTATATGTGTGGTGGTGAATGGAAGGGAAGCTGGTCCACGCTTGATTTAAATATGGCTCTCGCTAAAATTATGACAGCCCCTTCCCCCCACAAACACACACAGTTGAAGAGAATCCAATTGTAAAAATATCCAGCCTGTTCATCAAAGAAGGATTCTGCTATCCTCATCTGAGGGAGCATGTAAATGGGCTTTGATTCAACTATCTGTCAATATAGCTGTAACTTGAGGTCCTGGGAAGCAAATATTTCCTGGGACTTGAGTGTGTGTATTTTTTTTTTTATGCATGTCCTATTGTTACTGTGGTTCTTAAAACCCAAAGCTCTTGATAACTATTACTCCTGGTGAGGTGGTGGCAGGAAATAAATTAATGGAGAGACAGTTAGGTGTCTGGCACAAACAGTACAATAAAAGAGTTTTCACCTAAATCTGCACTTCATTTTAGTCTCAAGCACTTATACACATCCGCTACAGGTTAGTAAAACCTCCCAAAAATCAATTTCCGAAGTCTGCAGCGGTCTTTGAGTGCTACAATGACAGCAGTTCGATTGGCCAGTCTTTCAGCTGCCATTGGGAACCCTAACTTGTGTCCAGGAAGTGTCCCTGAAGAGTCCACCTATTGCATTCTCTCTCTCTCTCTCTCAGTGTAACCATAACATGTCAATAAAAACGTAAGCAAACAATTTCAAAGTTTAAGCAAGAGGTTTCCTCAAACCATTAATTAGACGGTTGTGTTTTTGCAGAGTCTGCCTGTCTTGAGGGCCCTGACAAACACATCCCAAAGGGCAAATAGGTAAGCTTCCTGTTTTTCTAAAACACACACCTCAGCAATTTCAACAGAGATCTTATCAGGAAGGACACAGGGTCAGCTCCCCTCCCCTCCTGGCTTCTTGCTAAGGCTGCAACACAGGCCCACTAAAGGCTTACTGCCTTTGGCTGCTTTTGGTCATAAGCATGATTAATCTATATTCCAATTATCGGTAGTGGTCCAAGCATTTTGCTGGTCCGCCAAGAACTCCATGTGCACTATATTGGGAATTAAATGTTTGTACCGTCTTTTTGAAGGAATACTTGGAGACTTGTTTTTAACTTTTGTAATAGTCTTAAACTCACCTTTTAATTCTGTTTGCACAGATGGGGATGGTACCACGACCCATTAACTAGAACAGGCCTGTACAACTTGTAAAGCGGCGAGGGCCTTATTACTTCAAAGAAAACAGCTGAGGGCCGAAACCCCCCGGCTCTGCGGAAACACTCCCCCCCCCCCCCAACGCCGCCCGCCCCACGGAAACAATCCCTCCTTCCCCAGCGCTGGGGTGTGGAAGCCTGTAGAGGGGGAAAGAAACAGCGCACATAGGGTGACCAGATCACAGCAGTAAAATAGGACCCACCCCCTCCCCGCTTGGCCCCACTATCACACCCCTCTTCACTCCCCCAGGGGTCACTATATTACTGCACACAACAGTCAATCAATGCAGTTGTAGATACATCTCAGCATTATGCATTTTTGTATAACTTTTATATGACTTTGTATTGAACCTTGGTAATATGTTATAGCGGGCCCCTAAGGTAGTATAATTAAGGTAAAAGAAAAATGTCTTTTTGCTAGAAGTAGAATAAGATCTTCCCCCCATTTTGTATTTAATTACCCTGTTGAATGAATGAGGTGTGAATGACAAAGGCGTGGAAGGCAGGCACCTCCAGACAGCTGCAACCCTTGGAGAGGGGATGGGAACTCACCCCCCCGCGGGCCACACAGTGAGCCCATGCGGGCCGCATGCGGCCCGGGGCGCATGTTGTGCAGGCCTGAACTAGAAGATGTTTTCAGTTGCTTATAACTTTGCCAAACTTAAAGTGCTTAGGCCAAATTTTTTTCGTGCTGGTTGTCTTCCTCAGGCCAATTTTTTAAATATCAGCCGAAACAGCACAGCTGTTTTTTGGAGGTTATGCTTCTGTTTCAAAATTCTGGCAACAGTTTTTTTTCTAAAGCTTTATCACCCCTATGCTTTGGAGAAGGGACTTGAAATTTGGCAAGAAGATGCGCTTTGCATTAGGTATGTGCCTTATTCTCTTTCTGTGAAAATCTGCCTGCATTTGTCCAAGTTACCAGCTTTGGAAAAAAATCTCTTTGTACCTGCTTGTGAGAGACTTGCTTGAGTTTCATAGCTAAATTCCCCAAAGATCCTGTCTGCACTGGGCATGCTGCAGGCTGGGCTGGGACTGGGCACTGGAATTGAGATCGGGAGCCTGTCTCTCTCTGGTGCTGTGAATGACACATACCCTTGTTGGGCCCAGACAGCATGGAGCAGGAAGTCTCCTTACTCAAATACTAGCTGGGGAAAGGGAATAGGGCTGAGAACCTGTGGGGTGGAAGAAACAAGGTGGGGAGGGGAGACGGATCTGATGAACAGCTGGGCTGAAGAAATGGGACTGACTGGGCAAAGACTGTATGGGTACCTTTTCGTTTGGGTGTTTTCCAGCTTTTGAGCACTTTGCAGTTTTGATCATGTTATTTTAACACTGATTTCTGTCAGTAATTCCTAATGTAGTATATAGGTGACCATTACATTCTTATCTATTATAGAATAACACTATCTGGCTTTTCATTAGTAGATCCTCATCTGTCAAATGGGGAAACTGAAGCAAAGGGAGATGAAGTAAGTTGACCAGGGCACCCATTAGACCAACTGGCAGAACTGGGAATAGAACCCAGGTCTCGGTCCTGTAACCACTAGGCCACATGGCCTTTATGCACATTTAAATTGTCTGCAATTGCTACAATTTCATGGTTTAAGCTGTATTACTTATTCTACTAAAGCAACAGGATAGAAACAAATCTCCAGATATAGGGTGAAAGTTTATATATGAGATGAGCGTTGAGACTTGCAGCTAGATTTGGGACTATCCCAACAGCCTTACCCTTGGTAGACAATGGTGCAGCACTTCCACATCCTTTTGCAGAGGAGCATGAGAAGACTCCAAGTCTCCTTAATCCACCTCCTGCTCAGGCTATTCCCTTTTAGGCCTCATAGACTAATGCCAATCAAAGGACCGTTTTCTATTGTGCTCAGCTCTGCTCCATCTCTTGCCCAGTGCCGCGGGAGCCAGGAGTGTTGCTTGTCCTGAATGAGGGAGAAAACCAAGCCGGTTGGCAGCATTCCCATGCCACAAGCAGGTTCAGGGAAGGTGGGCAAGTTCAAGAGGTGAAAGCAAAATCAAGATCTCTCTCCAGTCTTGTACAAATTGCCTTATGCAGCTCAAGCCTGTGATTAGAACTTGACAGCTTTGACGATACAAATGTTGCTGCCTTACTAGCACCGACAAAGCATTTCATGTGTCCTCAAAGAGAAATCTTCAGTTAAATGAAGCAGAGTGAAAGACAACGGAAGATTCTGCAGTGACAACAAGCAAGAGAGGCGTTGCCATCAGCAGCAGTGGTAGAGGCAGAGACTGCAGTTGTAGCAGCTGAAGCAGACAGGAGCAGATGCTGAAATGGGAGCCAAGGTAACAGCTGCTCTCAGCCCCTGTGATGGTTTCTTCACTTCCCACTGAGAGCCCCAGATGAAAATAAGCTAGTGCTTCTACAGTACCTCTTTATAGGGCAATTGTGAATAGCGCACCAACCACTAATGCTGTGGCTTCTCCTGCTAGTTTGCAGCATTTGTGGTTGTGTTAAAAGATGACTTTTTTTTTTTTACCAGTTATTTCTGTTTTCTTGTAGCTGTGTTGCAGATCTGTGTCTGAGTCACTCCGGCCTAGATGCTGTAACTTCTTTTGGTCAGTGTTGCAATCACAGCTTAAGCCTTAATTTGTAACCCTGTCTAACTGACAAACCACCCAAAAGGAGCAATGGTGCTAAAGCACCTTCTGACTTTACATAGTGGGGGTTTTTTTGTTTGTTTTTTGGTTTTGTCTTTTATGCTTGCAAACTTCAGGCACATTGAGATCCAGGATATCTACTGCCTTAGCCCCACTTCATATTTTATGACTCCAAGTTCAGTAAATGAGCATACATAATCCTGGTCCTAAAGTGTGTTCTGTGCTGTTTAAAAAAAACAACCCAACTTTTCTCTCAGAAACATTATGGGAGGATTAATTGAATAAAGTTTGAGTAATAAATAGTATGTACCAGCAGGAGTATTAAAAAAATAAACTATCCATTTTCCTCAGACCGGTAATTTTAAATTGTTTTTTCACTCGCAAAAGCAAACAAAAATACTTCCAATCTGAATTACATTACATGCTTCCTGCCTCGATTTTGTCCATCAGGGAGGAAACTAGTCAATTCCATTCCTCTGTCATTTGCTGCTGCTTCCATCTGCTTCATGGTATTGAGATGAATTGTTCTGCCTTCCCTACTAAGGATGGATCTTGGGTGCCCTTGTTTTCTCATGTCAGTTGGCTTCCACCTGATGACTTCAAGTGGGAGTCTGTGTGTTGGCCTTTTGGAGCACATGCTCCAAATATGTCCAGTGTTTCCTTCTGATGCTGGAGGACATCAGCTGCGGGTTGGTGATTTCTCGGATCTCTTCACTGGTGATGAAGTCTTTCCATCCAGTGCCCAGAATCTTTGAAAATAAGTCCCCTATTTTCTGTCTAACATTTTGGTACCTCTCTGGCTTTCGCAGCCATACGTTAACACTGAGATTGTTTGATTTGAAAATTCTCAGTTTTGTTCTGCTGCTATACATCATTGATTTCCATGTGTTGAGTTTAGTGCATGCTGTGGATGCCTTTCTTATCCTTGATGCCACTTCCTTTTTGAGGTACTTGTTGTCTAGTTTGGTACTGCCTGGGGTAGATTAATTGTATTTTCCTGATGGTTTTGCCTTCTGATTTGATGCTAGTGCTTGATGTCTGGGTTTCAAGGATATTTGTTTTGGTGTAACTGGTTTTCAAATGTGCTTGGCCAGTTTTTGCCAGGTTATCTGTCTTTGGGTACGTCCACACTACCCGTCCGATTCGGCGGGTAGCGATCGATGTTCTGGGATCGATTTATCGCGTCTCATGTAGATGCGATAAATCGATCCCAGAAGTGCTCCCCGTCGACTCCGGAACTCCAGCTCGGTGCAAGGAGTAAGCAGAGTCGACGGGGGAGCCTGCCTGCTGCGTCTGGACCCGCGGTAAGTGCTTTTTAGTTCGAACTAAGATACTTCGACTTCAGCTACATTATTCACGTAGCTGAAGTTGCGTATCTGAGATCGATTACGCCCCCCCCCCCCCCAAGTGTGGACCAGGCCTTTGTAGATTTTCAGGACTGTCACTCAGTAGCATGATATCATCAGCAAAGTCTTGATCTTTAAGGTCCTTGTCTCTACCCAGGCTGTCAGTGTCTTGTGTTGCTAATACACTTCTTCATTATCCAATCTACGGTAATGCCAAACGGTGGAGAAAGAATGCAGCCTTGTTTTCACATGAATGTCCACTTTGAACCACTCTGCTGTCTCACTCTTAGAGAGCACTTTTCATCTCTATACATGGTCTTAATGAGGCCGAGAACTTAAGCTGAGACTCCATAGGACTGGAGAATATTCCACAGTGTGTATCTGTGCAGGCTATGAAATGCCTTTTGAAAACCAACGGAATAGATGATGAGGGGAATCTGCGATTCTATACATTCTTCTATGATCCTTAATGTGAGTATCTGTTTTACACAGAAACAGTTCTGTCAGTTTCATTAGGGTGGTGGTAATTATGTGCTTTTAGCATGTCTGCTGTGATTTGATCATCTCCTGCCGCTTTGTTTTTAGCTTCTTGATTATAATCTGTACTTCTGATATCTCTACTAGATCACTGTTAACGTCAAATGATGAGATTTGCATGTTTTATCAAAATCTGGTCTGTTGAGGACAACTTTGAAATGTTCTGCCCATCTATTTTTCTGTTCTACCTCAGTTGTAATTATTTTTCCATCTTCCAGTTTTTAATTTCCACACCGGATTTTAGTCACTTGGTAAATGACTCTTTGGTTTCCCTTCATAGCAGCAGGTTCAGTCGCTAGGTCTTGTATATGTTTATTTTTCCTTGCATTGCTTTGCACTGCTGTCTGCTTTTTTAATATTCTACCTTTGTTGTTTTCCAACATTTCATTGGTCTTAGCATTCAGGAGTTGTCCTTTCAGTGTTTCTTTCCTCAGTGAGATACCATATCTCTTGGTTTATCCAATTCTTTTTCATTTAATCTAATCTATCTAACCTGTCTGCCCAGTCTGAACTACTTTTATGTTAAATTGAGGGAAACCAGGAAAATGGAGACTAATGTACAACTTCCATGAATGAAAGCACTGCATGTGTATCAGCTGTACCTCACAGAATGGCAGCTGTCACAGCAGAAATTTAAAGGAACAGTACACAAGAAACAAAATTTACATAACTGTGTACACAATATAAACTTCCAAAGAGAAGAGGCACATCTCTGCAAGAATAATGTAACGTAAGAACGGCCATACTGGGTCAGACTAAAGGTCCATCAAGCCCTGTATCCTGTCCTCTGACAGTGGCCAATGGCAGGTGCCTCAAAGGGAATGAACAGACAGGTTATCAAGGGATCCATGCCTTGTCACCCAATCCCAACTTCTGGCAAACAGGCTAGGGACACCATTCCTGCCCATCCTGGCTAATAGCCATCTATCTTCCATGAATCTATCTAGCCCCCTTTTGAACCCCGTTATAGTATTGGCCTTCACAACACCCCCTGGCAAGGGGTTCCAGGGGTTGACAGTGCGTTGCATGAAAAAATACTTTCTTGTGTTTGTTTTAAACCTGCTACCTATTAATTTAATTTGGTGGTCCCTTGTTCTTGTTTTATGAGAAGGAGTAAATACTTCCTTATTTACTTCTTCTTTACTACTCATGATTTTATAGACCTCTATCCTATCCCCCCTTAGTCGCCTCCTTTCCAAGCTGAAAAGTCCCAGTCCTATTAATCTCTCCTCATACGGAAACCATTCTATACCCTTAATCATTTTTGTTGCCCTTTTCCCATTCCAATATATCTTTTTTGATATGGGACGACCACATCTGCACGCAGTATTCAAGGTATGGGCGTACCATGCATCTATATAGAGGCAATATGAGATTTTCGGTCTTATTATCTATTCCTTTCTTGATGATTCCCAACATTCTGTTTGCTTTTTTTGACTGCTGATACACATTGAGTGGATGATTTCAGAGAACTATCCACAATGACTCCCAAGATGTCTTTCTTGAGTGGTAACAGCTAATTTAGACCCCATCATTTTATATGTATAGTTAGGATTATGTTTTCCAATGTGCATTACTTTGCATTTATCATTAAATTTCGTTTGCCGTTTTGTTGCCCAGTTTTGTGAGATCCTTATGTAGCTCTTCACGGTCTGCCTGGGACTTCACTACCTTGAGTAATTTTGTATCATCTGCAAATTTTGCCACCTCACTGTTTACCCCTCTTTCCAGATCATTTATGAATATGTTAAATAGGACTGGGCCCAGTACAGACCCCTGGGGACACCACTCTTTACCTCTCTCCATTCTGAAAACTGACCATTTATTCCTACCCTTTGTTTCCTATCTTTTAACGAGTTACCAATCCATGAGAGAACCTTCCCTCTTATCCCACAACTGCTTATTTTGCTTAAGAGCCTTTGGTGAGGGACCTTGTCCAAGGCTTTCTGAAAATCTAAATGCACTATATCCACCGAATCCCCCTTGTCCACATGTTTGTTGACCCCCTCAAAGAATTCTAGTAGATTGGTGAGGCATGATTGCCCTTTACAAAAACCATGTTGACTATTTCCCAACAAATTATGTTCATCTGTGTCTGACAATTTTGTTCTTTGCAATAGTTTCAACCAATTTGCCTGGTACTGAAGTGAGCCTTACTGGCCTGTAGTTGCCAGGATCACCTCTGAAGCCCTTTTTAAAAATTGGCATCACATTAGCTGTCCCCCAGTCATTTGCTACAGAAGCTGATTTAAGTGATAGGTTACAGATGACCGTTAGTAGTTTTGCAATTTCACATTTGAGTTTCTTCAGAACTCTTGGGTGAATACTATCAGGTCCTGGAGACTTATTACTGTTTAGTTTATCAATTTGTTCCAAAACCTCCTCTACTGACACCTCAATTTGGGACAGTTCCTCAGATCTGTCACCCAAAAGAATGGCTCGGGTTTGGGAATCTCCCTCACATCCTCAACAGTAAAGACCAATGCAAAGAATTAATTTAGTTTCTCCGCAATGGCCTTATCGTCTTTGAGTGCTCCTTTAGCATCTCGATCGTCCAGTGGCCCCACTGGTTGTTTAACAGGCTTTCTGCTCTGATGTATTGCAGGGATTTTACTTTTGGTGCTGTACTTTTTAATTTCTGTTTCACTAACCTTCTCATGTTTGTGTAGTTCCCCCTTCTGGAATTAAATGCTATACAGTGTTGGGCTGCTGTGGAGTTTTCCCCGCCACAGGAATGTTAAATTTAATGATATTATGGTCAATATTACCAAGCGGTCCAGCTATATTCACCTCTTGGACCTGATCCTGTGCTCCACTTAGGACTAAATCAAGAATTGCCTCTCCTCTGGTGGGTTCCAGGACTAGCTGCTCCAAGAAGCAGTCATTTCAGGTCTCAAACCTTATCTCACCATCCCTTCCTGAGGCGATATATACCCAATCAATATGGGGATAGTTGAAATCCCCCATTATTATTTTTGAGTTTTTTATTTTAATAGCTTCTCTAATCACCCTGAAAATCTCAGTCACTAACACCATCCTGGTCAGGTGGTCTGTAGTATAGCTCGACTCCTATATTCTTATTTTTCAAGCATGGAATTTCTATCCATAGAGATTCTGTAGTACAATTTAGTTCATTAAGATTTTTACTTCATTTGATTCTACACTTTTTCACTTATAATGCCACTCCCCCACTAGCACGACCTGTTGTGTCCTACCAATATATTTTGTACCCTGGTATTACTGTATCCCATTGATTATCCTCATTCCACCGGGTTTCTGTGATGCCTATTATATCAATATCCTCATTTAATACTAAGCACTTTAGTTCACACATCTTATTATTTAGACTTCTAGCATTGGTGTATATAAGCATTTTAAAAACTTGTCATTTTTTGGCTGTCCCCTATTGCATGACGTAATTGAATGGGACCTTTTTTCATTTGACTGTTTCTCATCAGTTGCTCCCTGTGTTTTATCATTTTCCATACTCTCCTTCTCATTAGGACATAGGGAATCTCCATGTATAGATACTCCCCTAAGGGATGTCCGAACCACATGCTCCTCCGCACCTGTCAGCTTTCCCCCAGCCTTTAGTTTATAAACTGTTCTACGACCTTTTTAATTTTAAGAGCCAGCAATCTGGTTCCATATTGGTTTAGGTGGAGCCCATCCTTCCTGTATAGGCTCCCCCTCTCCCAAAAGCTTCCCCAGTTCCTAATAAATCTAAACCCCTCCTCCCTACACCATTGTCTCATCCACTATACATGGTAAAATATTAGAAAATGTAATTTGGCATTCTTATTTCAAAATTCAGAATGAGCAAAATGGGCAGAGGTTTCTTTTAATTGCTTTAGAACATTGTGTAAGGAAAACATAGCTGCATTAGATTTTGAATTAGAAGAGTTGAGTTCATAACCAAGTTTTGGAGATTCTCTGGATCTGGGGCTTTGGTTCAGCACATTGTAGGGCTAATAGTGGGGGCCAGCTTTGAAGTTTGGATGTTGGTCAAAGGTTGGCAGTCTTCAGGTGCTTTAGATGGACTGTCTCCCCCAAAATGGAGAATGTTTATCCAAAATGGGGTGGGAGCATTGCGTTTTGTGAATTGTAAGAGGAAGGACGGTCTTGTGGGTAGGACATGGGACTGGCACTCAGGTATTCTGGGTTCCCAGTTTTCCTGCATGATGGTAGGCAAGTCATTTAGGGTTAGATTGTGAATGGTATTTAGGCACCTAAAGGTGCAGCTAGGCACCCAAGGGGATTTTCTGAACACTCCTATTGAAATGAGTGGGTGCCTAGATGCTTTTGAAAATCCCACTAAGCACCTTCAGTCAGCAGTTGGCAGTGGGTAGAGGTACACTGTACAACTGCTCAGGTCTTGTGGTGAGGAATCCTGCCCTGGCCAGCAGGAGTCCTTTCACAGGGGATGTGCTGTGTAAGCAGTCTGCTTCCCCAGGCTGCAGCAACTAGGGCATGATTTAGCTCCTAATATGGCTATCATTTAAACTGAGGCATTTCCTAGATCATCCGTCCTTTTAAATATGCTTACAGTATGATTTTCAATCCCTAAAGGAGCTGTGAGAAAGTGACAACTAGTGATGTAAGGAAAACATTTTAAAAACCACTTATTTTGGCACTTAAATATTCAATATTTAATCTGCAGGTCAAATATCCAATTTCAGGGGTCAGCCGCAGCCCTGATGCTTCCAAAAATTTAGTAATGGGTTTCATGTGTGTTTTCTTCCATTGCCATAAATCAACAGTTATTACTAGCACACACTGTGCTAATAGTGGTTTGTACAATTTTGGGTACCTGTAAAGTTGCTTGTGTTAATGAAAACCTGATTCATAAACCAATAATTGACACCTACAGTTTCTTTCATCCGAAAAGAGACCATTGTGCTCTATAAAGTTAATCTAATATACAGAATACAAAGGGATCATTTAACCCATCACTGAAGTGCAGCCAATTCTGGTGTGAAGTACAGTGGCTGGTTAAACAGCACACAGTAACACAGTAAAACACTTTACAAATTATTCTTAAAGTCTAACAATTTTTGTGACCAATTTAATATATCCAGTTTAAACATTACCATCCCCTTCTCTTGTTTTGAGAATAAACTAATTAATCTGATTGCAGTACTATTTATTGGTATTATTTCTGACAGCATAACAATAAATGGGAAAATCCAGACTGTGACCTGCACAGCATACCATAGAAGTAAATTGTACAAAGATAATGACCTAAATAAAGCTAGCAAAATTCTTCGTACATTGGTTAATCTGCTTTATTTCTATCTTCCTAGGAATTTATATCCCACTCATCATAATGATAGTTAAGGGACTCAAATACGACGGTAGTTAGGTTTTCACCGCAAAATGTTTTAACAGGGTGTTGTCTTAAATTACTGCCTGTTTTCAGTTGTTTGCTATTCAGCAGTTCTAAAAGAATACAGGAAAAATTTATCCATAGTTTTTTCTTTCTATAAATAGAGACAATGTTGTCCAAGACAGCCCTTTTTGAAAAATAGTCAAGTCAATTGTGTAGGAAATTAAATCTTCACTTACTAAGAGCTCATATCTTAATAGTTTTAATTCTGTACTTGCTTAAACAAACTTTTGGTGAAGTAAGTGCTTTACGCTGGACCCAAAATGAAGGGGCTCTTCACTTACAGGAAGAAAAGTTTAATTTTCCAAATAGTTATTTTTATCAGTTTTATCAAGGAATTTTTTGTAGTCTGTTTGGTATGACTATTGAGAATGACCAAAAAGTAACTCTTGCACATCTCCTATTATGCTACAGCATTTATGAAATAATCTCTCACCTCATCTGTATTGCACAGTGCAGTTGAGTACCTCAGATTCTGCAGGGATATAATTATCTATCTCATAATAACCAATTCCTAACAGCGCTGCTGCATGATTGGGGCATAAAATGTGTGTTTTCTGTATCTGAAGAAGATGGTGTAAGCAATTTAGAGTGTTACAAACCAGGCTCAATTAAGCAGCTTAATTTACATAGATTAGTCTCCCATTTTTTCTTAACTCATGTTTATAATCTTGTATAATCATATTTAGATACACAGATAAAAATGTTTCTCTCTAACCTGATTACTGCATAAAAACAATGGAATTATAAAACTAAAACAGCAATTAAAAGATTGCTTAGTCCACTGTATGGTTTGCGGTGATCTTTTCACAGCAAATTCCTGAAACAGCCAGTTATGCTAAAAGATTCAAGTTGAAGTTCTGAATATGCATTTGATAGGGAATCTGGTGTGGTGTGGAAGCAGTAATTCTTCAGAACTGTAGAGCAAACTCGCATTGATTAACACCTACCAACACTGAAACATAATAGCAGGTGATTCATAAATAGTGTTAGCAGAGATTGTGTCAAAGGTTATTGTTAATCGTATCTATTACAGTAGTGCCAAAGGACTAACCAAAAGTGGGGCCCCATTGTGCTAAGTGCTGTATAAATGCAGAGTAATAGTCCTTCCCTCAAAGAGCTTACAATATAAATAGACAAGACAGACACAATGTGGAAGAGAGGCTGTAACATTCAAGCAGAGTGAACAATGTGATGGTAGCAAATGCCATGCTTTCATAGATTCCAAGGCCGAGGGATCCCAGTGATCATCTAGGGCAATGGTCTCCAATGCGGTGCCCGCGATCGCCATGGCATTTATGGGCGCCCGCCCACCAACTAGTGCCCAGAAGGGGAGAGAAGCTGCTGCCCCTGCCGGGGACAGAGAACACCGGGGCTGCAGGCTGCAGGTGCCGGCGATCTCTGTCCCTGGCAGGCACGGGGCCGCGGCTTCTCTCCACGCGGCCCCGTGCCTGCCGGGGACAGAGAACTCCGGGGCTGCAGACGCCGGTGTTCTCTGTCCCTGGCAGACGCGGGGCCGCGCAGGGCCGGCACGCCCACTAGGTGACCCTAGGCAGTCGCCTAGGGCGCCAAGATTTGGGGGAGGCAAGAGGCGGGAGCGGAGGCAAGATTTGTGGGAGCAGAGAGGCAAGAGGTGGCTCGCAGCAAGCCACCCCTTGTCTCCCCACTCAGTAGCTTAGCGGGGAGACAAGGGGCAGCCGGGGCAAAGCTGCCCCTTGTCTCTCCGCTCAGCAGCTGAGCGGGGAGACAAGGGGCAGCCGCAGCGAACTGCTGAGTGGGGAGACAAGGGGCGGCTTGCTGCGGCTGCCCCTTGTCTCCCCGCTGAGCTACTGAGCGGGGAGACAAGGGGCGGCTTGCCTCGGCTTCCCCTTGTCTCCCCGCTGAGCTACTGAGCGGGGAGACAAGGGGCGGCTCGCCATGGCTGCCCGCTGAGCTGGGAGACAAGGGGCGACTTGCCGCGGCTGCCCCTTGTCTCCCCGCTCAGCGCCTGAGCGGGGAGCCCGGGGCAGCCGCAGCGAGCCCCCCGCCTTGCTGCGCCCCCCTCAGCGCCTGAGTGGGAAGCCGCCTCGCTGCCCCCCATCAGCGCCTGAGCGGCGAGCCGGGGGCAGCCCTGGGGAGCCCTCCGGCTCCCCGCTCAGCTCCCGCGGGGTGCGGGGGGGGGGCGGCACCGGGCTGGTGGAAGGAAGTTTCGCCTAGGGCGCGAAACTTACTTGCACCGACCCTGGGGTCACAGCTTCCCTCGGCGCTGCCCCACAGCCCCACGCCTGCCGGAGACAGACAAGTCAGGGGCTGCAGGCTCCGGTGTTCTCTGTCCCCGACAGGCGCGGGGCCGTGGCTTCCCTCGGCGCTGCCCCACGGCCCTGCGCCTGCCGGAGACAGAGAACTCCGGGGCTGCAGGCGCCAGTGTTCTCTGTCCCCAGCAGGCACGGGGCTGCGGCTTCCCTCTCTGCTGCCCAGGACTGTGCCCCCTCCCCCCCCCCCCCCCAAAAAAAAGGTAAATAAAAAAGAGCAAATTCACATGGTAAGGTGAAAGAATAATTGCCGAATAATTTAATTAATACCTTTTACATGTAAAATTACCTTTATTATCTTATGGATTCATATATTATGTAATATTAAATATGATGGTTTTCATATTTTAATGTACAAATACAAAATAAGTCTTGAAAAATTGTTGGCGCCCGCCACACTCTTCTGAAAACATGAATGTGCTATTGGCCACAAAAAGGTTGGGGATCACTGATCTAGGGTGTGTCTGTTTAGTTAGGAGGGGATCATCAGATAAATAGGAAGGGAAGGGGATAAGAAGGGAAGGTGAGGAGTGAAGAAACTGTGAGGGAGATTGTTGGAGCAATTATCCAATGAGCAAAAAAAGAAGAGAAACTACAGTTTTGGCTAGACTGTTTTATATTTAAAAAAAATGTCCCAAGGTCCCTGCATTGGTTGCTCCTACCAAGTGGAGTGTCTGGCTGGTTCTTCTCCTTACAGTAACAGACTCAAGAAGCTCAGTCCTTTTAGCTTACCAAAGAGAAGGTCAGGGGGTGATTTGGTCACAACCTATAACAGATATTTGGTAATGAGTTCTTCAGTTTTGCACCGAAAGGTATAGCAAGATACAGTGGTTGGAAGTTGGAACAGCATGTCACAAAACTGAATGTTTGTGACCCAAGGATCTTTAACGCCAACTGGCAGCGGGCACAGGGAGTACTTAGTTTTAAGGGAGCACATATATCCTTGGGTTGGATATATGCATAACACTTCACTAAAGGATGGCATGTGAAGTCTCTACAGGAGCCAATAGCCCACTGGTGGTCAGATCATTACAAAATGATATTTTAAGCAGCTGTGTAACCAGGAGGTGACATGACTTTGGAGCAAGAGGAAAGAGGCGCTCATCTGTCTGTCTGGTCATGTGTGTATTGGGCATTGTATGTTTTGCAATGGATGCCTGTTTGTTTATATGTCTCCAGTGGAACAGAGAGATGCTTGGAGGGCTTAAGGTGTTGGAGTGTGCCTGTTGCTGACCTGTAGAGAGATAGTGGGGTCTGCATAGGTTAGGGTGACCAGATGTCCCGATTTTATAGGGACAGACCTGATTTTGGGGTCTTTTTCTTATATAGGCTCCTATTACCCATCACCACCGTCCCAATTTTTCACATTTGCTGTCTGGTCATCCTAGCATAGGTGTACAGGTGAGTAGTTGTGTTGTTCATGGTCAGTGGAGTCGAACATCGCAGGCACAGACAAGGCTTCCTAATTGGTAGTAGTGAGGAGCCTCACAACCCTGGGTACCCCGGGAATGGTCACAGTTTTGCAAATCTGGGGCCAGATCCTGCATTTCTTACTGATTCAGAATTTCCATTAAAGTCAATAGCAGAAGATTTAGATCTCAGCATTTCATCCCAAGTATTTGATGAAGCCTTGATTAAAAACAGAATCTTATCAGTAGAGTTCTGATAGTAAGAAGTGGAGCTGCCATTCTACAGAGACATGGGTAATGTGCAGAAACGGATAAGGGAAATCAATTACAGATCGGAAGAGAGACCTGTTGTTTAAAGATTTCTCTACTAAACCACACTAGCTCTTGATTTTTATCATGTACACTTTTTTTTTTGACAACTTCATGCACATTTTTTTTCTTCAGAAGAAATAAATAAATCCGTACTAATTACTGGTATAATTTAACACTAGTCCCTATACCAGGGGTTGGCCCATTAGGGTAATCTGCTGACAGGCTGCAAGACGTTTTGTTTACATTGACCATCCTCAGGCATGGCCCTTGAAGGAATGAAAACGGACACCGTGCAGAATCAAGCACGTGGGTTTATTACGCTCAGCGCTGGCGGAGTGTCACCCAGCTTGTGGCTCAGAGACACTGCCAATCATTTAATTACAACAGGTTATATTGAATTTTACCATGGGCGGAGGAAAGAAATCAGGGGCAGTTCTGAGTCCCGGATAGGCTCAACCAGCAAGACAAGATAACACAAAAGCCAATGGTCAAGAGGTTACATCATGTCTCCGCCCATAGTTTCAGGTTAACATGTAGTTAGTAAACAAGTGTCTTTTCTTTAAACAATCTATATAATGATTTAAGTGTGTTAGTTAATTATAAAAATATGTAGATATGTTGAATCCTGGTTTGGGATCCATATGAATGGAGCAGCTTCCTTGATTGTTCATTAGGTATATATATATATATGAAAATAGAAAAAGAGAGCATTAAAAGACATGTGGCATAAAGTTATAAAGCTGCTTTGTATTTGAGAACCAGACACTGAGATCTGTGGGGGTAGTGGTAAGAAGAACCTCATGATCATGTGCCTGGCCTTGGACTATCTAAGACCCTGGATTCTCATACGAGGAAAACATCATTATCTTCTCTTGAAGAGAAGTGCCCCTAAGTTTTCAAAGGCTGGGCCTCACATAGCTATGTGGTCTATTTGCAGTTGAAGATAAACGCCCCAATTATTTGCTTGCACCTGGGTTTCTGCTAATCATCCTAAAGAAAAACAAGGTTACCTCATATTTGTCCAGTTCACATGTCTGAGCCTCAGTCTTTGACCAGACTCTGGACTTTGGGCCTGTCTGATTATTAATTTCTGGCCCTTCAGCCCTCCTCAGCTCCTAGTGGCTGCAGCTCACTGTTCCCGGCCAATGAGAGCTGCGGGAAGCAGTGGCCAGCACGTCCCTGCAGTCCGGCCAGCACGTCCCTGCGGCCCTCATGTTCAGCTGATTATCCACCATGCACCCCCGCCCCCAAATCTTCTTTCAGAGTCATTGCTTCCCAGGATAATCCCCCATCCTGTAAGTATGGCCTACATTTTTTGTTCCTAGATGTATACGTTTACATTTAGCCATATTAAAACGCACATTGTTGGCTTGCCCCCAGTTTACCAGGTGATCTAGTATGCTCTGAATCAGCAACTTGTCCTCTATTTACCACTCCCCCAGTTTTTGTGTCATCTAAAAACTATATCAATGCTGACCTTGTTTTCTGCCAGGTCATTGATCAAAAATGTTTTATATAGCATAGGGCCAAAAACAAATCCCTGTGGGACCCCACTGGAAACACACCAACTTGATGACAATTCCCCGTTTGTATTTACATTTTGAGATATGTTTACTGTGTGCCATTTTAATCATATAGTCTACTTTTTAATCAAAATGTCGTGATACTAAGTCAAATGCCTTACAGAAGTCTAACTATATTATATCAACAATACTATCTTTTATCAACCAGGCTTGTGATCTCAGTTAAAAAGATATCAAGTTTGTTTAAGGAAAATAGATCCTGTCACACTATGTTGATTTGTATTAACTACATTACCCTTCTTCACTTTTTTTTTTTTTTAAATTAATCAAATCTCATATAACACGTTCTATTATTTTTGACTGGGATCAATGTCAGGCTGGCGGGCCTGTAACTACATGGGTCATCTTGTTTACCCTTTTTCAAAATTGGAACATTACCTTTCTTCCAGTCTTCTGGAACTTCCCTAGTGCTCCAAGACTTATTGAAATTAACATTACCGGTCCAGTGAGCTCCTCAGCCAGCTCTTGTAAATGTGTTGGATGCAAGTTAACTGAGCCTGCTGATCTGAAAATGTCTAACTTTAGTATCTTCTTTTAACATCATCCAGAGATACTAATGGCATGGAAAGAGTGTTATCATTGAGACTATACCATCTGTTTTTTCCCCAAATGCAGAACAATTCATTGAACACTTCTGCTTTTTTGCATTATTTATTATTCTACCTTTTCCATGTAGTAATGTACTAATAATATTGTCAATTCTTTTTCTTCCTAATGTTTTTTGAAAAAATGCTTTTTGCTGTCTTTAACTCTGCAGGCAATAGATTTCAACTTGTGTCCCTTGGCTTGCCTTATTAATTTTCTATAATGCCTAACGTCTGACTTTTATGTTCATTACTATTAATATTCCCTTTCTTCCATTTTTTTATATAGCTGCATTTTCTTCCCCTCTAAACCAAGTTGGTTTTCTTTCTTGATTGTGGCTTTTTGGGCATGTACTAAGTTGTTCTTAAGTGATTCCTGATATTCATTCACATTTTTTAATTAAATTCTTCCTCCCAGGTGATTTGGCTCATAATTGTTTTTAGCTTTGTGAAATGGGCATTATTAAAAGGTGTGTGTGTGTGTGTTTGCTCCCTCTTTCCCCCCCTCCCCCTGCAACATGCCCCTCCCTTCACACTCTGGTATGGATTGTATTATAAATGTGATCAAGTCATGATCACTTGTACCTATACTACCATTAGCTATGATTGTGATAACTTGTATCTTCAAAAGATATTTTAAAAGGCTTAAAATACTAAAGGGGAACCTGTTACATCAAAGTTATTGTTTTTCATTGGTAAAAGGGAGAACAGGACAAAAATGAAACTTCCATTCTGTCAGCCATTAAGCACCTCTCATAGCTTTTTGGCTCACAGGACTATAGTAGGGTAGTCTGTCCCTGCTCAGGGTAGCGAGGTGCCAGGACTGCCCCTTCTGTGAGAAGGCTTGCAGGAAGATATAGCTCGGAGGGATCTGGAACTGTAGTTGTGGGGTTTAGGTGTCTATGTCCCTTTTGTAGATCTGGGCCTGAGAGCTCATGGGGCTTTCTTGGAAGAGGGCAGCTCTTCAGAGCTCCCAGACAGAAAACCTGGGGGAGATAACTGCAGGGAGCAGGAGGCTATTTCGGGAGAAACCACAGCTGAAGTAGTTGTGAAGGGCAGTCAGCCTACAGGGAGAGAGCTATAATGAAGGGAAAGCACTGGTAAGGGGCTGGAAATTTTGAACCTAAAGGAGAACTTTATGGATGCTGTAGCCTGTTATAAACTGAAAGAATTCACTAAGCATGGAGAAGAGGGCTGGAAGATTTTGAGTGTTCTTAGAGTAATCCACAAGACCCGGAAGAGGCATGGTATTGTTGCCGGCAGAAAGTGCCCGAGGAAAGCAACAGCGGGGTTCGTTGCCCGGTGTGTGTCGCTCCAATGAACACACCAGGGTGGAGAAGCAATCAAAGTTTATTTGAGATCTCAAAGCGGTGCACGGAGACAAGTCTCAGATCATGCACCCCAGCATAAGCAAAGTTTCTCTCTTTTAAGCTCTCCCGCCCCCCTTCTCCTTCTGCTATGATAGTTACATTAAGCAAGTAGCAGCAACATTCAAGCAATGAAATCATCTTGGCAGCTGTGAGCCTGGCTCGTTAGTAACTCTGCTCAAACTGTTATCTCGTCACCCTCCCCCCTGCTCTGTTCCCTTGCCTCCCAGCTATTGCACACGGGTTTGAGCGAGGCTGTAAGTGATAGCTGAGGGTTACACATTCCATTCTCTGTTGTTAGCTTGTTAGGTCGAGTAGAGTTCAAACATGGAGGAGCTTTGGTTCACTTATGCTTAGTGCAGGGGGGCTTCATCGACACTCGTGGCCTTCCACCCTCCCGAGTTACCTAGGGTTATGCCTAGTGACACCAACAGTATTGTGAAAACCCCAGATTGATGGTTTGAGGTGAGCTGGAAGGAGGCAGGACAGGCCCAACACCATATCAGGTGAGCTCTCCTTCAGGGACTTTGAGTTCTGTAGTCCACATAAAATCCTGGCTATGCTTCTGGGAGCCACTCAGGCTTGGTCTATGCTACAGACTTATGTCTGTATAACTGCATTGCTCAGGGTGTGGATTTTCCCGCTTGCCTGTGAATCATTGATAAGTACTGAGAGTAGTTTTTTCCAACCAGTTGTGCACTGGCTTTATAGTAGGTTCATCCAGGCTCTATTTTCCTAGTTTGCTTATGAGACGTTCATGTGAGACAGTATCAAAAGCCTTATTCAAGTCGAAATATGTCATATATACTGCTTACCTGCTATCCACGAGTCGTCTTATACTGTCAAAGAAGGATATTAGTCTGGTTTGATGTGATTTGTTCTTGACAAATCCATGTTGAGTGTTACTTAGCACCTTATTTTCTTCTAGGTTCTTACAAATTGATAGTTTTATTTACTCCATTATCTTTCCAGGTACTAAGTTAAGCTGACTGGTCTGTAATTCCCTGGGTTGTCCTTATTCCCCTTTTTATAAATAGGTACTATATTTGCCCTTTTCTAATCCTCTGGGATCTCTCCTATCCTCCACAAATTCTCAAAGATCATCACTAATGGCTTAGAGATCTCTTCAGCCAGTTCCTTAAGTATTCTAGGATGTGGTTCATCAGGCCCCACTGACCTGACGACATATAACTTAGCAAAGTAATTCTTAACTTGTTCTTTCCCTAGTTTCACCTCGGATCCTACCACATTTGCACTCCTGATAATAATCATGCACTGAGCAATGCCAGGCAATTCTGTGATAGTGTATAATGCACATTCTCCTGCACGTCAGCCCGATTCTGCTGGCCAGATTGGGTGAAGGCTGTCTTACCCCTCTTTTCTACCTTCCGCTGTGGGAGGTCCATTAACACTGTCCGCGCTGGCCTCCCTTGGTCCATGTGTAACAGGAACTCAAGGAGCAGGGTAGTACCTGGCCCTGTGGAGATGCACGAGGAGGGGTATGGCTCTTAGGCTATGCCTACACTATGGGCTAGGGGTATGATTCCTCTGCTTGTGTGCATGAACTTGCGCTAGCTCATGTTGCCATAGTAGCACAGGTAGCAGCAGCTGTGGAGGCATGGCTGAGCCATACTGGGTATGTGCACGCTGGTTTCAAGCGGGTAGGTACTCAACACAGCTCAGCCATGCGTCCTCTGTCACTACCTGTGCTACCCTGGCCATGCTGCTATTTATACTCATGCTGGCTTGCTGAGAACTAGCATGTGTGCGCCTGCATGAGCAGCGGAATCACCTCCTTGGCTCATAGCGTAGACATAGCCTTAGTGTGTCTGCGCTGCAAGTAAGGGCGCGATTATAGTAAAGATAGGCATATACCGTCTTGACACTTCTGCAGGACAAGGCACAGCCTGGCCCAGAAGGGGCTTCCTCTGCCCCTCCCCCAGCTATCTGCATCACAGGGAGTATAAGAGGAGAAGCAGCGCCTCAGAGTTGCTATATTCCCCACCTCATGCAAGTGGGTGGGGGGCAATTCAATTTAAATTGGAAATAGGCAATTCTCAACGGTTGACAATTGAGTTGACAGTTGGGCCACCTTGTTTACATTGGCCTCATTAACACTACAAAAGTGATTTCCATTCCTTCTTGTCAACTGTTGAGAATTGTCTACTTAAATTGAATTGGCTCGTTAGCACTGACCCCCCACTTGTTAAGGCAACTCCCATCTTTTCATATGCTGTGTATTTATATCTCCCTACTGTATGTTCCAATCCATGCATCTGATGAAGTGGGTTTTAGCCCACGAAAGCTTATGCCCAAATAAATTTTATTCTGTAAAGTGCCACAAGGACTCCTAGTTGTT
Source organism: Chelydra serpentina (assembly GCA_037349315.1). NCBI lineage: Eukaryota > Metazoa > Chordata > Testudines > Chelydridae > Chelydra > Chelydra serpentina. Next base: position 20,605,363 of record JBAIAC010000008.1, read on the forward strand.
TTTGCTGATATAGACTAATATGGCTACCACTCTGATACCTGTTAACTTTAGGAAACCTCCTAACAGCCCTTTCTTAACTTAATCACCTGTTAATCACCCTGTTTATAAACAAAATTCTGACTCCCTGCCTCAGGGGCGCAAGCTGGAAGCAGTCTCCTATCTCCTCTGCAGATCTCCTGACCTTGCACATGCTTGCCTGAGGCTTGCAGTTAGGGGATGGGGGGCAACAGTGCCCCCCCCCCCCAAAACTATGCCTATGGTTTAGAGGGGCAATGCCCCCTTATCACTCCCTCCCTCTTCCCCCCGGCAAAAATCCACCTATAATTTAGCCATATGGGAAGGGCTGGGCAGTCACAACCCTCTAGTTTGTGATCCCCTAGAGATCATGACCCCTTGTTTGGGAACCTCTGATCCAAGGTATTTTGATAGTGCTTATCACCAGTGTCTGTGCATGCTGTCCCTAGTCTCTACATGTGTTAGACTTCCCCATGTGCCCTTTGAAGTGACTTAACTTCTCCAGGGCAGAAGTCAATGGAGGTATGACAATTTACACCAGCAAAGGGCTGCTCCAGCATCTCTGTAGGTAAGTAAAATGGCGATAATACTACTTAAGGGTGTTGAGAATTCAATCATTGATATTTTGACAGCACTTGAGATCTTTAGAGGGAAGATGCTGTAAGTGCAAATTTCCTTACTTTTATTTCTTAGGGTCTGGCCAATCAATTCAATATGAACGAGCCCGAGATTAAAGCAAAACTCTTTTCAGGGTCATGACCAGAGGCATAAATATCACAACATCATAGGATATTCTCATATCCCATCTGCAATGAAAAAGCACTGGAAGGCCTGCCAATTTTAAGATCAGTGGGATTTGGCTAGGTTCAAGCTTTCAGCTGGTTCCTTGATTGTTGCAGATCTGGGGGTCTGGGTTGGACTTCCCTCCCTGGTAAGGGGCTCATGCTCAGCCACTCTGGCAGCTCCATGTGAAACAGGAGAGCAGGGCAAAATGCAAGTGAGGGGAGAGTAGGCTTCATCTCTGCCACTGCCCAACTTTTCACAAGCAGTTTGGTGACTTTTACCCCACTAGTGCACATACCCTGGTGTGTGTCTGTCAGAAGGATTTCATTTCCAACTCTCTGGCCAGGCGTGGTAGTTCTTTCCCTGCAATCACCCCACACCCTCACTTTCAGTATCATATCTAGCCTGGCTTTCCTACCAGACAGGTAGCTGCTCTACAGGAAGCTGGGTATTGCAACTCCCTGCAGAGGAGGAAGAGAAAATGGGGGATAGGGGGCTAGACAGGCAGGAATTTATCCCTGCCAGGCCCAAAAGCCGGGAGTTGCTCTTTGTCATAAATATAAAGGGAAGGGGTGAGAGGGTCTGATGCAGTACTATAAAATCCTTTTACCAGTAAAGGGTTTAGAAACACAGGTAGCCAGGCTAACACCTGACCATCAGAACCAATGAGGAGACAAGATATTTTCAAGTCTGGGGGGTGGGGGGGGGGGAAAGGTTTTTTGTCTGTCTGTGTGATTCGCTCGGTGGGAGACAGATCAAGCAGTAACCATCTATCTTCTATGGAGTTAGTGAATATTTAGATAATGCTTAGGTTTTTCTGTTTGTTTTAGCTTGGGAAATTCGCTGTGCTGGAGGGAATGTGTATTCCTGTTTTAGTTGCATTTTTCTGTAACTTGAAGGTTTTGCCCAGGGGGGGATCCCTCTGAGTTAGGAAATTAAGTACCCTGTAAAATATATATTGTCCTGATTTTACAGAGATGATTTTTACCTTTCTTGTTTTAATAAAATCCTTCTTTTAAGAATCTGACTGTTTTCCATTGTTCTAAGACCCCCGGGGGTGGGTTTTGGATCACTGTATAACCAATTGGTAAGGAGATTATTCTCAAGTTCCCCAGGAAAGGGGATATTTTGGGGGGGGGAAGGGGAACTTCAAGTGGTCCTTTTCCCTGGGTCTTGTTTAAATCACTTGATGGTGGCAGCGAGAAGCTTTTCTCAGGGTGCAGGGGAGATTTTGTACCTTGGGGAGTTTTAACCTAAGCTGGTAGAAATAAGCTTAGGGGGTCTTTCATGCAGATCCCCATATCTGTACCCTAGAGCTCAGAGTGGGGAGGGAACCCTGACACCCTTTTTCCTGTAACCAAAGAGGATGATAAAGTCTTTATGAAGGGGAAACCTGGAGGGGGGGGGGGTAGAGGAAAATACTTAAACTCTCCAACAAAGATACAGCTGAAGACTCAGCTTGGCCAGGGGGACTCATTCAGTAGGTTTTAAAATAAAATGAAAAAGCGAGGAAATGTCTTCATGCCACTTGCTTACTGGACAGGACGTACATCACAAATGCGTTGAGTAGAGGCCTTTAAAACCTTGTGCTTGTTCTTTATCGCTAATATGAAAAAAATTAGAAAGTAAAGGGGACCTTTTAAAGCACCTATTTAATGGAAAGTGAAGAGTATGAGCTGCAACTTTTCATTTTAATCTAGCAAGAAGATTAAAGATCTGGGTAAAGCCCAGTCTTGGAGGTACAGAAAGCTTTTCATAAAGTGATTGTACATAATTCCCATATACCCAATAAATCTGGTAGTCTTTAAAGTGCCACCAGACTACTCGTTGTTTTTACATAATCTGGATTGTACTTCTGGATTAGATACTCTAGAATCCTCTTTCTCTGCTGTATCAATTCCTCATTTGGGGAATTCTCTCAGAGTAGTCTGAAACTCAAAACCGCCTTCTGTGGATGGTGCATGGACTCATCATAGCTTTAACCTAAAGAGGATGCACAAATCTTAATCAGACGGTAGGTATGAAGCCATAATGGTATTCTAGGCAAAATTGTCTCTCAGATTAAGCCTGAGAAATGCCTCCTTGTCCCTGTGTGCATCTTCCTACAATGCTGATGCTGTGTTCTTGACTGTGGCAGTATGTAGCACAGAGCACACCTGCCTGATGAAGTGAGAAACATTGCTAATGCCTTGCAAACAAAGTTTTAAAACCCTATCACCTGCAGCTGCTGCTTGGATTGCCAAGGGGAAAGAGCATCTGAACAATAATACATTTTGCATAAACCTAGCAGTTTATTTTCAAAGCACTGTATAAATATTACCTAATCTTCACAATGCTCCGGTGAAGTAGGTAACTTTTGCTCCTCTTTAGAGATCGGAGTCAGTGGCACTGTATGGTTAAGTGAAGCCATATAGTGAAGTTAAGGTAAAGCCATATAGTGAGTCATTTGTAGAGCTGTGATTTAGAGCTCTGAGGTTCTTGGATGTCAGTCCCATACTCACTCCATGCCTGCCTGCCAGATTCTCTTGACTGAGAAACTGGAGTTTCTTGGGTGATGTTCCCAAATCTAATAAGCCTGTGCTTGGTTCCCTAAGATCAAGGGCTATGAAGCAACAGGAAATGAGCTGTAGTGGGAGGGATGTAAAGGGTTAAAATAGCCACCTAGGGGGCTTCATTTGAATGGGGCCTTAACCTTTTTCTTCACCATTGGGACTTTAGAAGAAACCTGTTTCTGGTGGTGGATTTTTTACCTTGGATGAAGTGAGAAACATTGCTAATGCCTTGCAAACAAAGGCATTTTTACCTTGGTGCTACAAGTTTTTCTTTCTTATTTTCGTGTTTCTGGTGGGTTTCTGAAGAGAAGATACCCTATCCCTTTAAAGAGAGACTTTTTTTAATCCTTTTGTGAATTGGTTATGGAGTAAACAATGGGGTGTTGATGCCTGACCTAAAATTCAGTTGTGCAGGTCCATTACCTTGTGTGAACAGCTGTTTCTGTGACAGGTCGTCAGATATGCTTTACCAGATAATAGCTAGATAACAACCCTCCTCTGCTAGGTCTAGCCAGTCACCGGAATTAAGTCTTCTGAACTGTAGAGCAAATGAGTATAAAAAATGTACTCCCTGACCAATTGAATAGTGATGGGGCTCAACAATGTGTCTTAATGGCCTGGGGCTTTCCTAGTCCCAGATGTACAGTGCGTTCAGAGTTATATCTGTCTGGAAAAACCCTAGAGCACATTGTATTTGAATGCAGCAGTAGTATGAGTTCCAGCTGCCATGCTCTCAGATGCTGGATCCCGTGAGGGAACCTTGAATAGGGATTGGAAATAGAATGGCTATGGAAGAGACCAGGAAAGCCTGTTCAAGATGAATGGGTTGTTTCTGGAAGAAAATGGACAAGCTTCTAAGTAAGGGTTAGTGGATATTATAGTGGTGCAAGCTGCTATTTGTGGTTATAGAATGTGGTGGGATATTAGGAAGAATGACTTATCTGACCTTGCTTGAACTTGAAAGTTTGGGTTAAACTCAGAAAGGGAATGAAGTCTGGGACAATTTATACTTAAATAAGTATAATTGCTTTTCCCTAGGATAAATGTTTGTATTCATATTTGTAAAAGCACCTGTCCATTATAGAGTACCTTTTGTCTTTCTGCATAACTTCAGTTAATATCACAGAAATTGTGGCCAAAATGTTCAAAATTAGGTGCCTAAAGTTAGGTCACTTATTTTAGAGTCTGACTTTTTTAGAAGTGCTGAGCACCTAGCAATTCCTATTGTCATTGGAAACATTTGGGTTCTTGGCACTTTTGAAAATCAGGTCACTTATTTGGATGCTTCACCATGTACTTTTGGGCTCCTGTTTTTGAAAATCTTGGCATTAGTTGACTGTACTGAGATGAGAGGAGACCCCTGTGAATTTTAAGATCTGTCATTTCTTCAATGGAATAGAGCAAATATTTCACAATGTGGGGTGTGGAGGTGGGTAGTGTTGTACTTCTCCTTTAATGTCTATTTAAATATGTTCTTAGAATATGAAGAAAAGGTAAAAATTTCCACTTCCACAGAATGAATTTACATCTTGTCATAAATGCTAAACTGGGCACAGAAACTGTTTTGAGTGACCTACTAGTAGTGCTGGTGTCACATTATAAAAGTTCCGATCTCTTCTATTTTTAAAAGAAAAACTGATTTTTCCCTCGACTATCATACTGTTCTGCCTTCCCAGCAAGTACTGCAGCACTTTGGAAAACCGAAGCAATGAGACATAGAATTTGCTTTCCATTAAATGATCTTCGTAACTTTCGTACTAATTCAGGATCTTTTGTTTTACCTTTTTATAGTGAAGCAAGACGTATGCAGCCTACAATACATTATAAACAAAGGTGTTAGGGTCCCGAGTGCTACTGTCACTGACAAAAGAATGCTTGAAACATTCAAAATTCACTGACCATCAGAACACCTAGAACCATGTGATTACAAGCTACACAGGATTAGGTGGGTTGTGGGTTCGGAGTTTAGAAAGTAGACTAGATGATATTCTGATGGTCATATTATTGCTGTCTGTCTTGAATGGGGGGAGAGGGCTATCATTTTTGACCAAATTCTTATTTCATATCTGGTACAATTACTAGCTAAACTTAACATATGGCAGTTCAATTTTCTCAGTGTGTGACATAATTTAAAAATTTGGCAAAGTTCAATGTACAATATTAACACTGCTTTTGTAAGTATGATGCACTAGTTAGATTTCTCATTGGGTGGGTATATTCAATGACTTCAGATAATCTTATTCCCTTTTTAACCAATTAATGTATTATTCATCAGACATGAAAAAGAACTTTTCCCTGATCACGATCTGATAAAACTTAAGTGGTGAGAGAATTTCTTTAAAATTTCTTTAATGTCTTTAAAACCATTGCACTGGTTAGTGGGGTAAAAAGTTATAGGCTAATTTTCTTTCAGCAAATGAAGTCATTGCAAGTTCTGCACGTAATAAGGGATTATGAGTAATATATTTTAAATGTTGGAAGCCAATTTTAAAAAATGAAAATAATTGTCCAATACAGATGCAATGATATAAGTTAATTTAAAAATGTTGTATCAGCTACAATAAAATAATTAAAAGGGAGAGAACTGACAAATTGGTTAATTGGAGAAAAATGTGTTTCTGTATATATGAAATAGTGGATTTTTAAATGTACAGCCTGATCACTTTTGGCTCTGTCAAATTTTGAAATAAAAAGCTGTATGAGAACATAAGGTCCAATTTGGTGTAGGCAAAACTGCCCATGAAGCTCTTTATTGTAACTAATGGGTATTTTAACCTGGGTAAGGACTACAGAATTGAGCTCATAATTATTAATTTGTTACAAACTAGCTGATATTACAATTTCATTGTTAAAATGCTGCACTCAATCACTCTGATTCTAATCTGACACCAAGAAAAATCAGGCATGAAGTCAACAGAATTAAACTGGCCGATGAGATATTGGAATTCAGCCTACTCTGTGTCGGCTGGGGAGGGTCAGCCTAAGGAAAGTCATTCTGTGATGTCCTGTATATCAGTTGAGGCAGGAAGTCTTGTGGAAAACATTAATGATCAATGCTTAATGAGATTTTGATCATGAATCTCATTCAGGTGCCACATCTACAAATTACCTCAAGCCAACAGTTTATGTGATTGTATTATTACTGAATAAAGACCTTGGAGGAGACAAACTGAGATTAGATTCACACACAACATACAGAATGACTCTTTCTAACCACATCTTGACAATCTGAAAGTTTAAATAGAAAGATTGAGAGTTTCAAATCATCTTAGGGGTGTCAGACCCATCTTCCTTTAAAATGAATCTTCATGTCTTAATCCCCTAGACTGCTTTGACAATATCAAGCATAACTTCTCCTACATGAAACATTGTTTTTGTTGATCAATGTTGTGTGAATAGGCACGAGGTTGGAATGTTGTAAGTGGACCTTTACTGGACCTATAGAGTTCTAAAATACTTTAACCTTGACATACAGAATGAAATATTAGCAAAATTAATTGTTTTAAAGCAAAAATGCAATATAAAAAGTTTTATTGTCCTGCTAAGGTCCTACTAGTTAAATAAACACGCCATACTTAATTAGAATACTAAACCATTAGTAAGTGTGAATATAGGAGATAGGTTTAGTAAAGAATTAAGCAGCAAATATTCATTTGCATTTTATTCTGCATGTTACAGAATGGTGTAACTTGCAGGATCAAATATCTGCGTACTTCATTAGTTGGATGATCAAGACTTACGCTCTGACAGCAGGTGGGAAATTAGTTTTTAACAATGTTGCCTACTGAAAAGATAACTACAGCTTTCTTTCAAAGACTTTTACCTATTCTTAATATTTTTGGTCTTTTCTAACTATAGTTCTCCTCCAGTTAATATTTCATCCTTAATTACCTAGAGTGTAAGCAGCCATTGGAAGTGCTATTACTACATGCTAAAATTGTAGATTTCTCGACAGGTAACATAACTTGTAAAAAAATATCTGGCTCTCTGGACTGTTCTCTTTCTCATTATAGAAGTGGATAGAAGAGGGAGAGCTCTGTTCCTAACAACATTGGGTTTCCTTACTCTGGGAAATTTGTGCAGTTGAAGAAAATACATAAGACACCACCTGGAAGAAGCAAATTATGTCTTTTGTAAGCAAGAGTGCTACAAGGTGCAGATCTACTGAATTTTAATAAAAACACACATCATCCTGTAAAACTGGTATAGATTAGAACCCTGAAACAGTCCTAGCTAGATAGATCTTTAGGATAATCTTCATTTGTGAAAGTAGTCTTCTCAAAATCCTTACTAAAGTTCAGATATCTTAGGCAAAAATTGTAGGATATAATTCTTCTCTCCCTTGCTTCTGATTTATACTGGTGCAACGCCATCTAAGCTGGGCCCCATGCGTATCTGGGAGTTTGCTCCCAAGGTGGTCACAACATGGTGATGCTACAGTACTTACATGTGGCTGGAATGGGAGGCAGAATTGGGTAAAGAATTAAAACTAAATATGGACCATTTTTCAAAGTGCAGAGTCCAAATCCTACAAATCTGAACAATTTTTCTGTTTTTGTAGCAAAATTGCCATTAAAATTTTCAGTTGAAAATATTTTATCGGGTTTAATTGTAGCTCGCATTGCTAGTGTTAAGACTATTTTGTTATGTAATGCTGACCTCTATTGGCTAGTTTCCAGTATAGTCTGAAATTTGACATATATGCTCTTCCTCTGGGAATTGTTTGTCTAAATTATTGATTCCCTGGTACAGTTCCATGCTGCTGTAATGATCATATTATTTTTCTGAACATTACTCTGTGTGAAATTAAGTTCTTATAGTCTCTTTTAGGCCCTAGTTCTGCAGTCATTTAGGCAAGTGAGTAACTGTGCACATTTGTAGTGGTATTGAAGTCAGCCGGACTATCGGTGTAAAGTCACCAGTATTGCCAAACTGAGCGGTCCAAAATTGAGTGAGCCCCTCCAAAATAACGAGATTTTTAAAAATGGTACATTTTGGGTTCTTTTTTTATACATTCTGGTTCCTGAGCTTTTACTGTGTACTAAATTTGTATTCAGCTTTTTCTCAACAACCACGAGGACTATAAACGTTCTTTCCCTATGAGGCATAAAATAAAATGAGACTTGGCAACAGTGAATGCTTAAGTCTTTGCAGTATAGGGGACATAACTGTGCACTGGAGCCTTACTTTGTATTAAATCAGTTGCTTTAATGTCCTTTAAAAGTGTGTATGCAGCACTTAATTTGTGCCGGGACTTAGCCCTGCCACCTCTTTTCCTGCCAGGGCACAACCCTGGCACTCCTTCTGTTATGGCATCTTCATGCACCATGCCTGCGATGTCACGCAGCGGAGGCAGAGTACCATGTTCTGTAATATGGTGTCCTCCTTGCAGTGTGCTCTGCAAAAAAAGCCCAAGCTGAAATATCTCTGAGCCGCAACTGGGTAAAAAACTGCACCAATCATTAAAACGGTGAATCCAAAAATACTAGGTCATTCTGATATGTTTTGGCTTGGCTACACCACTGATCGTGATGATGATGTCCCAAGGAGATTTTATGGGCTATGGAGAAGTAAAGTACAACCCTCTTAAACCTGCTAAGCACACTTTCAAATAAACTTGCCATAATTTTGAATGTGCTGTTCTTAGGAATGGCATTATCGTTATTGCTTGAGCCCTGGCACTTTTCTTTACAAATTAAGCACTCTCTGTGAGACTTTATTAGTAAAAGTATTGTGTGGGAATTCTGGCTTTTAGCAACTTCAGACAGCATTTAAAATGACAAAATAGGCAGAACAAAACTGTTTGAGCTGTGGACTTTATCTCGCTATGGCAGCTTCCATGGGAGCATAATATCAATCTATATGGTCATAATGCTTCACTTTCTTGCACCTTTTGTAACTATTTATATCTGTACAAAGTGGATGTGAAATTCAGCTAAATAAAATAACACTTAGCCCACTTTATGCAGGTGCAAATGACTACACAAGGTCCAAGGCAATGTGGTGAATTTGGGGATTTTTTTTCTGTCTTCTCTTTGGAGAAACATGGCGGTGGGGGGGGGGAGGCTCAGCCACCCAAGTGTTGATTGATGACTTCTCATCCCTTTGGGTGGATTACATGACAAATACAGAAGAGGAAGATTTATAGCTTCCCTTTCTTATTCTAGTTAAGAGCCGTGATGGGTCTGTGTTAGAAACTGACCAGGAAGCTGCCCAGCTGCTGGCATTACTAGGTTACCCTGTGGGTAAGGTGGACCCAGATATGGGAGATATTTGCTACTCTGGCATTTTCCTCTTGAAATCTCTGCAAATAAGACACTAATAGCAAAGATCAAATGTGCTGGGGAAGAAAATCTTTAAAATAGGAAAAACAACGAGGAGTACTTGCACCTTGGAGTAACACATTTATATAAATAAAAATATATATAATTAAAATAAACAACACATTTATTTGAGCATGGTTTCGTTGGCTAAAACCCACTTCATCAGATGCATGGAGTGGAAAATACAGTAGGAATATTTTATTTATTTATTTATTAATATATTTATTCATTCATTCATTCATTCGGGGCTACTGTTCCTGACGGCTTGTAGTCCATCTTTGTGTGGAATGTTGGTGTAGAGGGCCATTTGATACAGGATAGCTTGCTCTAGCAATTTTATAGAGGTACATAATGTGTAAAACAGCACATTTTCTCCTTGTGGATTTCTGTTCACTTTAAAAGGCTTTGAGTCAGCTTGTCTATCACTTTGAGGGTCAAAGTGCTCTTTTAAAAAGTTCCAACATTCAGTGTCTTCGTGATTTGTAGTTACTGAATGGATTTTTACCTTAGTGCTCTACAAAAGATACAGGAGTGTAATAATTTCCTTTTAAAACACAGCATGATTCCATAAATAGACTTACAAGCTAGTATTTTCCCACCACCTTCACTGTGCATATGCCCTTTACATTCCAACAGTTCCTTCTTCTTTCTGCTTCATCTGGTCATGGGCTATTAAGTAATGACAGGGAGCAGTAAGTGACAATGTGCAGAAAGCAGTTAATTGTCATTAAAAGCTCTGTTGTCAAAAGGACATCACAGCTGTCTGGGTAAGTGCATATCTGATATTCATTTGCACCAAGGGCATTCATTATCGCATTTGTCAGTTGTATTAGATGAAATTTGTCAAAGTGAACTAGTTGATACATAACAGCTGGCCCCTGTGGCCTTGTCTACATTAAGAAAGCTAACAATTTTTCATTGTGGCTTATGTTGCTTCGGCTCCATTAAGTTATCAATATTGGGAGCCCTAATGGAGGCAGGATATCAGCAGTCAGAGGCAGTTTCAACACAGGTGATGATTAGACCTGCTTAGAGCAGAGTTAGGAAAGCTTGTGTTTAAAACCCCTGGGGGCAGCTGGTTCATTTATGCTAGGACTCATGATCTTGCTAACATGGGTGGAGCTGAGGTGTTAACAGTGGTTTTAAGATCTTAGAACAGTGGTCTGCGGGTCCCTGAGGAGTCCTCTGACTGTGTCTTGGTATCTCATAGATATTCAGTTTTAATAGTAATTGTGTGCACAGCCAGTCTGGGCAACCATGAATCTGTCACTGTTAACATCCGCCTCCCTGCTTTACTCCCTTTATTTACTTACACTCACTTATGTGTTCTCCTAACATGTTAAATGAGGCAGGGAATGGGTTTGTTATAGCACTTGCCACAAGGGGGTCGCAATCCAGGGCTGGTGGTTGCTATAGTCATAGGCGTCGACTCTGTGGGTGCTCCGGGGCTGGAGCACCCACGGGAAAAAATTGGTGGGTGCTGAGCACCCACTGGCAGCTCCCCGCCAGCCCCGGGGCCCGCGCCCAGCTCACCTCACCACCAGGAGACATTGCGGGGCCCCGCCCCCGACACTGGGCAACGTGCCGGCGGCGGCGGGGGCGGGGCCCCGCAACGTGGCGGCGGGGGCGGGGCCTGTGGCTATAGTACCACTGAATAATAACCTTGAAACTAGATTGACAGGATTTTGTAAAGGGGTGGGGAACAGCTGTACTGAGGAAGGAATTCACAATTAAAAACAAATCTTCGTATCTTGGATCGATTTACTTTCATAGATTCATAGATTCTAGGGCTGGAAGGGACCTCGAGAGGTCGAGTCCAGCCCCCTGCCCTCATGGCAGGACCAAATACTGTCTAGACCATCCCTCATAGACATTTATCTAACCTACTCTTAAATATCTCCAGAGATGGAGATTCCACAACCTACCTGGGCAGTTTATTCCAGTGTTTAACCACCCTGACAGTTAGGAACTTTTTCCTAATGTCCAACCTAAACCTCCCTTGCTGCAGTTTAAGCCCATTGCTTCTTGTTCTGTCCTTAGAGGCTAAGATGAACAAGTTTTCTCCCTCCTCCTTATGACACCCTATTAGATACCTGAAGACCGCTATCATGTCCCCTCTCAGTCTTCTCTTTTCCAAACTAAACAAACCCAATTCCTTCAGCCTTCCTTCATAGGTCATGTTCTCTAGACCCTTAATCATTCTTGTTGCTCTTCTCTGTACCCTCTCCAGTTTCTCCACATCTTTCTTGAAATGTGGTGCCCAGAACTGGACACAATTCTCCAGTTGAGGCCTAACCAGCGCAGAGTAGAGCGGAGGAATGACTTCTCGTGTGTTGCTCACAACACACCTGTTAATGCAGCCCAGAATCAAGTTTGCTTTTTTTGCAACAGCATCACACTGTTGACTCATATTTAGCTTGTGGTCCACTGTAACCCCTAGATCCCTTTCTGCCGTACTTCTTCCTAGACAGTCTCCTCCCATTCTGTATGTGTGAAACTGATTGTTCCTACCTAAGTGGAGCACTTTGCATTTGTCCTTATTAAACTTCATCCTGTTTACCTCTGACCATTTCTTCAATTTGTCCAGATCATTTTGAATTATGACCCTATCCTCCAAAGCAGTTGCAATCCCTCCCAGTTTGGTATCATCTGCAAACTTAATAAGCGTACTTTCTATGCCAATATCCAAGTCGTTGATGAAGATATTGAACAGAGCCGGTCCCAAAACAGACCCTTGCGGAACCCCAAGGGTTAAATACTTTAACTGTATCTAACTACTAACTAGCTGATAATGTGCTTGGTACTGTAGAGGTCGCACATACAGCTCCTGCCTGAAAGCAATTGAAACTTAGAAGAGAGACTGATAAAATTTGACCCACTGGTAAAGCCAGAGGAAAGTGTTAACTTAGAATTTCATCATGGCTACCGCATATAAAATTCTGGTCTAAATCTGAGACATGAAGCGAAGAACCTTCACAGAACTGTGCATAGTCTTCCCCAACTGTGAGAAGAATAGATGTGGTATTGACCACATATTCTCATTTTGATTCTCTTTTCCGCTTCCCATTCCTTGTAAAAATGCTGCTGCTTGTTGTTCTACTGACCGATTGGTGAAGAAAGAGGAGTCTTTGGCTTGGTCTACAGTAGGAATTTACATCTACACCCGCAGTGCTTTTAACTTCCTGCATACCACATTGCTACCAGTGCTACAGATGTGGTGACCCAGGTCACAAGGCAGACTTTCAAGGATGTGCTGCCAAGAAATCAGTATGCAACAATAAGTGCAATGAAAAATGACATTTTACTCAAGTCTGTAAATCTGCCATTAGTGTTTCTATCTGGAGCTCTCTCAGATGCAACTGAAAACCAGACCTGATGAAAGCCATTGGTGACACACCAGAGCCTGGTAACAAGGACAAACTTCAATCCTTCTTGGGATTGTGTGAAGCAATTTGTTATGAAAGTAGTTCCTTTATATCATCTCCTAAAAAAGGGTGTGAAGTTTGAATGGGATGAATTGTGCAAAACCAGCTTTAATGAGATAAAACATGCAATTTCCACCAATGACAGATGTTTGAGTATGGCATTAGTGCTGTTTTGACTCACCTAAATAAATGGATGAGAAGTCATTATTGCATTTTGTCTCCAGAGCCCTGACTATTCCAGAAAAATCCTATTCTGTCATTGGGAAAGAAGCTCTGACATGTTTCTGCAGTAAGATACCCCAGAACATACCTGTGGAGTAGGAAGTTTATCTTAAGATCTGATCACAAGTCTCTTTCAGCCTTATGCATGCACTACATGACGTTCTGGATAAGCAACAACAAGAATTGCCAAATGGGCCACCAAACTAATGGACTTAGATTTCCATACAGTGTATCTTCCAGATTGCCAAGAATACCTCTGCAGATTGTGTCGTGTCTGCTCAGACCTTATTATGAGGGCACAATAGAGAGAGATGATGAAGAGATTTTCAGTTGTAGCAGCGATTGGTGCAATGACAGAGTGATTGTCATGCTGTCAGAAATGGCTCACAATTGAGTGTGCCAATCTCAGGTCAGATGGTCAAAAAACAGGGCAGACACCCCAAACTGGTTCTATAATTAGATTTCACCAAGCCAGTAACAAATGTGTGACTTCACTCTAAGATTAATATAGTAATCCAGGAGCACAAACAGTCCCCTTGGGGTCTCCTGTGCATATTGCCACCCAGATAAACCGGACTTTGTGATGATTGGTCCCTTATACCACATATCAAATCACATTAGGTTGCTCCCAATTCCAAAGGATTGGTCACTTACCCCAGGTCAATGGATACTCTTAATCTTACACCAAAAACTACACTGGAAGCCAATTCTTTAGTAAATTAACTAAAGATTTATTAGCTAAGAAAAGAAATGAGTTATTGAGAGGTTAAAGCAGGTTAACTACATTAACTGGTGAGTCTGTTTGTAAGTCCAAAATGTTAACAGAGTTGTAGTAATTGGCTAGATTTCCTAGTTTCTCAGGGTTACCCAGAGAAATTCTGGGGATCTCTGTCCACTTGTTCAGTATTCAATTCTGTTATAATCCAAAATTAGTTCAGAGATACAGGATTGTTTCCTGGATCCATTCTTATAGCGGTCTTCCCCAGACAGCAATCTGGCAAGTGTTTCCATCACAGCATGGTTTTTTCCTCTGTTAACTAAACACAGACTGGATTTGTGCATTTCCCATTGTTGAACAAAACGACCCATGCTTTGAAGTTAGCATGCTTCTTCATTTACCGTTCCAAGGGTCAAATCTAGTTTTGATGGGAAATCCAATTACAGAGAGATACGCAGTGCATTTAGTTACAGCAATCAAAACAATTTTTCATTAGTTTTCATGCAGTTTATACATCAAGTAAATTCTCACTAACCTACACTTTTGATCTAGGGTTAATTAAGTACAGGGTATGCAATAGTAAACAAGTTATAAGAAAGTGAAGACCACATTAATATTTCTTTGATATTCACACACAAGTGAACTGGCCTATGGCGTTGCTGATCCGAATTTCTTGGTCAAGGTCTAGTCAAGGTCCAGACTCCAGAGAAAATAATGAAAAAACAACAACAATAATGATGATAATAAGTAAATTAAAAGATTTTAGGGTCTGTTCAAAAGCATCTGGTGGTCCAGATTTGCAGCACAGTCTGTCTATTGACTATACCTGGCCTATGACTTTGATTTGAGCTGGTCTGTCAGCGTCACGGCCCCAGTGCAAAACTGGTGTATGAAGGGAAGTCGCTGACGCACCTGAATACACCTCAGGGTTCCCCCATTCTCGATAAGGCATCTGCAATTACATTATCCTTTTCCTTTATATTCAAATTCTTGTAGGGTTAAACTCCAACAAAGACATCTCAAAAATTGGTTTCCTTTGCTTGGTGCAACCATGTCAAAGGGGTATTATTTAAAACCGTAAAAATCTGTATTACAGAGACAAGGTTTAAGCTGTGTAACAGCCTAGACCAGGTGTGATGTTCCCCTGGTGTTATCTGGACCACTGATCTGCTAGGTCACTCCAATCCTTGACTCTAGGAGTCAGCCTTACCCTGCTCTGCTGTGAGAACCCCCACTCCGGGCTGTTCACTCACAGCCTCTAGCATGTAAGCTGCTCCCAGTTACATGAGTGGGCACTTTTGGCCATCTGCTGGTTGGAGTGTGCAACTGAATGACACTAGCCACTATCTCCATTCCCAGACACAACCGTAGGAACCTCCATCTTGCAGTGTCCAGTTATGCCCACTGGACGGTGCAAGCTTATATGAGTTCGTCAATTTAACAAATACATTGATATGTACCAGGCTGGTTATTCGAAGGAGAGTCTGACACACTTCAAACCAAACACACTGCTTCAGGTAGAATAAACAAATTTATTAATTACAAAAGATAGGTTTTAAGTGATTATAAGTCAAAGCTCAAGAAGTCAGATTTGGTCAAATGAAATAAAAGCACAACACATTCTAATCTGATCTTAACACTTAGTGCCCTTACAAACTTAGATGCTTCTCATCACAGGCTGGCTGGTTGCCCTTCAGCCAGGCTCTTCCCTTTGATCAGAGCTTCAGTCGCTTGTTGGTGGTGTCTGCAGATGGAGGTGGAAGAGAGAGCATGGCAAATGTCTCGCCCTTTTAGCATGTCCTTTTTTCCCCTCTTGGCTCCCCCCCCCTTCAGTGACGGTGAGCATTACCTCACCATTGTCCCAAACTGACTCACTGGAGAGTCCAACAGATCCTTTTTTGCTGCCCAGGCCAGTGTCCTTTGTTCCTTTAAGGCTGGGCTGGGTTTGTCCCATACATGCCCTGATGAGGTGTGAACTGCCCCTCTGCTCTTGGAGAATTTTGCCTGGGCCTCTGCTCCTGGAGAGCTTTTGCCTGGGTTTGTTTTCAGCTATGAGGACACATTTTCAGCCTCATGACTATATACATGAAATTACAACCTATAACAATACTATAACAACAATGCTCAGTGCATCATCACCTTCCGAAGACACCCAACATGACACACTTTGCATTGGATTCCACACAATCATATTATAAGGATGAACATGGGGGTGCAGGGTGTTCCCCTGAGGTACAGTGTCACACCAGGGGTTCTCAAACGGAGGCATTAGACTTGCTGGTGCCCAGGGCCGAAGCCCCAGGGCTTCAGCCCTGAGTGGTGGGGCTCAGGCTTTGGCTTCAGCCCTTGGTGGCGGGGCTCAGTTTATAAACACTCGTCCTCCCCGTCTGGGGCTGAAGCCCTTTGGCTTTAGATCACCCACCCTGGGGCAGGCTCAGGCTTCGGTCCCCCCTTCTGGGGTTGTGTTGTAATTTTTGTTGTCAGAAGGGGGTCGTGGGGCAGTAAAGTTTGAGATCTGCTAGCCTAGACAGTGACATAGCAGCTTTTCTCAATGACTGCATAATTTTAGTTCTGTGGGGTTAAGTTTTTTACTTAGGTAGGCAATGGGGTGCCTATGGCTTTGATTTAAGCTAGTCTGTCAGTATCACAGTGATCACAGTCTGAGTGGACAACAGCCACGAGAGAAGACAGAGTACTTCAGGACCTAAAGACATACATAGTTAATGGTTGGCCTTACAAGACGATGAAGCCAGAACACCTTGCAACATATAAACATGTATCACATGTGGTATCCCTTGTAAATTAATGGATTTTGAGAACTGACCATCCTGTTGTGCTTGCACTTCTGAGAGAGATTGATTGATTTCACCTTGCACATGAAGGCTATTTGGGGATGAATCTAATCAGGAGAAGACTGCAAGCAGGTTGAGGAAATAATGAAGAATTGTCTGGCTTATGCTAGTAGTGATAAGTAACAGAAAACCATCCGATGAAGTGGGTATTAACCCACGAAAGCTTATGCTGAAATAAATTTGTTAGTCTCTAAGGTGCTACAAGTTTTTCTTTCTTATTTTCGTTTTAGAAAACCTTCAGCATCTCTTTCTCACCAGTTGATTATCCCAACTGTCTATGAGAGAAACTGCCCTTGATGTAATGGGATCAAAGTGGCTGGAAGTTACATTCATTGGAAAGGTTACCTCTGAAATAGTGATTAAGTTCAGGTCATCAGTGGTATCCTTAGAAGGATATCCTTAGAAGGATTTCCCAAGAAAGTGGTAACTGACAATGGAATGCAATTGACCGCTGCTGAAATGCAATGCTACCTTAGTAGCAATAGTATCAAGTACAACAATTCCTTTATGCTATCCAAGAGCCAATGGTCTAGTTGAGAGAATGAACATTCTAGTGAAAGAAAATTTGCAAGTGAGACTATGGAAAGAAGTTTTATGTGAAACGTTGTTTGCTTACAGAACCACTCCACTCAACAGGAATACTACTCTTTTTTTAACCCTTAAGAAGGTGCAAGGACAATACACAACTTACTACTTGTCAAGGGCTTACATGTTCTCCTCCTTCAACCAAACCTGCCAATGAATTTATTCATTAGCGTATTAAGAACAAACAGGAGATATACAGACAGTACATAGATCATAAGAAAGGTGCTAAACCTCAAGTTTGAAATAGGAGATTTTGTTTTGTTTATGTGAAGCTGCCACACAGAGTCAAAAAAGGACGTTCAAGATATTTGTATAGAAATCCAAGGAGATTCTGATGTATTCAGACTGTCTGGAACTCATCAACCAGCAGCTGAAGATGAGAGCTGATTTCCATCTTGGACCAGAGAATGTCAATGACACTGAGTGGTGATGGTAGAAGGAATTGCTCCACTGCCAAGTCTCGTTCCTGTCTCTCAAGGTATTAGGAGGAGCATAAGACACATGAGACTGCCTAAAATATTGGAAGATTGTTACCAGATTCAAGTGATGATTTGGAAGTAACTGTTTAAAGTTTTATAACAGTTTATTCTAAAGGGGAAGGGCGTGTTGTATCTAGTTAGGTTCAGATAGCTACCCCAGTTTGGGTCTGCAAACTGGTTCCTCTAGCTTTGAGTCCAGGAACTACAATTCCCAAGATGCACCAAGGGAGGAGAAGGAAGGGAAGAATGTGGGCTGTGTGGACTTGTGAGGGGAATAAACTTTACCTTTTGTTATCAAGATTCCTCAGTCTTCCTCAAGGGGGTTTAGGTACAAAAGTTTGCCTAAGGTGGTGTGGAATCTGCTAGCAGTTTTTTATAAATAAAGTTTGTAGGCAAACAGAAAATTCAATACTGCAACATAAGGACACGGAGTCAGAACTACTGTCAAATTTACAGTTAGCACGCCTGATTTTTCACTTCATTAGCCGTTATGTAGTCATTGACACCTGTACAAAAGTGCTACCAAATGAGAGTGCTAGAATCTTTTACCATTTGAAATTGCTTTACATAGCTGTTAATGAATACTCAAAGTGCTAGACTACTGAGCCTTCTGCATTTGAAATTAAATTCATCCCCATGTTACTGACAACCCCATGTTACTGTGGCCCAGGGGACATTATAATCCAGTCCTAGAGCTCCCGCCGGGGAGCAGGGCCTGGGGCTTGCCCCACTCCGGTGCTCCAGTCGGGGAGCGGAGTCTGGGGCTTGCCAGGGGGCTCTGCACACTGCCCCCAAGCGCCGCCCCTGCAGCTCCCATTGCCTGCGCAGGCAGCATGCAGAGCTGCCTGGCCATGCCTCCGCATAGGAGCCAGAGGGGAGACATGCCGCTGCTTCTGGGAGCTGCTTGAGGTAAGTGCTGCCTGGAGCCTGCACCCCTGACCACCTCGTGCGCCCCATCCCTGATTTTCCCCCGCCCTCCGAACCCTTTGGTCCCAGCCTGGAGCACCCTCCTGCACCCCCAACCCCTCATCCCCATCCCAGAGCCCTCACCCCCAGCCAGAGCCCTCACCCCCACTCCGCACTCCAATTTCGTGAGCATTCATGGTCCGCCATACAATTTCCATACCCAGATGTGGCCCTCAGGCCAAAAAGTTTGCCCACCCACGCCTTAAAATCTTCTGTCACTATTTATAGTGTTTGTTTCCTTTTTCAGATTTCACTTCAGCTTGGAGAGTGAATACTTGTCATTTTCATGTTTGTTAATTGCAGGAAGCCTGATATACCCGTACATTACTCCAGCTTTATATCCTCATAATTTTGTTCTAGAGTTAAAACATCACAAGACTGGAGTGAGGCAGTGGTGAATCAGGCTCCTGGTCTTCTTTAGGGTCAGTTTGACATTCAGGTTTATGTATTAGCACCATTCGGCAGTGTTTGAGTTGCAGGAGGATGTTTAAATCCAACAAGACGTTGATTTTACTGAAATTAAAACTAATAAAAGCTTTTCTAGAAAGTTTCTCAGTTTGGTTTAAAAAATTCTCCTTACATCTGTGATTGTATGTCTAAACTACAGGAAAATTTCTTTAAGGGATTTTTTTTTTTTTTATTGGAAGGTAAGAGACGTACTGTATCCTTGGGAGATTTGGCTTGAGACACTCATATTACTGTAGAATATTTGTATGTATATTTTGGAAACTACCATCTAGTAAGCCTAAAGATTGACCAAAGGGAAAAATGTGTATGATCTGTATGCAGATAGCATTAGCCAGTAGCATCGCTCCCCAAAATTAAACTTTGCCACCGTGCCTACAAGAAAAAGGATAGAATCATAGAATCTCAGGGTTGGAAGGGACCTAAGGAGGTCATCTAGTCCAACCCCCTGCTCAAAGCAGGACCAACCCCAACTAAATCATCCCAGCCAGGGCTTTGTCAAGCCTGACCTTAAAAACCTCTAAGGAAGGAGATTCCACCACCTCCCTAGGTAACCCATTCCAGTGCTTCACCACCCTACTAGTGAAAAAGTTTTTCCTAATATCCAACCTAAACCTCCCCCTCTGCAACTTGAGACCATTACTCCTTGTTCTGTCATCTTCTACCACTGAGAACAGTCTAGATCCATCCTCTTTGGAACCCCCTTTCAGGTAGTTGAAAGCAGCTATCAAGTCCCCCCCCCATTCTTCTCTTTTGCAGGCTAAATAATCCCAGTTCCCTCAGCCTCTCCTCATAAGTCATGTGCTCCAGCCCCCTAATCATTTTTGTTGCCGTCCGCTGGACTCTTTCCAATTTATCCCCATCCTTCTTGTAGTGTGGGGCCCAAAACTGGACACAGTACTCCAAATGAGGTGTCACCAGTGCCGAATAGAGGGGAATGATCACGTCCCTCGATACATCTTAAATTACTGAATGTGTAAGTAAAGATACTTTGTATTAAGCATTGCCTGTCACTTGAAAATCTCAAAACACGTTACAATTTTTAAGTATACCGCACCCCCGCTAGAATGCAGGGTTTGGGAGCCATGCACGGTACCACGTTAACGCGGGTGGGGGCGCATTGCCATGGATCCTAATGTAAACAATTTATTTTGGGATCCATGCATGCCACCTCTATAGTGGCACGCGGTATAGCGGGGGTCTCCTGTATTATGTTTTACCAATGGGGAAACTCAGGCACTGACATTAAAACTTTTAAATAATTAAAATCAGGGTTACAGAACAAGCCAGAAGCAGAGTTGGGAACAGAATCTGATTCTCAACATATAAGATATTCAGCTTAGCAAACAAATAATATAAAACCACAAGTTACTCTTACTTCCAGCTACGTACCTCCAGTCTCACCCCCTCACTGTATTATTTTGGCAGCTCCTATCCCTGAGGCAGCTATGTGCAGCAATACACATTACAAATTAGTGCTTACTCTGCCAAATGTTTCTTAAGAGCAAAAGGAAGCTTTTCTATCCTAGGACTTCGTGGTAATGAAAAAAACGCTTTTGGAACCTCCAGTTGACCCTTTAAAGACACTGTGGATAAGTTCTGTCCCAGACTGTGACTGTTGCCTTGGCAGTCTTCTCAAAGGCAAGGAGAGGTGTGCAGTCAAGGCTATCCTAAAACAAACACTTTTTTTTTTTTTTAAAGACAAGGCCTTTATATAAAGCAGATTATTCATACAGGTCCTTAAACTCTTATTTAAGTTTGAGATCAGGCGTGTTTTGAATACCTACTCCACTAAGTGTTTCAGGTGTAATAATTAATACAGCACTTTTCAGCTTCAAAGTGTTTTACAAACGTTAATCTCCGCAGCACCCTGTGAGGTACAGTAGATAATTTATTTTGACCAAGACAGAGGGAGTCTGTGTCAGAGGCAGGACTGAAGTAAAAAAGAAGGGGGTGTGTATTGGGTGGGGGAAGAGATTATTCTGGGGAAATTGTTACAATCTTTCTTTATTTAGCACATGCTCCCTTTTATGCTGCTTTTTGAAAGTAGAGGCCTGTTTCAATATTACAGTGATAGGAGCATTAGAAGTGCCTAGATAGAAAGCTGAGATTTGGGCTGTATGTATGTTTATGTATCTTGCACTCTATAACATTACTTATTAGGTGTATGGGTCAGACCGTGTTCCTTCTGAAATCAGTATCAAAATGTGTGCTGATTTTAATGGAGCAGTATAAAGCCTCAAGGGACCAGGCTTAGGTGAGGGTTTCAGTTTGGGAGGGGAACATGGAACCTGACCCTCAAGATTACTTTCATTTGCTGAAAATTCTACTGTTTTGAGTGACCTGTATTGCTGATTAAAGACTAGACATGGGTGTAAAGATGAGAAAAAGAAATGAAATAAAACCTGTCGGTTACCTAATAATGTGAAGTTATTGCTTAGATCTATAGAGGGCAGCAAAGAGCTTCCATTTAAAATGTGTATCTGCAAGCAGATAACTTGCAATGTCTAGGTTGTTTCTGATCCTTGCTTTTTTTTCTTTTTTCTTTTTTTTTAAATAGTGGGAATTTAAATCATTGTGAAAAACCCTTTCAGAGTATTGCTGTTTTCTGTGCCTAAGCATCTCGATTGTTGTTTGCTTTGGGTACATTTAAAATTGAGATATGAGAGAGGGTCAGAATTAACAACCTGACTACAGGCAAAGAAAGATAATGAATCTATACAGACTCTGGTAATCACCAGCTAAACTTGGGTTGAGGCTCATCGCCTCTAGCTAATTTAGGGTATTGGAAACAGGATTTGTATTAAACCTTAGAAGACTATTTGGTTGTCAAATCCATCCCCCCTGAAAGAGCAAGATGGTTGGATACCCCAGAGAGGTGTAGCAGACATTAAACTGATACTTCACTTGTTCTCATTATTCCAGGGGTTCTCAAATGTCATTGCACCGTGACCCCCTTCTGACAACAAAAATTACAACGTGACCCCAGGACGGGGACCAAAACCCAAGGGCTTCAACTCCAGGTCGGGGGGCCTGTAATCTGTGCCCCGCCACCCAGGGCTGAAGCCCTCGGGCTTCCACTTTGGCCCCAGGCGGTGGGGCTTGGGCTTCGGCCCTGAGCCCCAGCAAGTCTAACACCAGCCCTGGCGACCCCATTTAAATGGGGTTGTGACCCACTTTGGGATCCTGACCCACAGTTTAAGAACTGCTGCATTATTCCTTTAAGGAAAACCTGCCCGTTCCTGCAAAGTTGCCGAGGGCTTCAGGTGCATTGGAATACGTATGGAACCTGTTGGGGGAAGAAGAGAGTGGGACAAAATTAATTCTGGAGCCAAAATTAATTCTGACAGGATATAACCCCTTTCTGTCATGGATCCAACTCCATTGGAATCTCCCTCTCCATCTTCACAGCAGGTCTGGGAGGGAAGTGATGGAGAATAGACAAGAATAGTGGACTGCTAAATGGATTGAATGGTGGTTGTTCCCTATAGATCAGGAATTCCCTGCTGTTATTGCACCTCTGAAGACTCATGACTGCAATAGAACTGGGATTCTTTCCCGCCTCATGGCTTTAGCTATCCCCTCCCTCATTCCCAGCTACTTGTTTTACGGCAAATCCTAGTCCCAATGAAATGTAATGGGAATTTTGCCACTGCTTTCTTTAAGACTAGCCTTTGAGATTAGATGCATCAACTTTACTGTATTTCCTATAGTGTAGTCATGTGTGTGATCTGCTAATTTAACTACTCTCTATCTTTGGTGACATTTTTCTGGGATAAAACAAGGGACATTACATTTCATAGTAAGCCTAGCCAATCTGATGCAACATCTGGTGTGGGAGTTGATAGGCATAAGGAGCAACTCCCTTGCTACTGTTAATACAGGTCTGATCTTTTTGCAATGTATTATGTTTACACCAGCCTAGGGTCACGAGTCCATGAGGTTTGTGATTTGTATGGCTGCCAGGAATTGAAGCCAAAGGTTATTGCTAATTGTTGTGTATTCCTCCTTCTTTGAGTACTTAGAAGAATTTTATTTGTCATTATTGTCCTGCAGTCTCTCTTGAATATTTTGATTCTTCACTGTGATCAGTACATGGAAGGGTTTGCTCTTGTCTCCTGCCAGCTTTCCTTTCCCATGTGTTGGAGTTAGTGCTAGCTGCACTGCAACCATTTTTTTTCTTCTTATCAGAACTACTGAGAGTTTTCAAGTATGTAAATGTGGGAAGATCTGCCTGAAATTTTATCGGAATATCAAAATTAACACTTGAGCAACCATTTAAAATCAATTTTTCTCACTTTAGTCTCGACCAGTTAATTATTAATGTAGGCTGTTTAATAGTTGATAATATCCCTTATTGTGGGATTATATCCTGCCTTCCCACTTGCGTAAAACAGAGAGGATTTTAATAGATGTTTACTAACACCTATGGACCCTTATTGTTGTTTAAAATGCCATTTGGAAATCTTGAGCACAAATATAAAGTTGTCCAAATCTTTCACTGATATAAAGAAAATGGGTGCCACGTTCTTGGGTGCAAGGTTCTTGTGTATCAGACTTTTTTTGGCTTTTCATAGTAGTGGCATTTCCATTGAGAGCAAAAATAAAATGGCTGGATTTGTGACAATCTCTTCATTGCACATTTGTGGATGAGAAGAGTTGTCAGCTTGTAAACCATTCTGTAAGAGCATTGAAACTTGTGCTCACAAGGCAGAAGGATCTGATGCTAGAATTTTTAAGGCAGCCATTTCGTCATCTCTACCTTAATCAGGATCTATCCTGTGCTGCTGCTGATTGTCAGATAGAAGGTACGCTGAGTGCCACTGTAAGTTAAGTCTTTGGATCACTCCTCCTGACAACTACTGTTGCTGGATAGGATGGGGAAAATAATGCATGATAGAGAAAAACTACTCACTGGTGGTAACTTTTTGTCATCATCGGGCACAGAGATACTATGGTGTTGGGAGTAAGCTGCTACCTAGATAGATGTCCTGTGTTCTGCCATTTTGCATCTCTTCTGCTCACATCAAGGAATATCACTTGGAGTCTTCTCTCTGCTTTATCTATTACTGCATTCTGGAAATCTCTAAATTCAAAGAAAGTGGGTGGATTGCTGATTATATAATAGTTTTGGCTGATAAAATACAGGTAGGATCTGATGAGAAACAGTCAAATGAAAAAAAAGTCCCATTCAATTACATCATGTGATGGCAGGCAGCTAAAAAGTGACAAGTTTTTAAAGAGCTTGTATACCAATGCTAGAAGTAATAATAAGATGGATGAACTAGAGAGCCTTGTATTAAATGAGGATATTGAAATAATAGGCATCACAGAAACTTGGTGGAATGAGGATAATCAATGGGACATGGTAATACCAGGGTAAAAATATATATTGGAAGGACAGAACAGGTCGTGCTGGTGGGGGAGTGGCACTATATGTGAAAGAAAGCGTAGAATCAAATGAAGTAAAAATCTTAAATGAACCAAACTGTACCATAGAATCTCTATGGATAGTAATTCCATGCTTGAATACTAAGAATATAGCACTAGACGATGGTGATAGTGACTGTGAAATGCTCAGGGAGATTAGAGAAGCTATTAAAATAAACTCAATAATAATGGGGGATTTCAACCAGACCCATATTGACTGGGTACATATCACCTCAGGGCAGATAAAGTTTCTTGACACCTGAAATGACTGCTTCTTGGAGCAGCTAGTCCTGGAACCCACCAGAGGCGAGGCAATTCTTGATTTAGTCATAAGTGGAGCACAGGATCAGGTCCAAGAGGTGAATATAGCTGGACCGCTAGATAATAGTAACCACAATATAATTAAATTTAAACATCCCTGTGGTGGGAAAAGCACCACAGCAGTGTAGCATTTAATTTCAGAAAGGGGAACTACACAAAAATGAGGAGGTTAGTTAAACAGAAATTAAAAGGGTTAGGGAAACTTTAAATTTAAAGACACCATAATAGAGGCTCACCTTAAATGTATACCCCAAATTAAAAAAAAACATAGAGAACCAAAAAATGAGCCACCATGGCTAAGCAACAAAATAAAAGCAGTGAGAGGCAAAAGGCATCCTTTAAAAAGTGGAAGTTAATTCCTAATGAGAAAAATAGAAAAGAGCATAAACTCTGGCGAAATAAGTATAAAAATATCATTAGGAAGGCCAAAAGAGAATTTGAAGAACAGCTAGCTAAAGACTCAAAGTAATAGCAATTGTTTTAAATACATCAGAAGCAGGAAGCCTGCTAAACAACTAGTGGACAATTGAGATGATAAAGGAGCACTCAAGGACAATAAGACCATTGCGGAGAAACGCAAAGAATTCATTTAATTGGTATTCACGGTTGAGGATGTGAGGGAGTTCCCAAACCTGAGTCATTCTTTTTAGGTGACAAATCTGAGGAACTATCCCAGATTGAGGTGTCATTAGAGGAGATTTTCAAATTGATAAACTAAACAGTAATAAGTCACCAGGACCAGATGGTATTTACTCAAGAGGTCTGAAGGAACTCAAATGTGAAATTGCAGCTACTAACTGTGGTTTGTAACCTATCATTTAAATCAGCTTCTGTACCAAATGACTGGAGGATAGCTAATGTGATGCCAATTTTTAAAAAGGGCTCCAGAGGAGATTCCGGCAATTACAGGCCTGCAAGCCTGACTTCAGTACCAGGCAAACTGGTTGAATCTGTAGTAAAGAACAATATTGTCAGACATATAGATGAACATAATTTCTTGGGGAATAGTCAACATGTTTTTTGTAAAGGGAAACCATGCCTCACCAATGTACTAGAATTCTTTGAGGGGGTCAACAAGCATGTGGACAAGGGGGATCCAGTGGATAGAGTGTATTTAGATTTTCAGAAAGCCTTTGACAAGGTCCCTCACCAAAGGCTCTTAAGTAAAGTAAGCAGTCATGGGATAAGAGGGAAGGTTCCTTTATGGATTGGTAACTGGTTAACAAATAGGAAACAAAGGGTGGGAATAAATGGTCAGTTTTCAGAATGGAGATAGGTAAATAGTGGTGTCCTCGAGGGGCCCAGTCCTATTTAACATATTCATAAATGATCTGGAAAAAGGGGTAAAGAGTGAGGTAGCAAAATTTGCAGATACAAAACTACTCAAGGTAGTGAAGTCCCAGGCAGTCTGTGAAGAGCTACAAAAGGATCTCACAAAACTGGGTGACTGGGCAACAAAATGGCAAATGAAATGTAATGTCAATAAATGCAAAGTAATGCACATTGTAAAATATATTCCGAACTATACATATAAAATGATGGGGTCTAAATTAGCTGTTACCACTCAAGAAAGAGATCTTGGCATCATTGTGTATAGTTCTCTGAAAACATCCACTCAATGTGCAGTGGCAGTCAAAAAAACAAACAGAATGTTGGGAATCCTTGAGAAAGGGATAGATAATAAGACAGAAAATGCCATATTGCCTATATATCTTGAATACCGCGTGAAGATGTGGTCATCCCATCTCAAAAAAGATGTATTGAACTTGGAAAAGGTTCAGAAAAGAGCAACAAAAATTATTAGAGGTATGGAACGGCTGCTGTAAGAGGAGAGATTCATAAGACTGGGTCTTTTCAGCTTGGAAAAGAGACGACTAACGGGATATGATAGAGGTCTATAAAATCATGACTGGTGTGGAGAAAGTAAATAAGGAAGTGTTATTTAGGCTTTCTCATAACACAAGAACAAAACAAACAAAAGGAAGTATTTTTTCACACAACACACAGTCAAACTGTGGAACAATTTGCCAGAGGATGTTGTGAAGGCCAAGACTATAATAGGGTTCAAAAAAGAACTAGATAAGTTCATGGAGGATAGGTCTATCAATGGCTATTAGCAGATGGGCAGGGTTGGTGTCCCTAGTCTTGATTTGCCAGAAGCTGGGAATGGGCGACGGAATGGATCACTTGATGATTACCTGTTCTATTCATTCCCTCTGGAGCACCTGGCATTGGCCACTGTCTGAAGATAGGATACTGGGTTAGATGAATCTTTGGTCTGACCCAGTATGGACGTTCTTATGTTCTTATGATCTTGCATACTTGCTTCTTGGTACACACAGCCATAAAGCTATCTGTAATTGCTGTTGCTGGGTAGACTGTAGGAGGTAGAACTGTGATAAATGGAACTACCGATAAACAATCTTCCATTACTTTTTGACAGGATGTCAGATTCTAGGACTCTAAATGAATGGAGAGATAGGGTACTTCTGAGTACTCATCCTGGCAGCCAGACCAGGTGGGTCTCATGAGCTCCAATCAAACAGTGTAAAAGGATTTGTGTCTTACATGGGAAGAACTAAGCGATGAAACAAGAAGTTTTACAAGGAGAAATGCTAACAGCTAGCTGGGAAGGAAGCTCAGACTAAGTATTCTGATACCTTCTTTTAACTTAGGAACAAAAGGCAAACAGGAAGGAGGAGTGAATGTTGGACGATAGCTGTGTGTTTTTGCTGAAGACAGAGTATGGACTCTGGCTAGTCACAATCCCATGCATTTATTTTAGTTTATTTCAATTCTAGGTTTTTTTCAGTGTATTAACACTTGAAATACCTGTAAATGAAAGTTTTCAGAAGTTCCTCTTCATTGTGGGGCAAGAGAGCAAAAATTGCATGAAAGCCTTGAGGTCCTGAACACAGGAGAAAGAGCAGTTCTCTGTGTCTCTAAAGGAGTGGGAGATCTCATGGTGGTTTCTAGACCTTCTTCAACAAATTATCGAGGCTCTTGGGCTGTGTGGGCAAGAGAGGACATGGTCAGGGAGTAGTGGGGAAGCCTCTGGAAACACACACTGAGGAAGCAGGTTTCACTTCTAGTGCTGATTGTTGTATGAATAAAATAAAAACCAGCAGGATCTTATTAAAGGGGATAAGACAAAATGTCACATTTATTGTGAATACAAAACGAATCCTAGTAAGCAGTCAGTTATAGCTATAACCTTTCATTCAGTTTCACATTCATTCTCACTCTCACTCACTCTCTCTCACACTCACACACACACACACACACACACACACACACACACACACACACACACACACACACACACATTCTGCAAATTTGTTATAGTTACCAGCCTTGAGGTTGCTCATGCCAAGTTACTGGCCACGTAACTTGGGCATGAGGGTGGAGCCGAGTCTTTGTCAGATGTGCATCTGATGCTCCTGGAGGGTGTTAGGAGAACCAGACTCAACATTCTGTCTTTTTGGTCCTGTTCTTATAGGGATTTATTCCTATGCCAGTCTATGGGAATTGCTTCATCATGCTGTTGCTGAATCGATCAGCAGATGGCACATTCCTGATGGCTCCGTGCTGTCAGAGGTTATCTTGTTTTTCCCATCCTTCTTCAGCCGATCAACACTGAATTCCTAGGCTGGCACCTCCCTGATCATTCATTCATTATCTACACCACGCATCCATCCACATACATCCTTTATCACAATTGTTAAAGTATTGCTTTGAGAACAGGCTCTTTGTCTTAGGATGTACTAACACAATTAACAGCTTGCAAGTTTCACACAGAGGGGGAGAAACAGAAAACGAGACCTCTTAGTTAGCACTGCCCTGGAATTTAAACGATGGGGAATCAAATTCGCTTGTGATTTTAATACAGACTTACTTTAATATGACCTTCTTTAATATACCAACATGATCAATGTCCATGTTAAAAACCTGTATGGGTCAGCAGTGCCTAAAGTAGCATTAACTCCTGCTGCATGTGCTGTGAGCCCCATTCTAATGGTCACAGAGCACAGGAACTGGTTGGTAATAGGTAGCAGCATGGCCTATGGAAGAGGGAAGGGAGGGAAATGCATGCTGAGAAGAGTACGGAGGAAAAGTATATCTGCCCCCATGGGTCTCTGGTGGGGATCTCTGGCCTCTCCAGATCTTTCTGGTCCTGCTCCCTTGCCAGCACTGTATGCAGAGTGGGGGTTGGGAGACCATGACTCCTGTGGGATCTTGTTTACTTTGTTCCCCCTCTGCAAGGTTTCTGAGAATCAGCAATAAGACGTGTGTAGTGGAAATAAGGGAAATCTGTTGCATTTTAAAATTAATATTAAAGGCGAGAATAAGGTCTTCAAAGCTTTTGCAGTGACTAACATTGTGTAAATGGTGTCATGGTGGTGTTGGATTTATTTTTAATTATTAGACCAGCCTGGGGAAGTGTTGTCAGAGTGCAGTGATAGCCCATCCATTGCTCATTTTAGCATAACATGGAAATAACAAAGGGCTTGGCTTGGAGCTAGTTATAATGCAGACAAAGTATTGTTTGAGCTTATTTTTGCCTTTCTAGTTCTCAAGCAGCAGAAATGTAATCTAGTGCTGCAGTACGATTGAATACTAGGGCAGATCCCTGTGGTGTAGTAAATAACTCAACTATATATTTCGCAAATTAATCATGCTCTTCCATTAGGAACCGTTGTACCTCCTGCTCTTCATATTTTGATAAGTATTTGGCTGGTTGCAGCCAAACAGCTTTTGAAGGGATATTGCTCTCATTGGGCCTGATTCTTATTTCAATTATATTTCGCTTATGTCAGCCTGACATTTGCTTTGATGGAGTTATTCCTGATTAACATCAAGAAGGGCAGAATGAGACTCAATGAGATCTCATTTTTTCCCCCTATGGTGTTGGTTTAGAGGTTGTTTTTCTTTTACATATACTGAAATATTTGTAAACAGAAGTGGGAATAAATAGGTCAACTTCAAAATACACTGTATAGGAGGTCCCTTATGTTCTTTGTTCTCTATTAAACTTGAAATATTGCACTCTCTTCTAAATCCACTGTTCTGTCTTATTGTTTTCTGCAAGTAGCTTTGTGCTAAGATAAATGTTGATGACTGCTTGCTTTTTGCAGAATGGAGACAGATTGCTACAATTATAAGAATAGCTAATTCTGTTTGTAGGAAATGACACGCTGGGCTCAATTATGCCAATATTGAGCTGTACTGGGGAGGAGAGGGAGGAACTAGATGCCCCCGGCCCCAGTGGCGTAGCCAGGTTTAGAGCACAGGGGGAGCGGCGCTATAAAAAGGCGCCTCCCCGCTCCCCCTGTACTCACCCAGCGGCGCTTTAAAGGGCCTGGGGCTCCAGCCGCTGCGGAGCCCCCGGGCCTTTTAAATCCCCGCCTGAGCCTGGCTCCGGCAGCGGGGCTGGGGGGCGCTTTAAAGGGCCCGCGGCTCCCTGCAGTGGCAGGAGCCGCCAGCCCTTTAAAGTGCCCCCCCCAGCCCAGCTCCGGCAGCGGGGATGGGGAGGGGGGGGCGCTTTAAAGGGCCCACGGCTCCCCGCAGCGGCAGGAGCTGCCAGCCTTTTAAAGCGCCCCCCCCCCCAGCCCGGCTCCAGCAGCGGGGCTCGGGCGGGGATTTAAAAGGCCCGCAGCTCTTGCAGCTGTGGGCCTTTTAAATTCCCTCGGGTGGCACCTTAGCGCCGCTTCTCCTCACAGGGGGAGCGGCCGCTCCCCCTGCTCCCCCCCGGCTACGCTACTGCCCGGCCCCAGGAGGAAAGCACTGGGCAGTAGGAGTTGCTACCCCTCTACTCCATGTATAGCAGCATTACCATAGCATAATCTTGCTGGCATGTGGGGAGATGGCACTTTCACCTTTCCACTACCCTCTCTTCCCCTCATACACACCCTGCTGCAATGACCGTAATTTAGCTTAAACAAAAGTGGCTCGGTTTTCAGAGATGCAACCACCTGTATCTCCCATTGACTTCATTGGCAAGTCAGTGTTGTGAGCACCTGTGAAACTCAGGCTAAGTGGCCACGTGTGGATTTAAGAACCTAAATATGGCCTAAGTAAGGAAAGTTTGGCCACAGCATTTCAAACTCCTCCTTCAAAGGGCTTCTCATCAGTCCCTCCAGTGCTATCAACATTACCACTCCCAATTGACAAGTCAAATGCAGCACCAGGCCCAGTAATGTGCTCCAGTGTTTGTGGGTAAAGTTACATCTGGAGAGCCAAATTCTCCTCTGCTGTTATTCGTTGAATTCTGACTGTTAATTTGGCCCTATCTGTACTTAGAGGCCAAGGCTATATTTCACTCAAACTTTGTTTCATAGGATATCTCCACAAATAGGCTGAAATATATACACTTCAAAGGCTTTGGAAGAAGAAATGTCAGAGTCTAGAATCACAGACTCTAGATGTGCTAGGATCAAGATCCCAAGCTGCAGGATGGCTCTGTTCTGTGTTGGCACTAGAAAGAAGCCATTTAGGGGCTTTTGACTGGTCTTCAATCTAACACTATTGAACAGTTTCAGGGTGGCACAGCCATTCAGAATGGACAGTGAGAGGTCAGAATACAAAGAGAAGACAAATTGGTAAAAATAGATTTGAGCAGCGCATTTTTGAGCTAAGCTGTCAGTGCAGGTTTACAAAGGTTCCTGAGGCTTATGTGACAGGGAATGTCGCAAAGGCTGATGCTCTCTGTACAGCTCTAAGGCTTTCGTACTGTTAGAGGCCAGGGATGCAGCTGTTACGAATGTTAGGTATAAAGGTGTTAATATGTTTTTAGACAATAGTTTAATAGCAACAAGTTCAGAGAAGGTTAAAAATTCCATGTATGTTTTATTTATTTTTCATTAGTGATGAGAATGATAGATAAGTCTATGAATACAGTGCCTGAGCCTCACAACCATTAGTGAATTTAGAGTCTGCACACCCCTGGAAGACGAGGAAGTATCACTATTACCATTTTACAGATGGGGCACTGAGGGCGGAGGCATGAGAAGCTTTAGGGAAAAAAATGTACTGTGCACATTTTACGCACAGCAATTAATAACTAGCAAAGCTGAGACGTATCAGATCCTTGGATGGCACAGTGCATTCGACTCTAGATGGCGCTGTGCATTTTGACGGATTTCTGTTAAGCTTGTAACATTCTACAAAGCTGTTGCCATCTGTACGTTAATCCGTTGGCTACGACATGGTGTGCACATTTAATTGAAGGTAGAAGGGGATCTCTGGAGAGCTGTCTCAGGCATCCAACCCAGGATGGAATTGCTCTGCTCCAAAAAACAGGCGCACCCATCACACTAGTAACAACAGTGTGATGCCAGTAAGCAGTATCTCACTTAAAATGTACATTTCTCTATACTTAAATGGCTCTGTTTGAATCAGTGCATTACTGTTTTTTTAATCTTTTTGATTGGTATCTGTACTAGCCCCCCTTTGCCACACAGACACGGTGGGCATGATCAAATATGTTTGAGAACCACTGGCACAGAGGTCCCAACTGATATCAGGGCCCCATTGTGGTAGGCATTGTACAAGCACATAGAGACAATCCCTGCTACAAAGAGCTTACGCTCCTAAACAGACAAACCTGACAGAGGGGGGCGGGGGGAAGCATTGCCCTCTCCATTTTATAGAGTGGGAACTAAGGCACAGAGAGAAGTAATTGACACAAGGTCACACACGAAGTTTGTGGCAAAGGTGGAAATGATTCCCAGTCTAGCTCCTTGACCACAAAACCTTCCAGCCTCTTGACAATTGGAGACCACTATTTACTTGAGGAAAAATGTCAGATTTCATCATAAACAATTAAAATGCCATACCATACTGTGACGGAGTGGGAATTGTCTGTAATTTGTCTGAATACTGTGCCTTGGTTTCCCCTATATGCTGCATGCTTAACTAGGTGGTGGGAAAAGGCTGTTTACTCTGGGACACTTACTACCTAGCAACTAACGACCATGGAGGGCCCACATCCACAGGAAGCCAGCTGTGTTTGACCAGAGGAGAAGAAAGGACTGAGGAGGGGCCAGCTGGGACTGGCCTGGGAACTGGAACAAAGGAGACTGAGGGATAGAGCGGGAGCTAAGGTGGGACACCTCTCGGCGGGGGCTCTGGGTAACCAGAATGGACCATGCTGTAACTTTCTTTCCTCTATGCTAACCAAGGACTTTGTGCGCTGTGTTCCAGTTGACTAATAAACCCTTCTGCTTTTACAACACTGGCTGAGAGTCACTGCAGATACTGAAGGTGGGAGTGCATTGCTCCCTTTCGGGGCACAAATCTCCCTCAGCTTCCCATCTCAGGGGGACATGCTGAAGGGAGCTCGTAGTGTGAAGCAGTGGTGCTGAAGGCGCAGAGGTTTGGTCCAAGAAGGTGGTGTAGCAGAGTGGTTTACCCTAGGAAAAGAATGAGACCCTAACGGGGTCTTTCCTAGGACTGTTCCAAAACACCGGACCTGTGACACATCTATTGTGAAGTCTGGCATTCTAAGGTTTTACAATGGATACAGAGGAACTTAACAAATATCACCGGGGCCAGATCCAGGCACCAGCATTCCAAGCAGGTGCTTGGGGCGGCAATTTGGCGGCAGCTCTTTGTGGCAGCGGCAATTCGGCGGCAGCGGCAATTCGGCGGCAGCTCCTATCTTCAGTCGCGGAGGCAATTCGGCGCGCTACTTGGGGCGGCAGAAATGGCAGAGCCGGCCCTGAATATCACTTAGTCAAACGAAAAATAAGCCCGTTGTCTATTAGCAAGAATAGTGCCTGTCTAAAGGCTTGTAAAGTTGTAAAACAAATTCCCTGGCTGTTACCTGAGTACAGAACACAGTTATTCTCTCAGCATTATAGACCTGATTCTGCTCCCGCAGTAGTGAGAACTGGGAGTTACACCAGTGAAGCTAATGTACTTTCACTTGTGTAAATGAGATCAGAATTAGGCCATGTACTCTAGAAGATTTTCCTGTGACTTGACTGTAATTTTAGTGTAGACGGGCCATTAGTCAGTCTCTTTCTCAGCAGGTTTAAGAGATAACAGTAGCTTTTTGAATGATTAAATTTTGTTCATGGGCAATTTTGCATAAAAGGTTAATAAGTGTAGCGTTAGTATCATGGGTCAAAATGTCTGTGTCTTAGCTTTGACAACTTTATTCTCCAATGTAAGTCTATGTGGGAAATTCAATATTTTGGTCAGGTTCCTTTTAAAATGTCTAGAATACTTTTATATGATTCATATTTGGACCTGGAAGTAATGTTAATATGCTTCCAGGAACAAATATTGACAGAACTGATTCTGGCAGTAGCAGATACTTGGCTGCTAAATTTCCTTGTCTTCTTGCTAGTGCTAGACAAATACATTGAAAAGGTCCACAGCTATTTGCTCAAATAAAAATTTGAATTTATTTTGGTTATTGTCACAGGCCTATTGTGTTCACTTCATATAAATATTGTAGTGAATGAGTTAGACTAAGCATTGCATTTAAAATGTGAAATATTTTTTGCAGAAAGCAAGTTTTGAACTCCTAATCATGAATATTCATATAAGAAACTGGTCCTAAAAGATATTTGTCCAGCCAGCAAATAGAAACACCACAGTGTAATCTATGTATCTAAACATATCGCCACCACAGCTGCAATTTTAAATATCAGATGCAAACTGCTTGTGAAGAATCTAAAGACCAAACCTTAATCATAGATATTTATTCTGAAAATAATGTTGAATAATAAATGCATTTGGGAAAGTGACATGCTGCATGTGAACAAATCCTACCCAGAAAGAAGTTACATTCATTGAATAAATGATCGGATATGAATTATGCTGAGACACAAGGTGGGTGAGGTAATATCTTTTATTGGACCAGCTTCTGTTGGTGAAAGAGACACACTTTCAAGCTGTGAAGAACTCTTCAGGTCCCAAAGAAGGTTTTACAATGGACTTAAAGTACAGAAGAACTCTGTGTAGCTCAAAAGCTTGTCTCTTTCAGCAACAGAAGCTGGTCCAATAAAATATATTATCTCACCCACCTTGTCTCTCTAATATTCTGCAACAAACGTGGCTACAACATGGCTACAACACTGCATACATGAATCATTCACTCAGGCCTACTTCTCCCACTCTGCTGATGTCCCAGGGTGTAAAAACTTGTTAAA
This sequence comes from Chelydra serpentina, assembly GCA_037349315.1. Lineage (NCBI taxonomy): Eukaryota > Metazoa > Chordata > Testudines > Chelydridae > Chelydra > Chelydra serpentina. The sequence goes on from JBAIAC010000008.1 coordinate 20,640,659, forward strand.
GTATTTGAATTCTGGATAAAGAGACATTTAAAGGTTGGAAATGTCAGCTATCGGATAGAATTGAAACTGAGACTGTCCCAGTGTTGCTGATTATGGTCACAAACATATCAGTCCTATCTACATGTTCCCTTCCAGATATAAGCTAGCAACCGTGTATAAATCTTGGGTAAAATCCAGGCTGAACGCAGCAGGTATTAGATGTACCAAAATTTAAAGTATATTATTTCATCATAGGCAGGTCATCCTCTACAGCTCTTAAAAAAGGTTTCAGCATTTATTCAGGTAGCAACTGCTCTTTGGGATGGGTAAAAAACAGACAATTCACAAAGTATTATCAGAGGCCATCAGGTGTTGACGGGTATAATCTGGCATCTGTAAGTATCAAATACTGGAGACGATACATCCCAGGAGTAAAAATAATGAAAGGTTATTTTCCATAAAATGCTGAGATTATCAAGGATTTAGGACCTTCAGCACCCAGCCATGTATAGAGCTCTCCAGGAAACAGAGTAAATGCCTGTAAATCAACCTTGGGGTGATTTCCTCAGCAAGGATATTGATCTATAGAGGTCTGAACTGCACATTTCTCCCTTCTTGCGATCAGTGACTTTCCATCCGGCTAAACTTCAGCTCCCCTGGGCAGCATAGGTCCCATTCCGCTTGCTCCTTAAATTCCTCGCTGGCCCAATCAATTCCTGCCTGAGTCCCGTTTCTTATTTTCTCCTCCTCAAACTACACAGTTCTACCTATCCTTGACTCCTAATCTCTTCACTTATACTGACCTACCCCCTATATCCTACAGACCTATTTCCTGTTCCTTGCCCCCTAGTTCAGAATATCAAACTCCTTTTCCCTCATTCAGACTCTCAATCTCCCTCTTCCTACTTGACACTCGTCCATGTATTCTTTACTCTTTTCATCTCCTAAATCAGATTCTGAAAATCTCCCAGGCCATCTTCCAGACTACATTCTTCTCCCCTTTGCTCCCTTCATCACTTGCTGCAGGCCTCTGCCTTGCATGGCAGAGCCAGCCAGGGAGCCTTGAACAGTCAGTGAATAACCATTAATATGATATGTGAAAACTGCTTTTTGATGCTAAGGGGTGTTAATTTATTTCGTTAGCTAGCAGTAAATGTTTCATCAGTCAAACTAAAATGCATTGTGAATCACTACAGGGAGCTGAAGAGAGACTTGCTATAATGCTTGCTGCAAAAGTCTGCAGCAGTGCTATTTTAAACCTGCATGCAATCCCATTGAAGTCAATGAAAAGACTCTCATTGACTTCATAATGGGAGTTAGAGGAGGCCCTGAATAGGTACACACTTAACACTTCTTGCGTATTAACACTTAACGCTGGGATTTTCAAAGGAAGGGGATTGAGCGCTCAACTCCCATTGACCTTCAGTGGCAGTTGGGTGCCCAGCTCTCATAGGCCCCTTTGAAAAGCTAAGTGTGAACACTGCCCAGAAGTGGTGGTTATGTATATTGTGCTGTAGTTCCACACGTGGTGGGGTAGTGACCTCCCTTGTAGGTTGATAGCAGACCTTCAGCAGTGCAGCGCAGACCTCTACCACCTGAGCTCAAGGAGTAGTTCCATCAGTTGGTGGTATAGCGGTAGTAAATTGTTATACCTTAATGGACCATAGGCTTGCTAACTTTCTAACAGCAGAAAATTGAACACCCTAGCCCTGCCCCCTGCCACAAGGCCCCATCTCTGCTCACTCCATCCCCCTCCCTCTGTTGCTCGCTAGCTCTTCCCTCCCCGCCCCCCCACTCACTTGCTCATTTTCACCAGGCGGGGGCAGAGGTTTGATGTGTGGGAGGGGGCTCAGGGCTGGGGCAGGGGGTTGGAGTGTGGGAGGGGGTGCAGACTCCGTGAGGGAGTTCAGGTGTGGAATCTGGTTCCAAGCTGTGGGAGGGTGTTGGGGCACAGGAGGAGGTTTGGGGTGCAGGCTCTAGGCAGTTCTGGCTGGTGTGGTTCGCGGGGGCTCCAGCAACCCCTTGTGTCAGGCAGCCCCTTAAATAGCAGCCACACCAGTGGTGCCCTGGCATATCCTGGGCCTCAGAGACTGTTCCGCCTGCCACGAATCCTGCACACATGACTTGGCCAGCGCACCTAGGACAAAAGTTTCTCCTGTTCTCTGGAATGCGGGGGGGGGGGGGGGGATTCCTGACAAGTCACCCCCCCACACACACACACCCAGAGTAGCCCAAATCACAGCAGCTCCAGGGACAGAGCTGCTCCCGGCCCCCTCCTCATTCCCTAGCTGTTTGCAATGACCCCTAGGCCCTCTCCTTCACTTCCCCCCAGCCCAGCCACTGGTTGGGGCCTCCACACCCAGTTGCTGCCCAACTATGCTTGGACCTGTTCCTGGGGAGAGCAGCCCATCTTTAGCCCCATGCTTCCGTGCAGCCCATTCATCCCAGGGAGGACATGACAAGCCCACAGCACCTTACCTGTTAGTTGTGTGGTCCCGAGACCAGCCCGGCACAGCAGCCCCTAGGGAGCAGGCTACAGGACAGGCAGCAGTGGCTCGCCCTGGCCCCCTTCCTTGTCACCGGTTGCATGCAGCCCGTGGGGAGCCAGGCTGCCGCCTCTTTCTGCTCCTGCCGGCCAGGGAGCAGCGGGCAGGGAGGGGGCTGAAAGCACTTCCTAAAGGCCACAATGCCCATTTCACAGGGTGCCCCAGCCACTGCAGCGGCTGCTACCCGGGGTTAACCCTGCCGGCCTCAGCCTGCAGCCTTTCCCAGCCCCTCCGCTGGGATTCGCCCCCTGCCCGCCAGAGTTCACACCACCCCCAAGCTCCACAGAGAGAGCTGCTGCAGTCCCCCTCCTCATCTTCCCACCCACCCACCAACCAGACTGTCACTGCTGACTGGAACTGCCAAGGTCCCTTTTCAACCAGATGTTCTAGTCGAAAACCGGACACCTGGCAACCCTATTGGCCAGCTGATTGAATGAGGGTGAAATATAGACTGTACTAATATGGGTTACAGCTACAGGATATGGTATAGCAGTAGACTAGAAAAAAAAACAGAGCATGATTATTAAATGTGACCTGCAAAGGACATAAAGAAAGCTAGACTAGAGTCTGTTGTTGTTGTTGTTGTGTATAAGAGACCTGTTGGGTTTCTTTATTTCGCTTAATTTTTACCGTATAAGTCTGAGGAATGTCCAGTTGATCTTCCTTGGTTTTGCAGAAGGACTTATTGGACTTAATTTTTTTCTTGAATATTTGTATTGAATTACCAGGAGATGTTGAGTCATGAATAGATGACACGGTTGTGAACACTGGCAGCCATTCTGTACCGGAGCATCCATTGAGTAGAGTTTTACTGGTTCTAGAGCAACAGTAGGAGACTCTCAGAAGATTTCAGTTCATGCAGTTTAGAGGACTGTATGCCAAGCAATTACCGAGACTGTGTTGAACATCACTCTCCAACTTGTTTTCTTGAAAATCTTCATTGGACAGTGGCAGAATTTGTACATAGGAACAAATCCTATCCCATATTCTGGCACAGAGCCAAGGATGGAGCTAAGGCGCAAATGCTATTAGTATAAGAAAGGGCTGAGCTCTCTACCTCTTTCCAGCCAAATCTGCTTCTCCATTAGATGTCACTGGCTAAGTAGCATCTCCCTGGGTGATCACATGGATTGGAGAGTGTCATGTGTGTTGCAGGAACAGGTTGCAGATGTTGGTGAGTCAGCGGGTGCCATTTCTAAGTTCATCAGTGAACCATTTTACTAGGATGGTGGTAGGAAGTAATGTGATGTTGGAGATGAGTCATTTAGATGATATGCTGAAAATATCCCAGGTCACTTTTCATGGGCCTGATCCAGAGCCCACTGAATTCAGTGGAAAGGCCCTATAGGAACAGTTATGAGCTCGTGTCGAAGGATGATGTGCATTATTAAATGTTTGCTGTATTTCAGCATGGGGTCTGTATTTCAGTGATCTTCTACAGTTTATCAGTGTGTAAAGCACTTATGGGTGGTGCAGGATGAAGAGCACTCTATAAATACAGTATAAGCTCTTGCTATTTGTAGTAATCAATAAAATATGCTGAGTTCTTGTTCCTTTTGGTGACTGCCAACCGCCAGCTATCATCTCAGTACAATACTCTGGTAATAAATGAGGAAAAATATTTTTACATTTGTGAATCTTGATGCTAATGAAATTCTGAGAGATCAAAACAAGTAATTAGATTTATAAGAATATGCAAGATCCCTCACAAAGAGTCAGGACTGCATTGCATTTAATCAGCTTTGCAAAGGAATTTTTTTTTTTTGTACTGAACAGAGTAGGCATGATGTGAAAAAGTCACACGGTGAGGCCTCCTTTGCTCTTTTGTCAAAAGCTGAAATTGAAGAGGTTTGGGGGATCATTGAGATTCAGTGGCTGTTTCACTGAAAGCTTTGCCCAACTGCTTTTGAAAAGATACACTAGGAATTTTATCAGATTGGGATAAGCCAAAGCCAAGTTTGCATATTTGTCACTAAGCAAAAATGCCTGTGGACTCTTATCAAGTTCCTATAAACAGGCGCTTTGTAGGATAAAAGAATTTTAAAATTATCAGCTGACACTGAAAGGTCCCCAAAGTGCCATCCAATCAGTCCTGAGTACATGTTGAAAGGTTACAGTCAGAATAAACCTGTGAATTACAGTATAAATGACGGGCTGGTGGTGCCTTTCCCATGGGAGAGGGAAGAGTATTTCGAAGCTACCATGAGGCTGAACACATGCAGCTTCTGAGGAAGGCCCTTCTTGGAGTAGAGGGGTTTCAAGTGTCATTGATGGGGAAGGGGAATGGATACAGCCTTGCAATACCTTGCACTACATGGCTAATCCTGTGCTCAAATCTGTGGATTGCAGGCATTCCCGGTGGAGAGCCAGACACTCACCTTGTTCCTGGACTCTGGTATCTCTGGCAGCATTGTGCCCTTTAGAGATGTGTTCTCTTTGGGGCATCCCTCCCAAAGCACTAGGAGCTGTGGCAGTCTAATGAACAGTGCTAGATATCTGTTACCTTTTGTTTCTAGTTAGTTTCCCTTTCTGGTTCTCCTGACTAGTGTGGTGTTCGTGTTTGGGTTGCTGACATTGCAGGGCAAATCACTTTCATTGATTATTTTAAAATAATGAAAATGCTTTCTTGCAGTATTCAGTTACTTTATGAACTTGGCATTGACAATGTATTTGGTGATTCACCAAAATGAAGTCCCTGCCCCCAATAGTCTTAAACTAAATTAGATACCTAAAGCACAGAACATGTTGGGAAAAGCAGAGGGTGGGGATAGTTGCGATAATTCTGTTTTCTCCGTCATAAAGGAGCATCATAGATGTTTTACGACATAAATTTGGAGCCTAAGTTACCTGCCATTTTCCCTTTGAATAGTTTTATATCAATCTATTTTTGTGTGTATTTTTTTTTTATATATAGTGTCTGTAATTTAACATTTCTCTTGTAATGATCTGAAGAGCTGTATTACTGGTGATGCAAAGTAGCCATAATTTTACTCTTAGGTACTAGAATTCAAAAAAAAATTTGGGTTTATATATACCATAGATAGATCTATCATTTTGTTGCTTTGGGCACCCATGTATTTAAGTGATAATATTCATGGAGTTTGAGTCTAGGAAGCAGGCACTTATAGTTGATTAAGTGCTAAAGTGCATCTGGAGCATCAGATAAACTACAAAATCCATCTTGAACACGGAGTATGTTGTTGTTGTAGAACAAGGTAAAAGAGAGATGCCATGGAAAAGCTCAATGTTTTCTTTGGGAGGGAGTGGGGAACCATTTTGTGGAAATAATTGCAAGGTGTGCCTGAATCAACAGTTCATTGTGGATCCAACCCAGAGCTATATTAAGTAATTGAACTCTGTCATCATATTGGGCCAAACTAAAGTCCTAGTTCTTTATTCCATTGAACTCTGAGGTTTGGATGTGCATCTGAATTCTGCTGTTCATTGTCAAGTCTAGAAATAATAAGGATTTATTTTTCATTGGGGGAATAATCGTATCTTGAAACAATAATCATTTCATATAAAAAAAATTGAAATGTTTGATTTTAAAAGTACCATAACACAACTTTCAGGATTTTTCTGAGTTTCATTTTTTTTTCCAACCAAAATAATTTAGTGAATTCAACAGGAATTTGAGAAATGTTTGTTGACCCGAATCTGCATTTTTCATCAAAAAAAGTTTTGGTCAAATTTACTTAGCTCTACTTAGGAGTCTTTTGGAATGCTGGAATCTACAGTGTATAACTGTAAAATAAACAAAAAGAATTTGATCATCTGGGGAGTCAGAACTAAATGTAAATTATCTTGGTGGTTTTATGTTCTGTGAAAAATGGGATGAAGTCTTTGTTTTGTCTCATTTGTAGTGTTAATAACAACTGGCATGTTGCTTTAATCTTCAAAGCACCTTGCCAACAATTAAGAACCTTCTTTCCATACAATTAGCTATTGATATGGTGGCAGTGCTCTGTAGATATAAGACAAACATTTAGGTGCAGTATGATCCTGGGTTTCGTGCGTGTTCTGTCATTTTCATGCCAACTTTTGTCCTGTTGATTATAAAGAGGATTTTGGTATGGCCTTTGCCAAGGTGCTTTTAAGCTGGGATGAAATTTGGAAACGGAGCTTTAAAATTCCAGCCGTCTTGCAGAAACCTTCCCATCTTGCCAGGTGAAGTCCATTAAATGACATTTTATTTCTGTAGCTGTAGTGGAGATTTCATTTTAAGGCTCAACAACAGTATTTTGTGAATACAATAGATAACTGGTAAAACAGCTTGTTCATACTTCCTTGCCTTAGAGATATGGAGATCCCCAGGTTTAAAGCCTGAGTGCTATATATGTAGATTTACTGAGACCCATGGTTCTTTTCACTTACCTGGCGTTGTATGAAAAGAAGTTTAATAATGGGGGCTCAATCTGCTCCCATTGAGTCACTGAAAGTTTTGCCATTGATTTAAGTGGAAGCAGAACAGAGTCCATGATGTGTAAATTTTGTCTCTCATAAAGCAAACTGCAGATTTAACAAGACCAGTCTTTTGAAGTGCTTTTGTATTGTATTTGCATCAAACATGTGTGAATTAATGCTGCTTGTAGGTGCCACAGCTTTGGCTTCTGCTCCTCAATAAACCTGAAACTGATATATATAAGTATTGCTTAAAGTTCTGTTAATGTCCAATTCATTTTCTCTTTGAAAAATACTTGTTTTCTTTCTCTAATAGTAATACACGTGTAATGTGCACTATGATAGAAGATCAGCTATTTATGACAATAACCCTATAATAATAATCTCTATATTCTGTTCCTGATTAACTAAAACGCCCCTTTAACTGAATGGCTCTCATCATACTGGGCAAAAATCTGCACCATGCATTTCTTCACCCTTTTTGCCAAAAACCTGGGGTATTTGAAGGTTTGGAATGTCTCTGGGAAAGATGGAATTGTATTGTGTTTTTAAATATATAATTCATTTTTAACGGTAAGACAGGACCATTTTAGATGAGCCTGTTTTCATCATAGATCCAGAGGACAAATCGTACCCACATTTCTACTCTCACACTTGTATTCTCTCAGTCAATCCATAAACAAGTAAAAAACCTAGCTTCGTGGAAGGATTCAAATGCTTACATTGTTTTTTCCATCCTATCTACAGCATCTTGAGATGTGAAGCACAAAACTAATTTTGCATGTTAGACCTGAGGTTAGAACATTTCTAATATTATTAATTAAAATCTAAATGTCTTTTCAAAAGTGGTAACTAAGCAAATGGAACATTTTTATGAAAGATTCGCCGTAGGAGATGTATAGCGAAAACAACGTGAACTCACATTTTCAATCAATAGATTCCTTTATAATGGTTTATTTCAAAGAATGATAGCACATGAGGTATAAAGGTATGTGGTTTTTAATCCTTAAGCATCAAATTATATCTCTATCTAGGGAGTTGCTAAGTCACTTCAGGCTTACTTCACATAGACAACACTAATGCAAGACACATACAAATGCATGCTTTATGGCACAAAGCATGAGGTTAGGATATCTCCCTTCTGATATATTCACTATATTCAGTCGTCCCCTCCAGCTCCCATTAGAGCCAGTGAGAATTCTGCAGACAGCTTCAGGAGGAAGAGACTCACTGCCCATGTGCACAGAGGAAGCCCATGCATCAAAATGTTTTTGTAGTACCAGATAGTTACCCACTTAACAGACCTGGAGCAGGGTAAAGTGTTGCATTTAGTACTAAATTATCCTGAAAATGAATCTCATGAGAAATTCTCTCACACACACATTTTTTTTTGTTCTTGAATGAGCTAGAGGGTGGAGAATTTTTGATCCTTTGTCTTCAGAGTCTGTCAATGGAAGACTGTCTAAATTACATCCCTTAATGTAAACGTTATCATCCAAGAATGATCTGTGGCTTTGGGAGCTTCCAGGCAGTGACTTTGTTACTGACATACCCGAGTACTGGAAATGTAAATACATTTTATCTTCACCTCTTCTTTAACCCATCCACAGCTATTAGTGTAAACAATGTAGCACTTGCAATTTTCAGATAATTATCCATGCAGGACAACTTCTCCAGAACCCTAGAGTTGATGGCATAGGTTCCACTAGGGGCTGTACAGGAGCAGGAGTTCAAAGAGGGCACCCACACTTAATTGACAAGCCTGGCAGCCACAACAGAGGACAGATGGCACTTTCAAAAGTGCCCTCAATTAGGTCCTGCTCCTACCTCCATTGATATAATAGTAAAACTCCATTTGTCTTAGAGCGATCAAGACCATAATGAGCAGCTAAGGGTGGTTACAGTCCTCCACCTCAGTTGATATATAGTTCCCACTGGACATTTCATAAAGGGTTTCAGTTCCTGTGACATATAATCTTGTTCCCATATACTCCGTGTTGTGCATGCACATTCTCCAGGCTAGCACTGTGGAACAAGACAACATGAAAATGCCACTGATTGTATACAGAAAATAAGTTGCTATCATCTTTTGAAACTTCATATTACTGTGATGAGCAAATTGGCTGCAGTTTCCCTTTAACTAGTTTTGAAGTGTGTGTGTGTGAGGCTCAAACAGCAGAGAGTTTGCTCTCCCAAAGCGAGAGAGTATAAATATGTCATATCTCTTATGCCAATCTCTGGCATATTTATAATAGTGAATTGAAAAACATGTCTCTCAGATGTGACATGGCACCTAGTGTGTGTGGTGTTATTAAACCTGTCTATGCACAGAGATGAACATGAAGGACAGAGAGATTCTGACTGATTTCTGCTGTCCTGTTATCATGTAGATGTGCTGACGTTTTGAAAGATCATCTTCCAGGGATCAAACAGTGGACTTAACCTTAACAGGGCATGCTTGCAATGTCAAAGCACGTAAGGTTTACAATATCAAAATATGTCCAAGTTAAAAAATTTAGCAGGTGGAAAGGGACACTGGCTAACGCACAAGAGCCAATCAAGTTGTTCAGCTCGTAGGACAAAACAAATACAATACAACCACAATTTACAGCATTCCAGTTAATCGAAATGCCACAGTTAACGGTGGTTTTCTTATGTACCTGACACAAATGTGGGGGTGTTCGTTAATAATTATTGATGCTGTCTGGGTAGCAGAGCCAAGAGCAAGAAGGAGGAACAGTCATAGAATATCATGGTTGGAAGGGACCTCAGGAGGTCATCTAGTCGAGCCCCCTGCTCAAAGCAGGACCAATCCCCAACTAAATCATCCCAGTCAGAGCTTTGTCAAGCCTGACCTTAAAAACCTCTAAGGAAGGAGATTCCACCACCTCCCTAGGTAACCCATTCCAGTGCTTCACCACCCTACTAGTGAAAAAGTTTTTCCTAATATCCCCGCTGCAACTTGAGACCATTACCCCTTGTTCTGTCATCTGCTACCACTGAGAACAGTCTAGATCCATCCTCTTTGGAACTCCCTTTCAGGTAGTTGAAAGCAGCTATCAAATCCCCCCTCATTCTTCTCTTCTGCAGACTAAATCATCCCAGTTCCCTCAGCCTCTCCTCATAAGTCATGCGCTCCAGCCCTCTAATAATTTCTGTTGCCCTCCGCTGAACTCTTTCCAGTTTGTCCACATCCTTCTTGTAGTGTGGGGCCCAAAACTGGACACAGTACTCCAGATGAGGCCTCACCAATGCTGAATAGAGGGGAATGATCACGTCCCTTGATCTGCTGGCAATGCTCCTACTTATACAGCCCAAAATGTTCTTAGCCTTCTTGGCAACAAGGGAACACTGTTGACTCATATCCAGCTTCTTGTCCACTGTAACCCCTAGGTCCTTTTCTGCAGAACTGCTGCCTAACCGCTCAGTCCCTAGTCTGTAGCCGTGCATGGGATTCTTCCGTCCTAAGTGCAGGACTCTGCACTTGTCCTTATTGAACCTCATCAGATTTCTCTTTCCCCAATCATCTAATTTGTCTAGGTCCCTCTGTATCTTATCCCTACCCTCCAGCATATCTACCACTCCTCCCAGTTTAGTGTCATCTGCAAACTTGCTGAGGGTGCAATCCACGCCATCCTCCAGATCATTAATGAAGATATTGAACAAAACCGGCCCCAGCACTGACCTTTGGGGCACTCCACTTGATACTGGCTGCCAACTAGACATGGAGCCATTGATCACTACCCATTGAGCCCGATGATCTAGCCAGATTTCTATCCACCTTATAAAGTCTGTTCATCCAGCCCATACTACTTTAACTTGCTGGCAAGAATACAAAGTCTTACCCTTAATACTCATTAAGCAACAATGCAAGAGCAAGTAGCCTTAATGACTGTAGCCTGCTCTCCTAAGCAGGAGTAGTTTAGACAGAGAACCAGGTTATTAGTCACACCAAACGTTGCAGGCCTTACTAGGATAATGTAAGTTGCTTCTGTTCCGTTCCTGTAACTCTCTAATTTAGGCTCCATACACACTGCAGCTTATGTCGATTATCAGTTATGCCGTTCAAGGGTGTGAATAAGCCATCCCCCTGAGTGATGTAAGTCACACTGACCTAAGTGCCGGTGTGAACAGCGTTATGTCAGCGGGAGAATTGCTCCCATTGACATAGCTACTGTAGCTCATGGGGGCTGGGATAATTAAGTTGACAGGAGAGCTCTCTCCTGTCAGCTTAGCGTGTCTGCACTAGCAACGTTACAGCGGTGGAGCTGCATCAGGGCAGCTGCGGTGCTGTAAACTCTGTGGTGTAGCCATAGCCCTAGTTTGTAGTGAAGCACGAGGTTAGATGAAATTTAAATAGGTGTGTAGACTGTTTGTTTTGAAGTCCCTTTTTGTTAAAAGCTTTTTTCCAACTACTAAATAAAAATACTTTGCTTTTAACGAAGTTATTGGTCAGTGTCACCGGTCAGAGGTTCCCAAAAGGAAGAAGTGTGAGTGCTGGAAAGCCAGTTGGGCCTGCAGAGTGATAAATGGGTAGTAATATGGCATAGGGTACTCAGGGCCTGCTCTAAGAATAGATACCACCTTGACAGGGTGCACTCAGAGAGACAAGGAGGGGGAAGTGGTGCAGCTAGTTCTGTAACTGTGACATTTCACTAGCATTATAGTGTGACAGTGCGTCCTCATGACTCTGAGCATCCTAAGCGCGGAGTGCAGCTTCTCTGAAGCTGACTAGTCTTTGGCAGATGTGGCACCACGTCAATACTCCAGGCTTCAGGGGCCCACAATCTATTCAAAAAACTCTGGCCAGGTAAGCCAGAACCTGTAGTTTATTCCAAGGTTTTGGGTGTCCCCATCACCTTCAGAAAATCAGGGATGTACTGTCTAAAAATAAATAAATATGTGGATGAACAGAATTCCTTAACAATTTGTGACGAGAAACCGTATGAAGAGCCAGCATGTTCCATTTAGACACCAACATGTATTGGGTGTGATGTAGAGTTATACCAGCCCATAGGGGGGCATTCAAAGGGATTTTGCTTCAGGAAATTCCTCCCAGAGTTTCCAACCACATGCTGGGAGCTGCTCACTGTATCCTTTTTTGGCAGTGCAGAAATAGGGAGACTGCTCGAGCTGGGACCTAGTGGAGGTGCCAGAGAAATACCTATTGAGTACATGTGGGTGAACTCTGTGAAAGACCCTGGATGAACCTTTTGGGATGTAATTGGTCCAGCAACTAATTTTTCAGTTGGACGCTGACATGGATAATGTTCGTTCTCCCTTATTCCATCCAGTGCTCATACGCCAGTGTACTCTCATTAGCGTGCATATTACTATCTTGTAAATACAGATCTGTGCAGCAGAGAAGGTAGCGGCATTAGAAAAGGAGCAATACCTCATCTGCACTTGCCAACGTTATTATTTGTTTTACAGTATCCCAAAGTGTGTGAGATGCTTGGAGGCATCATGAAAACCTCATAACACTCCACATTAGGCTCCAATACCCAGTTTTTGTTTACACAAATATTTCTCTTTATGTAAATAATGCTACAAGTTAGGTCACAAGAGATGGCCCATATCCAAATGTACAATAATAGCCTTGTTAGCAGCATGTGCAGCATTTAAAGTCCTGCTTCTCTCTGCTGGCCTCTTATTTTTCTGTCTTTACGAGCAAGGCTATCTTTCGGACTGTACTTTCATGGGGCACCGGCAGTTTTTAACTGATGTGTGATGGACCCTGTGCTCATTGAAAACTCGGTGAGTTTTCCTAAATCTGAATTCTATGCATGCTAATGTACTTTGACTGACCATCCAGCCCAGAATGCTCATAGCTTACACTGTGAATGGGTGGGGTTTTTACCCACAAAGCTTATGCCCAAATAAATCTGTTAGTCTTTAAAATGCCACCAGACTCCTTGTTGTTTTTGTGGATACAGACTAACAGGGCTACCCTTCTGATACTGTTTGCTGGTACTATAAATAAAGAGCCTTTAGATAGCTTTATTTTATGGCTGGAGGGAAGGCAGGTTTTGTAAGGGCTCTCAGCATATGCATAACTCTTCTTCCCTCGGGGCCTGCCACTTTGCTGACAGCCACACCCCTTTTCAGAGACTAGGAGGCCACTTGCATTCTCAACTAAAATATGCTGGGTAGTTCTACTGTGTCATGCTCTTACACCGCTTGTCCATGTGAGTAATTCTCCACTGCCCCTGCAGTGCTGCACATGTTCTTGTCCACTACTTGCATAATAACAATCCAGCATCATTGTCGAAGCATCTCTGATGGCACAAATGCATGATTTCAAATGTCTATATTTAATCTGCAGATCTTGCATGCCTCGTGCTTACAGACATTAGTGATCATGTATGGATGTCAACCTTCTATTGTAAGTGGCTTCACAACACAGTAAGGTTAGTTTCCCTCATAATAGTTTTCCGTTTCTGCTTTTTCTTTTCAGTTCATTCACGTTAACACCGCTGTCCACATCTTTTCATTAGTGGGTCTCATCCTTTATTTTTGCTCTGTATTCATCCTAATTAAAGCTCTGTCACCGTATGGTAAAATCTACAGACTTCCTTACATCTAGCATAATATGGCACTTTATCTGTTAAGTCAGTCACTGCTCAAGTCACACAAGACTGTTGGATTGTGACCAGCTCTTGTCATTACAAAGTAAATTGGAGCCATTTCTTCCTAAGGACAATTTGAAAGAACTATTTTGTTTCATGTGAGGGGATTCCAGAGCATGGACTGGGTTTGAGAGCAAATACCACTAGAGTTAATAAGAAAAGAAATTATATTAAAACGTCTAACAGGAGTGCTGATGGCATGGCTTGTTGCACAGATCAGAAGTATTATACCTGATGTAAATGAATGTAGTGGCAAGACAGTTAACTTTAAATGCTATTTGAAATTAAATTATACTATTTCTCTTTTGAATAAGTGTTTAGAAGAGAGCATATTTAGGAGATTGTAGATCTAAACTGTATAGAATATGCTCCCATATTTAAAAGGATAAGCAGAGATTGTAAATTACTGAAACCAATCTAGTGTTTCAGGTCAGTCCCATTATTTGCGGGGGATAATGGGAAGGAAATCAGCAGAAGCATAACTGATTCCATTTAGATTGTGAAATAAAATGATAGGGGGTTGTTAAAATAAGAGTGGAGTGAGGGAAGAATAAAAATTACATTTTAAAACAAATGTGTAGGGTTTTTTTAATGCAGGCTTTTAATTGTGTGTTAGTAAAGCAAGGTTCTGTATTTGGATTTTTTTTTTTAATTTTGGTAAATTATGTAAATCTGTTACACTGGCAGTTCGCAATGTTCCCATGGAACAGGAAAAATGGCAGTTGTTTGCTTAATAGCTCTTTGAGTTGGAGAAGATCTTGTGCATAGCCAGCAAGCAGAAAGAGTTTCAACACAATTATCTGATGCTAATTTTTATTATTATAGCAATATCTTACATTGTGACCTTCGTCCCAACACCAAAACACTGACTCTACACCAGTGGTGGGCAACCTGCGGGCCGCATGTGGCCCGTCAGACTAATCTGATTGCGAGCCGTGAGACATTTTGCTGACGTTGACTGTTCGCAGGCACGCCCCCCCCCCCCCCCGCAGCTCCCAGTGGCCGCGGTTCGCCGTTCCCAGCCAATGGGAGCTGTGGGAAGCAGTGGGCTTCAGGGACTTCATCCTTACTTCTGTGCTACTGCTGGTGGTAGCACTGCCTTCAGAGCTGGGCGGCTGGAGAGCAGCAGCTGCTGACTGGGAGCCCAGCTCTAAAGGCAGCACCACTGCTAGCAGCAGCAGCAGCAGCACAGAAGTAAGGGTGGCAGTTCTGCGACCTCCCTACAAGAACCTTGAAACCCCCCCCACAACTCCATTTTGGGTCAGGGGTTCAGTTCTGACTTAGGACAAGTACCACTTTCTGAATCACTTAGCATTTGTGAGCCATCCATTTTCCAGAATTAATTAGCCATCCTTCACAGAAATCATAGAATCATAGAATCTCAGGGTTGGAAGGGACCTCAGGAGGTCATCTAGTCCAACCCCCTGCTCAAAGCAGGACCAACCCCAACTAAATCATCCCAGCCAGGGCTTTGTCAAGCCTGACCTTAAAAACCTCTAAGGAAGGAGATTCCACCACCTCCCTAGGTAACCCATTCCAGTGCTTCACTACCCTACTAGTGAAAAAGTTTTTCCTACTATCCAACCTAAACCTCCCCCTATGCAACTTGAGACCATTACTCCTTGTTCTGTCATCTTCTACCACTGAGAACAGTCTAGATCCATCCTCTTTGGAACCCCCTTTCAGGTAGTTGAAAGCAGCTATCAAATCCCCCCTCATTCTTCTCTTCTGCAGGCTAAACAATCCCAGTTCCCTCAGCCTCTCCTCATAAGTCATGTGCTCCATCCCCCTAATCATTTTTGTTGCCGTCCGCTGGACTCTTTCCAATTTATCCCCATCCTTCTTGTAGTGTGGGGCCCAAAACTGGACACAGTACTCCAAATGAGGCGTCACCAGTGCCGAATAGAGGGGAATGATCACGTCCCTCGATCTGCTGGAAATGCCCCTACTTATACAACCCAAAATGCCATTAGCCTTCTTGGCAGCAAGGGCACACTGTTGACTCATATTCAGCTTTTCGTCCACCATAACCCCTAGGTCCTACATGTTTAAATTAAACATTTAAATGATGTTTAAATAGGCTATATTTTTTATTATACTGTTAGTTTTGGGAGGAAAAGCCTAGTCTTTTGCCAGTCTGTTTCTGATCGAAGAATGTCTAACTAAACAGTGAAGTATATAAATGAACGGTAAGATCACTATGGAGGCTTGCAATGTGTCCCTTTCAAGGTTTCTAATGCTGATATCTCTTCTGTGTGTGCCTTCAGGGTTTCTTAGGTTTACTTTTCCTTTCACATATAATGCTTTCCCTGAGTGATTCCACATTATCAAATTCTGTGCTCTCAATTTCTGTAAAATTTAAGCTTCTTTATTTTTTTTGTAAGTTTCTACAACTTATGGCTGTGACGATGACCTTTTACATTTGAACCGACATGGCACTGTTTTCTGAGCCTCTGTTGCTCTATGTTACTTTCCCAAGCAGCAGTAGAGTGAATTTAACACAACTCTAGTCAGTTTTGCTACTGCTACTCAGAACTCTGAAGGCATCAGTAATATTGTCAAGAATCGTGTCAATTTTCCACTGCTGCTGCTTGAGAAATCTGTGAGCAGCAAGGGAGGTGGTCATTGAAGTATTCACAGGAGAAAAGGAGTGGGAAAAAAACAAAGCTAGTATGTGCCTGGTAAATGTTCTCTCAGCATTATTGTTTTGATGCCTAAATTAGATCTGACAGCTGCTTTGGTAAAATGGCTTTCATTCACCCTTCAGTTGGCTTTAACAGTCCACCCTCCTCCATTGAGACATTTTGTATAACTAGCTAGGCTTCAAGAGCTGTGGAAGTAAACTTCATAAGGAGGAAACTAGGTTACTTAACAGGTTAGCAGCAACTGAGTTTTTCCTGTCATACTGACTCCTCAAACCCGACTCCATCTCCCTCTATCCTTTGTGGGGTTTGGCATTCAGGGGCAGGGGTGGGAGGAGAGTGTTCAGAAAGTGTATGGTGTTGGCAAGGACAGGACAAAGCAGCACAATATGCCTTTGTGCCTCTAAGTCATAAAGTAGAACTTACTGGCATTAAGACATGAAGTATTTTTGTTTAACGTTTCTGCTTTTCCTCTGATCTGGATATCCATGAATGTTAAGTAACCTAAGTTTGTATTGTAAACAATAGAATCCAGGCTTTAGGTTACCTAACCTGCAGATGCTAGTCACGAATACTACTTTCCTTTCACCTGGGTTTTGACAGAACTATAACATCTGGCAAATGAATGCACAAGTATGTAGGGTGAATTTGTTTTCCAGGAAAACTTGGAAAACAAAGGACATGAATTAAGCACTAGTTGGGGACACTAATTGTGTAGCGAAAAGCAGATCCAATTTCACATATTCCTTCTAATTTTTAAAATAGAAAAATGATAATAGCATTAATATTACTGCTAGAAGAAACTCTCATGTTTGTTTTTATTAAATGAATAACTTGTAGATGTTTTGGATTGATGTGTTGAATGAGAACACTGCATTTAGGAATATATAGCCCTGTTCTGCCTACCTTCAAATTATTTGAAAGTAAACATAGTTAGAAAAGATGACTTACTTTAAATCTATTCTTAATCAGACATGTTATTTTTCTTCAGTTATGTTTAACAGCAGTACACCTCATCCTTTTATCTTGCACTTTAAGAGCTGCAAGCTGTCAGTACAAATATAATTTATAGAAAGTGGATATAACAATCAGTTTCTTTCTCTCTCCCTATTTCCACAATCCATTTTAAAACATTTAAAGCTGATGTAAGTGGTGATGGCAAAACGGATGCCCAGTAAAGAGTACTGATATCAATAGTGTTTCTTATTTATATCTCAACCAAACAAAAATTCCCATGTTTCACTTGACATCATCTAATTGTGCACCGACAGTCGGTGTAGTGTTCCTGTCACTCTAACCTTTGCCCTCCCTCCTCCCTATTCTCTGTTTGATATTTGTTCCATCTTGTCTTGAATTGTAAGCTCTTTGGGGGGAAGTGCCTGTCTCTTATGATGTGTTTGTACAGTATTTAGCATAGTATTACAGAACGTTACTGTAACATTATTGTAAAGTGTGAGACTTTATGGTGGGTTTAAGTTGTCTGTGCTAGATAACTGACTCATACTATCAGCAAAATAGGTCATGCCATTCATACAACTTGTCTGATGATATAACTTCATTGTTCTTAATGGCACTTTACTATGCAGTAGAACCTCAAAGATATGAACACCAGAGTTATGGACTGATTGGTCAACCGGACACCATGTGAAAGTAGAACTAACCAATCAGGCAGCAGCAGAGACCAGAAAAAAGAGGACATACTGTACTGTGCCTGTATTACATCTGAAAGGTAGACACATCTGGGCTGTCTATCCCCTCCCAACCGCTATGGCTACACATGGGGCAGCCACTCACAGCAAGACGCTGGGGCTGCCAGCCTAAGGCAGCCGGAACGATCAGAGCAGTAGGAGCGCTGGGGTCTGCACCACTTTCTCTCTATACCAGGGATCTCAAACTGAAATCACCACGAGGGCCACATGAGAACTAGTAAATTGGTCTGAGGGCCGTATCACTGAAACCTTTTCAGTGATACAAAAGTATAGTAAACAATGAAGAGTAATATAGTATTCTATTAAAAGTCAATGTATTAATTTTTTTAAAACTGTCATGCAAAGAGGGGTTGAGACCCCTGCTCTACCCACACCCACACCCACCCACACAAACACACCCACCCACCCGCTGAGAGGGGGACATCCTGTTTTTGAACACCCCCCCGGGAGAGGGACACACACACACACACACATGTCCAGGAGGGGGACAAGGTTGCAAACTCATGCCTGTGCTGAGTAGGGAGTTCAGGTGCTGCTGAAACCTGGCCTGGAGTCTCAGCTGCTGGATCTGGAGCCCGAACTCTGCTTTGTTCAGAGTTACGAACATTTCAGAGTTACGGACAACCTCCATTCCCGAGGTGTCCATAATTCTGAGGTACTGCTGTATATATTTTACACCTGCTCAGTTTATAGGATGATGCTGAAAGAACAAAGGAGTGGTGTTGGAACAGCTGATTTTGAAATCCACTGGCAAAGTATGTCTACCCCTCCTCTAGTGGTGGGTCAACAGGCCTTCTGCTAATACCAGTTACTCTGTTTAGCTCTAGTGGTAGAAGATTGTGCTGTGGATCTAGAGATCCCATCCCTGTATCCATTTGGGGTGGTCACTGTGGTTCCACAGGATAATTTTATCAATGTTTTTAAAATGTAGAAAATGACATAAAAAAAACCCTACATTAAATGATCATACTATTTTTTCCATGGGAGCCCTGCCTTATTCAGGGCACAGGATGGGTGGTAATCTCTGAATGGACAAGCTATTCAGTTTCCTTTTATCCTTGTCAATGTGTGTCCCCTGATTACAAACCATTGAAACCCTGCACTGAATGCAGAATTATTAATTTCCTGATGGATTTTTCTGTGGTGTTTTCATTGGGGTATTTTATTTCTTTACAAACATTAATGAATTTATCTTCAAAACACCATGCAAAGTGAGGAAATGCTATTATCACCATTTTACAGAGCGGGGAACTGAGGGCACCGTGAAATTTAGGTAAAAAATGTTCACTAATTTTGGGTGCATACTCTGAGAAGCCTAGAACCTGATTTTTCAGAGTACTTAGCAAATAAAGAGCTACAGAATGTTGAGTATAGAGCTCCCATTGGCCTCAGTTGAAGTTGTGAGTGTTCAGCACTCCTGCAGACCAGGCCCCAGATGCACTTCTGCAGATCAGGGTACCCAGGAAATGAGGAATACAATGTGGCAAGTTGTGACAACCACTGTTCCCTCTAAGCTGTGCGCGTGTGCACACGCACACAGATCCTAAACCCCGCGCACACGGCAAAACACCGCGCGCACAAAAATGTGCACAGAAGCACAACAATTTGTACAGAAGAAATTTTTTGCGCGCCCGGCCTGTCAAAAAAAAATAATTTTTTTTAGTTACTGCCCTTTCTAATTCTGCCTTTAGGTTAACCAACCGAGAGGGAGCTTCCCATACTCTGTAATTATCAGCCAAACACAAAGGAATTTGCATTGTCCAGCCGACAAGTTCTGTGATTTTGTACGATTGCTCCCAGTGAAGAAGTAACCCCTCAACCACCCACCAAATCCTTTTGGGGAACTTTGTATTTTGTAGTGCTATGCAGGCACTATTCAAATAAGGAAACAAGAACTTTGGGGAGAGATTCTACTACCGGATACAATTAAGGCTAAGATATTATAGGTTACACCTCGACATTTTCAGAGCTTTAATTCCAAGCTACAAATGGCACAGATGTAGAGGTAATCAATTTAAGATGGCAGAAACCGTGTAGATAAAAACAGAATCACTTACTGCATACTCATAAATTCAGGAAAAAAAGCCCGTTAATGGAAAATATAATCACCTACAAAAAAGTCAGTAAGAAATTGGCTAATGAAAAGGATTATAAGGTATAACTGTTATTAATGTGTAAGCATTTCATTCTAGCATCTAGGGGGAATTAACAGGATAAATGCTTTCTTTTTAAGGTTATGCCTTATGTCTCAGGCGGTTGAATGTGAACTGTATCTTAGCTCTGATGTGCAAAGGAGAGTGGGAGTTCATGATATTAGACACAGTACCAAGAAGTTTCCCAGAATTCTTTAGGGAGCAGAAAGTTGTACCAGTGAAAGAGTATTTTATAAGCATAGAGGTAAATTCTACTCTGTTTCATCCCTTGAGCCCCACTCACTTCAGTGCATTTGCATGAACATAACAGATCAAAAATTGATTGATAAGCTTCAATAATAAAACTCAGAGTGAAGGGAGGTATTAGTAGTTTATGTAAATGGAACAGGATATGGAAGGGACATTGGAAACAAACTTGCAAGAAGAAGGAACTGTTTAGAGTTAGTAAGCATCAATTCATATCTTTATTGCAGACTGGGGCTGTACAAGCCCAGAGACAAACTGAAGGCTTAAAGACTCCAGTCACCCTTTGTTTTAAATTGTGCCAAGCGAGAAGCAATTTTTCATGATCTTGTTCTCTGAAGACCTCAGTTTGTGAGTTCAACATGAGCTCAAAAACTGACATTAATGGCATAAAGTTTAAAGCGGTGAATTGATTTTTAAGCTTGAACAGCCAAAGGCAAAGTTCTCAACAACATACAACTGTTAAGCCGCAGGGTTCTGATTCTGAATGCTGCCATAGATCATTTCCACTTGTAGTGCAAAATGTATAGGACTAATGCAGAGCTTGGTAAATGCTTTGCTTAAAATCCCTACAGCACAAATACATTAAATCTTTCATCTTCTTTAGAGAAGCATTGTATGAGGAAAAGTGTCCTAATGGGAATTCTGTAGTCGTCTGTATCCAGACAGGAACATTGTCAATGAGACAACAGTATATGAGAGAATGTGAGAGCAGGTACAGCAGTGAACTAGGTTTATTAAATAAACATCAGAAGAGGTGACATTATTAGTGAATGATCTAACTGAGGCAGAGAGGCAGCATAGTTAGTTGTGTAATTTAGGAGTGGACGAGTTCTTTAGCAAAATGTTTCCCAGGAGACAGGAGTAACTCTTGAAGGACAGCGCTGTTTGTGACTCTTAGTCATAGAGGTTAAGACCTGAAGGGACCACTAGCTCATCTAGTCTGACCTCCTGTATTTCACAGGCCACCAACACCCACTAAACCCAACAACTGAAATGAGACCAATGTATTACAGCCCACAGGAGACTAGACAGTTATATGCTAGGGGCTCATAATGACCTTTCTATTCTGAGTTTTAATTCCAGGAACTGTTAATGATTTTTGAGGGCTACTTTAATCTTTGGGCGTTTAGCATTGCTAAGAGTGCACATTATGCAGGCTCCTGGGCTCCCTCCTGTTCAGGAACACATGGTGTGGGGAGGGTTCTCCATCCGATCGCTTTTCTTTGCCCCCTCCTCCCAAGGGGACCCAGAACATGGCCCCAGTATGGGCAATACTTTATATAAGGGCCATGGTGACTGCGTTTGGATGCAGTGAGGATTGTTTTATAGTTGGTTATAAAGAGTAGGTAGCGGGATGCTCCCCTTTTAGAGGGAGCGCACGTGCAGAAGGATGGAATGGTCAGGTTTTCTCATTTCTTCTGTGATTTTGTCATTATTGTAAACTTGGATTTTCTCATCACACGCCCAGTCTGTAATGGGGACTGTAGTTTTGTTTTGTCAGTGTTTCTCTCTTTCCCCTCTTAGGCAAACTTGCAAGGCCTCTCTTGGGTAAGGGTAGAGTCCATAAAGCAGGGAAAGCAGAAAGAAACCAGTGCAATGATGCAGCTGAAGAAATCTCAAGATAAGCAATTTAAATGGTCAGAAAGAAATGAAACTTGTAATGCAATTAATGGTGCTTAAAATGTATGCCCTCGTTCCTTGTTAGGCGCTTATGAAGTACAGGTACATAGTTATACAGCAAAATGTTACTTGCTTAACCGTCTTCCCTTACTTTAATATAAACAATCCAAGCACAGTCTCTGTACGGGAACACAGGCAGTTCTATAAGTAAATTATGGAACTGGAAGAATCGTTCATCTTTAAATATGAGATTTGTTCATTTTGTAGTCTGTTGGGCATTATGTAGTGCTTTTTGTGTACTATACCTCAAAGTGCTTTACTAAGCAATGAATTATATTAGAGTCGTGCTATGAATGAAAAACATACCACAGCCACAAATGTTAATGTATAAAAGAGTTATTTCTTAAATCTGAACTGTCACCTGCCCTATGCGAATGATTGATAGAGATTAGCACTGTGCAAAACAGTTGTTTGCTTTTATGGTATATCCAGCAAACATGAGTCAAACAGTAATATTTATAACAGAAATCTGTCCCAGAGATTCAGATATGTTTCCTTGGAGCTGGAGAGGGCTGCCACATAAAGTGTGTATACACACGTACACATACGTACACACACACACGTACACACACGTACACCAGTGTGTGAAGAACCCACACAGGAGAAATACATATAAATGGTCGTTTGTTATTTTTTATTCCAGTGATACTTTGAAGCCCCAACAAGGACCTCATTCTGCAGGGCACTTAACAGGCACATAGTAAGAGACAGGCCGTCCCTGAAGTACTTCAATATAGACAAGAAGAGGCAGGGGGAGGGGGAAACTAAGGCACAGAGAGTTGTAAATGGCTTGCCCAAGGTCAGCTAGGAATTGAACATAGATCTCCCAAGTCCTAGTCGACTGCCATAACCATTATATCATTCTGCAAGAGAGAGAATTTGTGGGAATTCTCTTTCTCTTGCTATATATGAGGCTTGTAAGAATAGGAGCCAGAATGGAATAGAAAAGAAGAATGAAGAATCAGAGAGCAAACAGCTGTCCTGGTGTGAAAGAACTGAATTTTGGCTTTGAGTGTTACCTTTCTGTGTCACCTGTAAGCTCACATATAAAAGAACCAGTTTGAATGTGGCATCAGATAATTCAGCGGTTAAAAAATCCTTTGGATGAGAGAGATTAAAATGCATTCTGCCCTTCTCCAGTCTATTGACATAAAATCATAGCATTTCTTAATGGGCCCCTCTGGCAAGGTGAACATTTCCCTCATTTACTGCGGCATTGGTCATCACTGGAAGGAAACTAATCTAAAAATTTGCTTTCAGATAAGAGGAGCAACTGAACACTGAAGTTTTCCTCCTCTTATTTCTATTCAAAACAGTAAGGCACACCACCCAGATCAAGTTTTAACAAGCTTGAGTACGAACATTTCTTCATTAAGCGTCCAAGAGCAGAACACTAAAGCTTTTATTCGTATGTATAAAATACCTCTGGTGCTATACAATAAGTGCAGTATGCCAAACAGAACAGGCACCAGTCTAACATACAATAGCTATGAGAAGGACAGCTACAGAATAACATGAGAGCATTGCAGCAGGGATGTTTCATGGAAGAGGTATGTCACCTTCCCAGGGTCAGTTCTGCAAATCCTCGTTAAGAATTTTGGGATAAGGACCCAATGTCAGGGACCACAGGTCTTGAGCGTTGGTGTATGGAGCTTTGAGGAGCTAGTAAGTTCCAAGCGGCCAGCCAGAGACCTACTCACAGTTGCCAGAATAGAAACTGAACCCTGACAGCAGACTCCAGTACTGGACTCCGATTGGCAGATCAGGAAGTTGTCCATGCAACTGGTTCTCCCCACTTCAGTCTGTTTTCCTTGCAATACTTGCTCCTGCTGCTGGCATCCTGGTAACGTGACCCTGCCCACCTCCCAGAGCCAAATAGGCACCTGACTCTAGGTGTGCCCTCTGGCCTGTCTCAGCCTCTGATCTCCTAGTGTCTGACCTGGCTTGACTTCTGCTCTGACCACTAGGTCACACCTCCCCTACCCTGGCTCTGAGGCCCATGTCCTGTTGCCTCTAGGAAGCATGTAGTCTGAAGATTGTGAAGTTACCAACTTGAAACCCAGTTAGTTTGTTCTCTTGTGTTTTCTCACCTAGCCAGAGAATCACTTCTCCTTCAAACATCAGGCAAATGTTTTTTTCTGATTATTAGACTGACCTTTATTCACAGAGGCTTGAAGAGCAAAGTAACCAGTCATTTCAGTCTTTATTTTGAATAACAAGTATTATGGTTTGGGTGGGTTTTTTGGCCTTCCTCTAAATCGTCGGATATTGGACACTTCCAGTGCAGCAGATCGAATGGTTCAGAGATCCAAACTGTTAAAATCATTCCTATGCTTATATGATCTTTATAAATGTTATGGAAAGTAGAATCATTGGCTGTAAAGATTCACTTTTCTTTGTGGTTCTTCTGCTGTATGGGTATCAGAGTCTCCATTCTTTGTGAATTGATTTTTTAATGGTATAGTACTTTATTTAAATAACCAAAAACCTCAGTGACCTGTAAACATGAGGGTCTGATTTTGTGTGGGACATTCTCTTTATAAAGGAAAGGATGCTTGTGTGATTAAAGTCAGATTCTGGTTCTGTTCCTTGTTGTTCATCTGCTGGGTTTCCTGTGTGACCTTAGACAAGTCACTAAGACTCTTCAGTTTCTTCCTCTGCAAACTGGATAATAATTCAGTTCTTCCCTACTTCCCAGGGTGGTGTATTAGTGTGTGTAACGCACTAAGAGCCTCAGGTAGAAGGCAAAGCTGCATTATTCATAACGTCTCTTGAATAAATGTCACTTGAAAGCCTCTTTTATCCCCTGCTGTAGTACTTGATAGTATGTGCCCTAGCAGCTGGTGTAAGAACTGTCAATGATTCAAGGGAGTGCACCCTCTGCGTGGCTAGTCGCAGTTAGGATTCAAGAAAGAAAGTGTTGGTCTTTAGGCATCAACAAAATGGTGCCTGGCTCCACTGTAGGCGCAGAGAGGAAAGGTCATAAAGAGCCTCTTTCAGTCGCAGATCTTCAATTCACCAGAGCAAAAATGCTACGATGCAGCTAGCCGTGCCAAAGGGGGCAAGGGTCGGCCTGAGCTGCCCGCCTCCCTGGCAAAGTTGTGCAGAGGAGCACATGCTGACTCTTCAGGGTTGAAGCACCAGACATGCTCCTCTTGCTTGCTGGGAAAGTCGGGCAGGCACTGTGCACATTAAGGGACATCAATCAAATGCAAGAGCAGATGGCTTTCTTCTCTATTTATATTGGAGTGTGGAGGTAGCCACTCCCTCCCTAACCAATTGAAACTCTTACTGGGCTCTCTTGCACCACTCGAGGAGCTTAGCGCCTTGCAGAATCTGAGCCATTCTAGTTTTTTTAACTCTTGTCCCCTGACGGTATGTCTACACTTCAATTAGAACCTCGTGGCTGGCCCATGCCAGCTGACTTCAGGCATGCAGGGCTGTGGAATTGCAGTGTAGACGTTTTGGGTGGGCTGGAGCCCAGGCTCTAGGAGGTGGGAGGATCCTAGAGCTCAGGCTTCAGCCCAAGCCCGAACAGCTACACTGCACTTCAACAGACCCATGGGCTGAGCCCCATGAGCCCGAGTCAGCTGACAAATGCCTGCTGTGGGAGTTTAATTGCAGTATAGACATACTTTAAGCCTAACTGCTGATGAGCCTGATTACCTGATGTGTCTGCCAATGCACATGTGCTGGTCTAACCAGGTGATCCCAAGGCCAGGGATGGAGTCTCCCAATGAGAGCAGCTCCTGTCTGCTTAACATCACTACTACGCTGGATGTCTGCCCTGCTGCTTGGTGGTTCTAACACTGTTCCTGTTCCAGCCCCAACCCCCGCCCATGCCGCCTCCTGCTCTGGTCCAGCCCCAGGCTGTTCCTGTTCCTGTTTCTGCTCCAGCCTTGCTCCAACCCCATTCTTGATTTCTGCTCTGGTCCCTGACCTGACCACTCAGCATGACTGCCACTGGTCCAACCACTACGCCTGAGCATCCACTTCTCAGTTTCTGACATTAGGTGCCAGAGTAATAAAAGTGCCTGGTTCCCATCCATGCTAAAGCTTTCCCTGTTACTGCTGTTATTGAAACCGCACCGATGTGCCATTGTGGCTACTAAGTTTGATAGTCAAAACAAGACCCTGGAGATTACTGACCTGTTGGATGAGGAATAGTCACACTCAATTCCACTTAACTTTTTGGTGGGACAAATAGATCAATAATGAAGTTATTTTTAATGCAAACGAATTACTTGTCAGTAATAAATGCAGTTAGAGTAGTAACTTAAATGGAAAGAGGCAAAATTGTATGTACTGCTGCCAATTTAAGTATTGTCACATTTCAGGGCAACTGCACTTGTATTCCCCCTCTGTGGTCCACCATCTAGGGCACCCACATTCAGGCTTTTGGCCAGCCATCACATCTCTTGGGTGGAGACATGCCTCTCTTGATCTCCCTCCTGATTGGGATATTTCCTGGATGAACAATTCTCTGCCTATACTGTGAATTTCCCAGCAAATCAGACTGCCTAAGCAGGCCTGTTCTGCTTTTCTCCTCACAGGCTATCAGCAGCATAATTGCCCTAAGTTAAGCTACCACACATTTCTGAGCAAGCACACTTGTTCTTAAGGTAAAGCATTACAAAGAAAACATTGAAAACGATAAAAGAACCTACTTACATGCTAATAAGCTTATCAGAGATCAAAACAAATCTAGAAAGGGCTCTGGACCAATTCATGACCCCCCAAAGGGGTTCTCTGTGGTCACAAGTTCATTAACAGCTGTTAGCTCAGAACAAGCACACTCATGAATCTCTGATTTTTCTTCTTTATACAGTTCGGGTCTTTGATCCTTAGAGACCGTGATTACCTAATCAGTCAGACAGTGGGTTTCTCCTCAAAACATAGTTTCAAAACGTTGTGTTTGGAGGTGGGGAATTTTCATTCCCTTCATCCCCCCCCTCCCTCCCCAGTTTTTTAAAGGATTCTCACTTAACTTTAAAAGTTCACATTGTTTCACATAATCTTTTGAGGCTTATAACATTTTGCAGGGTTTAAATTAGTCAGGTCTCCACCTTGGAGATGTTACAATCCCACAATAATATAGAAAAACATTCATTTTAATGTAATTGACTCCTAAAATACTTAAACTTAATTCAGTAAGATTTGTCCAGCATATTACAGGAAATTGCCAAATCTGTCACAAGTATCATAAACACAACAGTGACTAAAAGGCTGTGTGTATTACTATAATGCAACCCAGGTAGTATTACTGAACAGCATTTGATGTGCTCAGTAAGGCATAATGAAATAAAGTATATTACTTTGCAACTTGTCAGACAGCTGTGTAAAATACTAATGTGATGGAACATGTTTTTTCCTTTTTATCATCCAACAAAAGTGATTTAGAGTATCTTCACGTTTTATGCAAATAAAACTTCGCTCACCTTCAGACAGGCTAGCAATACGGCTTGAGTTCTTATTTCTTTAGGATGTCAAAGATTAGCAGAGAAGCTATTTTCATAGAAGGGGCAGCAATCTGTTCTTAAAGTACATAAGCAATCTTTTATACTTGACTAACATTTAAAGCTGTCTCATGGAATTTGGTTCTTCTCTTGCTCTTAGCCATTTGAACTTTCCTGTTGTCAGTACAATCTATAAAAAAATGACATGGACATTGTTTCATACACAAGTGAACTTTGAGCTCATCTGAGACAATGGTCACAAGTGAAACCTGAATGTCTTTGTATTATTTTTCTACTTTAGACATAGAGGAATTAACAGCCCTAGATATTGAACTCATCCAGCATTGCAGCTGCAATGATATAAGTATTCTTCCACTGCTGTGGTCTTGCCATAAAGTAGCTGGTGCCAAGTGAGGGACATAGGGTGTTTTTCATGCTTCAGGTTTATTTAGCCTGGAGTGTATTTTGAACCATTAACTGTTGAATAAATCAGCTGTAGTTGCTTTTTTGCAGTTTGCTCTACAAAGAAAAATATATTCAGTGCCTCATACCTACCAAATACCACTGTCTTCAGTGATTGAGATTGTTAGAATAGTCTGATAAGGGGAAACATAAAAAGCAAGTAATTACTTCAGCTTTGGAACATGGTAAAATTATTTTTTCTATCTATTAGAATACTGTTAGTAAGTTTCTTTAAAATCAGAATGTTTCCAGTATATACATAATCATGCGTAAAGAATTATGATTATTTTTCTTTGTTGAATTTATTTTTTTATGCAATTTTAGCTGTGAGATGGAAATTCTATGCATTCCGGCATTTTTATTACATTTAGTCTCCTAGATAAGGTAATGGGGATTACAGTTCCAGGAACAGGTGCATTATGAATGTCCAAATTATTACATTGAGGGCATAGGTCAAATCCTAGACATTATCACATAACTGAGAAATTACTTTTAAAATTGCATATAACCCACAACCTTCAATTCTTAATAGATTCTGGTAATAATTTTACCTTCCTAATTCCAGAATTTATATTATAGTAGACTAAAAAGAGGGTGGATGGATGGATATCCATTTCTTTAAGGATTACTTTCTATGCTTGCACTGGGAACTTCTCTTCTGAGAACCTGTAAGAATAACACAGACATTACTAATATGACTAATATGTTTTAAATAGTTAACCTCCTGTTCAGAAACTATATTCAGGAATTTTCCCATGTTGACTAAGTAGGCTACATCTTTCATTGCAAACTAAATGAGTGTTAAAGAAAAAAATTAACATTATAGTTAAATTTGTCAAACTATTTTGTTATACTGGCTAGTCCTTATGGTGTATTTTAATTACCTGTCATAATTTATAAGGCACTTATTACCTTTGTACCTAAGTAGTGACTTAAGACACACATTTATTTCTTAATACACAGACAATATTGACTAAAAACTTAGGTTGGAATTCTGGATCTATTGAAGTCAATGTCAAAATTCCTATTAACTTCAGTGAGGCCAGGATTCCACCCTGAGTGTTGCTAAGCCACTCAAAAAATATTTTTTTCCTACCAGGGTCGTGTATGTTGCATTTAGCCTCCTGTCACTTTGAATACTCTCTGAATGTCTAGCAGGCATTGCCAAGTATTTGAAGGATGCAGCTTCTTCGGAATTCCCACCTAGACAAGTGCACTGGTATTGATAGTAGCTTATGTACTGGTTTGAGGAGATCCTGGTGTTGGAAAACTTGATCGAGTAGTAGAAGCTCACAAAACCTCCTTCCCATGTTCCTCCGTATGATGTTTGGCCATCCTTTTTATTTTTCATTCACAGCATGCATACTGATATTAACACACAATGTTAACGGCGTGTTATACCATCCTGTCCTTTTCAAAGCAAGGGATTTAACATATACAAGGTCATAAAAGTGCTGCTTTGATAGATGTAAAATGTACATTCTGCAGCACTAAGGAGTTAAGAATGCCATAATGTGATTTGAATCATACGTATTGTCTTTGAAGAAAGAATAGCAAAGCTTCATTCTATTGTTTCCTGCATGACACTAAGTCTCCAATCAATTATTAAAGTGCCAAACTCCTCTTTACAAAGTGATTTGTTTAAAAGTTAAAAAAAAAGAGAGAAAATGAATGTTCTTTTTTGTTTTGATTACATGATTAATTGTATCTTTTAGTTCATGTTTGTTTATGTTCAAGTAGTAAATATCCATGGCTGGATTTGTTTTGTTTTTCCTTGTCTAACATAAAAAATCAGATCTTCAGTTATGAAAAACATAAGAAACAGGTTAGTCAGATAGAAAAGGCTTTTTCTTTTAAGTACCTGTGCTGCTATCCATCCCAAATGTAGTTCGGTGCAGACAAATGTACACTTCTAAGTCAGAGAGAGAAATAATAAAAAGATCTGCTAAGCCATGAGGTGCTGCAGGGTAATGAAAGAGAAAGATTTAAGAGTATAGTAGAGGAAAATCCTTAAATCTTAATCCCACTGTGGAGCTGCAATGAAGATGACAAACTGGTTGCTGATATGTACAATGTTGGTGGAATAGTAAAATATATATTTATTTATCAAAAGTTGTTATTGCCATTATGAAGCATTATACCTAACCTACTGTATAATACTTTATCCGAACATGTCCTCACTAGGAATTTGATATGGTGGGTAGATCTGGCTTGTGCAACTTCTTGTTCACATTTGGATACCCTGATGTATGTGGGAAGCCTCTCTATTAGTCGTGAGTAGATGTGCTGTAGAATACGTGCTACTGGTGCTTACGTATAATTGGCACTGGATGTATAATTGTACCAACTGTCTTTGTACTACTACTTAGTGCAACAAGAGCCTATAATAGCTGTTAAGACTCTCTTGTACGAGACTAGAAAACTTTTTAACTGGAACAGATTGTCAACAGCTTTAACAAAGGTCAACAAGGATGTCATCTTGTTTGTAAATGTAGCCTGGTATCTCTTCTCTGTAGGCAGCTGCTTGAGAGGACTTGCAGCTCCTTACTAACCAGACTGCTAAAGCAACAAGGGCGGGGGAGGGGGAAACTGTTTTACAATTCGCTGGATGAAACTGAGCTAGTCCCATGGAAGTTCAGCCTGAAGCCAGCTATCATTTCTGAAAATGCTGAAGAAAATGTAGTCAGACCGCTTGTTTATCGGGGTAGTATATCCAGCTTGTGATTTCCCGGTAGATGTTAGTGTTTTTAGTATCAGGAAGGCCAGCTCTGCTTTTGGATGATTATTATTTTTAAATATATAGTCTGCATGGGGTCCAGATTAACGCTGAACTGAAAATGTAAAGTAAGCAAATAATGGAAGTGAATTAGGCCACAAGAACATATAAAAGTTAGTCTGTCTCTCCTCACTACTGTCCAAACATATGCAAAGCAGGTCAGGCCCTCCATGGATTGTCATGACCTAGACCACATGGTCTAGGTCATGACAATCCATGGAGGGCCTGACCTGCTTTGCATATGTTTGGACAGTAGTGAAACTTTTATATGTTCTTGTGGCCTAATTCACTTCCATTATTTGCTTACTTTACATATATATATATATATTTTTTTTTAAATTGAATTTGACCAATGGGTGGGACATAATAAAGCAGGCAGGATTTGCAAATATCTAAACTAATGGCTAATTAAAAATGCAGAGACTGTGGCGGGCTTATTCTTACTGGGGAAAGGAGAAGGGAGGAACCTTTTTTTAAATTCTACAAAATGATCTGAATAAATTACAATAAAAGAAACCTCCCATAATATTATGATTTAAAAAAATAGGCAACTGGTAGTTCTAAAAAACCCCAACAAACACAATGTTGAAACCAAGCCACGTAGAAAATAGAGAAACGTTTTGCCGGAATTACAATACCTGAAAGTGTGTTTGGAGTAAGTAATTAAATCATAGAAAAATTAGATATGCTTCTGAACAGAGGTGAGGGAGATATTGCAATATGGGATTCAAATTGAGGAAAACAGTAGAAAAATGTTCTTACATACAGAACCTTCACCAAACTCATTGCAGGAATTCCTGTTTATCTAGTACACCTTACAGAGATCTGTATCAACTCAAGACAGGGACATGGGCGTCGTTGTAGACTGCTCAGGAGAGACCTTTCCTCAATGTGCAGTTGCTGTTAAAGCTAACAATCTTAGATTGCATAAGGAATAGGATGTTAATAATATGGAGAATATTGTAATGCCTTTCTATAATCAGTGGTACTACCTCATCTGGAATTCTTTGTATTATTGGTCATCTTATCTCAAAAAGGATATTGCAGAATTAGAGGGGGTTTAAAGAAGGGCAAAGGGAATAATTAGGGGCATGGAAAATTTTTCATATGAAGACAGATTTGCAAAGACTGGGATTTGTTGATACATTGTATAGTCAATTGCTTGGACACACTTTGGTTCATTATGAAATATATTCAAGAGACCAAATAGTTATCATCAGTAAGGTTTATTGCTATAAGCCAATAAAAATATAGTGTAGATTCTCTGTGATATCAGTCTCTAGGAAGCCATTCTGTACAGCGTTATTATATTCACTTTACATAGGATGTATGCTTTCAAAGTTACACCGCTAAAGCCATGTTTTGATACCGTATCCGTTTACAAGTAAAGGGTACCGTGTACATCATCTGAAACTAGATTTAACCAATCCGCTTTTTCCCTTGTTTCTCTGGTACCATGGTGTACCCTTATCTCTTTGTTCTGAACACATGCATTCCAGATACCAAGGGGCATGAAAGCACCTCATAGATTTGTACTAGGGTAGAACAATTATGTCTTGTCCTCCTCCTTTGGGACAGTCCAGTACTGGCCTGTGAGAATAATTCTTTCTTTTGCTATGGTAAAGTACTCATAGGTAAGACTCTGATTATGTCACGGAGGTCATGGAAGTCACGGAATCCATGACTTCCAGCAACCTCCATGACACTGGGGACCCCACGCAGGTGACCAGCCACCATGTAGTGTGGAAAACTGCTATCTGACTGATTTTGCTACTCACGGTGTACTGAGCATGCTCACATGAACTGAGCATGCTCAGTAACATCTGCTGAAGCCAGCAGTGGGGGACCCCTGCAGCAGCCCACGGGGAACCCTCCTGCAGCTCCCCAGCAACTGCAGGCAATGGGACACCCCACCCCCCGCGCAACTGACCAGCCGCCAGCAGGGACCCCTGAGCTGTCCAGCCGCCAGTGGCAGAGGGACCTTGCAGCTGCTCAGCCACCGCAAGTAGCCACCTTCTCCCCGCAGCTGCCTCTGGTGGTGGCAGAGGGATCCCGGACCTCAGGACTGGCCTTACCATTAGGTGAACTGAGGCGGCTGCCTCAGGTGCCAGACTGTGTGGGGGCGTCACTAGGACCCAGAGTGTAGAAAATTGTGTCTGCTGCTAGTGCATATGTATTCTCTCTGCTCTAGATGCACAGGGATGGTGGAGTGCTGTGCTGGAGGAAGGAGGGCAGAAGAGACATAACAGGCAGGAGAAAAGGTGAGAGGGAATATCAGAAAGCAGCAGGAGCTGCAGAGAGAGAGAGAGGAGGAGGAGCCTCTTATGTACCTCTCTAGCACCCCCAGGAGCCTGGACTGATTAACACCAGCTTCACAGGGAGCTTCCTGTTTCCTGCTGCTTCCCTGAACCCACTTGAGGAGAACAGGTAGTCAACTGAAGTAGTAGGAGCCAGTTAGGCCCTTAAGACGCTGATATCTTCCCTCATTCAGGCCCTGCTACCAGCCTGCTTATTTGTCCCCTTCAATTGAGTGTTGAGAGCTACTGTAACTGGCACAGAATAGCAGTCATGAGTGAAAGAAGAAAATGCCCCTCCGGGGCAGCATTCAGAAAAAGAAAGCAAGCAAAGGAAGCTTTTCTATCTAAGCAGGAAGGAGCTCTCCTGAGATACATAGACACAAATGTTCACGGTGAGCCTTCTGGCCCCAGTAAGGATGTGAGTGGTGAGGAGATGCCTGATCTTCCAGTTAGTCAGAGTGCAGGTGACCTGGCAGCTACTGCAGCATCCATATCTCCATCTCAAATGGATGTAACCATGCACATTCCTCAAGAAAAGTGTAGATCAGAGGAGAGTGTGGTGGAGGCACAAGACTGCTGAGTTTAGTTCCTTAAGTCTAGATGATCCAGGATTGTGGACCCACTTGAGCAGTAGCCTGAGGGACTTCCTTTTACTGCATGGGCCACAGCAAGTGAAAAACTTCATGTTCCCCCAAAGACAATGAAAATAGAAGTTGCCATCCAACACATTACTGGCGTGAAATCCCCAATGGTGACTAAGGTTAAAGGCCACCATAGATGATCAGCATCAAGAGAAGATTGCATCAGAGTCTCTTTACTGGAAAAATGTTCTGAAAAGGCTCCTTGCTATTGTGAGAATACTTACTACCCAAAACCTAGCACTGCGTGGCACTTCAGATCAGCTGTATGTGCCAAACAATTGAAACGTCCTTAAAATTGTGGAGCTGATGGCAGAGTTTGATGCTGTACTCCAGGAACAACGAAGAAGAGTCACCATCTAAGAAATAGGTTTAAGTGTAGTAGCCGTGTTAGTCTGTGTCAGCAAAATGAAAATAAGAAAGAAAAACTTGTAGCACCTTAGAGACTAACAAATTTATTTCAGCATAAGCTTTCGTGGGTTAGTACCCACTTCATCGGATGCGTGGAATGAAGAATAATTTCATTCCACGCATCCGATGAAGTGGGTACTAACCCACGAAAGCTTATGCTGAAATAAATTTGTTAGCATCTAAGAAATGTACACACACCACTACCTTGGAAAAACAATTCAAAATGAGATCATACAGTTACTGGCAAGAAAAGTCAAACAGAAAATTGTGGCAGATCTGAAGTCAGCAAGATATTACTCCGTTATTCTGGACTGCACACCTGACATCACCCATATGGAACAAATGACTTTAATGGTGCGTTTTGTAACAACAACAGAACCTAGTGAAAATGTCCCTGCAATGGAGACTGTCAGAGAGCTTTTTCTAAAATTTATTGATATTGATGATACTACAGGAGCTGGTATGTTAAATGTGCTTCTTAAAAAGCTGTAAGATACAAGAATTGTGATAGCTGACATGAGAGGTCAGGGCTACGATAGTGGTGCCAACATGAGAGGAAAGAACAGAGGAGTGCAGACACAGATCCAAGAAGTTAAACCCTCGAGTTTTTTTTTGTCCCATGCAGTTCTCATTCAGTGAACTTGGTAGTCAGTGATACAGCATCAGTTTCTAGTGAGGCTGCTGAATTTTTTTATGTAATTCAAAGCATCTAGGTATTTTTCTCTGCATCAACTCATCGATGGCAAATTTTGAAGCAACATCTGGGAACATCCTCTCTGACACTGAAACTACTGAGTGCCACACGATGGGGAAGTCGAGTGGAGGTGATAAAGCCTAACACACCAAATTGGGAAGATAGATGATGCCATAGTTGCCATTATGGAGGATAAGGCTATGACAGGAACTGTTCATGGGAGAACAGTGGCAGAGGGAAATGGAATCACCAGAAACATACATAACTTCAAATTTCTGTGTGGCTTAGTGTTGTGGCATGACATACTGTTTGAAATAAATGTTGTAAGCAAGAGACTCCAAGGTGTTGACCTTGATATATCTGGAGCAATGGAACAACTGGACAAAGCAAAGTCATACCTACAGTCTTACTGGTCAGATGAGGGATTTCAAAATGTTCTGAAGAGTGCACAGAAGTTGGCAAAGGAACTTCACACTGAAGCTATTTTCCCACCCATTCAAGAATACAAGAGTCACTGAAGAAGAAGACATTTTGATTACGAGGCACGGGATAATCCCATAAGAGACTCCAAACAACAATTCAAGGTTGAATTCTTTAACCAGGTGCTAGATTGTGTAATACAGTCAGTTGGAGAACGTTTCATGCAGCTCAAGGACCACAGCAGTATATTTGGGATTTTGTATGATATTCCAGAACTTCTCACTATTCCTGAAGAAGACCTACACTAGCAATGCAGGGCACTTGAGACAGTGTTGACACATGATGACATGCGCGATATTGATGCGAGTGATTTAGGTGATGAACTGAAAGCCCTTTCAAGATACATTTCAGCAGGATCAACTCCAAAGGTTGTTCTGGAATATATGTGCACAAATAAGATGACCACCCTCTTTCCAAATGCTTTTGTTGCTCTGCGCATACTTCTAACACTTCCTGTAACAATTGCCAGTGGAGAACGCAGCTTCTCCAAGCTGAAGTTAATAAAAGCACATCTACACTCCACAATGACACAGGAGAGGCTGGTCAGCCTTGCAACCATCTCAATAGAGCATGAGCTGGCCCAGACTGTGGACCTTCAGGAAGCAGAATCAGTTCAAATCTTAGCAATGAAGAAGGTATGGAAAGCACCACTTGGATTATTCAAACAGATAAAAATGTCGGTGTTTACTATGCAGACAAGAAAAGTTACATTTCTGTTCAGGCATTGGTGAAAGTTAAGTGTTACTTAAAATTTTTAAACAAGGCATTTTAAGTTGTTAGTTCTCCTTTATTGGGGTAGGTAGCAGAGCAGTACCATGAGAGGAGCAGAACAGGAAGAAGGCAGAATTGAGACCTTTCAAAGTTTTGGCCCAAGCCAGGGGGCATGGGGCGTCATTTGAGCTCCCCGACTCAGGTGCCAAAATGTTGTGGGCAGGCCCTGCCGGAGCTCCTCAGCAACTGCTGGAAGGGGCCCTCCCACAGCTCCCCAGCTGGCGGTGGTGGGGGGGACCCCTCCAGCTCCCCAGGGCAATGGGGACCCTGCAGCTCCCAGTTGTTGCAGGCGGGGTGCAGGGTGCTGGATCCTCCTCCCTCCCCATTTTGTCAGGGATGTTTCCAGTAAAAGGGACAGGTCACGGCTTCTGTGGTTTTTTGTTTATTGCCAGTGACCTCTCTATGACTTTTACTAAAAATATCCATGACAAAATCGTAGCTTTATTCATCAGTCCTAGTCATGACAGCTTCCTATTTGCTTAAGCCAAAAACTGACCGCAAATGCAAGTGGTTATGGGATACTTAGTAAAAGTGAGCAGGGTTAAAAAAAAGCATAAGCTGATTTAAGCTATATAACTGCTATCATATTTGTGCTTAATAGTACTTATGCGTAATGTATACTAATATATATAGTGAGGATAATACTTATTAATATGATATGCTAGCCAGCATATATTGATCAATAGGCCTCTGCTTGTCACTGTGATGATAATTATAGTCAAGGCAACACCTTTGCTAAATTGACATATGAAGCAGTGGTGAGGACCTCTTTATATGATCTAAAATGTTATAACAAACTGTGTACGCAGCCACACATAATTAACACACCTGAAGCTACTACACCTTGTAACACAAGCAAAGCTTTAAATGCATCTTATATCTAAATGTGGAAAATTAGTGTTTCAAGATACTTATCCTGGAAAATATAATTAAAGGGTTGTTCTGCCGTGTGCATATCATTGCTAATTTAAATAATGTGTGTGTCTTTCTGACCTAGTCATGTTGTTAAATGTAAAGTGTGTGGATTAGTGTCACATTAAAAATTGGTAGATAAGTTTCAATTTCATCCTGGTATTGGGGCTCACTTTGGATGATATATTGATTCAGGAAAAACTAGGATAGGCATTATTACAGCATGTCTGACAGTGCTATGTATGAGGAGTAAAACAGAAGTTTTGAGTAGTGACATTACAACTGAGGTCTTCATGTACAAATTCCTTGTAAGTAGTTACTACAGT
The DNA here is from genome assembly GCA_037349315.1 of Chelydra serpentina. NCBI lineage: Eukaryota > Metazoa > Chordata > Testudines > Chelydridae > Chelydra > Chelydra serpentina. The sequence continues at coordinate 20,677,867 of JBAIAC010000008.1, forward strand.
CCTGTCCATCCATATTATAGTTCACCCTTACTGCTGGTTGTCACCATCTGATAAGCTTCTCCAGGCCGGAGTTGCTAGCTTCTTTATCCCATTTTACTGGCCTGAGCCATCATGGCCACCTGCTGGAATTGCAGTGTCAAAGACATCACATCGGCAAATGTATCAATATCCCTTAATAAAACAACAACCCAGGTGTGGTTCTCTGCAAGTTTGTGTTGCTGTATGATACATCAGTAGTTGAGGTAGAGCCAGTCATTCCTTGTAGATGCCATCTTCCAGAATGGACAGGAACTAACTTGTCAAATATGACTGTGTCAGGATCTAATATTGATGTATATGGTACCGGCATTGAGCAAGATTGTTTTGACTAACATGTGCCTCAATCTGGGTGCAGTGTCATTGACCCCAGATTGCAATTGGCACTAAAGGGAATCTATCTACACAATTTAATGCCAATTTACTATTTTTTACTTTTTTTAATGTTCCCTGATAAGTTATGATAGTGAACATGTAACTCCTGTACCATAACAGTAAAAATAACTTCTCTACCAATCTGGTTTTCCTTGCTTTCATATTATTTACTGCAGTTAATTTTATTTTTTCTTGTTTGAACAGCTTAGCAATGTCATGCACCTTGTAAACTATGTGCCGTTCTTCAGTAGTTAAGCCCTCAATACTATGAAGTATGGGTTCTGAGACTGTTGCTGCTGCTCCCGTAGCTCCCATTGGCCAGGAATGTCGACCTGCGGCCCGTGGAAGCTGCAGGGGGGCCATGCCCGCAGACAGTCAACATCCAGAAAACGTCTCGCGGCCCTCAATCCGCTTACCCTGATGGGCTGCATGCGGCCCGCAAGTTGCCCATCACTGCTTTAGAGTCTCCTATGTTGAAAGATTCCAGATTGTGGGACAGTCTCTTGCCTGGCTACTGGGTCATGTGCTGTCAGGACCCTGCCTTTGAACCTAGGCCCACCAGGTGGTTAGGTGGCAGCCTTAGCTGGTGCCCAATAGTGATGCTCTTAATTAGCTATGCCCCAGGCCTCTGATTGGATGATCAGGCACAACTCTTTGACTTTCTGAACTATATAAAGGCTCCAGCAGGAAGAGGAAGATGTATAAGCAACAAACCAGTGCTGACTGGTTGCTCCCCAGACCACCTGACCCTGCCTGGCTCCCTCATCTGACCTCACCACCCCAACCGACTAACCCAGCCTGTTGGATTGGATCTTGTAGCTACTGACCCCTGTGAGAACTCTGACCATTGCCCTGGACTTCCTCTGGTACGGATTGATGTGTCAGCTACCTGACCACTCGTGCACACTTGACTGCTGCTCTGGATTGCCCCCTAGCCCACCTTGGTCACCGGCCATTACATGTGCACATTCCTGATAAGAAGCTACTATATTGATTGAACTGTACAGTAATGATATATTTGCTTTTCCACAATAACTAAATCAAGCCAGAAAAAAATGACAAAAATTTAGAACTATAGGTACATACATAAACACGCTCTGCTTAATAATATACAGTTTAAGTAAGAGTTAGACCTAGCCTTTATCCTCTGACCCCACTGAGGAGTACCAAAAGAAACTGCACCATCTGCTCCAGAAACTCCCTGGAAAAGCACAAGAACAAATTTGTACAGACACGTGCCTAGAACCCCGACCAGGTACATTCTATCTGCTACCCAAGATCCATAAACCTGGAAATCCTGGACGCCCCATCATCTCAGGCATTGGCACCCTAACAGCAGGATTGTCTGGCTATGTAGACTCTCTCCTCAGGCCCTATGCTACCAGCACTCCCAGCTATCTTCACGACACCACTGACTTCCTAAGGAAACTACAATCCATCGGTGATCTTCCAGACAACACCATCCTGGCCACTATGGATGTAGAAGCCCTCTACACTAACATTCCACACAATGATGGACTACAAGCTGTCAGGAACAGTATCCCCGATACTACCACGGCTAACCTGGTGGCCGAACTTTGTGATTTTGTCCTCACCCACAACTATTTCACATTTGGGGACAATATTTACCTTCAAGTCAGTGGCACTGCTATGGGTACCCGTATGGCCCCACAGTATGCCAACATTTTTATGGCTGACTTAGAACAACGCTTCCTCAGCTCTCGTCACCTAACACCCCTACTCTACTTGTGCTACATTGATGATATCGTCATCATTTGGACCCACTGAAAAGAAGCCCTTGAGGAATTCCACCATGATTTCAACAATTTCCATCCCACCATCAACCTCAGCCTAGACCAGTCCACACAAGCGGTCCATTTCCTAGACACCACTGTGCTAATAAGTGATGGTCACATAAACACCACCCTATACCGGAAACCTACTGACCGCTATACTTACCTACATGCTTCCAGCCTGGACACACCACATGATCCATTGTTTACAGCCAAGCTCTAAGATACAACCGCATTTGCTCCAATCCCTCAGACAGAGACAAACACCTACAAGATCTCTATCAAGCATTCTTACAACTACAGTACCCACCGGCTGAAGTGAAAAAACAGATTGACAGGGCCAAAAGAGTACCCAGGAGTCACCTACTACAAGACAGGCCCAAAAAAGAAAATAACAGAACACCACTAGCCGTCACCTTTAGCCCCCAACTAAAACCTCTCCAGCGCATCATCAAAGATCTACAACCTATCCTAAAAGATGATCCCTCACTCTCACAGATCTTGGGAGACAGACCAATCCTTGCTTACAGACAGCCCCCCAACCTGAAGCAAATACTCACCAGCAACCACACACCATACAACAAAAACACTAACCCAGGAACCTATCCTTGCAACAAAGCCCAATGCCAACTCTGTCAACATATCGATTCAAGTGATACCATCACAGGGCCTAATCACATCCGCCACGCCATCAGGGGCTCATTCAACTGCACATCTACCAATGTGATATATGCCATCATGTGCCAGCAATGCCCCTCTGCCATGTACATTGGCCAAACCGGACAGTCTCTACGCAAAAGAATAAATGGACATAAATCTGACATCAGGAATCATAACATTCAAAAACCAGTAGGAGAACACTTCAACTTCCCTAATCACTCAGTGACAGACTTGAGGGTAGCAGTGTTGCGACAGATTAACTCCAAAAGCAGACTTTTCAAAGAGAAACTATTGAACTCGAATTGATATGCAAACTAGATTGCATTGCTTCCGGATTAAATAAGGATTTGGAATGGCTCGGCCATTACGTTAATTGAATCTATTTCCCTTAAGTTAACGATCCTCATTCACACCTGTGTGACCATCTTGTTTATCACTTCAAAGGTTTTTCTTCCCCTGCTGTTATGGTTCCTCTCAACTAATTAGCCTCTTAAGGTTGGTCTATGCACCTTGACCTTATCATGTTTCTCTGACTGTATAAATATCTGTCTACTGTATGTTTCATTCCATTCATCCGATGAAGTGGGTACTAACCCACGAAAGCTTATGCTGAAATAAATTTGTTAGTCTCTAAGGTGCTACAAGTTTTTCTTTCTTATTTTCATTTTGCTGACACAGACTAACACGGCTACTACACTGAAACATACATAAACACCCTCTGCTTAATAATATACAGTTTAAGTAAGAGTTAGACCTGGCCCGGCTTGTTGGCTTTATAATATCTCCATAGTCAATTGCTGTCACGGATCCACAGAATCAGTGCTATGGCCCTAGCTTTGAAACACTCTTTAGGAGGAACTCCTTCAGTATGATAGACCCCTCCAGCGTAAGCCATGCACCTTCACCGCCTCCTTAGACTGGCCCTCTGGGCCTGCAGCACTCCTGCTTCACACCGTGAGCTCCGTTCAGTGAGTCCAACTGAGACAGACCCCTGATGGAGACGTGTCTACTTTTTAGGGATCAATGCACCTCTCCCAGCATTTGCAGTGACACTCACATGGCGTTGTCAAAAAAGTCGGGTTTATTCATCATTTGGAACATAACCTAGAAAGTCCTTAGGTTAGTACAGAGGAATGAAGGTTAAAGCATAGTTCATTCTGGTTAGCAAAGAGCCCAGCTAAGCTCTAATGAACTCCATTATTCAAGCTCTCTCTCTCTCCGGCCGTCTGACCTACTTCATCAGACTCCCAAGTGTGCCCTGACTGCTTTCCGCAGTCCACACTTAGGCTATGTATACACTAGCACTTTTGTTGATACAACTTGTCGCTCAGGGGTGTGAAAAACACCCCTCTGAGTGACATAAGTTACACCGACAGAACACTGTCTACCCCAGCACTTACGTCAATGAGAGACATGCTGCTGCCGCTTGTTGAAGATGGTTTAAATACGTTGACGGCAGAGCTCTCTCCCGGCAGCATAGAGCAGCTTCCCTTGAGATCTTACAGCGGTGCAGCTGCATCAGCACAGCTGTGCTGCTGTAAGTTCTCTAGTGTAGACATAGCCTTAACTTCCACCTCACGCCCCCCCCAGTCCCTTGTTCTCCAGTTGGGGAAATGCTGTTCAGCCTCCCTGCTGAAAGGCGAGACCATCCATATACCTCTGGGTCATTGCTTGCTAGGTGTCAATATCCAGGCAATTGGATCTGCCATTGTAGTCTCAAGAGCTCCATTGGTATGGGGATTAAAGCTCAGACAACTAGGCAACACCCATATCTGTCTCTTTGCCTGCCTGAGAGAGAACAGCCCCTTTTCAGCCATGAGGTAACAATGCATCACATAGGGGAAACAGGCACAAACAGGTCTCACGAAAATATTACAAACATTCCCACTTGGTCGCAATTGCATACTCAATTGTCCATCTGTGGTTAGTTGAAATGTAGTGGAACAGTTTGTTGTTTATAAAACACTTTCTTTTCTTTTCCAATGCCTGGGATTTCTTCACTGTGTGCTGATATCTTCTGGTGTCTCCAGCCTGTGGGATGCACCATTAAAGTTTAAGTCAGTTAACATAAATTTTTTGTGTTTGTTTTACATTTCTTGTGTTTTCACTAACCCACATTTATACACAGATGAACTTAGTTTATTTACAGTGTAATAGGGACCAAGTTGCTTATTACACAAACTATGTTTTGGTACAGCATATGATAGAAGAATGACTTGGATTTTTACTCTTAATTTCCCCCCCTTTATTAAAATAAATTTTGCTTTTTGTTCTCATTTTTCCAATTCTTTAGCACTAATATACGTTTTAAGTGCTTTTGTAGTTTTTGGATACAGACATTCATTTTTACTCCCTTAACATATACATTACTAATTTTCCATAATATAGCACTTGACTGCTAAAATAGATGATCACCATCAATTCTGAGAGGAATTGAATTGCTCTCCCCTGCTAAGCACTCTGTGATAACGAGAGAGTTACCAACAGATTTTTTTACCCAAACTTTTTAGAGTTAATATACTTGTGATAGAAATTAAACTTTTGTTAAACATTTGGAGGCACAAACTTTAATTAATCTGTACATTTTCCTTTAACATAGCAGAAAAGAAAATAGTATAAAAAATAAAGCTTAATGAAGTTTAAATGCCGGTTTATGCAAACCCTCTTTGAGAGTAATACATTTTCATGACATTTGTTTGTGTTTGGGAGACATAGAAACCTGTTGAGATTTGTTTGATTGTGTTTAACATTTTGCAACATAAGAAGACATAATATACATTGTTTGTTTTTAAGCATTTGGGCTATAATACATTTATAACTATATTTTAATATTTAATAAATGTGCAAACAAGTTTATAAAAAGTAGTTATTTTATTACCATTAACTTTTCATATTGAAGTTTTTCCTCTTTGCTTTTTTCCTTTGAACAGAAAACCTTTGAATAATAAAAAAAGACCTTTTTGTTTGCAACTGCATTATTTATTGAGGCAGAAATATATGTACATGTATTTATAACTGAGGCCTTTTGAACTTTACAAAAAATGTGTATTATCACTGTTATGTTCCAACCATAATATTAGAATAACACTTATATTAAAGTATTTTTATAATTGAATGTAAAACTGGCTTTTGTTGTGACAAAGTATAAACAAAAATTAGTCACATGACACATACAACTTACAACTGCTATTTATGCTTAATGCATACTAATATACATAATATGTTGTGGATAATGCATGTTATTATGATCTATGCAATAGCCAGCATATGTTGGTTAACAGGATTGTTAGAGACTTAAAAAGTAGATGAGTCAGATGGACATAACGTATATAAAGTAACGCGTGGTCTAGGAAGGGTGATTAAGAATCCTTGTTCTCTATTCATATTGCAAGAACAAGACGACGGTTAGTGAAATTAGAAGCTGGTGACATTCAAAATCAATAAAAGGCAATACTTCTTTACACAATGTGTGATTAAGCTGTGGAACTCACTGTCCCAGGAAGTCATTGAAGCCAACAATTTAAGAAGATTCAAAAAGGGATTGAACATTTAAATGGATATCAAGAAAACCCAGAGTTTTTATTAATTGACACTAAAATTGTGTGGAGTAATATTAAATTTCATGTTTCAGATCTTAGTCAAATCAGGACGAGACATAATGCAGGTGGTGGGGGACAGATGGCCTGCTGCAAGTTCTTGCACCTTCCTCTGCAGCATCTGCTGCTGGCCACTGTCAAAGACAGAATAGTGGATAAAATGGACCTATGGTCTGAACCAGTATGGAAATTCCTTTGTTCTTAATAAACCAGCACAGCCCCCCGTCTCTGTCTAACTAAAGCAATCAATCTATGTACAAAATTATAGTTTTGTGCAGCTTTGTCCCTTGCTCATAAAACAATTAATTATCCCAATACATTTTTTTAAAAGCCCTCCTTTACTCCATCATGGTGTGTGTGCTTCCCATAGTTGAGTAATTGTATAATCTTCTAGCTGTTGTTTCATCATACCCTAACTTCCTTTCTGTCTTGCTGCTAGATTTGATTGGGATTTTTTTGATGAAACACTTTAGTCAGAAAATGCCAATTCATTGAAACCAATAGTGTTCATGGGGAAGGGTTGGTTTTGACAAATTTTCCCGTTTGAAAATTTTTTTGGGGGAAAAAAGTTTTTGACATTTTCTTTTGACATTTTCTAAATGAAAAGTATCATTTTCCAGTTTGAAACAAGTTTTTGTTTTGGAATTTTAGTTTCATTTATACTAAATGGAGAGTATGTGTGTGTGCATTAAGAAAAAAGTTGAAATATAAATATTTCAGTAGACCCTACCTGATTTTTTTTTAAATCAAACTATTGGTTTGCAAAAGTTTTCAAGATTTTGACATTCTTCCCAATTCAAGGACAGGGCGGGGGAAAATTCAAACTCTTGTGGGATGGGGAAAGTGTTTCCCACCCTGTTCTATCTGATATTCCCTTATGTCATGTCTGAAATTACTGTCATGGATCCTTAAAATTCCACCTGGCCCCACAGAAAGTGACTGTCCTTTTTTTTTAATATAAGAGCACAATATAATTCAGTGCAAATGACCCTACAGGGGAGGTGCACTTTTAAGCTTCCACTGCTGTCATGTGTAAACTCCTCAAGGAAGGGATCATGTTTTTACTTGTATTTGTGTGGTGGGGCAGCCAGCACTTGTGGGTGCAATAGGAAATAATAATAATGGGTTGTTGATCTTCAAAAGACTTTTTAGAGCTCAACATTTTGAAATTGCCATTTTATTGTTTGTAATCACAAAATACTAAGACTGAAGTCACTGCATGCATCTTTCCCAATCTTATCCATGCATTGGAGGGATTTTCAGACCGTAAAGGATAGATATCCTGACAGCTCAACAAGAGACATTTCAATCTCAGTTGAAAGTTTGAACGCTGTAAAAATAAATAGAAAATATACATGTGCAAATTACTTTTCCAAGGAGCAAAAAACTGATTCTCAGCATCTGCTGATCTTTTACATCCTTTTCATTACCTATTGTCTTGCCTTATGTAGAATCTGTTTCACATCTAAGTAGCTTGATGTAATGAAGTTATAACTTTACTCAGTTCAGTTTGGCATAGGCTTTAAAATGAAACAGCGTACATTTATTTAGATACTTTCATCCTTAAGGATCCCAGAGTACTCTAGAAAAAAGATTAACTGATTCACCACTGAAATACATCGGCTGTTGGAACAGTGCACAGTAACACCACACAGCAGAACAGGAAGTGAGTAAGAATCCCACACCCAAAATTATAATTTGCCCATGACACTGGGATAATGCCCCTATTCTTGTCTCTTCCTGATCTGGGACCCTTGCAAGATTTAGGTCCAGGAGGAGAAGTGAAGAATTAAAGTGCCAGCTTTTAATTATGTCTTGTCATCCTATTTTTTTCAATCACTTTCTCACATATGGTTTCCTTGATTGCATGACATGGTGGGAATGGGGTGCTTTACGCATTAGTTAGTGTGCTGAACTTTGTTTAAAGGCAGGTGAATATTAATTATCATAATTAAAGTAAAACAGTTTATGAATGGGCAAAGAGGAGTGTGTTTGGTCCTGCCACGCAGGTGTCAAAGTGGATGTGTCCATTTCATGAAATAAACCAGGGGTTCTCAAACTGGGGGTTGCAAGCTATTAGTGCCGTGGGGCTGACAGCTCCCAGCCCCCCATTACATTAAATTACACCCCATTTTTAATGTATGGGGGGGGTCACAGTCAGAGACTTGACTCTGTGAAAGGGGTCCCTAATACAAAAAGTTTGAAAACCACTGAAATAAGCCAAAAAATAATGAGAATGTGAACAAGCATAAAGATAATGTGTAAGAATACTTGATTAGTGAGCTTTGAGAAATGCACCCAAAGGTAGCGCTTTCAATCATATCAGTTACACAATGACTGTGTATTGTAACTGATTTTTATTAACTAATCATTTTTCATCAGTTTTGAACAGGAATATGCTGAGTTGTAATAGCAAATCTTTTTTTTTTAAAAAAGTGTTGGAAGCGATTATAGAATTCAGGGCTTAAGCCAGTGTCTTTTAGGGATTAGGAAGAGACTTTACTGCATGTCAGGTGACCCCATAACTTCCTACTGATGGGTTTCTTACTCCTTCCTTTGAAACATCTGGTTCTAGCTATGGAAGTGGAATACTGGACTTGGTGGACCAAGTGTAATCTAGTATAGTAATTCCCCTGTAGGTTTCACCTTCACACGTGGGGAACCTTGAGTGCAATATTCACAAATGTTCATTTCCTTAGTACATATTATTTATTATTTGTACTGTGATAGCTCCTGAGAGTCCCAGTCATAGACCAGGACCCCAGTGTGGTAGGTGCTGTACAAACAGAGAACAGAAATCTGATCTCTGCCACAATAAGATTACATTCTAAGTAATCATCCTTATGTTTGTTTCTTTGTTTTACCAAAAGTCATTCTAAATTTATTAAAATAGAAAGAATGAGAAAAAGGATCCTTAAGTGCCCACCTTTGTGGCAGAGAGGGTTATTCTCACTTACATAACTTTTACATAACAGTGACATTTCATTTAACACTTTTGCATATACAAATTACATATTACAATTTTTTATTTCATTAGGCCACTGTTTTCCAATCTTCAAAACTGAGGCACACATCACACAGTGCTCAGTACTTATAAAAAAAAATCAGGCCATTCACTTAAGGCACCCAAATTTGCAAAATTTGGCCTTAGTTTATAGAGACTTATTATGGGCTGCATAGATCTTTCTAACCATGGTTATGATTGAAATTCTGAACTGTCATATCATTGTGCTAGCAGGTGTCACAAGGCAGTACAGAAAAAGGTAAGTTTTCACATTCTTTTGAGAGCTACCAAAGCAATCACAAATGGTATAACTTACTAAATCATGCTCAAAGACACCACTGGTTTTCCGGTGTGCTCTACCTATGTTTATCTCTATTGCCTACTGGAGAAATATTTTGCCAGACTCATAAAAAACAATGCCTCATTCATGTGAAACATCTTACTCCAGTAGAAATGTAGAAAATATAAAGTAGGTTAAACCTAGTGGAATACCCACATCTAGCCAGATGTATGATCAGAAAAGGAACATTTCAAAATTATATTTAAAAGGTGTGTTAATTTTTTTTACTTGTTTCACTATTTTCTTTTGGTAAAGAATACTGGCAAAATAATCTTCTATAATTTGAGTCAAAGAATGTCTGAACTGATAGAAGAAAGATTTAAAGTATGTTATCTAATATATCGTTAGAGCTGACAGGTGCCTACACCTTAATTCCTGCAATATATCACTAAACACACTGCCACATAATCCAGTCGTGGGCAACCTGCAGCCCTTCAAGGTAATCCCCTGGCGGGCCACCAAACAGTTTGTTTACATTTGTACGGTCTCCCGCAACTCCCAGTGGCTGCGGTTCGCTGTTCCCAGCAAATGGGAGCTGCGGGAAGCAGTGAGGGCCACAGGGACGTGGTGGCTGCTGCTTCCCGCAGCTCCCACTGGCTGGGAAAGGCAAACCGTGGCCACTGAGAGCTGCGGGCAGCCATGGAAATGTAAACAAACTGTCTGGCAGCCCGCCAGGGGATTACCCTGACAGGCTGTGTGCGGCCCGCGGGCTGCAGGTTGCCCACCACTGTCAGCATCACATCACATTAATCAACATGAATTTATTGTGGAATGGATGTGATAAGTCCTAAAGTCCTTTCTGAGGCAGAGCTCTGACAAATATTGTCTTGTGAAGAAATTCATTAGCAAAGGATAAATGATCAAAGTGAGAGTCCATCAAAGAACTTGAGCGCATCTCATTAAGAAAATGGGGCCACTCGCATGTTTAAAGACATACACAGGCTTCTGTGCTTTGGTGGATCAGTCTGGTGCTATGTGCAAGCTCAATTTTCAAACTCCAGTCCTTTTTGATATAACCGTGTTCAAGAAAATCTTTTTTCAGTGGGAGAAATGTATCGCTATAATTCTCTCAAGTCCAAAATGGGTTAAGTACGTGTGCTCAAACTAGGGGTGGGGGAGGGGGAGAAGGCTTCAGGCTAAACTATCAAGTTTGCAAATGGTAAGCAATATCATAGTCATTTCACCGTTGAAATGCAGCTGTTTCTGGTGTAAAGTCTGGTGCCAATCAGCATATTGAATATTGCACAAAGCTGGGTGACAAAAAAAAAAGCCTGAGACATATCACAACTGTTGCATAGTTTCCTTTGATATGTTTGTTTTAATGTCCTTGGAGAGCAGATAGGACAATACATTCCATCACAGCAAATTCCACTGAGCTCAGGGTTTTCTTCAGGAGGAAGAGCTGAGTCAATGTTGCCAATATCTGAACTGGTTCCACAGAGTCTAAGTATTTCAGACCTGATGGATGGTTCACTCAGTTGACCCCTAGAGGTCATTAGACTTTATTAAAGTGAGAACTATATTGGTGGGATTGTCATTTGAGGTCAAATTAAAGACCATTCATCCAGAGCTGGTATCCATTGAATACCAATCTACTCATCCCTTCGCCTGTCTTATCTCTTCAGATTTTCTGAGCAGCTGGTTAGGGCTGCAGGAATTACATACTTTTACTGCATTATGCTCTCAAGGAGAACATCTCTAAATGCAGTTTGTCTATCCTATGATGACTAGTCCGCAGCTGTGATTTGAACCCTTCCCTTTATTGCATCTCTGTTTGGTGTATGACTACGATTTCCTAATTACATTTTAAAACCATTTTGTTTTCTCTTCAGCATCCTCTTGCTAAGTATGCTTCATTCATGTTCAAGAACACTTTGTTATTTATTGTTCTTACTTATCTGTAAATAGGTAATTTTCTCTTTATATACAAAAATCTCCCTGGTTAATCAACCATTATTGTCTTGACAGCGTCTTTAAAAATATCCACCTGATTGTTTTGTTTCTATAGACTTCATCTACCTCTATAGTTTACAAGGTCGGGGGTTACTTGTGATGTGACATTACTTGCCTGTAATTTATACATAAGGAGAAAACCTCAGTTAAAACTCCAGAAGAAAACTACAAATGTCTAATATTAAACTGCAACCATATTAAAAAACCCAGCTTGAAATTTGTTTGCTTCCTCACCACCTGCTGCAGCAAGGCGAAACAGCAATAAAATCCAATATACTGAAAGGGCCTTGTGTCAGCCTCAGGGCAACTGTTGGGAAAGTGACTGTAAAAATCAATCCCTTGTAGCCCAGCAACATCTTCAACCTGTGAGTGAGTTCCTTCACAATCTAAGGGCTGGTCTACACTAACCCCAGAATTCGAACTAAGATACGCAACTTCAGCTACGTGAATAACGTAGCTGAAGTCGAACTATCTTAGTTCGAATGAAAAAGCACTTACCCGGGGTCCACACGCGGCGCGCAGGCTCCCCCGTCGACTCCGCCTACTCCGTTCGTCGAGCTGGATTACCAGCGTCGACGGCGGAGCACTTCCTGGTTCGATTTATCACATCTAGAGAAGACGCGATAAATCGAACCCAGAACATCGATCCCGCGCCTCCGACCGGACGCGTAAGATGTACCCTTAGATGCCACTTTAAGTTTTCCAACTTAGAGATGTGGTTCCACACACTAGGCCAGTGGTTCTTAAACTGTGGGTCAACTGTGCCCCCTGTTTTAGTGGGGGCGCCAGGGCTGGCTTGACTTGCTGGGTCCCAGGAGCCGACCTGAGCCCCACTGCCCGAGGCTGAAGCCGAAGCCCAAAGGCTTCAGACCTGGGTGGCAGGCCTCAGGTTATAGGCCTCTTGCCTGGGGCTGAAGCCTTTGGGGTTCGGCTTTGGTCCCCCTGCCCAGGGAGGTGGGCCTTAGGCCGGCTCAGGCTTCGCTCCCCCCTTCTGGAATCATATAGTAATTTTTGTTGTCAGAGTGGGATCGCCGTGCAATGAAATTTGAGAACCCCTGCACTAGGCAATACCTGTATACTCAAATTCCCATCTCCAAAAAATGTCACAATTGTGCAAATCTCTTGACTTCAATGGAATTATTTACATCAGGGTGAGAGCAGGGAAAACAGATGTCATGGATGCAAAGAATGTTCATCCTGCAAATTTGTGACTTTGTGCCAGAATTCAAATGAGACCTCTTCAGGCCTGGCTGAACTCTAAGCAAACTTCAGCGGTACATTTTTCAGCAGGATGGCGTCCTTGCCTAAGGAGTGAGGGATTCTGTTAAGTTGTTGTCTCATCCAGGAAATATGGAAAAGGGGATGCCTGTTGCTCAGTGATAATTGAGACCGAAAAATTCAGCACTGGTTGGGGTGCTCAGATAGGTCGTTAGTTCTGTTGCCTTTGGACTCAAAAGAAGGAAAGTTGCGTTTAAATGGACTGAATCTGAGAGCAGTGAAACTAGCTCAAGATCATCCTTCCTTCCTTATCAAGAAAAAATCAGTACAAAAATGAACGGGCAACAGGACGTTCCCCACCGCACAGGACCACTCTGAACCTTTAATCTACAGAGGTAGTGAGGGGTAATTCCCTAGCTACTCTCTGCTGGGAGGCAATTAGTCATGGAAATGGAATTAGCACCCTAGCAATTTATCTAGCAGTGGAGAAGAAGAATTGGCAAATGACGGTGGTTGAGGGGTCAAGAGAGCCAATCAGTGGTGGTGTTGACAAATCTTGACGGTTCAGTCTTTCCTCCTTTTGCAGGAGCTACTTTCACTAGATGTTTTCAACAACGGAACACAAAGTGCAGATTGTTTTGCTCCAAGGTAGTCAGAGACCTATAACCAGATCTCTCTCTCCTGTACTGCGGGAAATGCTTTCCTTTTCTCTGACTCCAAAAGTATGGAGAAAGATGCATCCAGACAGAGCTCAAGTGATTGTAATTGCTCCAGCATAGGTCAGACACAAATGGCACCAATTTGTGTTAGCCTTGTTCAAGGAAGCGTCTGTCTTTATGCCATTGATGCCAGATCTCATATTTTCCATCTGGATTTGAAGTCTCCTCACCTAAGTGGTGTGGTTTGAGTCCCTAGGGGAAGAATTGTTTTTCCTTATTTGTTTTTTAATGGGAGTTGCTGGTACTCAGCATATAGCAGTGGTGGTAATTTTTTATTTTATTTTAGGCTGCTTTATCATATTATAGCAAGTACTATCTGAGAGGAAGGATGATCTTGTGGGTAAGACACTGGGCAAGGACATGCTACATGATCACAATAGTCTGAGGTTTTGATTATTGTGAGAGTCTGACCTTTCATCAAGTAGTAAGCAACAAAAGCAATCGAGTTTTAGTGGACCTTCAAGTTATTTCCTCTATGGTGATATATACAGTAATCCTAATAAATATTCTCTGTACAACACACTGTGAATTACACTCCAGCATATTAACTTGTACTCTGTCATCTAAGCCACCATTTTCCTGCCAGTAGCACAGTGAGAAAATAGTTTTTAAGTCAAAAACTAAGAGTGATGGTTGAGTTATTAATGAGTCACCATTGAGAGATTTTAAAGAAATCGTTCCAACTGCTGGTTATTGTGCAAAAGAACACAATTTGATAGTGTTTTGATAGTCATTTTCTGTGTCAGATACTACAGTAGAAAAGTAACAGAATCTAGGATTTGCTGAAAAGGTTAGAATTTAAAGAATTAGAAAGATGGCTTACCAAAGCTTATACATATTTTATTTCTTTTAATGCATCATTTTCCCCAAAATAGCCTCTAATGGATTCTTGAACGATCCCTGAATCTTTGTTCCTTTTAGAGGCCATTTCTAATATTTTTGACAGGGTAAAGTGCATCCATATATATGTCTGCTTTATTGAATGTTCTCAATGCTCGCTGGAAAGCTGCACTTGTGTTGTCATCCAATATTTTTTTAACTTTCAATTCTTCAATTAAAACACTCCAAAGAGTATTTCATTTCAATCCATACAGATTTAGAGCTTGATTCAGATCTTTGACCCACTGTGACCATCTTCTTAGTTCAGTCTGTCAGGTTTAGAATTTCAGATGACTCTGGTGAGGAATCAGTTTAAGGACTCACCCTGAAACTCCTAACTCCACTGTATGTACCTGATGGGTTAACTTCTTATGCGATTACGTTGCTGTAGAGTCCAGAAGGCCAAACCATTGTGCTAGGCAATGTACAAATACAAAGTGAGGGTGCATCCTCACATTGGAGAGCTTACATATGACACATCAGTTATGCTAAAGGGAAACTTTGGGTGGGGAGCGGTGAGTGTCTTGCCACATGTTGCTAGGAAGCTGATCCATTATGTGAAAGGGAGGGAGAGAGGAAGGGATTTTGGCAGCCTAGGGAAGGGTGGCAGTTCAAAATAGGGGGAAAAGGGAGAAAAGAGGGGGGGGAAAGGGAGAAAAGATGGTAACGCTGAAGAGGGTGGAAGTGGTAATGACAGAGGGATAGAGAACTAGGGGGTTCAGTCAGGGCCGGCTCTGGCTTTTTTGCCACCCCAGGCAAAAAAGCCGCATGCCGGCCGGCTCCCCGGCTGGAGAAATGAGGAATGTGGAAGAAAGAGTGAGTTGGGGACAGAGGAGAATGGATATAAGTGAAAATGAAAAGAGATGGTGAGATGTTGCATTTCCCCAAAAACTCGCATTCCCGTGTTCTATGGATGCGATAGTTTCAGTCAGGGCTTGAGTTGAATGAGAGCGATCATACATTGCTATGTGAAGAGGAAAGAGTAAGAAAGAAGATAAACAAACTTAACCCATTGAGAAGAATTGTGCTAAAGCCTAATCCCTCTATTTTTATGGAGTTGTCTGAGATTCTAAAATTATTGCTTTGAAGAAAATTGGAGATTATAAATATTGTAAAAGCCTGTTGCAAAGAAGTAGGAGGTTTTGCTTAGAATTTTGATAACATCTAAAAAGATCTTTCTGCAGCAACAGAATAATTTTCCTTTTGTTAGACGATAACACGCTGCAGCTGAAACCTGGAAATGTAAAGACACCATCCATATATTCACCACCACAAAGACATTCCTTTGATCATTTTGGGTCAGTGTGTAAGAGTACAATTTCCAAACTAACTAAATCTAATACTTGCATGGTCTGAGCTGTAATTTCATAAAAATGCTATTTTTATAAATTGCTTTTAAATGGTAGTTTTAGATTCAGAGGTTGGCGAATGATCTAGTCATATAGCACCTTAGCAGGAATACATTAGACAGCACATGAGATGCATACTGAAGTTGTCTGTATTATATAGAAAGAAGGATAGCTTTATCCTTGTGACCTTTAGTGTATAACATATAGACATGGTTCTTGGCCACCTGTTCTGTTTGCAGAGCCAGAGGAGGGAGAACTGGAGACTTTATTTTACTCACTGCACCCTAACATTTTTAGGTTAGTGTAAAATGAAGTATTGGTCTTTTTATAGCTTTTGCTTCTACCAATTGTTAGATGTTCACTCTTGCAGAGAAAAGTCATTGATACGACTGCAAGATGAAGAAAGTTCCATTGATTTTCCTGGCATCTTGTGCTTACTGCTTATGCACTCACCAGCTGAACAGGTAGGGCTACCTCCTATAACAGATCTGGCTGTGTCCACAAAATGCTTTATTTAGACAGTTGTTTTCAACACTCAATATCAGTGAAACACTGGTTATTTGCAAGAAACTAGCTAATGGGCAAATAGTCCATTGTTAATTTTAATCAGAAAGTGCGGAATAGAGAATGATCCTTCTGACTTCTGTGCATATAAACTTAAAGCTGTTCTGGAAGGAACATGTGGTAATGAATGGAAGATCCTTAATAAATCACAGTGCCTTATTATGCCATATTTAGGTTATATTTAAGACTTCAAAATAACTTGCATTGCATAGCAGGTTTTTGTTAGAGAATTAAAAATTCAGCAAGCACTGTTGCTATAGAGAGCTACAATTCCTTCTTGGGGAATTTCGAATAAAATGTCAGAAATGATGTACGGTGTTTGCTTTCTTAATACCAACAGTGTCAAGAAGCAGAAAAATCTTCTCGAATGAGAATTAGGAGGACTTTTTGACCCTATGTTAGTTCTTTCCAAGGGAATTACTGTTTATAGTTCCAGAAGGAATGACTAGCCAACAACCATATTTTTTTTCTTTAAGGTGGATGAAATCATTTGGAGCCACATACCTTGTGTGGAGTTTCAGGCTCAGGGATGTAGAGTTAAATGTAACATGTGGGGCCAAAAATAGATGTTTTGTGTTTATGGAGACCAAAACAAGACCAAGACCCCATTGGAAACCAGTGGAGGTTTTGGATACCCAAGGAATACAGGATCAGGTCCTGAGTAATGAAATCTTTACCTGCAGTGATAATTACGAAGGAGAAAATAATGGGGCTAGATGTGAGATCATATTGTAGGACGAAAAGGACTGAGGGTTAGATAATCACTGAGGACAGTGCCAACTAAGTGGCTAAAAAGGCCCTTTAACTGGACAGCTAGGGGTTCCTCACGTGTGGGAGTATATGCAGATAGTATAAAGCCATCTTAGCTGGCTCCTCTGTCCCTCCAGTGTAGGAGTCATGGCCAGGGGAAAGGGGTGTCACCAGTGGTGATCCCACCAGGAGTACCAATCTTTTAAGGGTTATAAGTAGATGACATAATCTATTGGTTTTGCACTCCCTGCCCTCCCAACTGCAGTCAGTGCTTATTGGGTGCAGCTCAGAATGTGGGGGTGAGTGCGTATTGAATAGAAAAGTTGACATTCATAAGGGAATTCATTCATTATTAGCCACTTTAGCAGCTTTTAAATTGTTTGTGTGTTGCAGGGGGACAGTCATCATCTTTCAAAATGTGGGTGAGTTAGGAACTGAAAATGCGACAAAGAGCCCCGTGGCACCTTATAGACTAACAGACTCGTATTGGAGCATAAGCTTTCGTGGGTGCATGCATCCTACGAAGTGGGTATTCACCCACGAAAGCTTATGCTCCAATACGTCTGTTAGTCTAAAAGGTGCCACAGGACTCTTAGTCTGGATCTGTAGAAGCGACAAACACGGCTACCTCTCTGAACTGAAAATGGTGAACTCTAAGTGCCAGATTTTCAAAGGTGGACACAACTGGTGCTGTTGTAAGAATGCATGCACACCATTTGCATCCACCAAACTTTTTTTTTGGATGCGCACATGTGAACTTTTCTGCACAAATTGGGGAATGTTATGCCTGTAAACCCTGGGATTCAATGGGTGTACATTGAGGTCAATATGAATTTTGCTTATGTAAGAACTGCAGGTTCTTCTTCGATTGATTGCTCATGTCCATTCCAATAGGTGTGTGTGCATGCCGCGTGTACGATCGTTGGACATTTTTACCAGCGGTACCCATCGGGTTGGCTGTGGAGCCCTCTGGAATGATGTCTTTATTGTGGTGTATATAGGTCCCTGCCGACCTGCCGCCTGCTCAGTTCCTCCTTACCACCAGTGATGGTCGTTGGAGCAGCTGGTCTCTTGCTTTAGCCAGTGCTTCCTAGTGGTTTTCCCGGTATATAGTTGTTATCCTTCACTATCTTAATTAGTCAGTTTGTTAGTATGTTTAAATTGGGGGGGTTCCCCCCAATATTTTTCCCCTTCGCCGGGTCATGTCGCAGCCCCAGAGGTTCAAGCCATGTGATAGGTGCATTAAGCCTATGCCCAGAGGGGATCCGCACACCGCTTGTCTGAAGTGCCTGGGAGAGGGGTCATTTGCAAGACAAGTGCACCATCTGAAGAGGCTTCAAGCCCAGAACTAAGAGGGAGAGAGACCATCAAGAGGAACTTGAGGCGATAGAGTCCGCTCCCCAGCCCTAACCAGCCTAACCGGCACCAGCAGCCTCGGTGCACAGAACGGCAGTGAGGAAGGACTTGTATAAGGAGCATCAGCACCTTTCCCCTGCACAGACGTCCGGCTCATCGGTGCAGCACTGGGGATTGTGAGGTGGATTGTGGAAGTGGACAGGCCAGTGGCCCTTCCTATGCTCCCGCACCTCATCACACAGGATCATGGAGAACTACAACACCCCATCCTGGATTCCCTCCACCTCATGGCACGGAAACTCCATGGCTGAACCAGCTTTAACTGCAGTGCTCGGACTCTGTTAGGGAAGTTCTGTTGGGGAGGAGGAAGCCCTCCACTCACACAATATACCTGGCAAAGTGGAAGCATTTCTCTATTTGGTTCCTACAGAAAGGTACCTCCCCTCAGTAGTCCTCTAGTCCCCATGTGCTAGACGACCTCTTGTACCTGAAGCAATGGGGGTTGATGATATCATCTAGTAAGGTGTACCTGGTGGCCATCTCAGCCTTCCACCTGGGTGTGGCGGGCAGGTCAATCTTTAGCAATCCCACGGTGGGCCAGTTTCTTAAGGACTTGGATAGGCTTTACCTGCAGGTGAGGCAGCCTGTTCCTCAGTGAGATCTTAACCTGGTCCTTTCCGGACTTATGGGTCCCCCTTTCGAGCCCCTTATCCTACCTTTCCTGGAAGATGGCCTTTCTGGTGGCCATAACCTTGGCCAGAAGGGTGTCCAAGCTCAGAGCACTGATTTCTGAGCCCCCCTACACGGTCTTTTACGAGGATATGGTGCAGCTACGCCCGCACCCAGCGTTCCTACCCAAGGTAGTATCGCAATTTCACATTAACCAGGACACATTTCTACCAGTATTCTTTCCTAAACCTCATGCCAACAAAGAGCGAGCACTCCATTCCCTGGACTTCATGCATGCCCAAGCCTTCTACATTGAACGCACAAAGCCATTTCATAAGTCACCACAGCTATTTATTGCAATCGGCGAGAGGAAGAAAGTGCTTCCCATCTTGTCCCAGTGCATCTCATTGTGGATCACGTTCTGCATCAGAACGTGCTATGACCTGGCTAAGATCCCAGCCCCGGCATTGATGGCACATTCCACATGAGCACAGGCCTCTTCCACTGCATTCTTTGTGCCAGTCCCCATTCAGGACATATGCAAGGCAGCAACGTGGTCTTCCATCCACACCTTCACGTCACACTATGCCATCACTCAACAGGTGAGGGATGATACTTCAGCAGGGCAGTACCGAAATCAGCAACTCAGTGAACTCAGACCCCTCCTCTGTCGAAACTGCTTGGGAGTCACCTATTGGAATGGACATGAGCAATCACTCAAAGAAGAAAAAACAGTTACCTACCTTTTGTAACTGTTCTTCGAGATGTGTTGCTCATGTCCATTCCAAATCCCACCCGCCTCCCCTCTGTTGGAGTATTTCGACAAGAAGGAACTGAGCAGGCAGTGGTTCGGCAGACACCTATATACACTGCCATAAAGGCGCCAGACATGGGGACTCCACAGCTGAGTCGACACGTACTGCTAAGGTAAAAACTTCCAACGATCGTGCACATGGTGCGCGCACACACCTATTGGAATGAACATGAGCAACACATCTTGAAGAACAACAGTTATGAAAGGTAGGTAACCACCTTTTTTCACCCAGGAAGAAAGAGAGCCTCCTCCAAATAATGACCTGAAATATTCCTGACTGCCCCAGAATAAGAACATAAAGCTGCTCTGTTTCATGTCATCATGACACCCTTCAAGAGGTGACTTCCTAGTATGGTGAGCTGACAAGGTCCATGGGGCAGAAATGTATAGTTGTTGTGTGTTCACAAATGCTCTTTGTCATGCCAGGTGAAAGACCCAAAGTTTGCATTTATCCTTGTTCTCAAGAGAGTGATGTGAGAGCATTAGAAGTATAGTAGAGCACTGCAAGACTATTAATGTGTTGGCAATTCAACCTTCCTCATGAATCCAAGCCACTTGTAACCACTATCTATGGAGGGAGGTTGGTTGTGCCTGAATACCATGTAATGTGAATACAACAACATAAGATTTGTTGTTTCCATATGCAATATAGTTTTAAGTTCAAGATCATGAGTTCAGTTCTTCCATTGAAATTTATGGTGAAACTCCCATTAACATGAATGGGGCTGCGTCAGGTTCCACGTTTCTATTTGGGGGTTGTGAGGAACAGAGGAGGGGAGCTACCATCACCCAGGTCTCACTTGGTGAGTGAAGTGCATTTTGGTTAAGTACATACCGGATCAGATCAACAGCCTGCTTAATTTGGCATCTACCTCTAGCCATGGCCAGTGTCCTCACTTTGGACAAAGTGCAAAGCTTCCACTTGCTGTACTGCAAATCTGCAGTAAAATAGATACACGAACAAATAAATCAAGCTCTTAATAAAAGAAGATATGAATTTAAGTAGCTCATATAATCATGTTAACTCTGGAAGAAAAAATTCATCTTCTTAACGGTGTATGTTAACTGGATTTGTAATTTTCAAGAAAGATCAGCAATATTCTTTTAGGCTGACAGTCTTATTATTTTGTAGCTCATCTCAGTGGAAATACACTTCTGGCCATACAAATGTAACAATGAACTGAACTATCTGAGTTGTACTCTTTAAAGAAGAGCTGGCTACAGTGACACTTGCCTTAGCAAAAAAGTGGTGTAACAATATAGTTCATAAATATAAGGAGAATGTTAACATTGCACAGTGAAGCACTCAGAAGTGAGGACATGCCAGGTAAGGTTGAACATGCAGTCTTAACTCTGCCCCCTTGTGCATATGCATAACGACAGTCTAATTACATGATCACATGCAGTTTCTCACATGGTACAGTGATATTTTTTTTTGCAACTTTAGATGCATCTCTAGCATCTTTTGTTACTATGTATTTCTTACAAACAGAGCAAATGAGTCATTTATATACAAAGTGCCAGATTCTCCATTGCCCTGTACATTGTATAATTATTTTACACAGTGCAAAGTGAATATGAAGTGGGTATAAAATGCTGCCAAACCAGAAGGGTAACGTTTCACACTCACTTTGGATTGGTTTAAATGACAATAAAAGGTACAGGGCAGTAGAGAATCAGGTTCAGAATGTTCAGTGAATGGTGAACGGACAGTTTCTCTACCAAATTTCAACTTTGTCTTCCCTTCCTCAGATTTTTGGTGAAAAAGTTGTTTAAAAACGTCTTAAGCTATTTATTTTAAATAATGAGGGGAAATGTACCTCCCTCCCATTATACTTCCGAATGACTAAGATGTTTTGGTTCATATTTCCAAACAACTTCCCTTCCAGGCAGAGATCAATACCCGGAAGACTTTGCCAAATAAGTGAAAGTTGTGGAAATATATGAGCAACTGGAAACCAAAGTTGTTATAGAAATACTTGTGCAAATTAGAGTTGAAGGTTCAGGTATCATATAGGAAGTATTGTTTGTTTCTAATATATAGGAGAAAGTAGATCACCTGTAGTTCCTATTTACATAAAATTTCCTAATCTGTGTTTCATGCCCACTAGTTCATAACTTTTCTATTCTGAACACTTTTTTTAAAATCAGTTTTACCTATCCTGTTCACCCTGTAATTCTCTAACTTGGACCTTCTCCTCATGGAGGTTCCATCACTATTTCAGACTTATACCTTCTAAAACGGCCTCCTCTCTTTCCTTCTTGTCCTTCTCTTTCTTCATTCCTTAGCACTGTTGATTATTCCATTATTATCCCTATTTTCCACTCTCACAATTTCAATTCCATTTTTCTAGTCATTTTTTTACTCCACAATATTCAGTTTCTCACTAAGTCCTGTCATTTCTATCTATATAATATTGCTTAAATCTACCCCTTCCTCTTTAGCCCTCATACTGCTCCTATTGACTTCAGTGGTGCAGGATCAAATCCTTTATTTCCTTGCTAGTACACACATTTTGGTAATCTCTCACTTTAATTACTGTTTTCCTCTCTCCTGCTTCCCCTACCATCTTCCCTCTTGCTGTTGCTGAACACTATTGCTGAAGTTATCTTCTTGCTCTGTCATTCTCACCAGGCTGCCCCATTCTAAGTCCTTCTCATGCTTCCTGTCTTTCACAGTGTTAAATCCAGCTTTCCTGTTTCCCTCTTCCAGACCTCATCACTACCTAAGTATTTTCTCTCATTCCTTTCTACTCCCTTGTTGCTCACTACCCTGTTCCTAATTCTTACTACTTACAGTTTCTTTCATCTTATGCCACTCTTGGTTTCATTCTTTCTATTATGCAGTCCCATGGCCTCCTAAGTCTTTTCTCTTGTCCCTCAAATACCTCCTGGGAACCCATTTCTGCAGAAAGCGCTTAGCACACTGTTGCAGATAAAGAATGTTAACAGATTGTTCCTACCTTGCTGAGCATGCCAAATCAGGACAGACTGATAGAAAAACAGGGCAGACACACCCCAAAACTGGTGGGTTTTTCTATAATTAGATTTCACCAAGCCAGTAACAAAAGTGAGCTCCTGTATCACCACACTGGTTAACATAAAACCAAAATACAGTCCCCTTAGACAATCAGGCCCCTGTCACCACCTGGACATCTGGTCTTTATGATGAGCGGTTACTGAGGTTACATATAGGGTTCTTCTAATACCAAAGGATTCCCCAGGTCTATATACAGTTCAGTTACAGTTACCCCCAAATCACACTTGTAGCCAATCCCTTAGTAACTAAAAATGAAAGGTTTATTAATATAAAAATAAGAGTTATTATTTGGATAAAGGAAGCATATACATTACAACTGGTTTCAGAGTTTGCAGATAAGGATAATAGCACTGACGTTAAATCTGCTAGCTTGTATTAAATCTCTCTGGTTCACCCATTAGATTGGGGGTTACCAGTCCATTATTCAAAGCTCTTCTTTGTAAGAAATCCTGTCCAGAGATGTGAAGCAGGAATAAAGACAAAAGTGATGGCACTGTGTCCTTTTATACTTTCAGCCCAAGTGCATGGAAAGTTACTGGCAAAAGATGGTTTCTTAGAACACATGTCCTTACATGTGTTGCTGAACCATGGGGCAGCCCAAGCCTCAGTGCCCTCTGAAACGTCTCCAGGAGGGGCTCACTAGGAGAGCTGGTTGTCCTTAATGGGTCATCTAACAGGCTGGCTGGCCTTAATGCAATTCTGTCTTGGGGAATGTCTCAAGAAAACAACGTGTTTGAGATAGAAACACTTAGTAAATATTCATACCTTCATATCCAGAGATTATACATGGATATAAACAGGATAATAATACATAGCAGACTATAACTTTTCCGTTGATGTTTTATACAACATATTTTGTACACAATTTATTGCAATTTTGTAACAACTAGTTATACAAATTCAGTTACACAATACAAAGTTATCTTCCTTTTTATACAGCATCACACCATGTTCTCTTTATCTACAATTTCTCCAGATTCTGTTTTACCTAAACAGTTGTCTTGTGCCTTGTCTTTGTTTCTTGTGGTTCTGTTAGATTGTAAGACCTTTGGGGCATGGAGTTACTCTTACTCTGTTTTGTAACGTGCTTTGTAAGCTTACAAAGTTACATAAATAGTGTCGCAAAAACCCATCAGTTAGATTTGTTTGAAATCATTCTGGATGGGTATAACTCAACTCCCATTGCAGATCATGTAACACTCCCATTGGTTTCAATGGCAGAGAGAGTCTGGCATTGAATGCTTTAGGGCAAACCAGTACCAGGATACGGCATACAGTTTTGATATCCACGCCTTTGAAAGAATGTTGAAAAATTGGAGAGGGTGCCAAATAAATGATTTGGAGGGAAAAGATGCATCACAGTGAGAGACTTTGAGCCCAATCTGTGTATCAAATCATATAGTTTATCAAAAAGGAGATTTAAGAGGTGACTTGATTTACAATGTATAAGAATCTTCATGGTGAGAAAAAAACAGGTAGTAAAGAGCTCTTTAACTTGACAGAAAAAGGAACAGCAAGAACCAATGGATGGATGCTGAAGCCAGACAAATTCAAATAAGAAATGAGTTGTACATTTTGAACAGTGAGGATCATTGACCCCTGGAACAAACTCTCAAAGAAAGTGGTGAATTCTCCATCTATTGATGTCTTCAGATAAGAAGTGGATACATTTAGAGGGGATACTTTAATAATATGTTATTGGGCTCAATACAGGGGTAACTAGATGAAATTTAATGCCTGTGATATGCAGGATGTCAGACTTGATGTTCTGATGGTCCTTTCTGGACTTAAACTATGATTTTTGAAAATCTCACTGTATATTTTTCTATTTGCAGTGATTTTGTGTGATCATTTCAAACCCATGATAATAAATCCTCCTATTGCCTGTGTAGTGTTTCTATTCTCCCTACGTTCATACTATAGAAAAGCAGAAAGCAAGCTTTAATCCATTTAAAGAAAAAGAAAAAAACAGAAAAGAGAGAAAAACCCCGCAATTCAACAATGTTAAATTAATTTAACATGTTCAGTCCTCTGTTTACAGAAGTGCAAATTGCTCAATGACATTTTTCTAACCCAGTCAATGTTTTAATAGCCTTTGGCAGTACAGATCCTTTAAATTTAAACTCAAAATAAATTATACACAAAGCCCAGTATTTTTCAGTGTACAGTGTATAGCATTTGGCTGATATGCCAAAATACAACTTTTTTTTCCTGGCAGTATCCTATTCTGGCCTCAAATTGATACACGGATGAATAAAAAGTAGACAGTAGTGTTGAGTATCTCTTCAGGTGATTGTTAAGGTGCCAGATAATCTTTGTGTTGCCTGTAAAACAAAAGAAGAGGAGAAAGGGATATCTTGGCATAGCACATAAAAAGACAGAATTGGTAACAAAAGGAGAAAACTATATACAGTGAAACCTTGCTTTATTTTAGTGCTATAGCAACTCAGTTTAAAAGTAATTGCCAGCCGTTCTGATGGATAGGGATTTATTCTCAATACAGATGAACCAAATTCATAGAAACGTTATCATCTAAATTCCTCCTATCTGCTTGCTGGAATTTAATTAAAATTAAACTTTCAGCCATTGCTTTTGCCACTATCATCAAGGTCATATATAATTAAGCTCACCTGAAACTTTTTTTTTCCCTGGAAGACTAGTGACTTTCAATTTTCTCACCTTCTCGGTTAAAACGAGAGAGGCATTAAACTCTGGTCAGTACTCCCTCTGAGGAACTTTTTCCTATACTGAGCAACCATTTAATTCAGGATCTGAATTAAAATGAACAGACAAAAACCATTGTAGCTTATATTAATACTGTTGAAAGATCATTTTGATCATAAAACAGACTCTAAAGTGGTCATTTATAACCTCCTTTAATTGTGAGCAAAGCAAATGTCTCCTCAGCATTATTCAGTTTTTAGATCTTTAAGCTTAGTTGTGAACTACTTCACTGTATTATTCTCATGTATCCTTCTTCAGGAGACACACACAGTGTTTTCTTCTTGTCGTCAAGAATTTTCTGAATCTTATTAAGATTGTTGCATGAAACAGATACATGAGGGGTTTTTTAAGGTCCACCTATGCTCGTGTAACCTTGCCTGTTTTTCTTGGCACTGAATTTGGCATTTCCTCTTGATCAAGCATCACTTCCACTAGTGTTGATTCAATGTAGCTGGTTAGTGAGAGTGTTGCTTACCATATAGCTTTCATTACTTGGCAGCAGGTGCAGGCTTCCCAACTGGGCAGGTAAGCAGTATGGAGATCAAGAACAACAAAAAAAGAGGATAGAGGAGAGAGGTTGGGGTTGAGGGTCATAGAAGGGAAAGAAGAGAACCAAAGGGAAGATAGGATAAGGAAAAGGAAAAATAAGGAAAGGATAGTGAGAAATAGGAAATGGAAGAGGACACAGAGCAGAGAAAATATATACGGTGCAAAAAAATAAAGTCGAGTTGTGTTACAATTTAGGAGTGAATTTGGTGCATATAATTTAAATCTCAGAGTAATTTACCTCATTTAGTCTTCTGAATACATACAGCAAAGAGCAGTGGCAATCCAATTCTCCATACAGCACGCCACCTGTGTGCCTCTACCACCTTTCAGTTCAGTTTCCTTGTCTATTCTATTGTTGGCTGATCTGATGGACAGCTCTCCATTAAGCTCTAGAATGAGACCCCCACTATAATCCGAGGCCACCAAATAGCTATAGATTAGAAGTCTCTCCTATTACCAATCCCTGAGCCACAATGTTCTCCTAAATGTCTATTTAGTCAGCACTTTCAGAGAAGTTCGCATATTGCAAACCTGTTGCATTTCTCCCAAGTCTCCTCTGATTCAAGAAATACAATTTCATAATTTTATTGGGATTCTTAGCATTTCCAATGAGAAGCCTAGATGTGCAAATTGAAAATGTTTAGCATGATATTAACGTGCATTATAGAGAAAATCCAATTGAGTGCACAGCAAAGCAAAGTCCCGTGGCCATCTGTATGCGAGTGTTGCTGAAGAACAGAAAGCTGTGCCCCAAACTGCAATGAATGATGTAGGGCAGCTACTGCCAGGTATGAGCCTAGATACCACATGCTAATGCCCCATCTATGAGATTTTGGACCAGTGGATCAGTGCAGGTTACAGACATTGACCACACTCCCAAACTAATTTGCCATGGCATCTTCTGTTTCTGTGGTCCAGTACAGGTGTCATGCACAAAGATTTGCTCCGCAAATTACAGGAGGATGCAGAGTCTAATGCAGACTCTGGCCAACCCTAACACACTCCTAAAAGAAATGTCCCATTTCAACTGCATTGTGTCATACACAGCCACAGAGAGGAGGACCAGGACTTATATTACATATAGCAGGTATATTTTACATTATAATAAATATAGATTCCAAGGCCAGAAGGGTCCACTGTGATCATCTAGTCTGATCTCTTGTATAACACAGGCCATAGAACTTCCCCAAAATAATTGCTAGGGCAGATGTTTTTGAAAAACATCCAATCTTGATTTAAAAATTGTCAGTGCTGGAATATTTACTGCAACCCTTGGTAAATTGTTTGTTTAAATGGTTAATTATCCTCTGTTTTGAAAATGCACACTTTTCCAGCCTGAATTTATCTAGCTTCAACTTCCAGCCATTAGATAGTGATATACCTTTCTCTGCTAGACTGAAGAACCCATTATCAAATATTTGTTCCCCAAGTAAGTACTTATCAACTGTAATTAAGTCACCCCCTAACCTTCTCGTTGTTAACCTAAATACATTGAGCCCCTTGAGTCTGTGACTTGAGTTTGTCTGAAGAGTAACTGTGTAAGGACTTGAGGTTCCAGTCCTTTGTTATTTTACTCTTCTTCATTGTTTATAATAACTCCCTGGAAGCATGATGCATAAACCTGCTTCCTCATCTAAAAAAATAATTCCTCCATTACACATGCACATGGATTAGATATTGTCAAGTCATATACAAATGCTAGAAAAAAAGATTGAAGCATCTTGCAGGGGGTAGGGCAATAGGAGGAGTAGACATGTGTACAGTATTTTCTGGGCTGTGCACCCAAATCTAAGAAAAGAAAAGCAGGTGAAATTGCAGGAAGCCATCCTCTTTGACAGTATTTATGTTCAAGGCACTTATATCTGTACCATATGTAGACTAATACTCAGTTAATCTGAACAGATAAAGAAAGAAACATGTAGCTATTAATCCATACCTCAACAGCTTGCCAAATATCTTTATTGACCCATGATTCTACTTGCTAGTTTGCTGTTTAACTAAGAACAACTGTGAACTGTGTAGCTCAAAAGCTTGTCTCTCTCACCAACAGAAGTTGGCCCAATAAAAAATATTACCTCACCCACTTTGTCTCTCTAACATCCAGTGACCAACATGGCTACAATAGCACTGCTTATATAAATGCTTTGACATGAGTAGGAATGTTTATGAACTCCAGTCCGCATTGATTTCAGTCCAATAGATCGTAGCCATGGGTATCATATGTCAGAAGAGTGAAAAGTAAACCTAGACAGAAGTAAACTCTGTCATCTCATTGTCCCCTGTTGTGACACCTTCCTGCTCCTAGGAATGGAGAATGAGCATCTCTTCTACTGCAATTCCAGATTTTGAGCTGTGGATCAGTGAACTGGGGTATTACAGTCTCCTCCCTTGAGGTCGAAGGCATCACTTCTCTGGAGGCCAAGAGCATGATCTGTCTTGAGTATCCACCATCTGCCTGCCTAGAGCTCATGAGAACATGAACATTTTATTTCTTTGTTGAAATGTGTTACGTCATTTGTACTTGTTTTGAATAACGTACACTCCATTTTGCTCATTGCATTTTCCAGCAGTGATAATTAGATCAACACAAGGGGTCTACAATAACCAGCTATGATGGTCCCAGAATAAAGCAACTTCTTGCTGCACTAACATCTACTACAGCACTGAAAAACCAATTGCTTATTGTAGATGATGCAACCAAGACTGCTTAACCAGGTCACTAGACTGGATGACCTTTGTGTTGTGCAATTGAGCCAGCTGGTTGATCAGCACTGTGGAGGATTAAGCCGTCTATCTTTTTAAAAAATGTAAAATACTTTTGTAGATATTCGTTAATTACCTGACGCTCCATCACCTCTTTGGAGTCTGGTTTATGGTATTGTTCTTGATGGGCGCGGTTATATGCATTCAGTACTTCTGCATAAGGGATCTGTGAATGTATAAGTAACAAATCACTATTTGACAATGTGCTCAACAATGTATAATCCATATTTTTCTATAGCACTCTATAGCTAATTATTTCTTCCAATTTACCTCTAAAGTAAGTAGGTAGATATTTAGTATAATCTTCCTTTTGTGTATGGGAAAATAAAGACAAAGTGGTGACTCATTCTATGACCTAGTACTTGTCCTAGGTCATAGAATGAGTCAGTGACACAATTGCGATTAGACCCCATGTGGAACCCTTTGGCTCCTTAGTACAGATCCTTTGATTCTTGCTTTGTCTTTGTAAATGCCCCAATGCCCTTGCTTGAAAGATCTTATGTAGGAGCGAACTAGATGTAATTAAAACCTAAGCCATAGATGGGAAAAATGTTTAAAGAAACCAATCAATATATGTAAAATAATGTTATTTCTGGAAATAGTCCCTAGAAAATCCAGATGCAGAATGATGCACAATTCGGTAGAAGGCTCTAGCTGCTTCAATTTCATTTTTATACTGAAACACAACTCAACATTTCACCAAAGTTCACACTGTTTTGATTGTACTTTGACTGCACATCTTTCAAACTTGACAAGTATGACTGATTGTGCCAAAAAACAATTTAAATTAGTTTTGTGTTGTTGTAACAGAAACCATCTGTCTTGCTGTATTGTTACAATAGCTAATAACTTTGTCATGATAAAAGATAGTCATTAACAAATTAGTCTTTTTTTTAAAACTCTTGACTGCCCTCCCCCCGCAAAAATCCTGTTATTCCTGGCTTTGTTTTTGGTGTCATCCAATCAAGCTGCTCTTCTAGTGAGAATGTCCAAACAAGTTTGTAAGTAGACTTGGCAGAATTCAATTTTTAAATTTTTTTGATTAAACACAAGTATTGATATTATTCATGCATGTTTTTAGATTTTTATCGATTTTTATGTTCACAGTTGCGCAAAATCATGGGTCGTAAACATTTTTTAATTTAATTTTATTTATTTATTTTGTTTTTGTTTTTATTTTATTTTATTTTAAATTTTCACAGGTGTGGAAAGTTATTGTGGGGTCAGACAATTTATTTAATGACAGTAGACAGTATCTTTAATAACGCTTAAAACACAAATTGTCAATATCACATGTCAAAATATACACAGTAAATATCCTTAAATCGAACTCTGAGTTCTCAAGCAGCATTTTTCTTACTTTGCCTCTCTGTAAATTTTTTGTTGCTGTTTACTGATAAAAATCCAATCTTTCCAAGCCTACCTGTAAGGATTCACCGGTCCTCAAGAAAGAATGAATTGGATTACCTGTGCCATGTTTTACACTAACTTAAAGCAGTAACTGCTGATTTGGAAAATTATTGTTTTTGTATAAAGAAAGGCAACCTCTGTGTTACAGAAATGTCTAGATCTCTAGTGGTTTCCTCCATTAAATACTGTAAATATCAGTGTTAGATTTTATTTTTTTACAGTGGAAGTGTGTGTGTGTGTGTGTGTGTGTGTGTATTAAAACTAATATCATTTCAGATGAGGATCATTTAAAACCAGCTAAATAGATGTCCCAGGGCTCTTAGGCAGTATACATCTACAGGGGAAAAAAATCACTTTGTTGATACCAACTATTATTCCCAAAAAAGTGCAAAAGAAAACCGTAGTAACATCTAGCTTTTTGAAGTTGTGTGTTACAGTACCAGAAGAGTTAACATAGATGTAATGAGAGAGAATGAGCTCTGAGTATTATGGCTGGTGCTTGCCTGACTGTTATTCCATGAGTCAGTTGGTTTCCTTTAGCCTAGAAATGACACCTTCAAATAGCATCACCAGCTAACTTTAAGGTTATTGTGACATTACACTCAAATGGAAGTCTACTAGCATGTACTCTGTGTGCTGTGGCCAATGTATTTAGGTACAAAACTAAAAGTTGGGCTATATGTTCTTGCCCATTTGTTAATTGGTCTCCTTGTGTAGTCTTAATTTTCTGGGGCCTGATTCTCCATTGCCCTGCATCTTGTGTGGTAATTTTAACCAATGCAAAGTATGTGTAAAGCACCTCCAATTCTTATTTGGTAATGTACCTTTTTTTGAGTTGGTGTAAATGAAACTATATATGGTGCAGAAAAACTGAGAATCACATCCCTGCTGTTTTTAGGGAGTGGATCTGACAACACATTTGTAGTCCATGTCTCTCAAGTTAGTAATGAACTCCATGAGCCAAGTTTCCAAAAGAGTGTCTTTCCTTTTGCAGACATAGGTTGCAATAAATTTCAGGTTGTAAACTGGTACCTTCTGTATAGTAACAACTTATGAGACAGCTAGAAAATAATGCTCAGTGTTAGTGATTCTGTATATTAGGCTCAGACTTAGACGAAAAGATCCTAAGGTTTTGGACATCTAACTCTCTTAGGCCCCTTTGAAGATCCCAGCCTCAGTCTTATCTTATAATTGCTGTTAAAATTAACACCATAAAGGCCTAAATTTGATTGTCTATTTTCTTTCATAAATTGTATGGGGTTTTTTCTATCCTTCCAGATGAATCTTGTTCTTTCTGTTTAATGCCATCAAACTAATCCAGGCCTATTGACACAGCAGTATTATTTCCTAAAGTGAAAAAAAGAAGCCTCTAACTAAAGCAGTTAAAATTGTGCAACGATGATTCAAACTTAATTCCTCTCAAATGACTCAAGTCTGGGAAAACTATATTGCTTTATTCAGATCTGGATTTTCATATTTTATTCAAAGCATTGCCAAGGCCAAACCCAAGTTCTATTGCAAACTCTCTTTTTTTAGAAAAGAGTACTAATAAACGTGCTAGAGAAAAAAAGTAGTATTGTCCTTAGTAAGACAGAAGACGCTTCCTGGCTGCTAGGCTCTAAAACACTGAACACATCACACTGAAAAGTTAAAATAGAGGGGCAATTGTTGTCTACTTCTAAAATGATAAAAAGCTGTTTCGCATCCTTTGTAGAAATAAGGGCAAGTAAATGTTTGTCCCCATATGAAACATCTTTAACAAATCCTCAGGAAACCTTATGTTTGCCTATTTTGTATGCTTACACTTAAGCTGATTTCTTCCAGCAGAAAGCCCATTGAGGGAAGATTATGGCAATGCACAGTGGCCACCAAGGAAGTTTGTGGGAGCCAGTGCTGCCCAAAAAGTAAGTGCTCTGGGCAAGGATGAGACGTAGCGGATGCACTGGTTCAGCACTTCCTCTCAGTAGGCCTTGTGGTGCCCTGGAGAAGGTAGACAGTTCTCTGTCTCCGTCTGGTGACTCCCCTCCTACAGCAGAGACAGTCACAATGAAGAGTAATTTGAACCCATCTCTCTGTACTAGTCAGAGTGGCTGTGGCCCTGAATGTCACCATTAATATTAGAGAGACAAGGTGGGTGAGATAATATCTTTTATTGAACCAACTTCTGTAGATGAGAGAGACAAACATTCATGCCACACAGACCTCTTCTTCATATGTCTCACCTAAAGAATTTGGTCCAATAAAAGATATTACTTCATCCACTTTGTCTGTCTAGTATCTTGGGACTGACATGGCTGCAGCTACACTGCATACTATTAATATCTGATATACCTTTGGTATCTTCCTAATGACTGTCACTCAGCAGTGCACAATTAGAAGCAGTATTTGTTTTCCCCACAAGTCTGCCTGTCTATACAGATATTTGAATCTGTTTTGATGCAATACTAAAGAGTTTTAAATCTTCAGGACTCTCATCTTCCCCTGTCAATGAGCCCATTTGGACACGTGTGGCTAAGATGTCTTAAATCTATAGTATCATTTGGTCCATAGTTGGGACTGCTCCCATTGAAGTCACTAGGGGTTTCTCCATTATTTCCTTTGGGTTTTTATTATTCTGAGTTGCATGTAGTACCATAGCAAGTGGTTGCCCCAACCAAATTGGGACACCATTTTGCTACACACGACTCAAACAAAAATGGGAGCAAGATCCATCATCTGAATGACTGAATTATAATCACACACTGCTTAATTTTATTTTTTTTAAAGTGAAGACCTACTTGTAGTAGGGCCTCAATAAATCCTTTTATAGCTCAAGGTGAAAAGAAAAGGCTTTTCTTCCTAGTTTCCAGCTAGCTTTGTAGCCTGACATTGATACTTTATAACTACGATTATGCACCTTTACTATTTGTCAAAAAACATTCTCTAGAGGTAATTATTTCCCTTGTAATATGTCTTGTAGGAACAATTACAGTCCTTTAAATATCTCCGTCACAATCATTAACGTTTATGTTTTAAGTTATCAGTCAAATTGATGGTGTGCTGGAGACAACTACAAACAGTTCTAATCCCTAATTAGAAAGTTCATCTTCATTGAAGTTTAAAACTAGGGTAGGAAGCAATTTCTTGAAAGCTTTTGTAGAGAGCAAGCAGCAGAAACAATCGTGCAGTGAAAATACTGTGCGGGCTCCATTTATACTTCCATTACCTAAAGCCCAAAAAATTAAATACTGAGTCTTCTGAACAGAAATTGAGACAAATTTCCCTTTGTTGCATAAGGTACAACTCCGTTTTTATGTTGTTTGATATTGCAGTAGTTCTTAGACACTGGGACTGGCGTTGGGGCCTCACTGTGCCGGGCACTCTACAAAATAAATGACCGCTCCTGCCCCAAAGAGATGACCGTCTAAATCACACTGACTTCAGTGGAGTGGCACAGGTGTATGTGTTATTGTTGGACTTAGTGTTGACAGTCCCATGAGTTTAATAAGGAACAGGAGAGTATGCATCTCTGAGTCAATGTCTGAAGCTGCCTGCAGACTCAAGATGATGTTACTGCATTGATTTACATGTGCAGGATTTTTATCATAATCATGACAGCTGGGAACTTTACTTTTTAAAAAATAAATAAAAGCTGAGTTTCCACTAACTGGAATATGTTGTGCAGGTAAATCCAACAAGCAAGGCCGGATCTGCCTGTGGGTCCCATGTTTGACACCCTTGCTGTATGCAGCCTTCCAGCATTACCAGAGGCTATTTTCCTACCTCAGGCACAATGTCTCCTAGAGATGCTGCTGCAGTGGCATTTACACCCCTTCTGCTGACATAAGTGTGTCTACACTGAAGTGCTAAACCAGTACTGCTGTAGTGTTTCAAGTATAGACAAACCCTTAGTCCCAAAAGTTATCTATGTTTCAAACATTTTCTTGTTGAAAATTATTTACAGCCTCAATAAAGAATCGTGAAGTAAAAGTTATATGAAGATTTATTCACCTTGGAGGAATGCATCCTACAGCATTTTAAGTTTCCTGCATACATATTTTCACATCTTTGTCACACCTTGAATTGTTCCAGATACTAAAGAGTTTAGGAGAGCCCTAAAAGTGCCTGATGGATTGATCACCTCTTACATTTAGGCCTTTTCAAGTATGATAGCAAAATCAAATCAGTATCTTACATGTCTGTATGCTAGTGCGAGAAGTACAGAGAATAAGCAGGGAGAACTTGAAATGCTAGTAAATAAACACAACTACGACATAGTTGGCATCACAGAGACATGGTGGGATAATAAGCATGACTGGAATATTGGTATAGAAGGGTACAGCTTGCTCAGGAAGGACAGGCAGGGAAAAAGGGGAGGAGGTGTTGCCTTATATATTAAAAATGTATATGAGGGGGGAAGCGATAGATGTGGTATATCTTGACTTTAGTAAGGCTTTTGATACTGTCTCGCATGACCTTCTCATAAACAAACTAGGGAAATATAGCCTAGATGGAACTACTATAAGGTGGGTACATAACTGGTTGGAAAATCATTCCCAGAGAGTAATCATCAGTGGTTCACAGTCATGCTGGAAGGGCATAACGAGTAAGGTCCTGCAGGGATCGGTTCTGGGTCTGGTTCTGTTCAATATCTTCTCAGTTATTTAGATAATGGCATAGAGAGTACACTTATAAAGTCTGCAGACTATACCAAGCTGGGGGGAGTTGCAAATGCTTTGGAGGACAGGATTAAAATTCAAAATGATCTGGACAAACTGGAGAAATGGTCTGAATTAAATAGGATGAAATTCAATAAGGACAAATGCAAAGTACTCCACTTAGGAAGGAACAATCATTTGCATACATACAAAATGGGAAATGACTGCTTAGGAAGGAGTACTGCGGAATGGGATTTGGGGGTGATAGTGGATCACAAACTAAATATGATACATCAGTGTAACACTGTTGCAAAAAAGAAAACATCATTCTGGGATGTGTATTGTAAGCAAGACATGAGAAGTAATTCTTCCACTCTACTCCACGGTGATTAGGCCTCAACTGAGGTATTGTGTCCAGTTCTGGGTGCCACATTTCAGGAAAGATGTGGACAAATTGGAGAAAGTCCAGAGAAGACAAACAAAAATGATTAAAGGGCTAGAAAACGTGACCGATGAGGGAAGATTGAAAAAATTGGGTTTGTTTAGTCTGGAGAAGAGAAGACTGAGAGGGGACATGATAAAAATTTTCAAGTATATAAAAGGTTGTTACAAGGAGGAGGGAGAAAAATTGTTGTTCCTAACCTCTGAGGATAGGACAAGAAGCAATGGGCTTAAATGCAGCAAGGGCGGTTTAGGTTGGACATTAGGAAAAACTTCCTAACTGTCAGGGTGGTTAAGCACTGGAATAAATTGCCTAGGGAGGTTGTGGAATCTCTGTCACTGGCGATTTTTAAGAGCAGGTTGGACAAATACCTGTCAGGGATGGTCTGGATAATACTTAGTCCTGCCTTGAGTGCAGGGGACTGGACTAGATGACCTCTCCAGGTCCCTTCCAGTTATATGATTCTATGAATTGCCTGAGACAGGTGGTGGTAGATAGGAAAAGGAGATCTGGAGAGAGAAAGAAGAAAAATCTATGCATAATGGAGGGTTTTTAAAACAAGGAAGTTTATAAAGTGTTTGTTTGTTACAAAGTTTTTAAGGATGTGTCAAGCAGCTTCCAGAAAGTTCTTATAGTGATTATGTATTCTAGATAGAATCCTCAAGTAACTTCTAGTGTCAAATATGCCCAATATAAAATGATCAATGAATGGCCAGCATTTATGTCTCTGCTCCTCTGAGTATTAAATATGTTTGTTGGGAATAATTTCCTTTGAATAATGTGCTTTGCTGTAGGCTGTGTTTTAATAATAAATCCTTATAAAAGCAAGGGAGAGTTCTGATGCTACTTCAGAATTTCTACATTCTATTTAAAAACTGAATTGTTGGTACTCTGGTTAGCTAAGAAAGGTAATAAAGGATTAGGATAATCATATACTGCTTCCAAAATGTTAACTGCATGCTACAGCCTTTATTATGGAAACTATGGTATAACATAACATTTGTTTAACAGATATTGTTCATGACACAGACGAACATTATAGACTAACAATGGTGCCATTCATAAACTACCTTTTTATCCTATGTTTCAGTAGGGTTACTTTTTTTTTT
The DNA here is from genome assembly GCA_037349315.1 of Chelydra serpentina. Taxonomy (NCBI): domain Eukaryota; kingdom Metazoa; phylum Chordata; order Testudines; family Chelydridae; genus Chelydra; species Chelydra serpentina. Next base: position 20,714,616 of record JBAIAC010000008.1, read on the forward strand.
TTTAGCTTGAATTTGTTGCAGTGAAATATAGCTAGGCCAGGGAAAATACATATACATATTTGTTAAATATCAGCTATTCCTGACTGCTGCTCAATCAGTTTGGCTGATTTCTTGCAAGTGACCTCCACAGATGGATCTTTAGTAGAGATTTGAAGGAGGAGTAGGTAGTGGAATTATAGATTACTTCAGGGCATAAATTCTATCCGTAAGAGGCAACGTGGAAGAAGGTGGTTTTACAGAGGTGTTTGTGAGCAAATATGGATTAAAGACTAGGCTAATTGGACAAATGGAGGGTGAAAGGGAATTGTGGTAGGAGGGCGTGTTAATTTGCTGTTTCTTATGTCACAATTTCCAGTAATTCAGAAATGTGACTATTTATGCAGCCATATACTTGCATTGTACACAGGGCCCTGATTATTAATAGTCTGTTGAAAAACTTAGGGAAAATTTCTGCAGGCTACTTATATGTGTAGACAATAGATTTTTCACCCTCTCATAGAGAAAGGAGCTAGTGAAACAGAACTCTCTGAAGTTTGAAGAAGTCAGCATAACCCCATGCGATCTGGTGATTGATAGGCCTCTGAGATCATCTCTGATCCATCCTCTGAATAAAGAAAAGGGAAGACAATGAGTGGCCTGCACCAAATCTTAAGTCTTCCATCAACGGGCTTCAGGATAAATTTGCACTATTCTCAGTGACCCATAAAACGATGCTATAGTGGTGTTAGTTAGTTAGTTATAAATATTTTTGTATTACACCATAGATTAAGAACATGAGGGCAGATCTTCAGCTGGTGTAAATTGGCATTGTCTTATTGACATCAGTGGAAGCCAGCTTAAATCAACTAAGTCTGGACTTATAGCATCTGCCCAGACTTTGACTTTATAATCTAAATTAGAAATAGGCCATGGCAGAGAGAGATGGCATTATGGAATGATATGGAAAGTTTACATAAAATAAGTTGATGATTATGGCTCTACTTAATTAGTGATATTGCAGAAACTGCAGATCCCACAATATTAGGCTTCCGCCGCTGTTTTGATGGTGGGAGCTCCACTCTCAGACCTGGGCGGCAGCCCCTGCCCTCAGCCCCAGCTGCTGCTGCCAGCTCTCAGCTCCCGCTCTCAGCACCAGGCTGCTAATAGCTAGAGCCCCTGCTCTCAGACTCGGGTTCCCGGTCTCAGTCCCAGGCTCTTGCTCTCAACCCCGGACTCCTGCTGTCAACCCTTTTCCAAATTACCACAAATAATAGGGTCCATTATTACTTTTCCATGGCTTTTCCACAAGTCAGCTGCAGTGTTTTGACAGTCATCCCGCAAATCAAGTGTGGCCTTAATCTATCTGTTTTCACATAAGAATGGCCCTACTGGGTCAGACCAAAGGTCCATCTAGCCCTGCATCCTGTCTTCCAACAGTGACCAGTGCAGGGCCGGCTCTGGCTTTTTTGCCGCCCCAGGCAAAAAAGCCACCGGCCACCCCACTCCCCCAGCCAGGAGCGCGGCATGCCCGCCGCCCAGCTGCCCGTCCGGGGCGCCGGCGGGGAGGACGGCATGCCCCCGGCCCCGCTGCCCGGTTGAGGTGCCGGCGGGGAGCGCGCCATGCCCGTGGCCTCGCTGGGGTCGGGGCGGGTAATGCGGCATGCCCGCAGCCCAGCTCCGGGTGCCGGCGGGGAGGGCGGCAGCATGCTCCGCTCTCCCCCAGCCAGAGAAGCGCTGCGGGGAGGGCAGCGGCATGCCCCCGCTCTCCCCCAGTCAGAGGAGCGCCGCGGGGAGGGCGGCGGCATGCCCCCGCTCTCCCCCGGTCAGAGGAGCGCCGCGGGGAGGGCGGCGGCATGCCCCCACTCTCCCCTGGCCGGAGGATAGGTTACATACCACAATTAGCAGTTCTGCCATTTCACATTTGAGTTCCTTCAGCACTCTTGAGTGAATACCATTTGATCTTGGTGACTTTTTGCTGTTTAATTTATCAATTTGTTCCAAAACCTCCTCTAATGACACCTCAATCTGGGACAGTTCCTCAGATCTGTCACCTAAAAAGAATGGCCCAGGTTTGGGAATCTCCCTCACATCCTCAGCCATGAAGACTTATGCAAAGAATTCATTTAGTTTCTTTGCAATGGCCTTATCGTCCATGAGCGCTCCTTTAGCACCTCGATCGTCCAGTGGCCCAACTGGTTGTTTAGCAGGTTTCCTGCTTCTGATGTACTTAAAAAAAATTGCTATTAGTTTTTGAGTCTTTGGCTAACTGTTCTTTAAATTCTTTTTTGGCCTTCCTAACTGTATTTTTACACTTCATTTGCCAGTGTTTATGTTCCTTTTTATTTTCCTCACTGGGATTTAACTTCCACTTTTTAAAGGATGCCTTTTTGCCTCTGACTGCTTCTTTTAATTTGTTGTTTGGCCCCAGTGGCTCTTTTTTGGTTCTATTACTATGGTTTTTAATGTGGGGTATACATTTAAGTTGAGCCTCTATTATGGTGTCTTTAGAAAGTTTCCACGCAGCTTGCAGAGATTTCACTTTTGGCACTGTACCCTTTAATTTCTGTTTAACTAACCTCATTTTTGTGTAGTTCCCCTTTCTGAAATTAAATGCTACAGTGTTGGGCCGCTGTGGTGTTTTTCCTGCCACAGGGATATTAAATTTAATGATATTATGGTCACTATTACCAAGCAATCCAGCTATAGTCACCTCTTGAACCTGATCCTGTGCTCCATTTAGGATTAAATCAAGAATTGCCTCTCCTCTGGTGGGTTCCAGGACCAGCTGCTCCAAGAAGCAGTCATGTAAGATGTCAAGAAACTTTATCTCTGCATCCCGTCCTGAGGTGACATGTACCCAGTCAATATGGGGATAATTGAAATCCTCCATTATTATTATTGAGTTTTTTATTTTAAAAGCCTCTCTAATCTCCCTGAGCATTTCACAGTCACTATCACCATCCTGGTCAGGTGGTCAGTAATATATTCTTATTATTAGAGCATGGAATTTCTGTTCATAGATATTCTATGGTACAGTTTGATTCATTTATGATTTTACTTCATTTGATTCTAATGTTAAGTGCCAGCAATCTGGTTCCATTTTGGTTTAGGTGGAGCCCATCCTTCCTGTATAGGCTGCCCCTTTCCCCAAAGTTTCCGCAGTTCCTAATAAATCTAAACCCCTCCTCCCTACACCATCATCTCATCCACGCATTGAGACTCTGCATTTCTGCCTATCTACCTGGCACTGCGTGTGGAACTGGGAGCATCTCAGAGAATGCTACCATGGAGGTCCTGGACTTCAATCTTTTACCTAGCAGCCTAAATTTGCCCTCCAGGACCTCTCACCTGTCCTTCCCTATGTCATTGGTAGCTACATGTACCACAACCACCGGTTCTTCCCCAGCACTACACATAAGTCTATCTAGATGTCTCGAGAGATCCGCAACCTTCGCACCAGGCAGTCAAGTCACCATGTGGTTCTCCCGGTCATCGCTAACCCAGCTATCTATGTTTCTAATGATCGAATCGCCCATTACTAATACCTGTCTCTTTCTAATAAATGGAGTTCCCTCTCCCAGAGAAGTATCCTCAGTGCGAGAGGATACTACAACATCAGCTGGAAGGACGGTCCCAACTGTGGGATTGTTTCCCTCTGTTCCAGTTAGATGCTCTCCTTCCCTGAGTCTTTCATCCTCCTCAACAGCACAGAGGCTGTCAGACCGGGGGTGGGATCATTCTACTGCGTCCCGGAAAGTCTCATCTATGTACCTCTCTGTCTCCCTCAGCTCCTCCACTTCAGCCACTCTGGTCTCCAAAGCCCGTACACAGTCTCTGAGGGCCAGGAGCTCCTTGCACCGAATGCACACATACACCATCTGCCCATAGGGCAGGTAATCATACATGTTGCATTGTGTGCAATAAACTGGGTAGCCCCCCACTGTGTTGCTGGACTTCTGCCTGCATTCTCTTTTTACTCCTGCAGCTGGTTCCTTTGTTGTTGTTGTTGTTGATATCAAGGGGGTGTTTTTGGCTTTTAAGTTTAAAGAATGTTGAGTTCTAGCCCCTGCTCATGCTCCTCCTGTAAACTACCTCGCAAAACTCCCGTTAGCCACTCCTAGTCGCTAGCTCCTCTGGTCACTGAGCCCTGGTCTACACTAGGTGGAGGGGGGATCGACCTAAGATACGCAACTTCAGCTATGAGAATAGCGTAGCTGAAGTTGACGTATCTTAGGTCTACTTACCTCATGGCGCGGGGTCGACTGCCGCCGCTCCCCCGTCAACTCCGCTTCCGCCTCTCGCCGCGGTGGAGTACAGGAGTCGACGGCAGAGCGATCCCTGATAGATCAGTCACTACCCGCTGATCCGACGGGTAGTGTAGACATACCTTAGGAGTGGGCATTTTAAAGCCCTGGTCTCCCTGAGAAGCCCTGAGTAGCTCCACCCCCAGTTAAGGGTTGATGGGTGCTAAAAGGCTTAGGGATGACAGCCTCTTTAAGAAGCTCTCAGACTTGCCTAGAAGGCCACTAGGCTCAGCACACACACAGTCAGCACACGGTATATTTCAGTCAAGCAGCAAGCACACCACAAACACAGATACATACACTACAGACAACAAACTTACCCCAAGGGTCACATAATCACTCCTCCTTCACCTGGAGAACTCCCTCGCAAAAGTCCCCTGTTAGCCGCTCCTGTTTGCTACCTCCTCTGATTGCTTAGGGAGCGGGTGGAAGATGGATATTCAGACATGAGACTCGCTTACTCATAGACTTCTCTTACAAGGGTATTTATAGAACCCAGGAAAACAGAAATCTTTTCGATTCAAATCCCTGTAAATATAATCTCCAAGACAGTTGTTCATGGTTGAGATGCAATTGATTATACTGTTAAAATACAAATAACATCTACCATACCAGGTCCTAGGAAGTCACTTTGTTGAAAGGTTATGCTACAGGATGAGAAAGTAGTAATTCATAAACATTTTGTAAAATATTTATTAGTAAGCTAAAGCCAGAAAAATTATATTAGCTTTAAATATTTTATTTCTTACTCCTAATGTAGTTTGAACAGCAAGAGGAATGTTCACTCTTTGCAACCAGTCCTTCTCTGAAAAATAAAAATAATAAAGTTCCATCTGCAGTATCTCAGGGTTACAAAATGGGAAAATATAATAAGCCACTAACAATATTCAAGCTGGGAAAAAGTATAAACCTCCTTACATTTATCTCTGTCATTTTTTCAGAAATGGCAATTATCCTCTCCAGTTTTGAATTTTTTAATCAGCTACAAACTGTTTAATATCCTTTTGTGTATTTTTATTGCATTTCTTTACAAAATGGGCTTTGCTACTAGCTTTTGAGAGGCGAAAGAAACTAGACACAAAATATATATTAAAACACTATGAAAGGATATACTTTGCTCATTAAATTCATGGGTGAAACATGCAAAGTCAGCAGTTCTTAGTTTGAACAAGTGTATTTCATTTTATAATCTGTGGGATCAAGTTCAGTCATGTCTACGAGTTTGCCATCATGATTGGTAGCTGCATCTAAAACAGACATAGAATCATAAATATATAGGTCTGGAAGGGACCACAAGAACTCATCAAGTCCTGAGCGGAAGCAGAAGCAATACCTGTACCTAGACCAGCCCTGACAGGTGTTTGTCCAGCCTATTCTTAAAAATGTCCAGTGATGGGGATTCTACAATCTCCCTTAGAAACCCTTTCAAAACTTGCGTATCCTTACAGTTAAAAAGTTTTCCCTAATATGTAACCTAAGACTCCCTTGCTACAAGTTAAGCCTGTTGCTTCTTAAGAACGTAAGAACAGCCATAGTGGTCCAGACCAATGGCCCATTTAGCATATCCTGTCTTCTCTCAGTGGCCAATGCTGGATTCTTCAGAGGGAATGAACAAAACAAATTTTGAGTGATCCGTCGCCCTGTCATCCAGTTCCAGCTTTTGGCAGTCAGAGGTTTAGGGACCCCCAGGGTTACGTCCCTGAGCATATTGGCTAATAGTCATTATCGGACTTACCCTCTAGAAACTTCTCTTTTTTTTTTTTTTTACTCAGTTATATCTTTGCCCTTCACAACATCCCCTGGCAATGAGTTTCACAGGTGAACTGTGTTGTATGAAGAAGTACTTCCTTTTGTTTGTCTTAAACCAGCTCGCTATTAATTTAATCGGGTGACTCCTGGTTCACGTGTTATGTGACGGGGTAAATAACACTTCCCCATTCACTTTCTCCATACCATTCATGATTGTTTAGGCCCCTTTATTGTCTCTTTTTTTTAAGCTGAACACTCCCAGTCTTTTAATCTTTCATTATACAGAAGCTGTTTCACACCTGTAATCATTTTTGTTGCCATTCTCTGTACCTTTTCCAATTCTAATATATATTTTTGAGATGGGGTGACCAGAACTGCATAGAGTATTTGAGGTATGGGCATACCATCAATTTATGTAGTGGCATTATGACATTTTCAATCTTATTATCTATCCCTTTTCGAATGGTTCCTAATGTTCTGTTAGCTTTTTTGACTGCCATTGCACATTGAGTGGATGTTTTCAGAGAACTATCCACAATGACTCCATTACTATGTACTTATCAACATTAACTTTCATCTGCCATTTTGTTGCCTAGTCCCCCAGGGTAGTGAGATCCCTCTGTAACTCTTCACAGTCATCTTTGGACTTAACTATATTGAGTATTTTTGTATTGTCTTCAAATTTTGCCTCGTCACTGATCACCCCCTTTTGCAGATCATTTATCAACAGCACAGATCCCAGTACAGATGCCTGGGGGACCCCGTTATTTACCCCTCTCCATTGTGAAAACAAACCATTCTTGTCCTATCTTCAGTGGACATGGAGAAAAATAGATCACCGTTCTCTTTATAACACACCTTTAGCATTATTTGAAGACTGCTGTCAGATCCCCCATCAGTCTTCTTTTCTCAAGACTAAAGATGCCCAGTTTTTTAACCTTTCCTCATAGGTCAGGTTTTCTAAACCTTTTATCATTTTTGTTGCTCTTCCCTGGACTCTCTCCAATCTGTTCACTACTTTCCTAAAGTGTGGTGCCCTTAACTGGACATAGCACTCCAGCCTCACTAGTGCTGCGTAGAATGGGACAATTGCCACCCATGTCTTACGACACTCTTGTTAATATGCCCCAGAACTAACTTTTTTTTGCAACTGCATCAGATTTTTTATTCACATTCAAGCTATAACCCCCAGACCTGTTTCAGGAGTCAGTTATTCCCCATTTTGTAGCGTTGCATTTGTACTTCCCAAGTGTAGTACTTTGTATTTGACTTTGCATTTTGCGTTTTGTGTTTATTTTGCATACATTATGAAAGAGATCATTACTGGAAATATTTAATTGCTGTCCTGTATTTCCCAGCTACTGAAGCCATGGGATTCCTTGAAATTAAATGGAACTGAAATACAGTATATGCCTCAAGCCAGGAACAAAAGACTAGAAATGGCTGCTAATACATGGATCCTCTATGGCATAGTTGTCTGATTTAGCCTGTGGAGAGGACCAAATTATTGTTTTAATTATGATCTGTGGGATGGGTTTAGGAACCCAGTACCATCTAGTCTCCCTTCATGCACAGTACCTCTTCCACGTGTTACAGTGGGAGATTGGTAGAATGTGCATAGTAATTTAAGAACATAGTAACTTACAGGACTCCGTCCTGCAAGCTGTTGGCTTTAGTGGGGCTCCACATTGGCACAATGTGTGCCTCCCATGTTGAACAATTTGTGAGATCGGGTCCTTAGTAAAGTAATTGTTACATTCAGCATCTACCTGGGTGGAGCAATTTTACGACCACAACTATTTATGCCCTTTGTTTATTTTGCCATTTCTGCATACATTTACCTGCTTTGCACAAACATTTGCAATAGTATCACATGTTAGGCACACAGCCTATACCTACCAAGGTATATGGTGCAATTCACATCTTTCTAGAGCTATCATTTCAGGCTGCCAGCAGGCTCAGGAAAATGTTCTGCTGGTTTATGCCTCTTCATGTTAGAGATGTTTATTCACCAAAACAGCTATAAACTTACTTGATTTATTTTTTCAAGGAAAGTTACATTGTACAGAAAGTTAACCTGTCATGGAAGCCAAAAAAATATGTCAGGTGGGTTGGATAGGGTCAGTTGTACGTCTTTTCTTCTCCACAAAAACAGAAGCTACTTCTCATCCAAAGTTATTTTCTCAAGTTCTCATCCCTCAGGTTAAGTACCCTTAGCTCTTACAGATAGTGCCAGTGATGCTTTCCTTTTCTTTCTAAAATAAGCTCAATGTATAATTTTGCTAAACCTTATTACAGCCTTTTAAAGAACATATTCCTGTTTTTGTATTTCTCCTCTTATGATGTTGCTCCTGCCTTTTGTATCAGAAGAGTTAAATGTAACCCATTGCTGTTAAATGAAGGCTTTTTTCATCATGGAGACTCATGAATGTTCCCTGCAGAAAGTCTCAGGGCACGGTACCACTCCTGCTCATGTCACTGGGTGTTCTCCCTTTGGCCTCAGTGGGAGCAAGACCAGGCTACTAAAAGCCTGCTTGTGAACGTTTTAAAGATCTAGTAGGCACCAATGGAGAGAAAATTTGTGCACACCTTTAAAGAACATTGAAATGAATTAGAGTAGTAGAACATTTTAGAGTGATAGAGTGGAAAATGTCAATTTTTTTGCTTAAATAAAAATTCTTTCCAATAGGAGTATTTGTCATGCATATGAAATCGAATATAATACAGTTTCAGCTTTCTAAAATGTAAATGTAATTGTTCTATCAGAGTCACAAAATAGCATCATATGTCCAAATGTCAATTAACAATGGGAACACAATGATTTTTTGATAGAATATGTACAAGCCACAGTATTTCCCTTTCTGTGATTGTCTGACTGCTCTTTAGATCAGATCTTTAAAACAAACATTTTTTCCATGCTACAGTATATAATGATGTGCAGAGTACAATTTTGGTATGTTGCACTTGTGCTTGGAGGCTGTCAGTTCTTTTCCTGAACCACAGGGTTCAAGTATTAAAGCTGATCTTAAGTTCAGTTATTGAATCTGTGCATAAGAAGTAGAAGGTTGTGGATATATATATATAAGGATATATAAGTGAACACACACACACACACACATATGTGTGTGTGTGTGTGTGTGTGTGTGTTCAATGTTGGCGTCCATTAGTCTTGAGAGATGATGGATATGCGCCCATGGGAAATGTTTAGTTGATGGTTGTGCAGCGACTGTTGTGGCTGTGGAGCCCCACACGAGAGTGGCAGTCTCGATTGCATTTGCTGCATTTGAAGGCGGTGTCAGCTGTGGGTTGGAGCCGCTGCTTCCTTTTTTGTTGAACCCGCTTTTCCTCGGCAAGCTGCCGCAGCTTGTCTTCGCCAGTTTTCAATCCAGTGGTCAGAGCGTGTCTCCATCTGCATCTGTCCTGGGCGAGCTCTTCCTAGCTGTTGATGTCTATTTGAACAGTCTTCAGGTCCCTCTTACAAACATCCTTGAAGCGAAGGTGGGGCCATCCTGTAGCTCTGTTTCCGGAGGCAAGTTCGGTATACAACAGGTCTTTGGGGATCCGTCCATCTTCCATGCGACTTAGATGGCCAAGCCATGTGAGTCGGCGTTGACGGAGGAGAGTGAACATGCTGGAGATCTTGGCACATTCCAGCACCTCGTTGTTCATTATTCGATCACTTCAAGTGATCCCGAGTATGCATATATATATATATATATTTTGTTTTTACAAAAGCATCAGGTGACTCTTTTCATGTAGTGTTGTAATGAGTTGTGGTGCGTTTTTTTGACACAAGCTGAAATAAATGGCTGTTTTGGGGAGGTGGATGTAAACCAAGACTGCATTTTTAGGGTCAGGAATTCACGTACACGACTAAATGCAGTTACGTCACAGCCGTTTCCATAAGGTGACTGAGTCTAGCTTATGTCAGTAGGCAGACTACATCTGTTGTTCAATAGCTGGCATTTTCTCAGGCTGCCAGAAAGCATCTGCATCAGTGGGTATGTTCCATGCATTAGAGAGAACAGGGAGAGCAAGAGCTGCAGGACCTTTACTCTTTACAGCCAATCAGAAAGGATGGTTAATTCCTATCACTAGGAGAGCGTTTCTCTGCAGCTTTCCTCCAGCCCTCACTTCTCTGTATTCCTGTAATAAACTCACAGGAGTAGGCATGGTCTAGTCCTACACATAAAGCCTGTGGTTAGAAACAAGGTTTGGTATTGCTGAGTAGCTCAGCTTGGAAAGCTGCAGAGCAGAGACCTGCATGGAAGTCCTGATCATCTGGGAAACCAGCACACAGGTACTTTGCGTGTCTTGCTGGGATGTTTATTGTAGAAGTCAGTTGCTTTTGATTTTAACTAAAGCTTGCAATTTATTTATAAGCTTTTGTGGAATTGGAACACAAATGTTTTGAAGTTGGTGAAAAACAGTGCGGGTAAAAAGACTATTGACTTGCTATTGACAGGGAAGTAGGAATAATTGTAAGGAGAAAAGTATTTTGTTTTTATAACCATTGGCTGTTTCCATTGGCATTCGATGTGATGGGGATAATCAGGCTTTAGGGAGGATATTTGCTCATAGTTGTAGGACAATCTTTCTGTATACAGAGTCCAAGTACTTTTGTGAAAGGGTTCAGCTACAACTGTCTTTTGTTTTGCATGCTTTGAGGTTTAATGTGTGATGCAACAAGTTAGAAATCAATCCAACTGTGATGTTTCATCTTGGGGAATTTGTCTGTGAATGGCATGTGAAGGGTTTTCTATATTATCCCTCCTCCCTCATGTTAAACAGTATTTTGGGAAAGTAAGAAATGTAGCTATTTATAGATTTTTGCCTTTAGTAACAAAACATGATCCACGAGTTAGTTAATTGAGATGGAGGGGAAATATTTCTGGAAATGTTTATTGAATAAATTAGATTTGATTTAGGTATCTGTTTTTAATAATTGAATATGATGCATACAATACAGTGCTTCAATGTCTAAGCAGGTTTGCTCTAAAATAATGGTGAAATTGTAGAGACAGTATGTTCAACCTGATTCCCTTCATCTACATGCAAGTTTGTAATTTTTTTTGAGATGCTATCACCCTACTATTGATTTGATTTCAGTGATGGGAATGAAATAAGTGCACTTGATTGCTCTTCTATATTTTCCACATGCAAGGATCATTTATAGTGAACACGGTATTGATTAATTATTATTTTTGTGAGCATTAAGAACATTTGAGAGTGTTTTAGTTACATTTTATCCTGACTGCCTTTGGAGTTAGAGCTTTTCACCTGACATATAGGGACAGTTTGGAGAAGGGAATTATCTTTTAATAAGCTGATGGGCAATGGCTAAGGAATCATGCAGAGCATAATACATGTTATCTGCCTGTGCAGTAAAATACTTTGACATCTCTGTCTGTGGTTCATTTTGTTTCATAGATGTCTGTTTTTTTGAACTTTGTGGATTTTACTACTCAGTTGTCATTAAGTATTTTTGTTCTTGAAAATAATTGTTTATGAATGAGAAATGATATTATTATGCTGAGTGCATTTCTGTAGCTAAAAACTGTCCTTTGTCCTGGCAGTAGCATAAAGGAAAGTGATCTGTACAATAGCAGAGCCTGCAAGTGACTGATTTTATTGCAAGCAAGGCGATGATTAAATTTTTTTTTAAAAAGAAGTTAAAATCTGTGACTAGCTTTGTTTTGTCTTTTATTCAGTGGCCTCTTGTCGCTTTTACAGGAGGCATCGTTGATAAGGACCTTCGTCACTACCTCAATTTACGGTTCCAGAAAGGTTCGGTGGACCACGAGCTCCAGCAGATCATACGAGACAATCTCTACCTCCGCACAGTGCCATGTGAGTACGGGGAAGATTATATGCCCTTTTTCTGGATGAGGTGACCAGCTACCAGAATGAATGTAGATGCAAGTTAAAAATCACAAAAGCATCAAAATACTAAGAGGTGGGGGGATTTTTGGGGATAGAGCAGCTTCTTTCTGATTCGTGGGTTGGTGTGGACCGAATTATTGTTTAGAGACTACTCCAAATCATTCAGAGGCAATTTCTAGTGTTGCTAGCTGTGTTGGAAGCTGCAGCCATAGGCGCCGACTCCATGGATGCTCCGGGGCTGGAGCACCCATGGGGAAAAATTGGTGGGTGCAGAGCACCCACCGGCAGCTCCCCGCCATCCCTGGGGCTCGCGCCCAGCTCCCCGCCAGCCCCGGGACCCACGGCAAACTCACCTCAGCACTGGGAGACATTGCGGGGCCCCGCCCTAGACGCTGGGCGACGTGGCATCGGGGGCGGGGCCCCGCAACGTCGCCCGGCGTCGGGGGCGGGGCCCGACGCCGGGCGTCAGCCCCCACCGGCGCCACCGGAAGTTGGCGCCTATGGCTGCAGCTATGGCAAAGAGGGTATTTCTAAGTACAGTGGATTCATCAGTAGTTGTTCGGGTTCTAAAAAATTAAAATACAAAATAATTTGACCACTTTGCAGGACAGTTAAGCTGGTGTCTGATAGTTGAAATTTTATCTGCACTATATAGAATCCATATAGGTTTTATCATTTTTGTATTATATTAGAGGAGATGGAAATACAATAGGAGGAGGAAGAAGGAAATATACAAATTAAGAGACAGCATAGTTTAGTTGCAGCAGGTATGGTCTCAAGCGTTTAACCTGTCTAGCGGCTGCATGAAGTTTTTGGTGGAATACAAGTCAACTATATTTAGATCTAGAGCCTTATATAAACTTTTTTGGTCATATTTTTAGTAGTGAACCAATTGACATACTTGTATACTAGCCATCTGAATATTAGTAATATAAGAAATGCCAAATTAGCAGCACCAAGTAGGGTGACCAGACAGCAAGTGTGAAAAATCGGGACAGGGGGTGGGGGAGTAATAGGAGCCTATATAAGAAAAAGACCCAAAAATCGGGACTGTCCCTATAAAATCGGGACATCTGGTCACCTTAGCACCAAGTGTTTCAGAATAGAGCTGTTTGGTGACTGACAATATGTCTGTCAAAACTGATACCTCTGGCACAGTGTAATAGCTTGATAAATGTAATCCAAAAGTGCTGCATTTAAATCAGGAAGTGCGGAGTGTGCACCCTTGAACTTGTAGGTGTGACATCAGAGTGATGGGCCGAGGAAGATGGATTAAAGTGTCTGTATTATTTACACGGTAACGGGTGAATGCACTTTGAAAGCTGTGATGTCAGTGTTCCAATCTGAGTTTTATCTTTCATGATATAAAAGAAAGGAGATATGAAGCACTACGAAAGAGGCACAATCATTTTAACTATTTTTTGAAGCTGAAAGTAAATAAATATAATATCTTACTTTCAAGTGTACAACCTGTCCCTGGCAGGCCTAAAGGATGCTAATATATTATTTTTGTGTGAGAGTTGTGATTAACTGGGTTTGCTTTAAATGCACTGTGAAGAAGAATATTGGATCCAAGGAGAGGTGAAAATGCAAAGATGTTTTGAGGCCAGGGCCTAGCACAATATGGTATTGTTAGAAGTTATCTAAACATAGGGGTATATCGAGGGCCATTGACACGCTAGGTTGGGTATTTATAACACCCCTCTTCAATTTAGAGTATCAACCAAAATGGATGGATTGCCACTGATATTTTACTTCTGAAGATATGGATTTTAAAAGACAGTGTGACCAGTGTGAAAATTTGTTAGTCACTAAACATAGGGGTATATCGAGGGCCATTGACACGCTAGGTTGGGTATTTATAACACCCCTCTTCAATTTAGAGTATCAACCAAAATGGATGGATTGCCACTGATATTTTACTTCTGAAGATATGGATTTTAAAAGACAGTGTGAAAACATATCAGTCCCTGCTACCTGGCATCATAGAATATCAGGGTTGGAAGGGACCTTAGGAGGTCATCTAGTCCAACCCCCTGCTCAAAGCAGGACCAATCCCCAATTTTTGCCCCATATCCCCAAATGGCCCCCTCAAGGATTGAACTCACAACCCTGGGTTTAGTAGGCCAATGCTCAAACCACTGAGCTATCCCTCCCCCAATGATTAGGTTTGAGAGGGGGAGAATATCTGAGTAGCAGGAGTTTCAGTAGTCAGCCATTTCTCATGTAGTGAGTAATTTAGACTTAGAGATGTATCATGCCCTCAGTCCACACATGCACGCTCCAGTGACGTCAGTGGAAGATATGTGTGTGCATTGAGGGCATGATATGACCTCAAGATTTGTCTAAATCAAGAAATTAACTAGGCCAGTAAAATACTGTATTGCATACTATAGTATATACGAGGAGGTATGTTACCAAGCAGGAGCAAATATATCTGTGAAAAAAAGATGGGTGCAGTAGGACCATGCAGAAGGATAGTACCCTCACTTATAGGTTGGCTTCCAGAGTAGATAGAATTTGAATTGAATTGAAATGAACTAGAAGTAAAAGGGTAAAGAACAATCACGAGAAACTGTTATAGACCCACTTGGATAGGATAAGAAAGCTGACCAGGAAATATTTATACTGATAAGAAAGCCTGAAAAATCCAAGAACATCAATCAGAAGAGATTTCAATTACTTTGATAGTGACATGGATGACAATTGTTGAATTACTAAGTAACCAGGCATGTTCTTGGAGACAGTGTAAAGCCATTTTCCTACTCCATTTGCAGGTGGTAGAAAAAACAACAACCATGGTCCGGTGATCATGACATCTTGTTCAAAATGGTCTTAAAACTGTTGGAAAGATAGGTAGCATCTCCAAAATATGGGAATTTTAAAATAACACAATTAACAGAATACACAATGAGTTTACCTTTGATTTTTTTTTGAAAAGTTTACTTACACCCAAATAATAAATATTTAAAAGGACATCATCATGTACAATAGGCCTCACTTTGTCCATTTGTTTCTTAAAACAGTCAGAATTTAGGAGACTACAATATATCTTACATGTGGGTTTATTCTGCTTCCAGTGTTCATGCGTAAGTCCCATCAATGTTAACAACATATACACCTGCACATTTAGAGGAGAATGCACTCCTAAACTATTTTCTGTTTTTAATATACCTTATGAACTTATTTTTTTAACATTATCAAGGGCCTGGTTTTTCAGGGAGGCTGAGCAGTCACAGCTCCCATTGACTTAAATTTGTGCTTCAGGCAGTCAGCACTTCTGAAACTCTTTATTAGAAGGTAAAAATCATGGTTGACGATACAAAATGATTTCTTTTATAAAACAGTAAAGAGATGATTTCACAGGTATATAGCTAGATTATCAAATAAACTATTCCATTGCCAGTAGATCTAAGAAAGACTGTAAATGTAGTTCATGCATTTGCTTCCCACAAATTCTGCCACAAGACATAGCAGTAGCCAGGGTGAAAGTACTATGAAACACTTACCGGTACGGAGGCCTGGCTTCGAGCCCCCAGAAGGGGTGGGGCCTTGGGTGGAAGGGGCAGGACTGGGGGGGTCAGCCTCCCTCAGACAGCCCATTTGCACTTCCTGGCCTGCGCCGCCCGGGACTCTGGAGGCGATTTAAAAGGGCCCTTTTAAATTGCCAGCCCCGGGGCAGCTGCCCCCTTTGTCCCCGTCCGGGCTGCCAACGGGGGTGTGTGTGTGTGTGCAAAAGGGGCAGCGACGTTAAAGTGCTGCCGCAGCAGGGCTTTAAGGGGGGTCCTTTGCCATGGCAGTGCTTTACGGAGAATTACACCCCCACTGTCATCACAGCAAAAGATCTGCAAACTGAGGGTCAAATTAAAAGACACTGGCATGCAGATGTTGTTGGAGTGCGTAGGAGCTTTGTGCACAACAAAAAACAGAGGGCCAGATTCTCATCTGTTATAAATCAGGGTAGGCCTTTAGAAGTCAGTGGAGTTTGTCAAACTTTTACCAGCTGCGAATTTGGCCCACTGAATTATATTTTCCCTTTTGTGGGCAAAGAGACTGAACAGGCAGAAATGCATAAAGATATGCAAAAATAAAGACAGTGGGTCAAATTCCCTGCTCATAATCCAATGGGTTTCGTGGGTGTGACTAAAATCAGAATTTGGACTCCTGGGCTTACTTTCCTTGCATTTTTTTTTCATGTGTTTGGCCTTGCAATGCTGTTTTCACCAAAGGGGAACTGGCCATATGACCCAATGGCCCAAATGCTGCCTTCAGTACGTGTGTCACAGTAGGCATATGAAATAGCTTTTCACTACATTGTCGATGGAAATTACATGCACATATCCAATGGCAGAATTTGCGACTTTATTTGGAAGGCTTTTGCAGTGAAGCAGCAGTTAACTCACACTATCCCCAGAGCTGTGCTGACAGCATTAATGAAGCTGATGCACAAACAAGGAAATGAAGAAAAAGGCATGTTAATTTGAAGCTGCATAAGAAAAGAAATAAAAGTAGCAAGGGACACAATCAACATGTTGAAGCTTTTAAATGCTTCAACTGTTACAGACAATGGAGAGCAAAACAAAGTCTATTTAAAACAGAGTTGGCCCTTTGAGCAGTGTGAGGGACACTGATGTATCTGTTACAGCAATGCAAAGGTCCTTCTTGAAGACCAGCAGCATAAATTACCCACAGCTGTACAGATGAAGTAGGGTTTTGGACAGTCAGACACTCGAAGGAAAGCCAGGGAACTCTGCAAAAAGGTAGTTGGAGGGGAGAGGAGCCTGTAGGAGCACAGATCTCAATGTCCTGTTTATAGTTGGACTGTCCTTTTCTTGTTTGTTTTTTTTATTATGGACAGTTCACCCTTAGTGTAATCGGATGGCAGAGGATTATTGAGGGGTGAGGAGCAATGGCCAAGGAGGTGTTATGCTGCACAATAACCAAAGGAGGAAGGTGTGTGGTGAGATATGGCAGTTGCTAAACCTTAGAAAAGTTATAGCAAGCATTCGCCCCTCTGTAACTGTCCTGGTGCTAGCTGGGATGGAGGAGGGACCATAGACACTCTTCTGAAGCCATAAGTGCTAGGGGTAGCGCTTGTCATGCTGTATCTTGTGCTACATAGTGCTTGTAGCCAAATTGCAGATGCCACGTGCACAGAGCGTGAGAGTGGAAGTGGCTGTCCATTCTTCCTTATTCTTCATGCAGAGATAGCCCTACCTGAGCTCTAACTAGCAAGGATTAAGTGTTGTGGAGAACACTGGCTTAGAGGAAAGTCTTTTGGTGGTGGTAGTAATGCTCTGTTGTACCGTCTTAAAAGTGCTGTTCCAGATGCCCCATTATACAGGTTTTCAAAAAAATGCAGATTGAAGATTGAGTTTACATATATTCCTCCCCCAAAGGAAATATTAACGCAACATTGTAAATCACTGACTAAGCAGCACTGTAAGGAGCAATGCCAAGGACAAAGAGACTCTTAGAAATAGTCTACTACCAACCTCCATTCTCGAGGTGTTCGTAACTCTGAGGTTCTGCTGTACTTGCTTTCTTCCACCTTTTGCCTAACTTTATCTATTTAGATTGTAAGATATTTGTCACGGGAATTGTCTCTTAATAGGTGTTTGCATAGGGCCTAGCACAGGGAAGCCCAAATCTGGTACCTCTAGGCATATAGGAATAATGCTACCTTTTCTTCCTTACCTCCAATTTCTTTATCTCCACCTATTGTGTCTCCTCATATATTTAGATTCTTTGGTTAGGGACTGTTGTTTTATTATATTTGGGCCAGATTTTCAAAAGACCTCAGTTTAGATTTAGGCAATGAAATAAGGGCCAGATTTTCAAAAGTGCTCAACACCTAGTCAGTCCCATTGAGAACATATTGAAGTTGAGGTCTTTTGAAAATCTGGTGCTGTGTATACTTTAGCATCATGGGGAATAATGCCTGATTTAGACTCTGTGGGTACTAGCAAGATGCATATAATTTATAATAATAATAATAATAATAAATTTGTTTTTATTTATTATTTATGGTTTATGATTAATAATAACATATGAAAGTGAAAGGACAGCTAATAGTGGAGATAAGACTATCTCAGTCACCTACCAAAGCTAATGTTTGGATGGAGGCTGGTTTTATTTCTGAGAAAGCAAATGAAGGGTGATCTAAGAATTATAATTAATACGTAGCAATTGATTTTCATCCTTCCGTGAAAACAATAAGGAAGAAGATTAATCTGGGCCAGGGATTATGTCCATGTGCTGACATCACACCTCAAGATGCTGGTAGAAATGGAAAAATATTTGGGATTTATAATCAGTATGGTCTAAAAATATACCTCCAAGAGTGTTCAAAGGAGAGTGGATAGAGGAGACAGATTTTTCTCACAAGTTAGCTCAGTGTCAAAAATATCTTTGATGAGTGAAAAATGACTGCATGACTCTGTTCTAAAATAAACAAATTAAAAAGGCCAGATATTGGCAGTTAAGAGTTGCACTTACTTGTCACGTGGCACTATTCTTAGGATAAAATAACCTGTTCTTAGCACCCAAAAATCAGTAAAGAAAAGTCCACATCAGTGAAAATCACAGCTACCGGCTTTAATGAATGTTTCGTTCTTGCACACAGAAGTGTTAGTTATTGCACTGACTTGAATTTGATGGCTCAAAATAAATCAATGCAGGGCCCTTCGGGAATGTTCTTGTTATTTATCTAATGTGGGCACAAGTCAAAGTTGAAAATTAGTCTATTTAAAGTTGAGTCATCGGCAGCTATGTTCAATATTGATGTATCTTGAGCAAAAATAAAACAAATCATGTGAAAGTGTTAGGAAGATTGAGTTTCATTATTATTTTTACGTATATTATGGTAATGCCTAAAGTCACCACTGAGATTATGGTCCATTGGACGTGGTGCTGGACACATAGTAAGAGACAGTCACTGTCCCAAATAACTGACAATCTAAACAGATAAGACACAGTAACTCACAACCTTTCCAGACTACTGTACCCCTTTCAGGAGTCTGATTTGTCTTGTGTGCTCCAAAATTACACCTCACTACTTGCTTACAAAATCAGACATTAAAATACATAAGTGTCACAGCACACTATTACTGAAAAAATTGCTTACTTTCTCATTTTTGCCATCTAATTATAAAATAAATAAATTGGAATATTGTACTTACATTTCAGTGTATGGTATATAGAGCAGTATAAACAAGTCATTGTCTGTATGAAATTTTAATTTGTACCTACTTTGCTAGTACTTTTTATGTAGCCTGTTGTAAAACTAAGCAAATATCTAGATGAGTTGATGTAAACCCCTGGAAGACCTCACCGTATCCCCAGGGGTACCTGTACCCCTGGTTGAAAACCACTGAGATGAAAGGCATGGAAGTGAAACCAAGGCACAGAGAGGTGAAGTGACTTGCCCAAGTTTATACAGCAGGTCAGTGACTGAGCTGCGAACAGAATGCAGGTCTCCTGATTCCTAGTCCAGTGCCTTATTCACTGGGCCATTCTGCCTCTCCCATTATAGGCAATATAACATCTTGTTATATTAAATGATACTGGGAAATAGAAATACCCACCTTACTTGTTAAAGTTATCCAGTATAAATATATTGATAAATCAATGTTAAAATGATAATGTACTGGTTTTATGTATCCTTTTTTTGGATTTTTCATTATAATATTATGGATTTGTTTTCTTGTTATGCAAAGATGTATCCTAATCTTTTATTATTGTACAGTATAAGGGACTGGTCCAATGCCCATCAGAGTCAATTTTCAGAGGCCCATTGACTTCATGGGGTATTGACTCAGGCTCAGAATGCTTTTACACAGAAGCTTTTTAATATAGTTTGTTTGAGAAAGTGGATTATGATGATGAGGAATTTGGAGATTTAATTTTTGAATAAATCAAGATTTTAGCTTAATTAATATCCACGGTAAACATATGTGAAAATGGAGTCTGCAAATGGGGAAGAGGCTAGGTGGAAGTATTGTACAGTTTATAGTCTTCAGGAGGTAAATGAGACAGAATTTCTGTAAACCTTTCTCAGGTAACTTGTAATGAGTATTTCCAGAAGGTGTCTAACCTCAGCTACTCAGTCATTTATTCTGCTTTTTGCATATGTGTTAAATATTTCTCTTACAACTATAGACGCCAAAGAAAAACAAATGGTACTCAAGGGAAGAAAATGGTATGTGATGTGGTATAAGAATTGTAATGTGATCATTTGATATAATAAAGGAAGCAGTAGGATTTTATACATTGTATTTGCTTAGGAAGGTAACATGAAGTCTTTGTGGTATTTGCATTGCATCTGCAGCTGCTTTTGTTTATAACAGCCTCTGCTTTCTTGCATCCCTTACCCCAAAAATCAGAACTCTTGAAATCACAAGTCACTTTTGAATATCAGGAACCAATTTATTTAACTCGCACACTGGCCAATGTGTACCACTGCCCCCAAAGGACCTGACCCTGCACCCCTGAAATCAGTGGGAATTTTAACGATGACTTTAATAGGAGCAGGAGCAAGCTCTAAAAGTGGGTAACCCCTGTCTTTCTTTAGGGGTTGTCATGAACAAGATATATCACATAACTAGCATAAGTGATGTAGGTGGTTGTATCTTGCCAGCCATTTGGAGGTTTTCAGACAACGCCACCTACATGCCACTTAGCTTGCTAATGATGCCTGAATGTATGCAGCCAGAAATTTGCTGTTGCATGATACGTTTATGGTCACAATTCAGAATTTTGGAGACCATATTTGTTGCTTAGATTAATTATTTTTCACTGATCCATTTTTTTCAACAGCTCCCACTTTCTCATGAACTCTTTCTAATGTCTTGTGCTTTTCTGCATAGATCCTTTCATATTTGTGAGCTACTGAGAACAAGTGCTATCTTTGATTTAGGTTTAACTTTGAGGAATCCATATAGTTTTACCACATGATACCAAATGGATCAAAGAAAGTGGTAGTTTTTAAATGAATCTTGATGATATCACTAATTTTGTTGATGACTTGAGATCTGTATAGAAACATTCACAGAGCAAGAACAGCGGGTAATAGAAGAGGTCACAACTAACTTACATTGCAAGCTGGGCATGAGTAATGGCTCTGAGGTGGAATTCAAGGTATTGGATTTAGCCTATAAAGTCCAAAATGGTTTTCATTATCTGAGAGATTCTCTCTCTCTCTCTCTGTGACATACAGCCACAGGGAATATTGCCAACTCAAAGCAGCCAAACAGCATGTCAAACTCCCCAAAATCATGAGATTGGCTTAGACATCAAGAGATTTTAAAAAAAATTATTGGTCCTTCCCGTTAACCTTCTAGGTTTTTGAACCTTTTGGGTGCGGTTAGTTCACATTGTCAAGCTTGTATCTGCAGCCATGAGGGACAGAATGTACTTTTTTAAATTAAAGCCGAGATTCTCGTGTAATCACATGACTCCAGGAGCTAGTGTTTCAGAACATCACAAAATATTGTGAGACTTCTTATAAAATCATAAGAGCTAGCCACGCAGAACAGAGCTAAGAATGGCAGAGGTTAACTGAACTGAAGTTCCCTTGATATAAACAAGAGGAAGGTTCTAGGAGGCTATCTCCTATGAGGGATCCTTTATTTTGGAAATTGCTTCACCAGAACCCAGATTTGTTAACCTTCTGGGCATGCTACAAAACTCATCTTTTTTCTCTCTCCTCTTAGCCTGTTGAATGTGGAGTGGGCTGAGGTAGATATATTCATGGACAGTCTTTTGCTTATTTGGTGATTTTACTTGATAAGATAGGTGCTCAAAGGACATTTTCGACATTCCCATTTTCTCTCTCATTATTTTGAGTGGTTTTAAAACAAACAGTCAATTTTCATGCCTAAAATTAAGCTACTGAATCCCTACTTAGGCACCTAAAAAATACTCAGTATAGATTTAGGCAATGAGATATGAAAACATCTGTCAAAGTTTCTGTCTGTAACCACAGCAAACCAAACTTCAGTTGTTGGAATCCACTGGCCTACCATACAGTAAACTGACGATTAGAAACTAGTCAGAATGAATGACATGAAGTTCAGAAATATGATAAGTATTCAGCTGTTCATAAGCCTCTCTAAATCCTAGCCAAACCATTGACCTCATCTTCAGTTCTGCCAGACTCCCAGCTTGTTCACATTTCCCTCTGAAGTATGCCCACAGGTCAACAACACCCTAAACATGCCTCTTCTCTGCCCTTCAGGACTAGGGTGACCAGATGTCCTGATTTTATAGGGACAGTCCCAATATTTGGGGCTTTTTCTTATATAGGCTCATATAGGCCCCCATCCCCTGTCCTGATTTTTCACACTTGCTATATGGTCACCCTATTCAGGACTCCCTGCCCCGTGCTATTCCTTTCCTTGAAACATGTGGTGTCTGGGTCCCAATAATGCTCATTGTATATCTGGCACTACTGTACAACTTTCTCTTGCCACTAAGATACCTGGATATGTCAGAGCATATGATATCCCTTCCTCATGAGAATAATGGGTCTCATGGGGAAAGAAGGGATTTCAAACTCGCTCTGTGAACCAAAAGCCAAAATCTATAGAAAGCCCTGAAGTGGCACAAGTTTTAAATAGAAAAACACAGGTTGAGTAGAGCTCTTTTAGGAAGGAGAGGGCGACCAACCCAGGAGAAATTATTGTTCAAACAGTGAGTAAATTTTGGTTCAGCTAATGAAAATGGGCTTAACATGGAGCCTCTGACTGACATAGTGGTTATGAAAAGACCTCATTTCGGCAAATCCTTCCTTAGGTGCCCCCTTTCACCCTGCTTTTCCTGACAGTACCACACTCACGTTCTCCTGGCTTTCATCCAGTGATTGTTTGTTGTTTCTGAGTTCAACTCTGTTTCCAAGGTCTGTTTCTGTCATTTCTATCCTTCTGCTTAGAGCTTTTCTCTCACGTTTCAATCCTCCATCATTATCAAGCCATCCACAGTAATAGTGATACACATCTGCTTCTCGGACTTGCTTTCGGTTTAGTTTGCTTTTGCTCACATGAGTTTATCAAATTTGTTTAAAATATTCTGAATGGGGAAATATTTTCAACGTGGAGCAGGTGGAAGCTTGTTTATGGAAAAATTGCAGAAGTCCCAGATTGCATTTCAAATAAATTAATTGCAGTCTTGAAGAAGAGCAGTCGTTGCAGTCATTTTCTCGGATCTCTATTAATGCCAAGTGCAGGATGTCATTACAATGATAGTGTGAGCAACTCTGGGGAAATTTCTTATCTTGGGAATTTTGTGGGGATGGCAAAGTAGCAAATATGCAAAAAGTTTTGAAAAATGTGCAGCCTTTCTCATAGGGGTCAGAGGGGTTCCGGCACAGATGCGGTATTAAGTGTTTTTGATGATGGAGTATATATTCAGACATAGTTACAAGTGTTTTTGTAGGGAGAATAATACTTGATATCCATTATGATATGAAAGTGTATTTGCATAATGTTCGCTAATAGAAATGAGACATTTATATGAAAATAAGAGTGAAATCCATCCACATTGAGTTACTGATTACCTAGTTTCCAGTAATGCTTAAATGCTATTTTGCTAATGATAAGAAATGTAGGACAGCAAATTTCAATATTCAGCTATCTTTTTCAGTCCTTTTCTTCTCATTGACTCTTCAAACGCTCACTAAGCATAAGAAGAGTTGCGTAGGTGCTAGAGCCAGCGTTTGGGGTCCATGAAGCCCAGAGGTACAGTAACCCCTGATGTGGAGGATGTAGAAATGTCAGGGTAAAATATGTTGTTGCTTTTTTAATGAAGGCTGTAAGATCCATAACCCTTTTCTTGCAAAGATAGCCTTGAGAATGGAAACTGAGTGCAGAGAATGAATGTTTGCCACTGAGAATTCCCCAGCACAAGCACCTGGGTTCCATTTCTCCAACAGCAGGCGAACCAGGGAGGCCATTCTATCAAACGTTTGACCCTTTATGTGTCAGAGACCACATGCTAGAATGCCATTCTGCCAACCTTTAATAGCTTCAAATAAGATCTTCAGGGGTTTTTAGATGATGGCAAGCACATACATATCACAGCCCTTCTTGGAGGGTTTCTTGGGATCCAAATAATTTTGTATTATATATTGACCTATAATTCTTATAGAAGTCTCATCGATAGTGATCTTGAATGTAGCTGGAAACCATGCTACCATACCCCTCAACTACGTGGTGTTCTTAAGTGTTGGTCCTCAATACTGGGCCCTGTTGCATGTCAATCTGCCTGTGAAAATCATCCCTAAATCTGTATCCAGCCCCTGAAGGATCTGCCATGCATAAGGCAAGTCTTAGGCAATGTAGAGGTTTCCATACCATTGTCCCACATGGGGAAAAGAGCTGATATCTGGTTGGTAAAATAGCCTCTTAGGCTTATTGACAACCAGCATAGTTTAGAGTAGCTTGGCCCAAAGCACCCCAGTTTTGACTTCGTGTCCCATTTCTAGTTGCAACAAACAGTCCCCAATTGCAGCTGATAAGGTTGTCCATGATTCCCAACCCTTATCTGGCTTTACACCTTTTGTGACTATGATCTATTCAGACATCAAAAAATTGGGGAAAAAAATTAAGGAAAGGATGGCAAAAGGGCTCCACATGCAAGTGTGGCTGATAGTTTAAAACATTATGGAAAGATTTTGACTCTTCCAATTATTTTAAGGCTTTGGCAAAGGAATAAAATTGCACTAATTGGACTGTAGTTTGTCGTACAAGAGTGTGGAATGAATGTTTTATCATTCCTCATTAAATCTATGCACCTACATATTACCAACATTGGTACATAATCACTCTTATTTTCACGTTATGAATATTTTCAAATAATTTTAAGAGTGTTAAACAGAAGATTATCTTTTGTTTATTAATTTCAATTCACAGTTATCTCATCAGAAAGCACGAATGTGGTAACATAGACTGTGGCTTGCAATTATAGTTTTTTCGCAAGAAAATAAAATGTAGAAATCGCTTTCCAAAAATATTTTTGAACTACGGACTACAAATGGAATCTTAATTAAAACAACTGGTGTGAATATATTATTAAAGCTGGAGAGCTAACACAGTAAATTAATAACAGGTTGAAAACATTCAGATGCCTTGAGTTTGAATTGGCACATCATATTAGATTAGTGGCCAACACTGGCAAGCTACCATTGTGAAGAAATTAGCAGTATTGTTGTAGCTATAATATCACCTTGATTGTATCTTCAGTCTTTAACAGAAGTATCAAGTATTCATGTGTTTGCAGTAAATGATTGTAAGCTTGTTCGGGCAGGGACCATCTTTTTGTTATGTTTGTACAGTGCCAAGCACAATGGGCTCCTAGACCCTTTAAGAGTACAAATAATTAATAATAATAAGTGGTTTTAAAGCATTATTATATTGCAGTAGCCTGATGAGGTAGGTAAATATTTTCATACCTCTTTTACGGCACAGAGAGGTTAAGTGACTTTGAGGGCGCACAGTGAGTTGCTGCCAGAACTATGTATTCCAGACTCCAATTCCTCTGCTCCATGAGGCAACACTTCCTCTTTTCAGTTACTTTACCAAAACTTCCTCAAGAGAGCTCATGGTTACTCCTGCTCTTTCCTGCCCATTAGTCTCATTTTGTGGCTCCCTTCTGACTTTCATCACTGAGGATATATCCAATGGCATCTTGCAGAGATGTTTATTTTTCAGCCTCCTCCTGTGCGGATTTCTGTGGCCCAGTTGTATATGGTTCAGTGCAGATGTTCAAGGGACAAGGATCTGGTGCAGGACTATTCCTGGCTTGTGCTGTTGGCAGATCTAGCCGGTCTCAAAAGGGGCTGGGAGGTGGGAGGGCCCTGGTGCTGCCCCATTCTCCCTTTGCAGCTGAGCCATTGGCTTACGGAAGGGTTCAACAGTGGGCTTATAACCTGTATAGCCTATTTGCTCTGTGAGACTGGGCCGGTGCTATAACTAGGCGACCCTAGGTGGTCGCCTAGGGCACCAGGATTTGGGGGGCGGCGGGCAGCTGCCTCCCGGCTGCCCACTCAGCATCTGAGCGCGGAGCTGGGGGGCAGCCGTGGCGAGCTGCCCCCGGCTTCGCCCTGCCCCCGGCTCCCCGCTCAGCTCCCGTGGGTGGTGGGGGGGGGGAGCTGAGCGCCCGCGGGTGGGGAGGGGGGGGCTGAGCGCCTGCAGGGGGAGGGGGGAGGCTGAGCTCCTGTGGGTGGGGGAGCTGGCTGGCGGGGGGTGGCCTTGTGGGGGGGGGGCGCAGGGCTGGTGCAAGGAAGTTTCACCTAGGGCGTGAAACTTCCTTGCACCGGCCCTGCTGTGAGGTATTGTAGCTTCCTGAGGCGCAATACTTTCTTGAGCGCTCATTGTCTGGCTCCTTAAAGACATAGCTGTACCCTATGTTTGTAAAGAATCAGTTTCTGTTAGGTAGTTTATTTTATAAAAGTTTAAAAATTAAAAAAAGCCTAAAAAGAAAAGAAAAGGTTCCTGTAAGATGTGATTATATTGCCTCCCTCTTCTCTTCTTTCTGGATGTGAAAGACTAGAGCAACAATAATAAACAAGAAAATGTTAGTTGCTCTATACCTTCATTAGCATCGTAAAAAAGGATTCAGAATAAATATTAAAGGCTTCTTTTTTAAAAGGTTACAGATTTACATGCTCTCCTCTACAAAAGAGGGAACCTTAAAAGGAGAGAAGATATAGCTGAGGGATTTGTTACAAGAGCTTCATCATGTTTGCCTTTTGGGACAGTGGACTGGCTTGAAATGCAGATAGATTGTGAGTGAAACTCGAGTTCAGCTTTATCCTTTTTCAGTGGCCCATCATGAACCCTGGATGTGACAATGACATTTTTCAGTTAGGTTAAGTTACCATAGTGGTGATATGAAAATTAAACGGTTGCACCTGAAATTGTGGAAATTAGATGGTAATGTTTTGTGCTAAAGCAATATGAAGTACAAATCCTTCTGCTTCATACAAAAAGCTCAGAAAAAGGGTGTACAATATAGCTCACTTTTATTTTTAAAAATAAAACTTGCTTTGTGTTGCCTTCCTTAAAAAAAAAATGCAGCCTAACACCTTATTAATCACTGCAAACGTCTTATGTTGTTTCTCACTGAATTTAAAAACATGGAGAAATAGCTGAGGGCACTTGACTAAAATGCACTTTGGGTAAAGGCCTGATCCAGAGCTCACTAAACTCAATGGCAAAACTCTTATTGACTTCAGTGAGGACTAGACCAGGCTCAAAGTGTTGCAATTATCATTAAGAATTGATGGTGTGGCATGGGCTGTAGTGCAAAACAGGGTATGTCTACCCTTGGAGCTGGGGGTGTGATTTGTGTCTCAACAAGACAGCATTAGGCATCACGGAACTAGTGCACTAAGAATAGAATGTAGTCGTGGCAGCGCGAGCTGGCCTAGGTGCCTGAATATGTGTCCATCAGAGACCCTAGGTATGTACTCAGGGTGGCCAGCCCGTCCTGCGGCTTGTGCTGCCACAGCTACATTCTGTTTTTTGCACACTAGCATGATGAGAGCTAGCATGAGTATGTCTGGGAATCACACACCCATAGAAACAATTCATTCTGCTTCTGAGCTGTTCACGTGAGAGTCAACTAACAAAAAGACTCTTTGTCCTATCTTCTAACAGATAGTGTTCTGAAAAATCTAAGGTACGGCAGAGGCACATTCAAGCAAGTTTAAATTAGGCTTTTTTATAAGATGAAGACTGATTTGGAAGTTGAAGACGGTGCACTCCAATCTGCAAAAACCTTGCTGACTTCATATTTCCTTAGTACAAACATTACCTCTTGTTTCCAGAATTGTACGTGTAAGCTTTCAGTTTGAATATGACTATGTCATTTATTAGAATACTACCAAGAAGACAGTGTCTTAGGGCTGGTCCACACTAACCCCCCGGTTCGAACTAAGATACGCAACTTCAGCTATGTGAATAAAGTAGCTGAAGTCGAAGTATCCTAGTTCGAACTAAACAGTACTTACCGTGGGTCCACACGCGGCAAGCAAGCTCCCTCGTCGACTCCGCTTACTCCTCGCGCGGAGCAGGAGTACTGGTGTTGACGGCGAGCACTTCCGGGATCGATCTATTGCGTCTAGACGAGACACGATAAATCAATCCTGGAAGATTGATTACTACCCGCCAAATCAGGCGGGTAGTATAGACGTACCCTTAGTGTTCTCAATACTCATCTGTCAATGGAAATTTTGTGCTGGAGTTAGGACTTAGGCACTAGCAGGGCCGGCTCTAACATTTTTGCCGCCCCAAGCAAAAAAAACCCCAAAAAACCCAAGGGCCGGCCGGAGCACCGCGGGGTGGGCGGCAAGCCCGGACGCAGCCCCAGTCTCCTGGCTGGCCGGAGCGCCGCCTGCCCCAATAAAACACACACACACACACACACTCATTTGATCACCGCCCCCCGAAGGTGCCGCCCCAAGCATGTGCTTGGTAGGCTGGTGCCTGGAGCCGGCCCTGGGCACTAGGCTTGATACGTATTTCAGCCATGACCAATGTTGTGGAAAGCTTGGAGGTTGGGGCTTCAGAAGAAACAACACTAAATCCTGGTGCAAATAACAGCAGTGGCAAAACTTTCACTGACTCTTGTGAGGCCAGGATCTCATCTTTTCTCTCCCACCCCTAAATATACATATGACCATTGCATACTTTTGTTACTAGAAACCCTTGGGTGCTAATCATGCAATCGCTCATGCCTCTGTATAACTTCACACACCTAAGTAAAGCCACTGAAATGAATGGGACGACTCACATGCAGAAACTTAAGCGTGTGCATTGGTGTTTGCAGGATTGGGGTGTAGGTTTGGCAGAAATGTTATCATGGCCCTGGGCCATGGGCCTCTTCACAGTTGAGACTGTGAAGAGGAAAATAAATTGGTAAAGGTGTTTTGTATCTTAGAGCAGGCTCGAAAGTGGCAGGTAGGGGGAATTGATTTTTGTAGCTCTTTAGCTTAGAGAGTTTGCAAGCTTTGTTTGAGGAATATGCATAATTTTGAAGTGAATGGCAGAGTATGTGTTTTGTGTTTCATTTAATAAAGCTGTAGTGGAGCTTTTCACTGTTGCCTTTCTTCCCCCCAATGAGCTTTTTTCAGGTTGAGGAAAATCACAGCCACCCTGGTCTGGGTTAGACATAAAAATATTGCTTGAGCAGTAATATTCACAGATCACACAGTAATATTAGCAAGTTGCTTAGGAGACACACAAAGGAATAATCATAATTCAAGGAGTGCAATATTTACTTCCCCTGTAAAATATCATGAACTTTCATTGAATATAACTAAATGGCTTCAGTAAGTTCCGCAGAGCTGAAATAGGAATCAATTTGGTCTTGTATGTCTCTGGGTGTATTCTGTTAAAATATTACATAAGTTTCTATGTCCTGCAAAATAGTACACCATTCCCCTGGACAATACTGTAATGTTTACAGCAGCCTACTTTCCTTTCATTATATAATTCCTTGTAGTGCCTTTAAGGATGTTCTGTACACAAAAGCAGCAATTTTTCAAAGTTAAAACTCTAACAGATCAATGTAATCAGGTCCACTAAGCTAGGAACACAGGGCACTTCATGCTGCTGGCCAGGTGGATTAATAAAAGTACAGAAGTTGTACAGAAGCAAGAAAAATATGAATAATTCTTATAAGTAGACTCCTAGTCGTCTTATTTCAGGAGAAATTTACAGAAATAGCCATCTGCCTTACATGTTTCTAAGGCATCTGTCACCATGTCCTTATCATTTTGGCCCTGATTCTGAAAAAGTCTGTGTATGGAGGCCCAATAACTTCAGCGAGTCTGATCCAGGCCTTTGCTTGTAACCTCATCAGGCCAGAGACTAACCTTTATTTGGGTCTTGTACAACAGTGAGCATGTTGTTGTTCCTTAGCAAGTAAGAGACATTTTAGTACATTCATTGTGGCTGTTGAATATTCCTTTGTAGACAGTCCAATGTAATTCAGTGCTTTAACAAGAGCAGGGCTTCATTACGCAGTGAATTACTAAGCTGTGATCAGTATCCGTTCGGGGCCACATTGTGTACAGCCCTGTTTATAGGGTAGTGTAGAGCTGCCCTGCCCCAAGGAGGCACTCTCCCAGAGTTCCCTGGCACACTTAAAGGGATCCTCTTGGCTGGGGGTCATAGACCAGGCAAATACAATTTCCATCAGTCACTGAGGGGTGCACATTTCAATCAGGCCTGGGGGCGGGGGGCGGGAACCCACGGATTGGCTGCTTTCCCCACTTCCTTGCTTCCTGGAGTGTAAGCAGCCAATCAGGGCTAGTTCAGAAAACAATTAGAATTCTCTTGCCCTCCTCTCAAGAGCTGAAGCCGTTCTCACAGGAGGGAGGAAGAAAACCCAGCAGATCAAGCAGCCCTGCTCTCCACCCTCACCGCCCTGTCCTGTGAGCAACTTGACAGCTCCTCTGCTTTCCCCCCCTGCAACACCCACCTTAGGAAGGGGGAGGAAAGACCCTGTAGCAGCCCCTCCTTCCTGGCCTGGAAGAAGGGGATGGAGACCCCCACGCCCCAGGAGCTGCGGGAGGAGTAGAGATGAGGTGGGAGAAGGGAGGAGCACAATTGATAGAGGAGCTGGGGGCAGAATTAATTGCACAATTGAGGAGTAGAACAGATGTGATTTTTTTTTTATTTCTCTAGAAAATGATGGATTCCCCCACTTTTTTAGACTTTAAGCTCTGGTTTAGATAGTCAGTAGACTCCGTCCTCTTCCCCTCCCAGGCCACACTCTCTATCCCTTTATCTCCATATTAAAATAGACTAAATGGTTAAAATCTTCCTATTAGCTTTGCTTCTATTACTCTATACATCTTTCTTAAAGGCACACTTTCAAGCTGTTTCCCAGTAATGTGTACTGTCGGGTCTGTGATGAGCTAAATCATTGGGAAGAATATAGCTTCATTTTCATTTTAAGATTTTGCCTTTAGAAACTGAGGAAGATCACACCATCCTAGCAAATATTAAATATTTATTTGCACCTATTACAACATAATGCAATAAAATTACACCCGCTGTAGTTGTAAAATAACAATTATTAGAGCTTGGCAGGAAACATTTTTCCCTATCCGCAAAAAATATTTGTCTGGAAATCAGATCAAAAAGTCCAAAATCTTTAGGGTGGGGGAATTTTTTGCAAACCAAAAATCTGAAAAAATTCAGTGTGGGTCGATCAAAACATTTTGAGTAGTTTTAGGCCATTTATATTTTTAAATTGTTTTGCTATAATTAGCTCAACTTTCAAAATGTAAAGTAGTTTTGAACCTGAAAACCAGAATTTTTTTATTTTGAAAATGTTAAATGGGAGCCACACATTCGAATGTCCTGACTTTCCGTACAGTCTCATCCAAATTATGTTTTCCATTATATTATTAAAATGAAGATTCCAAATCACACCATGCAGTAATTCCGTGGCTTTTTTAAAATTTTAATTTGTATCCTCATATTTTAATCTGAATAAGTATGACATTAGTTGCCACATTTCCTTATGGCTGTCCATCCACACTGTGGCTTTGACCCTTCTAATGCATCCACCTACAAGTGGATGCCCAATTGGAGCATTGGTTGCAGGAATCCAACCATGCAAATGTATTTGCAGGATTTGGGCCTAAATCCCAGGATTCTGAGAGACTGTGATTCAGCAAATGCCTTCAGGCAAATGCATAATTTGAAAGCCTGCTAAATTAGATCCAGAATTACTATTTCTTACCCTATTCAGCTGTTCTGTAGATTTATTTATATATATATATATAAGTGTATCAGTCATTAAAGAATACACTATGAGCCAGATTCTCAGCTGGTGTAAATCAGCATAAATCCATTGACTTCAGTGGAGCTATGCTGACTAACACCAGCTCAGGATCTGGCCCTGTAATCGTAACCCAGGAAACATAAAATTCCATTTCTAAAGCATTATATAGTGCTATAAACTCTGATTTTACAGATAAGAATTGACATGTATCAGCTTTGATCACTGCAGAGCTAAATATGTTGTTGAAATATCAAACTAAATATGCGTCTGCAGCTTTGCTGAATTCTGTGTAGACATTTGTAAACTGCTTTATGCTCCACAGTTACAAAAAGGAAAAAAGGACATGTAAGAGCATTTTTAATAGCAAGGTTGTAAAGTGCTGTGAATGTAAAAAGCTGAAGCCTTTATTGGTGTCTTCAGATAAATAGATTGTTGTTGTCATTTCCATAGTAACAGAAACCCAACCAAGTCAGAGTTAAGGAAATTGGGTTTTTGCTTGTTTTGTTTTTAATTTTGAAAGAATTTTCTTTTGCAAGCTAAATTTGCAGCATGGAAACTCAACTAAGTGCTTACTCCTATAATTGCTGTCTGGGCAGGAATACCTTTCCCAAGGTCAGTTATGTCACACTTTTTTTTTTTAATCTTACCACTAGAAAGGGAAGCCATGTTGTAGCTAAAACCCTATAATGAGTATTCCTTTGGTTTAGTGGCACAGATCAATGTCACTGTAATTAAGGTTCTGTTAGTATTTCCATTATGTATCTCTTTTGGAGGGGTTAAAACAAAACCCCTTTCTACAAAATTGTTCTAGACATAAATTTGGCTGCTATGCCCAGCCATAGAAGTTGAAGATAGTGACTAATTGCAGCTCTGTATTTCCTTGCTTTTATAAATGTAATTCTGACTGTGAATATTTTAGGGCCAAATCCTATGCAGAGGCAGAGTAACAAATACGCCTATTTTGATTCGCGTGGGTTTAGAAGAGGGAAAGGAATGTCTCCTAACAAAGCTGATCCGTTTCTGTAAGACACTGTACTTGTAACCACCTAAACTCCGAAAGGTATGAACTCCCACATTCATTTCAGTGAGGTATTAACTCATATGCCCTGCGTTGTTATCATGAATAATTTTCATCCCTCTGGTAAGAAAAGAGAGGCAGGGGCACAGATCTTCACAATTTTCTGTGGCCACTGTCTCATTTTGGTGCTACAAGTGGGTGTCATTTCGGAGAGTATCACCCATGTTCCCCCGCCCCATCAAGAGCAAACGCCAAGCCCATGAGTATATTGAAGCCCCACCTTGGGGAATCCAAGCTGACGCAGCCCAATGCAACTGAGAATACACACAGTCATATTTTGAACATCTGCACAACTTATTGAGAATGGTGTTTTGCAGTGGCGACTCACATAGGAAGAGCTTCTGCCTCCCCTCTACTTAATTCAACCACAACTATCCCCAATGTACCAGTAATAATGATAAATACCTATCTCTTATGTAGCTCTTTTTAACAGTAGACCTCAAAGCACTTCACAATCTTTAATGTATTTATCCACACACCACCACAGGGAAGTGCTGAGAGATAGGGAAGTGCTGTTATCTCCATTTTACAGATGGGAAACTGAAGCACAGAGGGGCTAAATAACTTGCCCAAGGTCACACAGGAAGTCTGTGGCAGAGGAGGAAATTGAACCCAGGTCTCCCAAACCCTAGGCTAGTGCCCTAAACATGTAAACGTTTGAGAAAATTATCAGGTGACTAACAAGTGGTAAGCAGAAGAGGAGGCTGAAATAATTGAATACAGTTTTCACTAAACTGAATGAGGACGTTGTCCAGTACAAAAAAAATGATGTGATAAGTAAAGACTGTGCCATAATGCAAAAATAATAGGGAGCAGAATTAAGTCAACCTTTATTCTGGTGTTTCCTAACTTTTGCGTGATCCAATTTGCAACCTTTATAATGTTCTTTTAACATAATTTGTGCAGTAGAGATGGTCCAAAACTTTCCCCTCATATATAAAAAACAAAACAAAAACCTGATTTTTTTTGTTTTCAGTAATTTTCAGCACTGACAACCAAAAACGTTTGTCCAACAGTGCCGAAAATTGAAAAAAATACCACCCCAGTTTTAGGTTTTCAGGTTCCAATTAAATATCAAAATTCTCAAGGAATGCAGACATTTTCTATAAAAAATAAAAATAAAAAATGTTTAGTTGAAAATCCAATTTTCTATTGGAAAACAATATAGATGGAAAATTTTGACAGCCTTAGTAGGCAGTTTACCTATCCACAGGTGCCTTTTCCCAAGATCTGGGAAATCATGGATTTTCTGGGATCACTCTCATATAGGTGGAAAAAGGGGGAGTAGTAATATGTGGTTAGTTATTTGGAACAAAATATCTCTGCAGTGGTCCAAAATGGAGAAATAAGGGAAGATTCTGAAAAGAAAAACTTCACTTGCTAAGGGCAGATCCAGCCCAATGTTCATAAAATTTTGATCTATTAGTTACAGTAATAATAACAACTAACTTTTAGGAAGTGCTTTTAATCAGTAGATCTCAAAGCACTTTGCAAAGGAGGGCAGTATCATTACCCCCATTTTACAGATGGGAAAACTGAGGCATAGAAGTGATGTGACTTGCGTGAGGTGACCCAGGCCAGTGGCAGAGCCAGGGATAGGACCCCAGTCTCCTGAATTGTAGTCCAGTGGTCTATCTATTAGGCCACTTTGTCTGTAGCTGTTTAGGCTTTGTTAGCCATGGAATATGAGAGGATTAGTCACCAGTCTTGGTACCAAATACCTTGGTACCAAGATATGAATACTTGGTATTCATATCTTGGCTGGTTGGGGAAACTGATAATGTCTTTCAAAAAAGACAAAGGTAATACAACTGTGGTTTAGGAAAGGACTAATAATGATCTTATTTGTTATTTATATTGTGCCCTTTTCATCTAAAAGGAACCCAAGACTCCTTGAAAAAAAATATATATAGAGAAAGTACTTCTTGCACCACTCTAGACATGCACAGTGGGACACTAGAGATTCTTAACAACACACAGCAATGCTATACAAGTTTAGAACAAGGCAAGGTGGTCTTATCCATTTGAAACTATAGTGGGAATTGAGAGTACAGCTTCCTAAAATGGAATTTTCTCAGAATAGGAGTATAACTTAATATCACTATTTTTTTCCTGAAAATATCATGGAATCCCTAATGAGTACAAGTGCTCAGAACATGAAACAGTCCAACCCCCCCCCAATAAAAAAATCAGTAATGACTCAGATGCCAGAGTATCAACTAGTGAATCACTTCTTCCTGTAGCACCTAGGTATTCCTTAGTGATATCCCATCCAAATACAGACCTGGGCTGACACTACTCTTGTAAGATCAAACACAAGGTAGCTTAGCTATAGGTAGGAAACAGAGAACAAACAATGACCTGGTAGAATGAATTGTTTGCCATTGTAATTTAGGTTCTTGAGGAAAAAGTGAAGATACCACTGAAGTGGAGCTGAAAAATGAAGATTAAGAAGAAAGGCAACCCACACATATGTGAAAGTTAGTTTGTAAAAGTTGTTAAGAGGTGATGTTGCTTAAGATATCAGGGTTAGTCGGAAAAGGCAGGATACTAACTAGAAAGCTGACTGAGCTAAAAAGAAAAGCAGAAAGAGAGAAGCTTTCAGGTGGAATTGCTTTAAAAAGTTTGAAAACTGAGGTGATGAAAAAATTTGACTGTCATTTATGCTGTCTGGGGAAATGAGATGCCTCCATATTGAATTCCGACAGCAGTATACCCACTCCACAGAAAATGAGCAGGTATATAAGAGCCAACAAAATACTAAGTCTCCAGATGAAGATGTGAATGAGCAAGTGTTTGTGCTACAGAAGCTCCAAAACTGAATGCAGGCAAGTCATCTTGAGGGAAGATTGAAAGGGAAAATATTGCGGGTTCAGGAAAGGGTATAGAGTTTCTGACCAGATAACTCTCACTAAGGGAGACAAGTACATAGTGCTAGTACACAGAAAAGATTTGTTGGTTTATTTTATCTTTGGAGAGTTGGGGCCTTTGGCTCGGCTGAATGTTTATGCTAAGCCAGCGTTGAAACTTCAGCTCTGTTTGTAATTCTACATTCACCTTTCCATTTTTTTCAATTTTAACATTTAAGTAGAATAAATAAGACTCTGTGGAACAGTATTTACCTATTGATTCTTGAGTTCTTATCACAGTACTCCTAGAGAACTTTTTTTTTTATTAAGCTATCACAAGTGAACTAGGACATTATTTCCCATTGGTGAGCTGTCAAAAGTTCTTAAGCACCAACATCAGCGAGGAAGCGTTTCATGTTGTAACAGGGTGGCTTGTCCTGTCGCTTAAGGGCTAGGGCCTGTGGTTAGCCAACCCTGATTTCTAAGGAGGCACACCTGAACAAGGATCACCCGTTTCCTCTGTAAAGGGCAGGAGGAAGCTGCAGAGACTAGGGGATGCTCAGAGAGAGACAAGCAGAGAGTAAGTCCTTGCTGGGAGCAAGTAGCCTCCAGCAGGCGACCCTGCATTTTCAGGGAAGAAGCTCCAGTCAGGGAAGGTCTGCAAGGCCCCTAGCAGGAATACTTGAAGCAGAAACTTGATGGAGATTTGAGAACTTTTATTTTGAGATTTTGTTATGTTAAGAAATCCAGCCCAGGGATGGGTGTTGCTGAACTTAAGAAGAGTTAGTGTGTGGAGCATTTAAGAAGCCCCTTGAAGGGGAAAACTGAGGCAGGGTGCCAGCCAAGTGACTTCAGGACATGAGGGGGCAATGGGAAGGTAGCTGGCCCATTGACATGCATGAATTAACAAGCACTGAATAATCCTAGCATACCAAGGAATAGAGCAAATGGCTAAAATAGTTTATATTCAAAAACATTTAAAGCACAAAATAATCAATGATCATGAATCTGAAGTTTTTTGATGTGGACAATATGAAAAATTAATGTTCTTGTAACAATGGGAGGAGCTAAGTCTTGTGTAAACTCAGATAATATATTTGCTGACCAAAATCCCCCAACTGTGGGCCTGATCCAACTCCCACTGATTCCAATGGACTTTGGATCACGCTCTGTATCCTTAGAAAAACAAATGTGATTTAGTGATTAGAGGAAGAGACTAGGAATGAAAAAAATCTTGTGTTGTATTCTAGACTCTACCTCTTACTTGCTATGTGACCTTGGGCAAGTGACTTAATTTTGTTGTGTGTTCATGTGACTCATCTATTAAATGTGAGAAATACCTATGTGAGGAGAGTTTAATTATGATTTATGAATTGGTTTCAAATCCTCCAATGAAATACCAAGTTATGTGGTTTTAGCTACAATTTTATCAGTATTGCTAACCCCAACCATTCAAAAATCATGAATCAGGTGCCCCAAATTCATGAGTTTTGACTTAAAAATAACAAAATAAAAGAAAACGTGGGGTGGGGGGGTTGCCTTCAGTTGTTGAGCCTTTTCAATGCACATGGATGGCTGTTTCAAGCTTTTCTCTGCAACCATGGGGGTGAGAAACTTCCTCTCTCATGAAAGCTGAGAGATGCAGTCACCTGACTGCAGGAGCTGGCGCGTTAAGTAATATATTGAATATTGTGAGACTCACAAGAAAACTGTGAGAGTTGGCTACACTGTTGTATGGTTTTTTGCCATGGTCTTATGTGTTTGAATTAGTGACACTGCCTCTTTCGTGCCTTCAAACCAATTTTCTCTACACATGAAACATCTGAATGGGCCATTCCAGCAGAAAAATCCAAAAGTAGACTTTACTCACATGTATATTCATTAACTTGCATCAATCCATGTTTGCATCAAAACCACTAGCTCAGTGGTTTGAACGCTGGCCTGCTAAACCCAGGGTTGTGAGTTCAATCCTTGAGGAGACCATTTAGGGATCTGGGGCAAAAATCTGTCAGGGGACAGTACTTGGTCCTGCTAGTGAAGACAGGGGACTGGACTCAATGACCTTTCAAGGTCCTTCCAGTTCTAGAAAATTGGCATATCTCCATTTATTATTTATTTATTAATCAGAATTAATCTCCTAGGTAAGGGTTTGCAGGATTCTGTGCGGTTGTTGTTTCTGATCTTTTTCATAAACTAAGAGAAAAGAAAGCAAGATTCAGGCTGAAATTTACAGAGCTGATGCCCAAAGATTGATTATTGAGGTGCCTAAACAAGCATAGGCGCCGACTCCGTGGGTGCTCCGGGGCTGGAGCACCCACAGGGAAAAATTGGTGGGTGCTCTGCACCCACCGGCAGCTCCCCGCCCGCCCCGGGGCCCACGCCTAGCTTACCGCAGCACCGGGCGATGTTGTGGGGCCCCCGACGCCGGGCGACATTGCGTCGGCGTCAGGGGTGGGCCCCCGCGACGTCACTCAGCGTCGGGGGCAGTGCCCGGTGTCGGGGGCGGGGCACCGCAACGTCGCCTGGCGTCGGGGGCGGGGCCCGATGCCTGGTGTCAGCACCCAGCGACACTGACAGAAGTTAGCGTCACTGTAAACAAGTGCCTATCTATGGTTTAACTAAGAGTTTCAGCTAACCAGGGTTCTATTAAATGGGTATTCTGCAGTAATTGTGACTGAGCTTCTGTAATCTAGTAGCTCAATTTTCTTCTCAATAACATAGTTAGAGATTCATTGCAAGTCTTTCCCTGCCATTTGGTGTCTTCTCTGTTTCTGCCTCAGCTGAGAGGATTTTTCCCTATTTATTTAATTTGTTGTTTGTGATTTTATTTATTTATTTACATAGATGTGTTGAAAAGAAATATATATAGAAAGTGTTATGTCCTATTGCGTTCATAAGTCCTGTGGGGCCATTAAGGCCCTTTATGCCAATAGATCATTTACTATTGAATGTTCATTTAAGTACCAAGTGTAGAGACTGGAGACCTTCTAGTCATGCTTAATCCATAGACTGAAGAATCTCCAACTGTGCTATGGCTCAATAGCCATTATAGCTAACATGGTAATAAGATAGATATCAAGAAGCCTTCAATTATACATTTATGTAGTAGACATGGATGCAGTAAAAAGTAGCTACTAAGACAAATGTTCCGATGTATCATTTCAGTGAAGTAGGGAATGTATGAAGTAATCCCAAAACACTCCTTGACAGGCAGTGTCTCGCATCCTTCCATTCAAGTAATTATAGTCCCTTTGGAATAGTTATGAACTCGGTGGTAAAACAAATACAATACAATCCTACAGAGATATTGTGCCTTTGACTTTTTTACTTTATCTTTTGTAAAGATTGCAACCAAACAGAGACAAGTAGGCAAACAAGGAGGTATTGACAGAATAAGCCCAAGAATCAGTACGTGCATGTTTTACGTGCTGGTTCATATCTGAGCTTGTTGTATACTGTAAAATCTTCACACACTTTACATAACATCCATAAGTAAAAGGTATCTGCCAAATATTCAATGATCTCTTGTTCCTTTTTAATTGATGCACTTATTCACAGAACTCCAATTGAAAAGGAAAGACTCCATCTTATTATGGTTGGAAATTTGAGCCCCAATTTAGCAAAACACTTTAGAATTACTTTAGTCTAACTCTGTTCAATATGCTTAAGTCTCATTGAAGCCACTGGGCTGTTAAAGTCAATGGACATAATTACATGTTTAATGTTTGGCACATGCTTAAGCCATCAATTATCTCAAATTTGTACATCACAAGTATGGACTGTATCTAATGGCAGATATTTGGCTAAGAAGATCCAGTTGGTAAAATAATTTGTATAGCTATTATCACTATTCTGTGTTCTTATCAGTTTCTTCCATTATCATATCGATCTGAATATTAGTAAAAGCACATTCAATGTTGCATTAGATTTTGGGCAGGAATTAAGCAAACGAAACCCCCCAAAATATTTTGAGCATCTTCAAACACTTGGTCAGATTTTCATACGTGAGCTCCTAAATTGTACCTGACAGATCCATCCTTGCATGGATACTTGTATTTATAGCTGCCTGTTTTGTGCTCCTCAAAACTGATTTTTGTGTGCCAGACAGCCTCATAGGCAAATCATTACCCAGTTTGTTCAAACAAATGATGGTTTTGTATACATTTGGAAACATGACCTGCAACAGGGGCAAATAACATGGTTCATAATGTGTGCTGCAAAATCCAGGTGCAGTTGGATGAGTTAAGAGACTGTTTCATCTGAAGTTCATATTCTTCACAAGTTTAAGTCAAACCTGTTATTATTTTAATAAAGATTTGATTTTCACTTTTTAATATTTATATAATCCTTTGTGAAATATTGAAGGAAACAATCAGGTGAGACGTGTGAGATGAAATGGAGCAATAAAAATTATGCAGAATGGATAGAAATGCATTACCAATGTAGCTAACTCTAATGATGATGTATTACCATTTAAGAACTGTACATTAATGCCCTGGTAGTATGTATTCCACAGGACATTAAAGTTTCTGGAGAATATCTTCTGGAGAATACACTTTTCCACAAAAACTCTGTTTTCATCCTGTGATATCATTTGCAATATTTTCATGTCATTAATGCAGACCAGACAGTGAGACATCAGTGGTTATAAATCCCATGATTATAAGGTTTTCATTATTAGATCAGAGATATAGGTTGCTCTGGGTCAGCTGTTCCTGACCAAGGTTTTATATATAATGAAACGAGAGGGATGGATGGATGGATAGACATAATATATAGAATGTATTTATGGATTCTCCAACACAACTCTCTCCAGTACATTCCTCTCCCCAAAAACACAAAGTGAATCCCAAACTTGACAATATACATTGCTTAAAAGACTGGGAAAAAAACAGTGTTTACAAGAACTTAACTCCACACAGTAGAAGAGAACTATTATTTCAACTGTAAAAAGAGGCATAAAGTCTTATTAAATAATGGCACAGATGGTAATCCAAACAATGTCAGCTCTTGCAGAAGAAAAGGCATTACTGTGTGCTAGGTGGCTTCAAATGTATATATTGCATAATGGTAAACTGCAGACAGTAAAAATGTGATGTAGCTGCAGTCACTACATTAATAAGATGAATATGCCAAGATCCCAAAAAGCATCATCTACATAAAAATGATGTCCCTGGCAAAACAAAATTATCAGGTTTTATGCTATTTGAACAAAACAACAGCAGGAAAATACATGGACACCTTGAAAAACAAACCAACCAACCACATTTAACTGAAATACACAGAGGGAGAGTTTTGCCCTGAGAGTAATGAGCATATGGCTTTTACTGCCCCAGGAGATCTTAATAGAACCCACTCTACCCTGAATTCAAGAAAAATATGGAGCTGGTATAGAAAGAACTATTTGTGTACAAGTAAAATTAGATGCTTAACCATGGTGATTCATACACACATGCACAAGTTTGGAATGATCACAAATGTTGAGGCACAGAAGATGTTTGCCCTCATCAGTTATTGGTAAGAGCTATAGGGTTTTTAAGTTTCTCTGGAGCAGTGATCATCCATTAAATAGTCATAGTCCCACACAATCATTTTCCTGTGACTTCAGGAAATGACACTTGCTGCACCTTGCTCATTATATGTGTCTGGTTCTGGTTAGTGGCAATCAAATATTTATTTTATTTTGTTCATGAAACAATCATGTCTGTGTGTAGCATAGTTTGGGCCACATTTACGTCAGCTTCTGCCACTAAATACAGTGGTTTAGTTTACTGGTAGGAAGTGCATTAGGGGAAGAGTTTGCAGTGGCACATGGTACTACCCTCCTGCCAATGGGGACAGCCATTGGTGCCCAACAATTGAGCAGACGTGGCCAGAAAGGGGGCTTGGACAGAGAAGCTAAGGCACTAATTCAACACCACTCCCCCTGGAGCTTCATGGAGGCCCCTGTGGAAGCTCATCAGAGGAATACCTGAGGGACAATACTAGCACTGGCTGTAAATTTCAGTTGGAGAAATTAAAACAAACTGTAATTAAACCATAAAAGAAATCACTGATGTTACTAGAGGCAATCAGTCTAGAAAATTGGTGATATTGCATAGACTTATGTTGTTACCCTCATTTGTACTTTAATGTTGATTGGTTTTTTATATATGCTGTGTTTGTCTGACTTCAAAGAGAGTCACTGAAGAATTACAGAATATTCTCAATATTTTTTAATTGATTTATGAATGCCTTTTATAGGACAGGATTCTAAAATGCTATACAGGGATCACTTTAACA
The DNA here is from genome assembly GCA_037349315.1 of Chelydra serpentina. Lineage (NCBI taxonomy): Eukaryota > Metazoa > Chordata > Testudines > Chelydridae > Chelydra > Chelydra serpentina. The sequence goes on from JBAIAC010000008.1 coordinate 20,756,537, forward strand.
AGCACTAGAATGCAGCTGCCTCTTAGAATGTGACAGTTATTTAATAACATACAACAATATTCCTCAATGCTTTAGGCGGGAAAATAAAGATGTATGTATGTAACTGTCACTGCATGAGGAACATAAGTAGGCAGAAAGTATTAAAATGATTCAGTTTAAATTTGGCCAGGGCTCCAGCGCTAAGACCAGTATTCTTCTACTATGTACCATTGGGCTTTAAGTACTACAAGTGGTCAGGGCATTTGTTTTACATTTTAGCCAAAAGTTGCTATCTCCAGCAGTAGTGTCCCCAATTACCATCTGGGCTGTTGATTCCATTCGGACTCAGAAAGATGAGCTACTTACAGAATCACCAATACTGCTTTGCTCAGCACCAGGACTTCTATTTGTCCGTGTCCCATCAAAGCAGTGACCAGCTTTCTGGGTGGCATGGCTGTCCTATTACTGTGGTGTCTGTTCTAAAATAGTAGAAATTACTTTTAAATTTCTCTGGGCAGTTTTCCATAAATTGGTTTGGTTTGGGTATAAATTTGTCATTTTCACATTAGACTAAATTCTAAGTGGTGCTGAACACCTGCAACTCCCTCTAAAGTCCATGTGATTTACAGGTGATCAGTACATACCAGGGCATGGCCAGCTGCAGATGTCTTGGGTAGATGTGGGTGTATTAAGCTATTCCCTTATTTCAGTACTATATGTTCAGCCTACTACCTGGTCTTAACTCCAGCAAAAACATTTTAAATTGCTTGGCTGTCCAGAGTGTCATGAATGCCCTTGACAAGGAGGTTCAGTTCCTCCCTGTTGCAACAAGTTATCAGGGTAGCTTAATCCATTCTGAGGTAAGTAGGAATAAAAACAGTACTGAAAAGGTGCTCATTGAGAGTCTGTACCACTTTCCTTTTAAAATAAGTTTGGACGGATCAAGGATCAAACTGTGGTCTGCTGATTTCTACATTAATGAAATCCTAGTGGTGCCTTCAAATTGTTAGTGACCCTTACACTGAAGGTATTGTGGAATTATGGTTGAAGTTGTGTCTTTTGTTTAAATTATCTCCAAATTGGATTTAATTAATCCTTACTAGCTCCAACTGGAAATCTCTAAGAAATAAACATATACCACTTAATGCAGGGCCAGTAGCAGAATGAGCTACTGTACAGATGATTCATTACTATATGGATCCATGGACTATTGCCCCCTTGAGAACAGAGCTGTAGAAATTATGGCAAATTCTTTAGCCCTGAGATAGCAGCAACATATGTGAAGTAATTCTTTTGATCCTATTTGACCTGCAGCAGAAATACCTTCCCCGTAATCCTCTGAAGAGATTCCCCCAGTACATACCCAGCTGTTTAGAAAAGATTTGGGGTTAAATTCACAACAAAACCTTCTACCATGGCATGCCTTTCTTTACATGAAAATGTCAGCATGCATGAGACAGAAATGGACTGAAGTAGTCTCCATGGAGTAGCTCTGCATCCAAACACACATGGAGCTGTGGATTTCACCCTATAGATGTGAGACCCTAGAATGTCAATAAGACTTCCACCCAAGTAAGGCTAGCAGAATATCAGATTTGAGGTCTTCTTTGTGGGTATGAAATGGAAACATTTCCCTAAGTCATTACTGTGCTTTGATTCATAGAAGTGAAGGTCAGAAGGAACCACTGTAATCATGTCATCTGACATCCTGTATAATATGGGCCATAGAACTTAACAAAAATAATTTCTCTTTGAATTAGAGCATATCCTTTAGAAAAAATACAATCTTGATTTAAAAATTGAGAACATTAGGGATTTATTATCATGAATGAAGGCTCGGAATGTAGCCTTTATTATTTTACTATGGATATCCATTAGCAGTGGATAGCTTATGATTACTCTAATGTTTAAGCATGATAATGCACTTTGTTCCAATATAATTATAGAAAGAGAACTTTTATTTCTGCCCGAATGCTTGTACGCTGTTCTCTGTGGGGAAAAAAATATTCTTAGTACCTTATTAAAGAATAAATAAAATTGAATTGCAGAAGTCAGCTTTGAATTAAAATATTTGTGTTCTTAAAGAGAGAAAACTGTATTTAATTAGTTGAATTTACATTTTGGTAATAAAGAGGGACAAACAGTTTTAACATCATTTCTTTCATTCAGAGTAGTGTAAGTATTATATATATGTATGTGTATGTATGCAGATTTCTTTCAAATATTTAGAAACTAATCTCATGCCTACTGAAGTCAGTCGCAAAACTCCTATTGGCTTCATTTGAGCAGGATCTGGGTCTATGGTACTGTATCTTATATGGCCTGAAACTGGGAACTGTTCAATGAGACAGAATCAATAGATTTTTTCCTGTGCTAGTTAAACAATAAAATGCAGATAACATATGTGGAATGTACACCTTTATGTGGGATGGAGAGTAGGAAAATATGATGGGTATGGGGACACGGGGGACCTGTTAATAGAGAAAGCAGTAAGTCTGTTCTGTGCTCTCTCCTTGATATCAGATATGGTGGAAGCTCCTCTGTTTTAACAGCATGCAATCAGGGCACCTTTTGTCTGAGAGAATAGAGGTGGGAAACAGGTATGTTCCACAGCATGCTGCTCTTGGGTCCAGGCAGATGAAGCAGCAGTAATCCATCCAACCACCCTGTGCCTTACTAACCCCATGCAAGGGTTTTTGCTGTTGGTAAGAATTGAATAGGGACCTAGGCACCTTCTTGTCCTTGGCCTCTAGGGCTGTCTCAAGAGCCACGTGCTCAAAGTATCAAACTTGGTGCCTGTTCCACAATGTAAGCAGGTGGAGTGCCCACCTTGCTCTGAACAGAATCTACATATACTCTATCTATAGTACAAACTTACCCACTAATTTGGTAACTTAAAAAACAGCAAATAAAAATTAAACCTCAACCTAAGCGTGCTCCCTAAACTTGGTGTTTCCTAGAAGTTCCCGGCAGAGAGACTTTTTCCTGGATTCCAGTTCCCCAAAGCACTCTCTGATATCTAGGGTAGAGTAGACAAGACCCATGAGTCATTAGGTATGTCAGTATATTCCCGCCACCATGATACACGCGCCCTTGTGACAGAGTGCTGAAGAAATACTAAAAGATGAATGTACAAATGACCAAGTTTGATGATATAAAAGCATCCCAACTGTAAATATTCTATTTTATAACTGAGATGTTTTGAGGGAATATTGTTTAGGAGGAAAGAAGTCAAGCATACGTACACTTTCTTGGGTAGGAATGGTCTCTTCATCTGTGTTTGTACAGCTCCCAGAATTAACAGGACATTAATCCTTATTGGAGCTTCATGAATGCTATTGTAATTTAAATTATTATTAAGAATAATATGTACGGAGGGGCGAGAAGAAAAGTAATTTTAATGTAGTCTGGATGCATTGAGTGACTTAACACTACAGCTTAATAGTTAAAATAAAAGCAAAATGCTTGATATTACCTAAACTACTTAGTCATTTACATTTGATTTCTTAGGGGGGATTTACATTTGATTTCTTAGGGGGGAGGGCTTGCCAGCCTGAATAATGATATGCCTTATTTGACATGTCATAATAATACTGTCATAGAACGTATACACTATGATTATGAGAGTTAGTAACCAAGGAAACAAAATTGGTATTGTACTGGTATCCTCCAGGACATCTGTAATTAAGGGTCTGTCAGCTTTTCTGTAAAAGATCTTCAGTTATTTCAGGGCTTGCAATTTGTCTGTAAAACTTTGCTGCACAGACTGAAACTTAACATACAGTACAAGATGAGAGAGAACAAATGTATCAAGTTTGATGTACATTTCTTTGGCTGTGGAAGTGCAGTGCAGCAAAGTAGATGTGTGGTGTCTGATGCTTGTTGATGCTCCTATTAATATAACATTTTGATGTGTGCTTGCCTGTCCATAATGAGAAATAATAGCTTTGGAAAATAACATCAGCATTTCAAATTCAGCTGTTAGTTGTGCTGAAGACATTGAGTATGAAGGGTACTCAGAATTTTACAGGTTTGGAACCCTTTTAGGTGCTTCTGTAGGGAGATTGTTGACCTGTGCATGATCTTCCTGACTAGAGTCAAAAAATTTATTACTCAGATTTTTTAAATTGAGTGTGAGCAAAAATGTGTATGCAATTTGCACATAATTTTGCATGTGCTCTTACCATGATTATATGTGCGATAGCAGTGATTATGCATGTGAAATGTGTGGGGTGTTTCTTCACCCATGCACAGTCTAAATATCGGTGCCTTAGTTTTATGGCCTCTTTTAGGCCATGGCAGTCTGTTTTTTTGCAGTGTGCAACATGAGCAACCACACACTGACATCACAGTTTAAAAATAATGATTTAACTCCTCCTTCAAATCAAGTCTCCAGCACTTGACACCTTCGTGGTTTTACTGTTAATTTTTTTTAAAAAGCCCATATTATAAGTTAGAATTAGTTTCCTGGGACCCATAAATAAAATATTGATTAAATGTACTCATATTTGTACATAAATGTACAATGCCGGTATCAAGTGGAGTGCCCCAAGGGTCGGTGCTGGGGCCGGTTTTGTTCAATATCTTCATTAACAACCTGGAGGATGGTGTGGACTGCACCCTTAGCAAGTTTGCAGATGACACTAAACTGGGAGGAGTGGTTGATACGCTGGAGGGTAGGGATAGGATACAGAGGGACCTAGACAAATTAGAGGATTGGGCCAAAAGAAATCTGATGAGGTTCAACAAGGACAAGTGCAGAGTCCTGCACTTCGGACGGAAGAATCCCATGCACTGCTACAGACTAGGGACCGAATGGCTGGGCAGCAGTTCTGCAGAAAAGGACCTGGGGTTACAGTGGACGAAAAGCTGAATATGAGTCAACAGTGTGCCCTTGTTGCCAAGAAGGCTAACGACATTTTGGGCTGTATAAGTAGGGGCATTTCCAGCAGATCGAGGGACGTGATTATTCCCCTCTATTCGGCACTGGTGAGGCCTCATTTGGAGTACTGTGTCCAGTTTTGGGCCCCACACTACAAGAAGGATGTGGATAAATTGGAAAGAGTCCAACGGAGGGCAACAAAAATGATTAGGGGGCTGGAGCACATGACGTATGAGGAGAGGCTGAGGGAACTGGGATTGTTTAGCCTGCAGAAGAGAAGAGTGAGGGGGGATTTGATAGCTGCTTTCAACTACCTAAAAGGGGGTTCCAAAGAGGATGGATCTAGACTGTTCTCAGTGGTAGAAGATGACAGAACAAGGAGTAATGGTCTCAAGTTGCAGAGGGGGAGGTTTAGGTTGGATATTAGGAAAAACATTTTCACTAGTAGGGTGGTGAAGCACTGGAATGGGTTACCTAGGGAGGTGGTGGAATCTCCTTCCTTAGAGGTTTTTAAGGTCAGGCTTGACAAAGCCCTGGCTGGGATGATCTAGTTGGGGTTGGTCCTGCTTTGAGCAGGGGGTTGGACTAGATGACCTCCTGAGGTCCCTTCCAACCCTGAGATTCTATGATTCTATGATATTAAAAAGTCTTGGGACACTATTTTTTCCTTGGTGGTCAGACATTGAGATATTTGTTAATTTACAGCCATGGGTATTGTCAGTGGACATTTCCACTGCTTGCATCCGAAGAAGTGGGTATTCACCCACGAAAGCTTATGCTCCAATACCTCTGTTAGTCTATAAGGTGCCACAGGACCCTTTGTCGCTTCTACAGATCCAGACTAACACGGCTACCCCTCTGATACGTCAGTGGTAAGAAATGTCAAGTGCACACACAGCATTTCTCAGGCCTTTCAGTATAATGCTTGACATGTGAGCCATTCCATTGATCAAATGTGATAGTTGCAGAGAAGGTTTCACAAAGGAGGAAAATAAAATGCAGCATTTTGTGAAGGTATTCACTTGCTTTTAGGGAAGAAATGGTTTGTTCTCTGATGTTTGCAATGAGTGAAAATGATACCTAGTTAGCGGACACCTACAAATCCAAAAGTCTTGGCCCTATGATGTCTTCCGGAGCAGCTCCTAAAATTTGCTGAACACCCTCAACTGTAATTTAAGTAGGAAATAGTTACAATACTTTATTTTCCCAGTATTTAGAATTATGGGATCACAGTTCCTGAGATATGTGTAAATGGAATTTGTTATACAGCCAAAGAAAATGAAATAGTCTGTCATGATCAGGATCCTCTGATTATCAACATAAGGAAATAGTTTGGACTTGTCATACATAAAACTCCTGAGTCTTTTATCAACTTGTTCTTAAACCTACACATGTAACAGAACCCTTTTTTTAATAGCATTTAAACAGTTGTAACCTGTTGTGAGCTTTCCTCTCCAGTGATTGGCTGTGTTGAACTGGATGCAAGTTATACATCCGGAACCAAAGGCTAGGGTGTGGAACAGAATCAAGGTCAATTATTGCAGACAGCAGAGACCAGCAAAAGAAGATGATTGTTATTGCAGCACATCACAAAATAAAGGTGTGGAGACTATTTTTTCCTTTGTTACACACTTTTTACAGTTGCAGAAAATATGGTAAACATAAAAACTGTGTACAAATTGTTTCTGGGGGAAAAAAATCCCACACGTCATCGCAAAGGAATCTGTGCTTTTAATACAATAATGTTTTAGTGGGCCTTAAAAACATGAGTTAGACCCTGCTAGAAATTGTTCATTGCGTAAGTTACAAGTGCCTCCTTGTTTCTGTCTTGTCTCTGTGTTCCAATATATTTTAGATTTTGTTCTTCATAGTAACATCCCTACTGTAATAACAGTGAGGAAGAAATCACTCCACTGTTACCCCCAGTCCTCATTTAATAGACAGAAAATGTCACATTCATGAAGACCTGTTCCTCAGATTTCTAAACTCGAGAGCTGTCTAATTGGCCCCATTTGGAAACTTTACAGGGCAACTGGCGCAATCTCAAATTATGTATGGTAATGATTTCAATTTAGGAGTAATTTGAAAATCACCTCTTTGGAAAAACCTAACAACAACATTTATATTTCTCCACTTATTTCACTGTTTCCAAGGAAGAAAATAAAAGACAAGTGGTCACCATTTAGCTTGGCAGCTAGACTCTCTGCTCCATTCAGCGGTGTTTAGGGAATAGGTTTATTATGTGAGATTTTCTAAAGCAAGTGATGACACTAATTAGTTTTCTCCTTTGTACTGAAAGTAACCAAGTAACACATTTTAGGTGTCTGAAAAAGCCAATTCGAGATCCAGTGGCTGGAAACTGAAATCAGAACAATTCAGCTTGGAAATAAGATGTTACTATTTAACCGTGAGAGCAAGGGAGGAGGGATAGCTCAGTGGTTTGAGCATTGGCCTGCTAAACCCAGGGTTGTGAGTTCAATCCTTGAGGGGGCCATTTAGGGATCTGGGGCAAAAATCTGTCAGGAGATAGTACTTGGTCCTGCTAGTGAAGGCAGGGGACCAGACTTGATGACCTTTCAAGGTCCTTCCAGTTCTGTGAGATAGGCATATAATTAACTATTGGAACAACTTACCAGGGAAGTGATAAATTTGTCTTTACTTGAAGTCCTTAAATCAAGATTGGATGCCTTTTGAAAGGAAACAGTCTAGTTCAATTACAAGTTATTGCCTTTATAGTGCTATGTTACAGAGGAGGGAGAATAATTCCCTCCTCTGCAGGTGACATTCAATAGCCTGTTTAATGTGGAAGGTCAGATAAGATAATCGTACTGGTTCCCTGTGGCATTAAAATCTCTGGGCTAATTTTCGAAAGTGACCAATAATTTTGGGTGCCTCACTGTTTGGGTTCCCACCATGAAAGGGCCTGTTTTTCAGAAAATGCTGAGCACCCGTCCTCTAAATATTAGGTCCCATTATGGTGTACGAAGCACCCCAAATCACAAGCTAATTTTGAAAAACTGAAGCTGTGATTTTGATTTAGCTTTTAAGTTTGGGGGAGAACTAAAGTCAACCCAGCTTGTGAAAATTGCAACACTGTGGTGGCCAATGACCCCATATACACCAGTAAGGGTTAAGGAACTTCTGTGGTCTTAATCAGCCCCAACTTACTACCTCTGTGAGGTTCAGTGCATAATGGAGAGGCACTCAGAAGCAAGTAGACCTCGGTCTCAGAGTTCACAGAGTGGGGGCCCTGTGGCACTAACTTGCCTATGGCTTGCACATACCTCCAACTCAAGCCCTTTGAGGAAGGTAGGCTGGAGAGATTTTCTTTGTTGAAATTCCCCCAGGATTAAGCCTTGACCATTTACTCACACCGAGGAATGGGTACTGAGACTGCCTGTGGGGCCTGAGAGACTGCTTCCCTTTTCCTTACAGTAGGAAGCTGTTTAGGGAAGTATTTTTCTTTCGTTATGACGGCTTCATATTCCCCGAAAAGTGGGGGACTGACTAAACAGCACAACCAGAGGGCTGCAACCCATACTCCTGAACCACACCACAGATTTGTGACTGCCCAGAGAATGACATAAGAGGTAAGTGAAATGCCTGCTGTCACCTTCAGGGGGTCACCTTGAGATGTTAACTTTCAACAATGGCAAAAATGTTTACAGAGTACACAACAGTCAAGGCAGTTGAATTGATAGATGGTCTCAATTAGTTCTCACTGACTAAATAATTTCTTTTAATCAATGTTAACTCCCTTTATTTTTCTTTATTTTCCTTCTTTTAATGTCAGCTCTGATTTATGATATTTATCCATCAGGCAGAAAAGAAAAGATTTGCTACTCCGTCATATTCTTTTCAGGACTCTTGAAAGAGTGGTACGTAAGCAAAGCTTCTTACTGTGAAAGCAAGTGCTGGTGATTTCCATGTAGCTTCCATGTAGCAAGCACTAGCCAACTGTTTTGTAATAAAAAGGCAAAAAATTAGAATGGTAAAACAAGAAATGGACAAAGCTACTCCAGATGCTATTTATTGGCACCCACTGCATATGTAGATAGTTCCTAGAAATGTAAGTTGTATTTCATAAGTCTACAATTGTACCTAATCCAAAGTGGAAGCAGACTGCTCACGTAGTAAATTGACAGGATAGTCGGGGCTTATTTAAGCTAGGCGCAGGAGAAAGCTGACAGGTGCTAAGGAACACTCAGGTCAGACGAAGACATCTGCTAGAGATGTCAGTGATACAAAGATAACTGTGTCTCCAGCAAAAGAGAGGGCAGAAATTACAACTGAACTGGAAGTGGGATGGATTGACACTACAGAGGTATGTTCTAGGAAAGTAACAAGGTGTCAGATAAAGGATTTGGGGAAGAAAGAAAGACATACAAAAATAAAAACAGTACGTGACTATAGTAACAGTGTAAGAAACTTACAAGCATGTCTAAGGCCTTGGGTACACTAAACATGTTAAGCAGTTCTCCAACTTTTGGTGCTGCACTGGTACATCTCCACTTGGGCTAGCAAAAGTGGTAGCTTTTTTACCACTATGTCATCTAGAACCTGCCCGGGCAAAAACAGGTGAAGTAAAATGCCTGACAATAAAAGAGGATCTTGATTAAAATAAGCATTCCTGAAAATATAGTGGAATGACAAAAATCCATGAGCTGCTTAATACCTGGCTATAAACTATACAGGAGGGACAGATTAGATTGTAGAGGTAGAGCATTGTACTTAAGAGTTTCCATCAACTCTAATGACACAACATTTCTGAGTGGAGAAGACCATGTAGTAGTACCTGAGCTGAGTGGAGAAGAAAACCCAGGTCATCAGAACACATATATCCTGGCCAGGGAAAGGATATCGGGTATGTCTACAGTTCGAGCTGGAGGTGTAATTTCCAGCTCAAGGAGACATACCCATGTTAGTTTTGACAAAGTTAGTGCACTAAAAACAGAGTGTAGCTGTGGTAGCACAAGCGTTGGAAGGTCTAGCCACCCTGACTATGTACTAATCCAAGATGTTAGGTACATTCTCAGGCCAGCTAGCCCCTCCCACCACTCATCCTGCTGTGGCTACATTCTATTCTTAGCACAGTAGCTCAGTGAGAGCTAGTATGGGTATGTCTCCTTGAGCTGAAAATTACACAGCAAGTAACTGTAGCTGAACAACTAAGGACCACAGTGGAATGAAGCAGGAGGATGCATCCATTACATTTGATATTATGGACAGAATAGAAAGTTTGTCATCTGTAACAAAGGGTGTGAATGAAACATTTTAAAATCAACAGGCCTGGGTAAATTCCACCCAAAAGTCTTAAAGTTTCAGAGCTGTCTAACCCATTAATGTTAACTTTTAACAAATCTTGGAAAACTGGAGAAATTCCAAAGGGTTGGAGGACTGCCAATGTAGTTCCAATATTTTACAAATGTAAAATGGATGATGAAATGAGCTATAGACCAAGTAGCCTGATGTTGATCCTGGGTAAAACAATGGAACAGTTAATTTTGGGTTCTATCATATAAACTTGTCTTTTTTGACAGCTCTGGCTGATAAAGGCAACTGTGCTGATATATAGTATACTTGGATTTCTCCAAAGCTTTTACCTTAGCACCATATGACATTTTGATTAATAACCCCCCCCACACACACTTTTACTGCATGGAACTAACAGGGCACACACTAGATAGACTAAAAGCTGGCTCACTGACAGATCTCAAAATGTAGCTATTAATGGGGAAATATCAATGAGTGGAGTGGTTTCTAGCAGGTCCTCCTTGGATCAGTTTTAATATTTTTGGTAAGTATTTACATGATGATGTAAAATCTTGCTGGCAAAGATTGCAGTGACACAGAGACTGGTGGGATTGCAAATAATGAGGAGTACAGGTTCCTGTTAGAGTAAACTGAATCACCTTATTAAATGATTACAATCCAACAAAATTTGTTTGAGTGCCACTAAATCCATGGTTATAGTTCTGGGAACCAAGAATGCAGGTTATACCTACAAGACTGGGGAGACTGCCTTGGAAAGCAGTGATTCAGAGAAGGATTTAGGGGTCATTGTAGTTAATCACCTCAGCCTGAGCCCTCAATCGAATGTGTCAAGAAGAGGCTTATGTGAGCTCAAATGTATAAAAAGGAGAATATCAAGTTGAAGTAGAAAAGCGATTTTGCCTCTGTATGCAGCACTGATAAGACCACTACTAGAATAGTATGTCCAGTTCTGGTGACCACACTTCAAAAACGATGTGAAAAATATCGGAGAGAGTTCAAAGTAGAACCATAAAAATAATCCAGGGGCTGAAGACAACTCTTACAATGGGAAGCTTAATGAACTCAACTAATTCAGCTCATTGACGCGAAGGTTGAGAGGTGATTTGCTCACTCTGTTTAGGTACTTACACCTGGAGAAGAGATTTAATAATGGGGCTCATCAACCTTGCTGACAAAGGCATATCAAGGTCCAATGGCTGGATGCTGAAGTTAGATAAATTCAACCTTGAAATAAGACATAATTTCCTAGTTGTGAGGGTAATTAAACACTGGAACAGCTTTTCAGGGGAGATAGTGGACTCAACATGGCTTGAGTCTTTCTGGTAAAATTAGGTATATTATTAAAAGACATGCATTAATCCAGTTTCTAAGAGAAATTTTGTGGCCTGTGAGGGGGAAGGAGTCATGCTAGATGGTCATAGAGGTCCTTTCTGGCTTTGGAATCTATGACTCTGAGTCCCCCTGTTCAGGGGCTATGGGGAGAATGAAATTGCCTGCAGTGCCCTCAACATGCTGATAACACTTGGAGATCTGTATTCAGATGATGGCTATAATCAAATCATCAAAGTTTCAGGATTTCAGCCAATTGTCTGCAGGGATCACGAAGATTTCCCCCGCCCCCATGCATAATTAGCCAGATATATTCTGGGTTTTTTTTCACTTTCCTGTGAAACAACAGAGATTGGCCACAGCTGGAGATGGGACACCAGCCAGTTAAAAACCTGCGCCTGGCCTATGCTAGCTGACTCAAGCTCGCAGGGCTCTGGCTAAGAGACTGTTTAATTGTGGTGTAGACATTGAAACTCAGGCTGGATCCTAGGCTCTAGGACTCTGCACAGTGGGAGGGTCCCAGAGGGTCAAGCCTGAATGTCTATACACTGTACTTACACAGCATGTGATCTGGTGCCTGGGATAGACCACACTGAGAGTGCCACCTTCAGGGCAGACTGCAAGAAATAGGGCAGACAATCCCTAAAGCTGGTGGTTTATTCAATAATTAGAATCACCAAGCCAGTAACAAAAGAGCTTCTGCAGAACCACACTGGTTAACCAGAAGACAAACACGGTCCCCTTTAGGCATTCCAGCCCTTGGCTCCCATCCAGGCAACCCAATTGAATATAGTGAGAGGTTATTGAAAGCCATTTCACTATATGTGAGTTCTTTCTAATCCCAAAGGATCAGACACTTACCCCCAGGTCACTATGAATCTCAGATCTTACCCAAATATCACGCTGTCAGCCAATCCTTAGTAAACTAACTGAAGATTTATTACTAAAAGAAAAGAGAGTTAAAATGGTTAACAGATCATATACATACAAATGATTACAACATCCTTATATCAGGTTGGTCGCAGTAATGGAATAGACTGCTGGCTTGTCTCTCTGGTCACTTCCAAAGGATTGGCAGGTCCTCAGTGCATAGTTCACAATGCTCCTTTTAGTTGTAAATCCACAGTCCAGAGAATGAAATCAGGAAAGAGGCAAAATGGAGATGCTCCAACTGCAATTTATATCCTCTGCCATGTGCATGGAAATTTACTGTCCCAAACAAAGCCCACAGCCCCTGTATGTGGAAAGTTACTGGCCCAAGACAGAGTCCAGGGTCACATGAGCATATCACATGCCATAGGCGCCGGCTCCGTGGGTGCTCCAGGGCCCAGCTCACCTCTCTGCCTCTCGGAAGCTCAGCCTGAGCCAGACGCAAAGCGGCAGCCCACCGCTTTTCATGGTTCCCTCTCCAGCTGGTCGGGCGGGGGAGGCAGGGGTATGGAGAAGAGGCAGAGGCGGAGGGCCTGGCCTAAACTCTGGGTCTGTGTTGAAGCTGACTAGAGTGACTAACTCAGCAAGACAGGAGTGGAGGGGCTCCTATTCTGGCAGGAGGGTTGTTCACAGTGGTATCTCAGCTCATCGAGTGACAGTCTTAAGGGGAGTCTCTGTGACCAAACCCATCACACATGGTATGGCTAGTTAACAGTATTTTAGGATAATTGTAATATCTAAAGCAATTCTTCACTCAAGTGGTTGTTTTCTAGACACTTCTAGAAAGTAGAATTGCACATTTGAATGTCCCTTTGTTAAGGCCTCTGAAATTTCAAATGTTTTCAGTTGCAAAAATGTTCCTTTGGGTAACCTGAAGTTAGACCTAGCTAGAAAGGTATGAGATGAATAATTCCTTTGTAGCTAAACCTGGTACCATTGTCTTGCCTTTTTTTTTTTTTCTTGATTGAACATAAGAGTATCTAACCAATGGACAATTTGCAGCTTTTAGCTCTTTTCTTTCATTTGCAAAATAACATAAAGAATGCAGACTAATGTCTAATCTTCTTGATGGAACGTGAGGGAATCTAGGACAGAGCATTGCCAAGATTATTGTACAGAAAGGAGTGCTGTAGAAGGAAGCTGTGTATGGCGTGACTGATGAGAAAATCCCAATTTTCAGTAAACAGTAAATAGATTAGATATTGGATCAAATGAGACCTTAGTATAACTCCATTGATGTGAATGGAGTTACCCCAGGGGGGCATATGACCATTGTTGCCGTTGAACATTTATTTTTTATGTCTGTAAAATATACAGTATTAAAGTAAAGGTCACAAACTTATCCGTGTCCATTTTATTTGTTTTTAATCTGTCAAGTCCTGCAGATCTTAGTAGCTACAAATAGAACATAGCATTTTTGTGAAATAGCTCATTTTATCTTTCAAAATGTTCACTTTGGGGTTAGACTGCAATCTGTTAAAAAGGGAAACCCTTCCAAAACTGTCAGAACAGATCATGCAGACATTTGACAGATGCAGAATATTTACTTAAGAGGAAATGGCCTGAGGACTTGATGTTAATTTTGATTAATTTTTTGCTCACCCAAATGGTTTGCCAGTGCTAGAGAACCTTTGAAACTGTTTGTTTTCTATGTTACAAATTGCTTCTTGTCTTTTACTGTAGCTCCTGGTAACTGATGCACAAAGTCTGCTTGTAAATTTATGCTTTAAAAGTGCAATTTAAAAAAGATTAAGATATAGCAAAATGTTTCAGGACAGCGAAGAATGTCTGTTGGGTGAGAAAATGAGGAAATTTTCTTTGGAACATTGTACATGAAGTGATTTAATAATATTTAAGGACAGTGATCCATTTTCACTATGATGATTTTTCCTGTAGTGATCATTACTCTTTTCTCCTTTCATTATATAGGGTAAATGGTATCAAATGCTACATCCTTATAAGTTTTTTTCATTTGATGCCTGTATATTTTTCCTGTTTATATACAAGATAATGTGGACCAAAATATGTGCTGATTTACCTACACAATGTCATGGAAGTCAGTTATTTAAATAGGATTGTATGAGACATAAGCTGGTTCAGAATTTGCATGATGTTTATGACAGTAAATTTAACATAGCTTTTAATGTGGTCTGGTTAAAAATTCTGGGCCTGATTTTTTTGCTTCTGCATGACACCAATTTAACTCCATTACAGTTACCGGTGCGCTTGATTTACACTATGATAACCACAGACAATAAGGTCTATTTTGTCTGTCCTCTCAGATTTGGTATGCTTGCGTTTAAAATATACAGAAACTTCATGTTAAAGATTACATGCTCAAAATGTTCTCGATAGTGTGAATAAGACCTTCTGCTCTCCCCCACTCCATCATCCACTGTTTCTGTATCCCACCCAGATACAACTTCTCTACTGGCTTCACCCCTCTCTGCGTTTCCTAAAGCCTGTAGGTGAGGCTCCCTGCTTTGATAGGCTTCAGTGCTCATTCAAAAAAATGGAAAATTCATGAAAAAAAGATTTAATTATAAAGGATATGTTTGAAAGCTGTTTCAGTGGAGTCCAGCTGACATCCAGACAAAATATTATTACACTTCCTTTACAAAAAATGTATTCCTTTAACAAATGTCAAATATTGAAATGCCTAGAAATGAACAGATAAAGGATCCAACCTGGTCCTCAGATCCCATTAATCCTACATCCCTTACCATTGCTCACCAAAATTGAACTCTGATCTTAGTGATATGCAGAAATGTACACAAAGGTCAAAATAACTAATTGGTCCAGGATGGGGAGAATGAATGGCAGTATTATCTGCCCCATTTTACATATGGGAAACTGAGACACAGAGAAATTAAATTACTTGCCATAGTCACACAGGAAATCTATGGCAGAGCTGAAGCCAGATTACACAAGATTTTAGGATTCCATTTTCTTTTCTTATTTTACTTTTCCATTGACACCATTTCAGTGGTATAATTCAGCAACTGATTGTATATGTAGTTTTCTTAATTAGGTTCCCATCAGACAAAAGGTACCTAATTGATCCCTACAGGATTTCTAATCACTGTCAGTTTGGCGAGAACTGGCTTTGTGACATTACTAGTTCCCCTCACCATTTCCTATCCAGACAGCCATTTTGTTGCATATTCTCTACCTGCTGAGATGAGACAGTGAACTGTGGATTGAAAGATCCTAAAAAGTCCAGCAGCCATAAATAAATCCCCGTTGCAGACATTCCACATCTGTAAGCCAGTTTAGAGTGTTGCCAGTCACCTTGTAGGCTATAAAGAGATGACTGCCTTGACAATTACCGGTTCTTTCTCCTTGGGAGATGCTATTTGGTTATGCTTTGTTCTCAGCATGAAGTGAAGGTCACTTCAGTGAGACAAGAGACTGTTATGTATGCATCTGGTACATTTCCCTTTGATTTTTCTACTCTCCCCTCTTCTCCACCATCTCAGCTTGGCAAACTACTTCAGCCTCCAAGAGACTTTTCACTTGCATCTCCAAAGCTCCTTCACTTCAAATTTGTGATCTTTGGCATGTTGTTCTGTTTGATTAATCAGTCTTGTGTGACTGCAGGATGGGAAAGTTTTTGCATAAGAAAAGGCCAAGTGGTATGTGAATGTTTGCAGAGAGAAGGTGATGCTGAGGACTTTTATGCAACAAATTATCCATTCTTTGTATCAGTGACTAAAAATATAGCTTGTTTGTTTTTCTGGATTTATTGAGATATGCCTGAAAGTCATTTAATAGGCCCATCTGTACTTGACTGAGTAACTAGGATCAGAAATGCCAGATTTCAAAAGAAGGTCTGAAAGTTTGGGTAGGGCAGCTGTCATCTTGGGGAAAAAAAAAAAAAGATCATGAACCTGCTCCAAATGAACCAGAATAGCCACAAAAGCCAGCCTAATGGAAGACACTATGCCAACATCCCACCCCAGGAAAATCAACTCAGTGAAGTAATAACATCTCATTAAAATCCTCCTTTCCATGCAATGTTTTTAACAAGACATGCACCCATTCTAAAACCCTCAGTAATGTGACAAATCAGCACTAAGAACAAGGGTTTGGCAACGGGTGCCAAAAAAGTGCCTTTGTGTCTAGAACAGTCTTTTCAGCAACAGCAGCTTCTCAGCTTGCAAAAAAACCTAAACGCAGCAGGAGGGCGCAGCAGGAGGCATTTTTGTCTTGAGAAGCAGTAGTTTCACTAATGGGTATTTTTTGAACTCTATGCAAAGGCTGGGTGACACCGGGAATGACCTGATCACATTTAAAGACATCCCAAAGCTAACAGCTTTTCTAGCAGAAGTAAATGCAGAAGCAGTACAAATAGGGAGGTATGCTCAGTAGACCGGTGATCTGACTCCATCCATCTCATGGTTGTGATACTGCTTGGAAAGTCACAAGCCTATAGTACAATGGAAGGAAATAGCTAGTACTAGCAAGCTTAGTGTTTTTGAAGTCTCTTAAACCACTTCAACTATTCAGCCCATAAGAAAATGAACAAGGCAACTTGTTTGCACCTCTTGTTTATTTAGAAAGTTGGTTAAATATTTGTTTAAGGACAAATCCTGATCCATATTTATATGGCATTAAGGAATATGGTTGTTTTCACTCTTCAACTTCACCTGTAGTCCAGCCAGGTGTGATAGGGGCTTGCAGACGCTCTCCATCTCCACCCTAGTCATGAAGCTGCATGGGAAGAGCAAGGTGGATTGTCACCCCCTCTTCCCCTCTGCCCCCACATTTCCCTCTACCCCCCTCCCAGTTCACAGCTACAGAAATCTCCCACAGGGAGGAAGAGAGGGTTGAGGATAAAGACCCAGCAATTTCCAGGTGGGTGGGGTTGGGAGAGGTCACGACTGCTGTCTTTTTCCTCCTCTTCTCATTCATCAGGACAGACCTTTTGTTTGCAGATGACTCAGTTTCCCTATCTGACCTCAGCTGGCTACCTCATTGAATCGATCTTATGACTGCTATATAAGGTGTTTGTGGGGAAGTGGGTGCAGTCCATGACGCCGGCCTGCCCTGTGGAGATGGCAATGTATGGCAGTTGGTTAGGTGTGCTCTAAAGAAGGTCCTCCCCCAGATCAGTTCAAATATCCATGACCATGGAGCCCAAGCAACCTTCACAGCTCCTAAAGTTTCCATGATTTGATCCTTAATGTTCAGTTGTAAGCCTGGCTGTACGCTACCTGGCTCCTTACGCCCACTTACCTCCCTGTGCAGATTAGCTGCACGCTGTCAGAGCCAGTGCAGGCAGAGAGCAGCCACTAGTCATCTGCTACTTCCTGTCCCATACATGTGAGTGGAGAGTGGGCAAGTAGAGGTGAGGAGCTGGGCAGCAGAGCACAGCAAAAGATTTCTTCTGCCTGGAAAAAAGGGGCAAGAAGTGACCAGGCTGATTGTCCCAGCCACAGTCTTGTTCATGCCCAGATCCTGGAGTTGCACAGCTGTATGTTGCCCCTTACACAGGCTTGTTGTGTGGTGATAATCCAACCATGATTGTGCTAGCCATAATTCCTGATTCTTCATTATCTGATTCTAAACATTGAAGGACTCAAAGCCTTTGAGAAAAAGGTTAGGTCACCTGAAAGCTCAGTTTTCTGTCATTATTTCGAGATTGCGTGGACCCTTAAGCCGAGCGTCTGGCTTGATATGAGAGAGCTCAGCACAACTAAAATTAGCATCTGAGAAATGTATTCATGTTTCCAGAGCAGCTATGGGTCAAGTTGCTATTTCTTTGCCTTGACACCTGGGTTGAAAAATGCCAGCATCTATCAAAGAGGTGAAGTCAGCAGCCTCTGAGGGAGAAAAACGGCCGTGAATTGTATGAATATTTTCCTCTCAGACAATCGCTGTCAGTCATAGGCAGCTGAGAGTTGCTGCCATCCATCATACGCACAGTAAGAGCATCCATCATTAAAGAAAGTAAAAAAAAAAAACAACCCACAAAATATAGAGGTAATTTTCCCCTCCAAACAGATTTTCAGTTTAATTTAGTACGTTATTCAATTTGTTGGGTTTTTTTTTTCCCAGAGAGGAATCAATTCAAGCTCTTCATTCCAGATAAAGGAGCAGGGAAAGCAGGTTTTAGCCTAAGATAATTACTCATTATCACAGTCTTCACAAGAACCTCCTTAGATGGACATGAATGTACCTGGGGATCTCCAATCAGCTTGTATGGATATTCTCTTCGTGCTAATTAAGGTTAGGCAGCTTAGTGTGAAACAAATTAACAAAACCTGGTTATTCTGTTAAATGATAAGACAATTCTTTATTAACACATCTGTATCTAATTGAAACTCAATATATCATTTGTTAGGATGGTACTCCAGAAATGCCTTTTTAAAAATAACAGCTTTGTGAAGACTGTAAAATATTAAATTTAGAAGGTGGAATGTAACTGTTACTGATACTGTAGAAAGTCATAAATCCCTGCCTGCTTGCGAGATAGATTTTAAAATGAATCAAGTTTCATATAGTACTTAAAAATGCCATTTAAAATATGTTTGCTCTTTGCTATTATAACAAGGTTTTCCTCATAATTTCAAATAACTTTTCTTAGTTGATATATTTGTTACATACACTTAACACATTCCAAGTGTTCACACTAGTTAAATGTTCAGAGTAATATTAAAAAGCCATATGCTTGTTTTTTCCCCCTCTGATTCTTTTTTGCTATTTTCACCTACTGCACCCATTAGCCTTAGGCTGTCATTCCTTTTGGCAAACCCAAGCATCCAGATAAATTAGGTAATAAGGCATTTTGGTGTTAATATAAACTGATTGTTTGCTTGAAGTAGGGAGCCCTGTGAACTTGAATGTATTTGCAAATGTGGTCCTTGCTGAACAAAATACATTCAAGTAAGATTAGCATTATGTTTAATTCATTTCATACCAACTTGATATTATGGTCAGATGAGGACAGTCTTCTGCTATCTTCTCAGTATTATCTTAATCCCTTGGCATTCTATCACACTCTGTAGTCCTATGGTGTGGACCACCCATCTGTTTTGACTACTATCATGTTATTAGATGTCCCGGTCAGCAGCTTCACAAGAAAGACAGCTATTCTATGCTGTCATCTGGCTGTTTCTTTTCCTTTATTCTGTTTGCTTAGCTGAAACCTTGCATTTCTTAAATCTGCAGTTGAAGGAGCATGAGACTGAGGCTGCAAGAACATTTTTCCTGGAGAGAGTGTGCTGACCTGATAAGAGAGAAAATTCAGCATCCTCTGCAAAATTTCAAGCCCATTTAGGGGACTTTCTGAAATACTAAGTTTTAGGAAGTGGGAGAGGGCAGTTTTTTTGCCACTGTGTTTTTTAATTTTAAAATTGCTAGAAGATCTCACCAATCTCTGTTTTTTAGGGAAGAACAAACTTAATTTTAGCTAATGTGTAGGTCATTCCAGCCTCTTGGACTCTTCACTTCCAGTGCAGAGAAATTGGAGCATCCGGTGTAGTGGTCTGAATAACAGAAGGCTAATCTGTGCAGTGAATGCTTTCTTAAAGTCTTTGCTAAATTGGTCCCTATTTTCTGTTCTTCCCCACACCCCAACCTAATATTTTCCTTTCACTGTGTGCTTTCCTCCTGCCATTCCATAATGGTATCTTCTATATACTCCAGCTCACCACTCCTTCTGTCATCTCAATTCATGTAGCAATAGGTTTCCATGGCACAAACCAAACAGCTTCTTTTGTTTAGTAAGGCTAGCAATCTGTTTGTCTTTGCCTCTATTTAAAAAAGATGAAATATGTGAAACCCTTATGTCAATTTTTATAAACAATGTTGATGCTTATAAAAGTTATTGCATTGACACTACTGGAAAAGATCAGACCTTTATGTACCCAGTAAAGCACTTGAGCTGTTGCTTAACTTTAAGGCTGTGAATAGTCCCATTAAGTGGTAACACGTGGATGTGAAAGATGGAAATCCATCAAGGTACAGTCAAGCATATACATTCCCTTAAAAGCAAAATACTAAATGGAGTGAATTGATAGCAAATGTTGAGATTTGTCAGGGAGCTCAACAGCCCAATAGCTCTAAAGTTATCCAGAAAACAACATGGAAATACTTGGGTCATACATTAAGAATGAAGCCAGGACATGTACGCCATTGGGTATCTAGAGGAAACACACAAAAGGACCAACTAAAAGAATCCCACTATCAAACCCTAATGAGAAAGGGAAAAATTATGGCATATAGCAAAAGACATGCAAAGAGCAGCCCAGGATAGACGGATGGCAGAGCCTTATTCTTAAGCAATGTCTGATGGTATGGGAAGGATTCAGATAAGTGAGTTACTGGATTAAGGCCCAAGTGTTCTATCATGAGTAGTGATATCTGGCCACCTAAAGGTGATAGAGCCAACATGATCATCAACAAGAATTGAACCCGGGACTTTAGGAGCACAAGACACTGCCACTTGAGCTAAAGAAGTATCTATGAAACCTGTCATTAAGTTACAGGCTCTCATCCTTGATATAGCCAGCTAGTTGAGAGTGGAATGGTTACAAGCGTTAAACCAGTGTATTACATTTGTGGTGTTTGTACACCTAAAACTCCCATGACTATGCGAGTCTTTGGTATGTAAGGAGATAGAAATTCACCCCAGTGCAGTTGATCTGTGAGAGCCCCTATGCACGACTTAATCCTGAAAAGAGCCCTTAATGTAGAGTCTATGCAAGGGGGGTGAGTTTCACTTAAAAAGGAGGTAGGTTCAGGCCAGGGAAAAGCAGATGCGTCTGCTGCTATATAGATGTTCCCCTTCTTCCTTATTAAGGCAATAGGAAATATTATAGCCTCAAGATTGCAATATTCGCTGTGGAGCAGTTTCCCAGTAGCTCTATAGTTTGCCAGTTCTCTAATAATTAATATGCAAAAGAGGATATTTTCTTTGTCACCATTCAATAGATAGATTTTTTTTTGCTGCTGGGTTGGTGACAGTCCTTATCTGCATTTTAGAATTATAAGTATGTTCATGTAATTCCTCTCTGTGAAGATTCAGACATCAGATGAAATTTTGAGTATTTTTAATCCCACATAGAGGTATAACAATTGTTATCCGTTATGGGATGATTTTCTGTAAAACGTGGGAATAGCATTTAACTCATTCATTGGAGCTTATTTTGAAATATAAGTAATCACCATGATAGAATGTACTGAATACAGCTAAAAGAACAGGAGTACTTGTGGCACCTTAGAGACTAACACATTTATTTGAGCATGCTCAAATAAATGTATTAGTCTCTAAGGTGCCACAAGTACTCCTGTTCTTTTTGCTGACACAGACTAACACGGCTGCTACTCTGAAACCTGAATATAGCTAGTTGCCACTGTAGATAAATTAAATGAATTACAACAGGAGAACTGAAAATATAATCTATAGCTGCAAATTAATATGGCCAAGTATTACTACTGCTGTTATAACTCCAGTGTAGATCTTGGCAAGCACACGCCTAATTAGATTTGTAGAGTTCTCTGAGGAAGTCAAAACTTTTAAGACCTCTAGAACTGGGTGAAGCTCGCTGTATTCTCATGCAGTGAGTAGAAATAATCTAATACTTTGCTAACCTGCTGATTAAGAACACGTGCCTCTGTACATATAAATTTAGGTACCTATTTTTAAATTATTAACATTTCCATTTGGAAGTCCACATACATATTTTAGACTTTCAGGTTAATTGATCCTCCTAGAGTACTACTGTTGAATGAATAAATTTTCAGATGCACCACGGTCTGTCTGTATGGCGCACTGCGTTCGATGTACACGTCATAATGAATGCAACAATATTTACAGGGTCCCTTTTCAGAATCCTGCATCTTTGGTAGTCTCCTGCTGGCACACACACGTGCTGGTTTATTGGCTAAATACAACATCCAGAGAAGGCTTCAGGATTTGAACTTCAGAACTTCAGCTCCATCAGCAGAGTTAAGGAACAGCTTCACTAGCTCAGCCAGTAGAGGGAACTGTAATACAGTAAATGGCATGAGGTCTGTGATTCCAGGATAGGGCAGTAGCAAAAGTGCATGAAAGCAAGTACAAAGTACAATAATACATCTTTATTTATAGTTTGTACAATGATATTTAACCAGTGCTTCTTGTCTGTTGATTTAGTGCATAAGGGTAAGCTGCTCAGTCTGCTAACATTTAAAAAAAAAAATTGTTTGTGTGCTTTATTTAAAGGGTGGAGATTGTGTTGTCAATGATATAATAATGATTCAATGAAATTGTAAATATTACATCTCACATTCCAATTGGCCATTCATTTGCAATATGACCACATTTAAATACTAGATTTTGCACCATTTTCTGAACTCCATGTGGTGTCACAGGTATGTGAAGTAACCATAAAAATGTGGTGGGACAGCAACCCATGTTGAGTATGGTTGGCACATATCCTTTGGAAGCCAGTGGACCTCCTGATAGGGGGACAGACTGTTAATTCTAGCTAAGGAATACTATCCACAAAATAAGGACTTGTGAAGATTCTCAGGGTAAAGGTTACAAACACACAGAGCATGGGAGAGACAGTCTCTTTTTACCCATTGATTGCCCCAAGACACTCTTCCTTTGAGTACCAATGTCTTTGCTCCCCAAAAGGTCCCTGCTTCCTCCTGTTCCAAAATCCTACGTGTTCATCCACTCACTCATTGTTCTGGCATTTGCTTTTCTCCTATGTTATCTCTGAGGAGAAGTGACATCACCAAGAAGGTTGGATTCTCTAAGTAGAATTTTAAAAGGAAGAGGTTTTTTGTTTTTGTTTTTATTGTTGGCGTCCGTTAGTCTCGAGAGACGATGGATATGCGCCCATGGGGAATGTTTAGTTGATGGTTGTGCAGCGTCTGTTATGGCTGTGGAGCCCCACACGAGAGTGGCAGTAACTGTTGCTTCCCGTGTTGTGTCGACGCTGTGAAGCGAAGCTGGAGTGTCCTCTCCAGGGCGCAAGCCAGGGCAGGGTGATATGGAGGAGCAGCTGTTGCCCATGCAGCAGAACCCCCCTCTCCATGCAACTGATAGATCCAAGGGAAAGACAATGTCGATACAACTTGGCACCAGTGGCGTCGCAGGAGTTGCCGGAATGACGTTGAGGACAATGTCAGACCGCCATCGGGACTCCGACACCGGATTTGGTTTCAGGGTTGACTCCCTTAGCCTTTCCCATGAGTGGGTATTGCCACAAGGCAGCGGAGGTTTTAAATCAGAGTTTTCCTTCTCCTAGGTGGGCTGCCTTCCAAGGCTGACGAGCCCCACCTACCCGAGGTTTTTATAGAACTGTTACAATTACCCTAGGATGGAAAGTATATTTGGTCCACTACAGAGATCTTATCACATCTTATTGGTGAACTGGCCTGTACCTGGATGTAGTTAGTTAGAGTTAAAGATCTTCCTAAGATCTGTCTTTGTCAAAAAGTCAAACTGCTGCATAAGACCCTCTTAACATGGTAGTGCTGGTTGTTTTGAGGCTTGGGCGTTACACTCTTTTTTTTCTACAGGAAAATATATGAATCATAAAATAACTTTGTTATTAACATTAATAACATGTTACTGAAGAATATTTTAAGTGGTTTGTAAACGCAGGGATGTGTGTTATACCCCCTATAATTTTTTGATGTTACAGAGTGGAGCTTTTTGCTTGCATTGGATGAACTGATTCAAGCAAATTAAGTTTGGACCTGAAACTTGGCCCTTCCCTGTAACCAACTGTGAACCTTTTTTCAGGTTTGGATGAGTCAGACCTCACATTCCCAATGTGCTCCTCTGAAGCCCCAGAGCATTTCTGATCTCGTGTGCGTAACTCTTCAGACATGGCACAAATTGAGACAGAACTAAATGGTGGAGAGCAAAAAGCAGGATCCTGATCGCACTGCAGCCACCGCTGCCCAAAGTGAGGAGGAGAGGGCTGAATCAGGCCTCTTGTTTATTAGACATTCAAAATCTGTGTTGAGTTATATCTTGGATCTATACTTCACCAATCAAATGGAGACAGCTACTGTGTACTACTACTAATATTTTAAGGGCCCAATTCTCCACCCTTATCAAGATGAGGCGGAGTATACTCCACCTTTCACTAGGACTGCTTGTGGAGTAGGAGTAGCAGAATGAGACCCTTTAATGCCTTGCATCTGTAATGCAGCCTTTCATTTGAGTGTGTCAAAATCATGTACAGACTTGAAGCCTCCCAGACACACATGTGAAGTAGTTTTAAAGATCAATAAAACGGAGGCTCAGAGGTCACACTTGTATAGGGTTACACAGTGAATTGGTGACAGAACTGGAAGCAAAACCAAGGGTCCTGAGTTCTTGTCCCTTGTTCTGACCACTGGAGAGCGCTGCCATCAGGTATAATTTTGATTCGGATTATTAAAACCTAGTAACAGAGAAAAAGGATAAGACCGTTTAGCTTACCTGAGCTTCTTTTCTGTGCTAGTCATTGGCTGTGTCCACAACATTAATCTGTTCATACTCTTGGAACACCCTTTCCGTTGTAGGGTGGAGCCAATTTTATAAAGGCTGTTTTAAATGGATTTAAATTCTGAGGAATGTGGCTGACATTCATTGCACATAGTGTAGGTGCTGCAGATGGCTTCAGTAAACAGGTGATAATGTAGATAGGCAGGTGGGAAACATGTAGGCATCGGTAATATCTCACAGAAGCAAAGGGGTCAGGAGAAAACACAGGAAAAGATTCTACGGCTAGTGATCAGTGGGTTTTTTCTTTTTGTCTGGCTTTTAGTATCAAGGCTCGGCAAAGCTCTGCTACTGGCTACATCTCTGCTGTTATTTCTTCATACTTCCATGCTCTGAGACAGATCTTTAGCAGAGCTGATTAACTTCACTAGAGCTACTCCCCGTTATATCCCTGCTGAGGAGCTGGCCCTCTGTGTCTTTGTGTTGCTCACTTCGCCTTTCCCACTCTTACCTTTATGCCTTCTATATTGCTACTATTTATGCTTGGAACAGTCTTTCTTTTTGTGCTCCAAGCTACTGTCATTTCTTCATACAAATCCCTCTATAAAGCACACTTTCCTAGAAAAGCTTTACAATGGCAATCTGCCTCTGAGATCAGAAATGGTGTGTGCTCTTAGCTGAGAAATGCTGTGCTCTGAAACTAGTCCTAGTAGTAGTAGCTTGATTTATTTATGCAATTTGCTGGGTGCACATCTCCAGTTATTTAGGCCAGAATTTTCAAAAATAGGAGTGTAAAGGTGGAAGTCTAAAGTTAGGCTTCTAAGTGAGTATTTGAGCACCTACTGACGCACAAAAGCAAGAAAGTGATTTAGGAGCACACATCTTCTTCAATACGATTTAGGTTCCTAAGCCACCTAAGTGCTTTTGAAAATCCCACCCATAGGGGCTTCAGTGTGCACTTACGAGTCTAGCTTCAAAAACTCCTGTTTTTGAAAATGTTGGCCTTAATCTGAGACTTGAAATTAAATACCGGGATTTGGACAACAGACTTCCTTAGGATCCTTTTGAAAATTACAGACTTAATCTCTGTTGTTTAGCTCCCAATTTGGAGAGTGTGCTCTGTTTGTCCTATCTGTCTTATCTGTTCAGATTGTATCCACTTTGAGGTAAGGTGTTCTCTCTTACTATGTGAATCAGACAACAGTCTAGGTTGGGGACTCTAGGTGTTGCTGATATACAAACAATAAATAATGTCTGTGAATAATTAGTATTGTCTTATGTGTATGGATCATTTTAAGGCTAATTCATAAGAGCTTTGTGTAAGTGGCTAACCTGTCATTTCTGGGTAGATGATGAACAAGGTTACAAAGTTACTGTGTACCAAAATATGTCAGCTACCAGAGGTTTCTACTCTATTTAGGGAAGAGGTATAAATGGAAGGGAACATTATAGAACTATTTGTTGCTAAATTTAACATGAAAGAACCATATCTCAGGTAGACTGCCTTAGTCCACCAATGGAGCCTGAATCTTAGTATAAAAGTCAAGGAAGATCAGTGTAATCACCATTCTCAGACATTTTATGTATCATTAGGCTTCATGGTGCAGCTTTGCCAGGTGTGAAAGGTAGCCCAGAACCCTGGCAGCAGACCTGTGACTTGGTGAGTCAGTTTTGTGATACCCTGGTCTAAATGATTAAAACATGCCCACTGCGTTCCCTGACATTTACCTGAAAGTTTGGGGAAGGAGCACAAGTTCACTCAGGCTCAATGTCAGCATTGTATCAGTAAGGAGACATATAGGTAAATACCTTTGGTCTTTTTTAAAGTTCTGAATCTGAAAAATGTTGATCAAGATTACAGGCTCTTGTTACTATGAAAAGGGGATCCCATTGGCAGGAAATTATGGTCCTGTATTGTTCCCTTTTTTTTTTTTTAATGTGCCAGTTTTGCCAACAAGAGACAGGTGTCTAGAGGCACTTAATGGGTGTGGAAGACACGCATTGCACCTTTTGAGAAAACTAATGTAGACTGTAAGCTCTTTGGCGTTGGAGGCTGTCTTTTTGTTCTGTATTTGTTCAGCACCTAGCACAACTGGGTAGTGGTCCATGACTGGGGCTCCTAAACACTATATAACACAAATAATAATAATAATAATAATAATAATAATAAGATCCAGAGAAGGATTGTTCTGCATGAGCAATGCCATAATAAAGGGTTTGATCCTGCAAATGGCTGAGCACCATTGACTCAGATTGGCTTCCACAAAAGATGAGGAGGAGAAGAATGAGCAATTTAAAGGACTGGGCCCTAACGTAGTAGAAAAGGTGTAATAAGGACTTGTTTTCCTGAAGTATTCACCACTGACCTGCTTTCTGTGGAAGTACTGGTGGAATGAGGCAAAATTGCTTGCAGGGGCCATTGGATTTTCTGCACAGCCACCAACCTTAACCTTCTATTCACTCTTCCACTATCACCAGAATAGGCCTCTTTTGTGTGTGGTAAATAATTCCTTGTTGGCAGTGCAAAGTGTGAGGAGAACTAAACTGTGCAGCAGAATGTCCTGCTTTTGTGTGCTGCTGATGACATCCAAAGTATTTGTCATTCAGTATATTAGCAATTGGTTTAAGAATTATACTGTATCGCTGTATGTCATGGAATGTGTGATAATTAACTGTTCACTAAAGTAAACCGCAAAGCACATCATGCAATATTAAAGAAAATGTGTAAAGCACCACATACACAAAACATGAAGTGGTAATGTTGATGTGTGTTCAATTATTTACAGCACATTTCCATTTAAGCAAAATTAATGATAAGCAGCCAGAATGAGTCTTTGTGAATTTGATTTATGGTTTTGTATTAATGACTTCACATGGGTACTTACCGTTGAGCATGCTTGAGGGTTTTCCACTGTTTTATGAATTGAGTACCTTATACTTACATTTTGTATGCTGAAATCAGGAATAATACTGTTTGCTTGTACAGTTAATGTGACTATATACAAATGGAGTGACAGAAAGGGCAGAGGCTGAAATAATGGATTTCTTTTTTGTTTGTTATATCCCCAGTATACTGTGTTATCATTGGATTTCAGAAATGAAACACCTCTCTAATGAATTTATTTTCTGCAATATGTCAATCCAGCCTTTTTCAAGGAAAAGGTCAGGTTTTGCTAAAACTATTACTTGGTTTATTCTTTTAGACTGTTAGCAATAAGCAGTTCCCTTTTAACTGGTATTATACTAAATATGGAGTTGGTCTCAATCATATAGATTGCTGGGTGGCTGATCCTAATTTATTGAGAGAGGCAAAACAAAATTCAGCCATTCTAAAATTTGGTTATTCTTTAACAATACAATCTTTAATGAGAGTGTTGATTTGGTATCAGCTGAAACAGACTAAATCCAATATATTAATCAATACTATGTTTTTATATTGAAATATGGTTATGAATTTAAAGGTTATAACAACAAAATGTAATTTAGGATATTGAAAGACCTTGGAAAAGAATGCATCTTCCAGTTTATTTTAGAAGTCACATTTTTTAATCCATTGTTTATACAATGTTTTGTTGCTATACTTCTGATACTGTGACATGTTGGACAAAGAGGAAGTGTAAAAGTCATGCATTGTCTGAAGTCCACAATGAAACAGGAGCTGTGAGCACGTCTGGCATGGCATACTACTAGTAACGGTTACTATACATAGATGTGGTTCATTTATTAGAATAAGTGTGTCTGGTCTGTGGCTTGTTGACCTCATGTAGGGAATTTAGAGTGGATACTTGGATTAGCATTTCAGAGTAACTCTTGGCCATTGGCATTCATTTCTTGGTGTTCTTCATCTCTCTCACTGTACCCTCTTGGGGGGATGATAACTCAGTGATTTGAGCATTGGCCTGCTAAACCCAGGATTGTGACTTCAATCCTTGAGGGGGCCATTTAAGGATCTGGGGGGAAAATCTGTCAGGGACAGTACTTGGTCCTGCTAGTGAAGGCAGGGGACTGGACTGGACTTGATGACCTTTCAAGGTCCTTCCAGTTCTATGAGATAGGTATATCTCCATAAATATATAAATCACAAGTTGAGCCTACAACATGTACTTAAAATCTGTAAGGTAATTTTTTAGGGCTTATTGTGCCCAGAGCCATGTTACCTATTCAAATGGAAAATTCAGAATGGATGTCTCTTCCCTCCAAGCACTTACATAAACAAAATTGGTACAGCCACCTTAGCCCTGTGAATAAGTGGATCCAGAGCCCTTGCAGGTCTCACTAATGTAAAAAATATTAGCATGATATTTCAAAGTCCAAACTAATGTTGTTAAGTATAGCTCCTTAACCTTCTGTGTAACCATACAAAAAATTTACTTTTTGCCATATGGAATGAGATTGCTTTTGACGTTTATTTTCAATTAAACACAGCAAAGAGTATTCTGTAACCCCTGCACACCACTAATTGGTTCAGTCCAGCTGCATGAACAGATGAGCAAAAACGTGAAATAGCAGAGGGAGAACTTCATCTTATAATCAAGGAATAATAGAGGTCAGAGTTCTTTCTTTCTTTCTTTCTTTAGATCTCTCTGCCAATACCGGCTTGATCCCTGCTGAACATTTGTCTGTTGAATATTTGTGTTTGTGGTATATAGAATATGTGGTATAATATGTATATGTAGGTGAATATGTATTGTGCACACACATGTTCTCTGCTGGGAACAATCCTGATTTGATAGGGAGAACTAAATGAAATAGAAGGCCTTTTAAAAACATTTCTGATCTTTATTTTTTAGAGAGAGAGAGCGTGTAAAAATATAAAGATATTTATTGCCATAAATTGAGAAACAACCTGATGCTGTGGTGAAGTGTAAGGGCTTTATTTCACTCAATGTTTAGGTCACTCAGAACCTTACCATATTATATCCATGCTCTGTTGACAAAGGTGATCGCTACCTATCTAAGGTACTTATATGGCTTCCATTACCAGCGTATCTGAGCACCTCGCATTCTTTGAGAAATGTATGTATGTTCACAAAACACCTGTCCGGTAGGGATGAATTGTGATCCCCATTTGTAAAACTAAGGCACAAAGAAGCTGAGTAACTTGTCCAGGTCACACAGGATGTCTGCAGAAGAGCAATGAATTGAACCAAGATCTCCCAAATTAACACACTAACCATTAAACCATCCTTCATCCCGATTGCTGGAAGTGTTTTATTTTATTTCATTTTAGTTTGTTATTCATTTACATAGTGCTATTGTTGTATATGATGCTGTACAAACATATAAAGATACCCAATATATACCAGGCTCAACCCAAATATATTGGAATCTGCTTGCAAGGTATTGAACACACAACTTCTAATCTCAACACCCTGTTGGAATAAGGCCCTAAATTATACAGACAGTAATTATGGGAAAGACTGGTGATGGCTAGAGAGTGGGAATTGCAGCAGCAACACCACAAGTGGAGACAGCAAAGATGTAAGGAATCGCTGCCTTTTCTCCAAACACTCTACTTTACCATACAGTGCGTTCAAAAGCAGAGACAGCAGCACAGCCTAGGAAATTTAAGTGGTTTTGAATTTGATAAATACCACAAAGAGGACTATATTGGTTTGGAATTTCTGTAAACAAAAGGAAAAAAGTATTGAGTTTCCAACTTAAATCAACATGATGAGATATGAGACCCATAATGAGTAATGAAGTTGCTACATCATTTCTGTAAATCTCTCTACCACTCTGAGGAAGAGAACAGAGACAGTTCCATTGCCACTCATTATTATGGGATTACTCATGCCATTCTCTCCTGTAGAGACAGAAAGCCTTAATGCTACTTTTCTTCTTGAAGAGGTAAAGCATGTAGTTACAAATATGGCCAATGGAAAGTCTGCAGACCAGATATTCTGTCAGTGGAATTTTGAGCCATTGATGTATCACTTAACTCCTCTGCTCTGTAGAGCTTTTGAGCTTGCCTCAGAACATTTCCCAGGCAATATGTGTTGGGTGATTATCACTCTATGCCCAAAGGAAGGCTGGTTACTAGAGCTTTATGCTAGTGACTGTTGGCAGTGTAAATCTCATGATCCTAACTAAAATACTGTACTTGATTGGAAAGGCAGGTACTCAAACTAATTGATTGTGATCAGGTGGTGTTTTTCAGTGGCAGGTACAATGCTAACTGGTAAAGGTTCTCCACTCTGCCTGCTTGAATTCTGTCTCCCAAAACAGAAAATGACTTCGACTGGGTTGAGTGGTCAGCTCTTTTTGTTGCCATGAAGGGAATAGGGATTTGAAAGGGATTTTATCATCATAAGCTATTCTTTTGATAAATGGTTCTTACTCTGACCCTTCTCAGTTCCAAAGGGCCACCAGACAGTATTGACTCTTGTCCCCACTTCTCTTCAGTATTTTATTGGAGATGTTCTTTGTTTGATTTGGCCACATTCTTTAGGATAAGAGCTAGCATCAGGGAGCATGATTATGTATGCTGATAATATACTACTCTTCCTTAGCAGCCTCATAGTATCTATTCATAGAATCATAGAATCATAGAATCTCAGGGTTGGAAGGGACCTCAGGAGGTCATCTAGTCCAACCCCCTGCTCAAAGCAGGACCAACCCCAACTAGATCATCCCAGCCAGGGCTTTGTCAAGCCTGACCTTAAAAACCTCTAAGGAAGGAGATTCCACCACCTCCCTAGGTAACCCATTCCAGTGCTTCACCACCCTACTATTGCAAATCTATTAAACCTCACAGCGTAATATGATTCTTCATCTACAAGGTAACTATGTCCAAATCATCAGCCATGTTCCTCAGTCCTTATGATAAATGTTGGCACAAAATAGATAGGGTCCTGTATACTCTGTGGCAAGGCTGACCTAATATCTCCCTGGATTCTGCAGTATCAGTGGTGTTTTCTGCTTGCCATGAAAAGAGGAGGGATTTTATTTCTGTTTGAAGGAAGAAGTGATCTGATCAAGATAGATAAGTGGATCTTTTGTTTTTTATGTCTGCATCCAGCCGAAGGATCCATCCAGGCTATTGCTGGGTGTGTGTATGATTCTGCAGATGACCTGTAAGATCTGAGACAGGAGGTTTTGCTGTATTTTATGAGGTCATTATCTGCATGGATGTTTAAGACTAGGGTGACCAGACAGCAAGTGTGAAAAATCGGGACGGGGGTGGAGGGTAATAGGAGCCTATATAAGGAAAAGACTCAAAAATCGGGACTGTCCTTATAAAATCAGGACATCTGGTCACCCTATTTAAGACTACTATGATGAGTCTCATAAACTTCCTCAGTATATCAGCCGCATCCCTGGTAAGTCTCTGGTATGTGGAGGTTTATAGATGTAGCCCAGGTTAATTTTGTGTCTTGACTCACAGATTAAGTGGATACACTCAATGGATTTTGATTAAAGTGCTCTTTTCCTGCATTTGAGACCAGAAGGAAATAGAATGGTTTCTTAGCTTCCTGATTTGTCCTCCCTGGATCTGGTGTAACCTTGGTGTAGTGCAACAGCTCAACTGCTGTTTGCATCTGTAAAGAACCTAAGAAAGAGTTTGTAAAATAATAAGAAATGGAGTCAGGAAGATGTGATAGAAAAAAACCCTGGAAAAGTTAAACAAAGGACTGATTCTTCAACCTGGGATAAGTAGTAGTTACTCATGCAAGTAGTCCCATTGAGGTCAATGGCATTACTCACTTGAATAACTACTACTCAATATAAGTTCTGCAGTATCAGTCTCAACTTCATTATACAACAGACAATATAATGAGATAAGCAGCAGCAACAATATCAGTAAATGTAACAAAAATCAGAGGATATCAGCACAAGGAAAATACAGACATACTGAAGGAGTGAATACTGTCTCATTAAGTTAAATAAAAATAAGAAAAGAGTTAACTTTGAAATACATGTGATAAAGAATGTTGCTGCATTTGCACATTCTGGAAATGAGCATAACAATATGATAAGTAGAAAAATAGCAATTATATGAACATCAAACAAATTGTGAATTTGCTGAATACTCAGTTTTTCTCACCCCCCCCCTTCTTTTGTGTACATTTTTCAGTTTATTTACTTACTAGGAAATTGACAGCACCAGCAGTTCATGGCTGACGCATTCTCCAGGGCTTCTGTTAACAAGATGCTAATGGACATAACAGCAAAATAACTATGTATTTCTTTTTTGCATTCTTTGTGATACAGGATGTACATTTGTTCTTATATTTGAAAAAAAAGCGGATCGGCCACCACCAGATACCCCAGATGAACTCATCTCATCATTAATGACACAAGATACCATTTTCAGCACTGTAAAATCATTCTTCTAATTACAATCTTCCAAACATGTTATCGTCAAATCCTGATAACCTCACTTAAATTGGGTAGCACTTTACTTGATTTCAGTGCGACTACCTGTGGTCTGACATTGTCTTCAATTCACTCATGAAATAATCTGACCTTTAGGCTCTGATCCTGCCATGTGTTGCATGTGAACATAGGGAACCCTGTTGACTTCAGTGAGGTTTTGTACACTAGATCAAAGCCTTAATCAGTAACATGCCAGGATTAGAAAAACTATAAGTATGAACTGTATTAACATCCCACTTTTTTCCTGACTTCCTGAATATCTCCAGTCTTAGGATACCTGCAGTATCACACACCCAAAGAAAAAACCAAGTCCTATTAACTGGTTAATATAAATAATGATATTCTCTATTTTTCCTTTTCTGCCTATTAAATTAATTAAGAAAAAACGTCACTCTTAGTAAATAAAGCACATTCAGGTGTATATGGAGGGGAAAGGGGAAGAAGAAAAATGAACCACACTGCAAAATGATTGTGCCTTTCATTTAAGTCAGGCACTAGTTAATATGATGCACTGTGTAATTTGATCAAAAAACAACCCAGTTTTATTTTAAATTTATTCTTCCTACAAATTCTATTCTTTATTGTGCTCAATTTTGATCTCTTTAGGTAGGTATAATTGGATAATTTAATCATGAGGCTATAGAAAATTGTCTTTTAAACACTAAGGACAGCGAGGATGGCTACAGTTTTGAATGAAGAGCACAAAGATCAACCATGATAATAAAATGTGACTTACAGCTGACATTGTTACTGGTATTATAACCATGTGAGACATAAGATGGGATTTACTTCCTAGTGGTCATAAGGATAACAAGTTCAGATTCTTATTGCAATTAAATGTATAAGAATTAGACTTGGTTTAAATAAGCATAAGGCTCTTGTATTCCTAAAGCTAAGAAATCTAGTTGATGATAAATTAAGATACTCTATAGGACCCTGATGCTTTTCTTAATGAAATCCATAGCAAACTCTCCTTGACTTCACTGGGAGCAGAAGCAGTCCCAGGTTTTCATTGTTACTATGGTAACAAACTCCCATTTTGTTTGAGACAGAGGAAATGCCTTATAATACATGGAATAAAGGCTGACTATTTAAACAATTTTACATGGAGTAAGTGGGCATCAAAAGGATCTAGGCAGGATAAACAGATAAACTTACTGCTTCAAGAACAGCATTAAACCAAAGCTGTTCTGTTTACTTTGCTGATTAAATGATGGAGAAAAAGAAAAATGTCAACTCCTGCTTTAGATAGGGTGGAGAAATTCCTAAATTTCCCAGAGGTTCCTAAATTGTGTCCTGTCTCTCACACAAAATTGCCACATATGAACATTGAAAAATATTGTTTTACTTCCAAAAAATGCACTTTAATAGTTTCTAGACACTAGGGAAACTGTGTAGCTAGGATAATTCCTCACACGGGATATAGTATCGAATACATCTCTTATTTATCCAAGTCACTCTGATTCTGTACAAATTTCCTGTGTCTCACCCTGTTAGGTAAGAGAGAGTCCTGGTAGGAGGCTTTCAATGAGCATCTTTGAAACCTGTCTCTTACGTTTGTGGGGGTTTATCAATCTCTCTAGCCATCTTTATTTCAACACACTACTCGCTACGTTTTCAAAATAAGGTGAATGGTTTTGGTGAGTTAATTTCTTGACTACGAGGACCAAAATCTGACCTTTCCTACACCTTTTTTGACTCAGTAACAACAGTAGGTTTGGATAAGCATAAATGAGGGGTCAACATGTCAAGGGGTAAATAGCCAAACTAAGAAAAATATAGCACATGTGAAAATTCTAAAGAAAACTTTTGCCATTAGGAAATTCTTCAGAAACCAAGAACGCAAACAATCAAATGAGTGCATTATCATTGTTCTGCCATTGTCACACACTGTTTGATTACTAGTGGGTCTACAAGAGGAGTAAACGCAGCAGCATCACAATATAAATTCTAAGACGATACCATTGTACTGTGCCTGTTGTAATACCACTGTATTCGGAGACAGGAGAGTGGTGATAATTTAGAAGATGGACATTATAGCCTAATCCTGCACATTGTTCCAGGAGGTGTACCACTGTGCCCCCGAAGAGCAAATTGCAGGTGAGAGCCATATGACTTGATGTTGTGTCTAGACTTTGGTTTGCTTTGGTAGGTATACTCTTTTGAGCCACTAAGGGATGGAAGACTAGATGGTGATACATTTTAATATGAATTTGGTGGATGACATCTCTCTGACATCCTTTAATCGCTGCTACAAAATTCTGAAAGATAAAATATCTTTGTGTTAACATTGGGCCACTAACTAGTAACATTGTGGTAAAAAGTGACTCCTTCTAATGTTGCCATTGGTTCATGTTTCACAAGATATGCCCTAATGCATACCATTCTGAATTAGGTTTTATGGTGTCGAGAGAGAGGCAGGATCTAAGAACAGTATTGTGTTGGACCAAATCATAGGGCCATGTGTCTCACATAATTCCCAATTAATGTAAGATCATTCTGAATTCAAGTGTAGGTCCTAACGAGGTTACTTATAGCTTTACACACATAATTAAAGAAGCAACCCTGATAATCTATATAAGCCTGTTTTCCGGAAGAATTAAACACCCACTTCTTTTGAAATCAGTGGGAACTGTGTGTGATCAAATGTATGAAAAAGTGTAATGTATTTTAGAGGAGAATCAGCTACAATAAATGCTAAGTGCTCACTATACCCAGTTCCAACACCATTAGTTATTCTGGAAGGACTCAGTAATTAGATTTCATTTTCCAGGAAGGACTGTCTTATCTGACACATGAAAGATATTTCCTGTAAATATTACTGACTTCATTCCTTATTATAGACTTGAAATACTGAGAGAAGAGACTGAGCATTTTTACGGATAATTCTGTAGATTATTTTGCAAATGTATGTGACTTGAGAGACATGCAAGAAAAGAAGAACCTGTGCTAGGTAGGATTTATCTAGTCAACTTCCCCAATCAGGAAAAACAAAATTTCTGCAATGGATACAAAGGAAATGAAGATTTCAAAAGGTCAGAAAGTCTTTTGAACCTATCTTGATCAGTAAATGGAAATAGTTTTCTCATCCCAAAGGAGTTGTTAAGATTTTAATAAAATGTTCCTGTCTGGAACTGGTACAAAAACTCAAAAAAAAAAACCCAAAAACAAAAACAAAAAACCAACCCCCCCCAGAAACCAAAAATCAAATCAATAAATATATAAATGAGAGCAGGTAAACGGAAACATTTAATTTTGAATTTTACCTTTTTAAAAAAATATACCTCTTTTAGCGTAAGTTAACTAAAATGTTCAAATTGTCATTTAAACCAGAAAATGAAACTTTGCATTTCAAATATGTAAAAATTTCAAAATATTTTTTCAAAACATTTTTTAATCATACATTTTGTTGAAACTTGTCTTTTCCTGAAAATGGCTTCTATTTCATTGAATTGGCATTTTCTGATGAAAAAATATGTAATTGGGAATTTCATGACCAGCTCTAGGTATTATTTCAATGAAGCATGGTTTCTTGTAAATTTGTTTGTGTGTGCTTTTTAGAGCTCCCAATTAATATGACTGAGTATGCCACATAGTGGGAGCTCTAATAAACAAACAATTTACAAAAAACAGTGCCTTTTGAAATAAATGTATTTTCTTTGGAAAATTCTAGTTCAATTAAGCTGAAAGGCCCTAAACAGGATCAAGGATCCACTGTGCTAGGTTTTGTACAAATGCATACAATAACTTGGTCCTTGACCCAAAGAGTATACAACGTAAAATGATTGCTTTAGCCTTAAAGCACCCCCTTCTACATCCACCCACCCCTTTCACCCGCTTCCATTTCATACTGAGATCTTGATTCCATTCTTTATTTTAGAGCCTGTAGAAATATCAACTGCTTTGCTGACTTGTGCACTGCAATCACTTTGAATTTTCTGGTGACTAGGCATTCATTGGAATGATTTTTATTTTTTAATTTCTCCATCCTAAATTAATCGGTCAACCCAGTAAATTCAGGATCATTCATGAGTGAGCTTGGATGGGTTTATTTTCTACAGTTTGACCCTTAGGGGAACACGTTGTTGCAGTGTTTGGTCTGACTTTGTGTGTGACTCTAACATAAAACATGGGGGATGGTCAAAAATCCAAAATAATGAAGGTTTGATTAACACTGAGGTTTTTTTGTGTGACTCACTCATTCAAAGGCATTTGAAAGAATTTCTCATGACAGTTCTTCTTCTGACTAGTTTCCTAAGTAATCCCAAAGGCAATGACATTTTTGTTAGAGTCAAGTACAGTTACATTACTTTCCATTCTAACCAGCTGACATTTTGTTACTTAAATGGAAGAAGCCTATAATCTTTGTTATTGTTCTGGGATCATGCCATTTTAAGAAAGCAAGATTAGATTTTGGTCTTAGTCAAAGAATTAGTTAATACTTCTACACATTTTTATTCCTCTCAGCCTTCCACTTCAGCAGACATCTCTTCCTGATGCATAGTGAATTCCCATTTGAAAACAAAATGGGGATTCGTTTACTGTAGTGACAGAAAAATGTATTAATAGTGACTGTTTGTACAAAAGGCAAAATACTTTATACTGGAAGAAGAAAAAATAAAGAACCACAAGACAAAGTATGCTGCTGTCTAGCTGCCTTGAAATTCCATTGTTACTATCTGCTGTGTATTATCCATTGTCAATAAATCCTCTGATTGGTTTGTATTTCTTGATTTTTAAAAAAATATAAAATAAATATGTAACCCAGGGATAGCTGCTTTTTGTTGCAGGCTTGAAAATATATTGTTTGGATTTAGAGCTAAATTTTAGTCTCACCTCCAGGGAGGTCCATAGATTTCAAACAGATTTTACCGGCAAAATTGAGGGAAGAATTCAGCTATCAACATTTTAATGTATTTAGTAAATTACATTCAGAATGATATATGGAGTTTCCTGTCCCTTCTTGATGATGTTTTCTACATTCTGGAATGTTGCTTACTGTTGCTTTGACATTTGTAAAGTTTTAACAAGTGTTTCAGCAGAAGGTCACTTTATGGAGACATTTTTCTTTTTCCAGAAAATTGTGGGGATGCCATTGAATACAGGTTTGCAGGATAACCCATTGTGGATTTTACAGACAAGCCTTTTTCAGATGGATTTTTGAACACCTCTGTTTCACAATTTTGTTTTTAATGTGCCGTCATAACCTTCTGCTTCAAAGGATTACTAAAATTGTCTTCTCATTTAACTCACTGTGAATGTCTTTCCTTCTCATGCAGGGTTAACTTGGCAAGAACATCTCCAGTTAAAATAATGGATAGATGTATTTATTCTATGCCTGAATATGGTGCTCAAGAAAGCATAGTAATTGTAATATCACTGACTTAGATCCAAGCACAATAAGATAGTTATCATGAAACGTTCCCCATGCAGCTCTGTCATTGTACTGTATTTCACTCCTAATCTCCCACACTACAGATATTTCTGTAAAGAGTCCTTACGCACAGACTGCTGTTGGGTCTTTTACATATCTGATATCTGTTCTGTGATTCTGAGAGTTATGACAAATTTCCAAAGACAAATAATTAATGTGTTACTTTTGGTGCTTCTGTGAACTGTGCTATGGAACGATGATTTTGTTATGGGCACAAAAGTCCATTTAAGAATAAAAAGATGTCACTAAGCTTATTTTCAAGTTTGACCTAAATTAGGGGAAGTCTATTTTCCCTCTGCCATAGCTAGCACAGAAATGTCTTTTAGTAAACTCTTTGAATAGAAAGTAAACTGTTAGGAATGTTGCTCTTGTTAAATGTATACAGTACTTACTGTAATAAGGTAAGAAATCATAACAGGGTGTGCTGGTATTAGGGTGAGTGTATGCCTTGTGTATCTGTAAGCTTCTTACCTTTTACCACCCAAGATATGCAGTGATAGCCTGGTAACAATAAGTTGTATTTTTATCAAAGTATGGCTTATTAACTTGAAACTTAAGGCAGAGATTCTGAAACTGGTCTGCGAGCTCCATTCAGGTGGTCCGCGGATAGTTCCCTCTAAAGTGCGCGGCTGGGCAGCAACACACAGGAGAATGAAGAGCCACCCGCCTAATTACTGGAGCCGTGCAAGCGTGGCTCCACTAATTAGGTGCCTGGTTCCTGGAGAAGATGCATACGTAAGGTGAGGTGGTAGCCTTGTGGGGGAATAGAGGGTAGTGGGAGGGGGCAGTGGGGTGAGAAGAGGGGGTGGGGAAATTTGAGAGGTGCAGGGCTGTGGCGCCCAGAGAAAGTGGCGACTTTCCCCAGCTCCAGGGCTGCGACTGCGGGAAGAGACAGCCCTCCTTCCCAGCCTCAGCTCTGTGGCTGCTGTGGCGGAGGAGAGACCCCCCTCCTTCCCAACTTGGGGGCTGCCACAGCAGGGGAGAGAGGGAGAGATCCCCCACTCCTTCCCAGCCCCAGCTCAGGGGCTGCCGCGGTGGGGGAAAGTGGGCATATCTATCGCATTAGGAAGATAAGAATACTGATATTAAAATGTGAGTTCTGTTTTGTAGAACAAGAAAATGTTAATTATTATTGTTTTTTTATATAGTGCTATTATCCAAAGTGATTTACAATAGTTAGCTAATGGTACAAACAACATTTGGAAAGATCATTAAGCGGTCCGCTGCGACCCTCAGCAATTTTCAAGTGGTCCACGAAAAAAAAGTTTGAGAACCACTGATTTAAGGTATTTTAGAGGGGGGGAAATTAGCCAATTGTTTTCCATTTTGAGCAATGTATCCTTCCACTAAGTAGTTCCTAATACAAGGATAAAAAAAAAAATGGAAATAGTCATGAACTTATTTTCCACACTATAATAAAGGGTTTGCATGTCTAACAAACGAAGGATCTGGCCCTTAATCATTACAGAGTATACCTCTCTTAAATAGTAGAGTAACGGAGTGCTGAAACTGACCTTTTCCTTGCATGCTTTGAAATGGAAGTATTTGAATTTTCAGTACTCTATATAACTCAAGAGCTGTCAAATTACTTGTGCTCACTGATCTCACAGGATAATATGATAGTAGTACTGTATAGTTATGTGGCTGGATGATAAAGTCCCATGAGCAAAATGTGAAAATGACTCAGCTGAACTTAGAAGAAAGGACTAGCCAGGACATTCCAATAACAATATTTAGTCATACATTATATAGTGTCTGTGCCATCAGAAAGCAGAGATATCTGATCAGACATACTTGGTGAATTTGACGGATGAGGATGATAAAAATGCCTACAGCAAAATTCTTCATTTCTTGAAAGCCGACAGACATTCATTTGAATGTTCAGTTTTTCCTCAGCTTTCTTGCCCTGTTCTAGTGAACACCATGCATTTTGGAAATGATTTCTGCACTCTCATCTTAAAATGTCCTTATTTCCACAGCTCTTTGGATCTATTAAGGGGTAACAAATATTTTAAAAAGTGTTTACTTCAGTTTTTCCTGACGTTCTTTAGCTGACAAGGCCATCACCAAATGCAATATAAGATATATTTGTGGTAATACAGAATCACACGATTATTGATGAGTTGCATTATAAGGAGGCTGGTGAGAATGCACTCTATAAACTTTTTATGAATTAGAATGCTGAGTGGTGGTGGCCTGCAGTTTTTGGTGCCTTGAACTGTTTGCCGATTATACCCTCACTCCTGTACAGGAATATTATAGCTATTCAATATTTCTTTCATTAATGGATACTTTAATGGAGCACATTTGTATAACATTCATCTGCCTAATAAAACTTGTTTGCATTTTGGTCCCTTCTACCTTTCACATTTGAAAACCTTAGCTCCACTACTGAAAGAAAGAGGAAATGCAGCTGACATGCAGCCCAGGATGAGGGCCTGAATATTTATTCCCAATATTCAATTTTGCAGTGCTTCTGCTAACATATTATTTAACCAATCAACACAAATGAGCTTAAAAGGGCATAATTTATTAAATCTGTAGTGTTGACCTAACTTGATTCAATATTGTTTCATGGATTTCTCTTGGTAACCTCTTCAATTATTATAATTTATTACCTTTGTGTTTGAAACAAAATGAACAGCTTGCAAAAAGTATTACTGCTCCATACTAACAGAATCATTCAAATAAATATGGTTCTTTTTTTCCTTCTTCAGCCTAGAGCTGTGAAAACATCCCAAACTTTTACCATTTAAGACAAATCATTAAAAGTCTCTTTTTCTTTGTTCTGTTCTATACCCCATGAAGAGTCAGTAGCTTTAATAACATATAAATTACCAGTAGCCCAATACTCATCTACTGTAGTCCATCCAAACAGAGCAATGATCTACTGGAATGGACCAGTGATCATCTATGGCTCTTCTTTGAGGGATTGTATATGTGCATTCCACTCTTGGTGTGCACACGCGCCGCGCACAGTCAGCGGAATTTTTCCCCCCGGTGGCACCCATTTGGGCAGCTTGAGAGCTCTCTGCTGCTGCATGCCACTAGAACCGGTATAAAGCATCCATATGACCCTGCGCCCCCTCATTTTCTTCGTACTGCCCTTTGTGGTTGCTGGAACTGCTCTTCTTGCATTTGAAAGTTCTCTCAGTGGACTTCCTTTATGTATTGTAAATAGTGGTAGTAAAATTACTAATGTTTAGTTAGTTAGCTTTTCTGTGTATCTGCTTTTCTGTCAATTCCTGGTGCCAAGGAATGCCTCAGTCATTTGGCTTCAAGCACTGCTCTTGCTGTAATAGCGCTGTGCCCAGAGCGACCCACACTCAAGTTGCTTGAGGGGCCTTGGTAAAGCCTGAAGCCACTCTTGTTACTCCTACAGACATTTTCACCGTTCGATGGATCGTGGCACAGGAATATCACCGAGTGGTTAACCGGGGATGCCTGTGATCCTATGCTAATCCAGTGGCCCTTATGCAATCCATAGGGTTTTCTCGCAGTTTCCAGGGCATATTCTGGGTGCTCCTATTCAATGGCCTAGGAAAAGAGTCCTGTACCTTTCTACCCAGTGGCACCAGTTCCTGATTCCAGTATCGAGCCTTCAGACTCGACTTCAGAAGCAGGATCAATGAGATCTCTATGAGAGAGAAAGGCAGGGACATCAGGGTGGAACTCCAAAATCAAAGGACTCAAAAAAGTTGAACCTCTTTGGTAGGAAAGTTTATTCTACCGAGGTTTACAACCCAGGATTGCAAACCAGCAGGCACTGTTGGGCAGGTGTGTCTTCAACATGTAGGACTCCATGCAGAAATTTATTTATGACAGAATTTCTGCCAAGAGATGATAAGCAAGAGTTCTCCTTGCTAGTGGTTGAGGGAAAATCGGTGGGGAGGGCCTCATTACAAGCTGCTCTGCATGCGGCTGTTTTGGCTGCCAGGTCCATGGCTTTGGCAGTGAACATGTGAAGGAGTTCCTAGTTAAAGTGCTCTGCACTTCTGCATGAGGTTCAACAGACTGATGAGGCCCTGCTCTTTGAGGGATCCTCACTCTTTTCGAAGCAGATGGACACAAAGCTCCATGGGCCAAAGGACAGAAGAGCAACCCTAAAGTCCCTTGGGCTATACACCCTGGTCCCTTCCAGGAAACACTATAGACCTTAAGAACTCCTCCAGTCCTCTGCCTCAGCTACCAGTCAGGAGCTGCAGAGAAAAAGGAATAGGGAGTATAGGTGTAGACGTGGAGGTAACCATTCTGTTTTTTCAAATGACATGACAATCAGATCATTAAAGGCTTGGGAAAGTGGTACCCTCAATTAAGAGAGTCTGTTCCCCCACCTTGGGACTTGAATAAACTTATGGGACCACCATTTGAGCCTTTAGCAAAATGCTTCTTACTATACCTCTCCTAGAAGGTGACTTTTCTAATTGCCATCACTTCTGCCCGAAGAGTCTCTGAACTCCGTGCCCTGACATCAGAGCCACCATATACAGTCTTCTTTAAAAATAAGGTATACTTACACCCTCATCCAAGTTTCCTTCATGAAGTAGTTTCAGATCTTCATAGCCATCAAGCAATTTACTTACCTGTGTGTTACTCAAAACCTCACACAGATAGGAATGAACAATTAAACACATTGAATATTAGACAAGTTCTAGCATTCTACATAGACAGGACTAAGTGGGCTTGAACTTTTATCTATCTCCCCATCTCCTGCTGAGTGTGTGTGGGGAGGGGAGGAGGAGGCAGACCCCGTTGGATAGTATTACCACAAGGAAGAAGAATATCTATAATAAAATATGTGCCGTACAACATAGTGAGCATAGAATTGAGTTCTGCTTTTTGTTCTTCTATAAACTGTAATGATCTAAACTATTCTGTGATCCTGAAAGACTTAGGCATGTGCTTAACGTTATGCATGAGTGTCTAGTTGAAATCAATGGGAAAAACTACATGTGTCACATTAAGCATATATATGTCTTTACAAGAACTAGGCTTGTGCCATTTGAATGAGAAATTAAAAATAGTGTGTGCATGTGTGCACTTTGGTACCTCTAATGGAAATTATACCATATGTCATCTGTATTCAAGTGTTCTTTGTTAGTTTCTACTAGAGAACCAGCACACCAATAGACTCTTTGATCTTTGCCAAAGGCCATTATAGTTGTCACCTGGAAGCAATAGGAACAAACCGGAAAATGTCATCTTGAATTTTCACTAGAATGAGAAAAAAGAGATTGCATGATGAAGGAAACTATTCAGTAAAACCTAAATATTTGGAAAGTATTCAGAAAAGAGCTGCAAGAACTATTTCAGATCTGGAAGAACTGCCTTAGAGTGAGAGGCCAAATAATCTCATTTATTTAGCTTACAAAAGAGCAGATGAAGAGGAGACTTGATCATGGTCTATAAGTATGTACTGAGGGAAAGATTTCTGATAATAGTAGGCTCCTTACTCTAGCAGAGAAAGGCACAACAAGATCCAGTAGCTGCAAGCTGAAGCTAGCTAAACTCAAACTAGAAATAAGGTAACAATTTGTAATAATAACTATTGGAACAACTAGCCCAGGGTGGTGAATTCTCCGTCACTTGAAGTTATTTAATCAAAATTAGATATCTTTCTAAAGTATATGTTTTAGCTCAATGAGAGGTTATGGGCTTGATAATTATTGTGAAATTCTATGGCCTGTGTTATGCAGAAGGTCAGACTAGATGACCATACCAGACCCTTAAAATCTACGCATTTTCTTACTATCCATAATTTTCATCGGTCAATTATTGTACACAAATTTAGTAGAAGTATAAGGGTAATGGTAGCACCTAGAGACCTAAACCAATATTGGAGCCCCATTGTGTTGTGCATAAACAGAAAATAGAAGTTCCTGAAAAGTTTACAATCTAAATAGACCAGTAATAAAGAGAGATATTATCCCCATTTTACAGATGAGGAACTGTGATACAGAGCAATTAAGCGACTTACCAAAGGTCACGCAAGAAGTCTGTGACAGAGCCTGGAATCAAACATAAATCTCCTGATTCCCAGTCCAGTATTTTAACCACAAGAGCATCCTTGCTGTCATGTTTAGGTTTTCCACCTAAAATATCAATGGTTG
This sequence comes from Chelydra serpentina, assembly GCA_037349315.1. NCBI lineage: Eukaryota > Metazoa > Chordata > Testudines > Chelydridae > Chelydra > Chelydra serpentina. The sequence goes on from JBAIAC010000008.1 coordinate 20,801,290, forward strand.
CACACCTTTCATTCTATTACATATAAAAATCAATGTATTGCATATCTAAAAACACATTATTGTGTATCTACAAATAGTTTTTGCCTGTTTTTCATGTTCACGCCATCATTTCCCATGCAAATTATACTTAAGTTTAATTTCTCTTAAATTGTTTTGATATAGATCTAGTAGTAATTGCACATATTTCTTGTTGTTTCATAATATTATTGTGAAATTCTATGGCCTGTGTTATGCAGGAGGTCAGACTAGATGACCATACCAGACCCTTAAAATCTACGCATCTTCTTACTTAATTTCTCTTAAATTGTTTTGAAGTAGATCCAGCAGTAATTGCACATATTTCTTCTTGTTTGATAATATGGACATGCATATAATTAGGAAATGTAGTGCACACCTGTGGGGGCAACATGAACCAATTAATGCGCAACATGTTAGCACGCTTTAGAAATCACATTTCTATAGTGTGCATTGCCCCAGTGTGTGGCAAATCCCTTAGTGTAGTTTTTCTTTATGATATATATACACATCAGTTCTTCAGTAGAGGTGCTCACAAACCTCATGCAGACAATCCCCTTTCAGGAATTTCAACCAAGACACCAATGTCCGCTTCCCAGAAAGCAATTCTGCCCCAAGAATTGTCTAGTTAAAGAGATTAAGACAGAGAGCAAATTCCCTTTCTGCTTGCAACAGCCCTCACCCTCCAAAAAAAGTCACAAAAGGAGCAACAATACAAGCATTACTTCAAAGACAGTGTTCACATATTAAGAAAAATAACTGGTAAGACTATGTGTAATAACTGGTAAGACACTGTGTAATAGCACCATCTGGTGACTTTCACTATAACAATTCTTCACATTTTATATTGTAATTTTTATTCCAAAGAATCAAAGTGTTTTATAAACTGTAGCATATCCAGGAATCATTTCACACAGCATCTGAGAGAGGAACGACAGCAGTTTAAGAGGACACAGCAATTTAGGATAGGAAATGGAGAATATTATATCCACTTGAAATTGCAGGTGGAACTTAGGTAGTAGTAGAACTTAGGTAGCTACCCATAATGAATTTATGCAGCATGACAAGGTTGTTATCCCTACATGGTGATGTTAATTCCTTCATTTTATGTATCATCTGAAAGATGCAGCTTCCAACTGCACTTTGTGTACAGTGATTTTGGTGATTTCCCCTATATGGTTGCTTTATCAGTGTTCCTTATATGTGGGTGTCTTTCTTACAGCAAAAGGGGAGAGGGAAAAAAATGTAGGGCTACATTCTGCCACCCTTACCCGTTGTAAGTAGAACCCTCCTCATCTGATATCATTGGAGCTACACAGGAGTAACAACTAGTAATTGTGGGTAAGGTTGGTGGAATCTCTCAGAGTGTAGGAAAATGAGTCACATTTTGAAGCACTTGCATTTGTGAACTGTTACTCACATGAAGAATTACATTTGAAGTCAATGGGACACTGCATAAGTAACTGCTTACTAATGTAAGTAAGAGGTTTGTAATCTGGACTTCTGACAGCAAAACCACAGGTATCTGCATGGGGAGTCAGCAATGGGCATAGTACCCAAAACTACTTTAAACTATTTTTGAACTGATTGGATGTCAGTTTAGAATCTAGTTCTGAGGGCACTATTGATTTTATGTTTTAAGACTTTTAAAATGTAACGTTATTTAAATATTGTCAGTGTCTAGCAGACCAGTAATACAAGCTGATCTAAATTTGGTATTTTCACCCCCAAGTCCATTTTATTCCAGACATTGGTTTTAGGATACCCATAAGCCTATCCATCCCTATCCAAACATAACAAACTAACTTGATTTGAAAACAGGTATGTTTAATGCTGTTTGCCTTTCTTGTACAGCACCCTGAGTAGACATGCAGACTGATTTTTACACTAATAAAACCGAGTGGAAGAAATGATTGGGGACCATTAACCTTTAGAACACTAAGAACTTAAGCTCAAGAAATATTTTTGAGCTGCCTAGCAGAGCTTTGAAGCCACTGCCTTCATCCTTCATCTAAATTGCCTGCATTCATTTCCAGAGCTGATAAACTGTCAAGTGAATTATGAGATGTGAGCTTTGGGTTAATTTATAGAAATGCTCCTGCACAAATGCTGAGGAAATGCTGAGGAAATCCTGCACCTTTCTTTCGTCTACTTATTGGCTTAAGATCCTATTTCCCCTATTGGCTTAAGCTCCTATTTCCCCTATTTCAGTCTCCCTGTTATGCAGCCACTCTTCGTTCTTGAAAAATAACTTAGTAAGCGTCCTAAAAGGCAGAGTTAGCTACAGCGTATGTTTGTGACTCTTATGTAGGTCCTCTAGAAGCCATTTCATATGTAGAAGGGATGGTCAAGTTGACTTATTAGATGCCTTAAATAAAAAAGAAAAGTTAAGAAGCTACCTGTCAAAGCAAGAGTGCAAGGGAAGAATTCATGTTTTAACTTCCATTTCTTTTTTGGTGACTATTCAGATTTCAATTTATGCTTGTCTGGCTAGCAGAATTAAGAGAGAATCTGCTAGAAAAGCCTATACCAGTAAGTTAGTTTTGACTTTAATACTGCTGTCTGTTTCCCCACATATTTGGTGTATGTAATCTGGGATAGGCAATGGCTTGGCTGACTCACTGAGAGATTATGTTGATCTCTGGATATATCTTAGGTCTCCATTGATTTTCTTCTTCAAATATTGCTAATAATAGAGACTCAGATACTATGGTGATGAGCACAGTATAAAGAAATACATTGACAGAAAATAGTATAAATACTACATTGCTTTTGAGAGAGATGAAGGTGAATGTGATTTTTGGCAGAAGCTATTCTATTTGAATTCCATTCTGTTCTATTTAGTTTCTTATGCTGCCCTCATCACCTTTGTATCTTAGTGCCTAACATGTACAAACAGTATGGTTGATTGGGCATCAGTCTCTGCATCATGAACATTGCCTTTGTGGTAATGGCCATGAAGTCCTGATAGCTGTGTCAGATATATCATAAAGCCCCTTAGTGAATGCTTAGAGACCTCTCAATACTGCTTAAGACTCTCAAAACACTCCCGGATTTTCTGCTCTGGGTTGAAACTGGGGTCACAAGGCCATCCTGAACCACAAGGAGAAGCTTTCCAAGACATGACAGCTTGGTAGTCAGTGGCCCTCTGTCAGAGAAGGAATATTATCCTCTAACACTCTGTAATCACCAGCAGTGTCTCCATGCGTGTAATGCATGGATACAGATCAAAGGGTCATGCAGCATAAGGACATAGTGGCCAGAGGCCTGAGAAGGACTGATAGGGAAGAGTCAGGCAATGTGTACACTACACAGTATGATCCCCTCCTAAAGCAGCCTAATTGAAACAGAAATGGCTTGTGTAAGTAAATGCTACTCAGAGCACTGTTAAGTCACTGTATACACTCAGGGTACGTCTACACTACCCGCCCGATTCGGCAGGTAGAGATCGATCTTCTGGGATCGATTTATCGCGTCTCATGTAGATGCGATAAATCAATCCCAGAAGCGCTCCCCGTCGACTCCGGAACTCCAGCTCGGCACGAGGAGTAAGCGGAGTCGACGGGGGAGCGAGCCTGCGCCGCGTGGACCCGAAGTAAGTAATTTTAATTCAATCTAAGATACGTCGACTTCAGCTACGCTATTCTCGTAGCTGAAGTTGCGTATCTTAGATCGACGACACCCCCTCTCCCCCCAGTGTGGACCAGGCCTAGGGGAGCTTATGATAGTGTGACTATGCAGGAGGCTGCCAGTAGTGGGAGAAAAGAACAGAAGACCTGTAAAGACAACGAGGATTACTGCATATGGCCTTAAATTTGTAAGGTTGTTCATATCTCATCCTGTGAATATCCAGCCTCCTGCATGTAACTGTGGCCGTGCCCCAAGTCTGCGCTGCCATTTGCCCCATGTGGTCGGAGGAACAATGCAGTGGAGCTGATGGTATTAAAGGTTCACTGCTCGCAAACACCAATGGATATCTTCAGTTGCAACATAAAGAAAACACAGTGTATATTGCTGGGGTGGTGGTTGTTCCGCCAACAAACAGATATTTAATATTTCTTCTTTAGGGTATCCTGTATCAAAGGGATAGTTCTTCTAAAACCATCTCTTTAGTTTCTTTAATAGCTGTCACACACACATTGCGGGGTAAAGTTTTGCAGTAGTGAGAGTTCTGATGGCAGTTTACCAGGAACACAACAGCTATCCCCAGTTTGCAAATACATATATACAGTTATATAAATATACATTGATTTTGTGTCAATTAATTCCCCTTGCTCACACACTTATTATATTTACAATAAATAAAATATTTTACATATATGAATAATTGAAATATTTTTATAACCCTTAAAGAAATTTGCTGCCTTACCCTCCTCCTTTATTCCCTTCTCTCCTGTCGTCTCATTCTTTGTCCCTATAATTTTCTGTATTTTCTTCATTTCATTTTCTCTGTCACTTTTATTTTCTCTCCTTTTTCTGTGTCCTTTTCACCCTTCTTCTTCTGAGCTCCATTTAAGATGCCGCCTGAATTAATGTGGGACTCTGTATTCCAGAATGTCTCGCTTCCCAGCATGTTGGGTGTTCCCACCAAGAAAGGCCTCATTATGTTCTCATAATATTTCCTCAGAGAATAGTGGTGACGTTTAATCAATTTATATTTCTTTCATTTCAATTCAAATAATCGTAAATAGGCCCCATATATGTGAAGCATTTTGAGATATTTGAATGGATGAAGCTATAGAGTGCAAAGTGTTGTTATTATATTATGTGATTATGAACTCCACTGATATAGCTTCAGGAGTTTTAAACTCTGCTTGCCATACCTTGGATCAGAGAACCGAGAAGGTTGGCCAGGAGAAGGGATCATCTTTCAGTTCAACCACAGAATTGGAGTTCAGAAAATCAAATTTGTTGGGTGATCTTGGGCAAGTCACTCACTCTCCTTGAGCTGTAGTTTCCTGACCTATACAATAGGTTTGATAATACTTCCATACTCTGCAAGGACACTCTGAAGTTTAACTCAGTAATGTCCATAAATAGCATTGTAATCCTTGGACAGAAGGCTTGAAATACAAAATATTGATTTAGGTCCCTGTCCTGCAAAGAGAACTACATGGGCAGATCCCACATAGAGTGCGTTTGACTTCAGTGTAGATATAGGCATGTGCCTGCAGAGAGCTCATTTCAGGATCAACGAAGAGTCCAGTGGCACCTTAAAGACTAGCAGATTTATTTGGGCATAAGATTTCATGGGTAAAAACAAACACTTCTTCAGATGCATGCAATGAAAATTACAGATACAGGCATAAATATACTGACATATGAAGAGAAGGGAGTTACCTTACAAGTGGAGAACCAGTGTTGACTTAAAAAAAAACTTCAAAAACAGACTTCAAAGAGAAACTGCAGAGCTACAATTCATTTGCAAACCCAACACCATTAATTTGGGCTTGAATAGGGACTGGGAATGGCTGGCTCACTACAAAAGCAATTTTCCCTCTCTTGGTATTGACACCTCCTCATCAGTTATTGGGAGTGGACCATATCCACGATGATTAAATTGGCCCTTTCAACACTGGTTCTCCACTTGTTTAAGGTAACTCCCTTCTCTTCATGTGTCAGTATATTTAAGCCTGTGTCTGTATCGCTCCATCTGAAGAAGTGGGTTTTTTACCCATGAAAGCTTATGCCCAAATAAATCTGTTAGTCTTTAAGGTGCCACCGAGCTCCTCGTTGTTTTTGTGGATACAGACTAAAACTGCTAACCCTCTGATACTTGACACATTTCAGGATCAGGTTCAAAGGGTTTGTCCACACCAGAAACATTTGAACCAATGTAACTATAAGTTACATGACAGTAAAACGCTTAATGGAGGTACACCAAAATCAAGCAGAGTTTACACTAATGCCACTTAATCTGGTAAATTATTGGCATGAATCACACAGGCCACCACTTCATGTTGGTGCAGTAAATTGAAATTCAAGGATTCCATCAGTACTTATACCAACAGAAGCCACTGCTGCTTTACATAGACAGGACATGAGCTTGTAAACTCCTTACTGCAGGAGCTGTTTCTTCTCTGTGTTTTGTACAGCCCTAAGTGTCCTGTCAATTCTTAATAAACAATATATAATAATAAAAATAATTACCAGATATAACAGAGCTGAGATTGGCCACCCAGACACTGCTTCTTGTATTTATATATTTCTTTGTAATTACCTACTCATGGAAGGTATATTGGAGTTATAAGGAATGAATTAATTCAGTTGTCTAATTAGGAAGAAAATGAGGAAAGGGGCTGAATATTCCAGAGTTACAGTATACAGTATTTAAAATGCATGCAAGGCTAGAACCTTGCTTCCTAATTACTTAGTTCCTAATTACTTAGTTCCCGTCACTTCTCATTAACATGTAAATGGTGTTATGCACATAGTAAAGGTGGAGTAAAATATGTCCTGAGGGATGGGGGCATACTGGAAAATTGCTTTGGGCAGTCTGGTGATGCAAGTGTTTCACTTGTAGCTCATCTGTATTCCAGTCCTATGGAAGTCTCCATGTATGAGATTTAAGGCAATCATATTTTCTTTTTCCTGGGATGGAGTGGTTGTTACACTTAAAATTGATTTGCAGGATTCAAATAATGTGTTAAGGAATTAACATACAAAGTCAGTGCCTATCAAACAGACTGGAATGGGAGCTAAAATATGTTTGTAGAACAATTTTATTTACTGTTCTTTAAAAGTATTAGATAATTGTCCTACAAATAAAATAATATAATTAATACTATGTTTTTAATTCATAGCAGTCCATCCTAAAAAACCCTCTGGATGTGAATTATATAAAAATAAGGCAACGTGGCCTGCTAACATTGAGAGCATGCAGAATTAATTCTGTTAGTGAAATAATTTTTAAGCTAGAGATGACTGAATTCCATTCACTTTCCTGTCTTTTAATATCTTGCCTTAATATCTGTAAGAATACTTGTTTCGAAAACTGTATAATTGATGTCATAATATTTAGCACTTTTATTACACTTCACAGCTTCAACACACTCTAGAGACATTAGTGTCATCAGGTTTGTACAATTGTCTTTAGATAACTAGTTCATAGATTTGCCCTGACTTTTAATTTACTTGCCTAACAGTGGCTGTGTTGTGCACAGAAGGGCATCATATTTCTCAGTCTTCATATCTGAATCCCTTCTCCAAGCTGGGAAAAGATAATCATATTGGTTACCATTTTTCCCTCTATGACAACTCCTTAGCACTGTATCTGGACTGGAAGGGTGAAGATGTGAACTTCTGAAGCCATGTGTTACGGTACTGCATATATTAAAAATGTATGGGATGAAGGAAATAATATATGTGGGTGGATGAGCAATCTTTATCCCTCCTACCCAGCATGATCAGATATCTTGATTTATTCAGATATCATTGATTTCTGTGACCCTTCTCTGGTGAATTATAAAAAAGCTAGGGCATTTAGCTTCATTTCATTCTAATTGGCCAGTTTGCTGAGCTCTATCCCACCCAAATCCCCACTGTCCCCATAGACGTAAAGGATGCTTGGTGCACGAGTATGTCACATACGTCCATTGTATTTTCCAACTGAGTATGGCAGGAAAAGTGACAATATTTGTCTGGAGTCTGAATCTGACATGAGAGGAGTCAGAGATGTCAGTAAAATTGAAGCTTGAGTCAGCAGGAGGATAGTGGTGGCATCACCAGTGATGGTGAAAGGGAGGAGATGAAAGGTGAGAAGTTCAGTTTTGGCATTTTTATTTTAAAAAGTGTCAGGGCAGCCCTGAGGAGAGATAAGTCTGCCAACTGTTACATTTCATGTGACACATATTTCCACAGTGCAGACATAGCCTCGTATCTCCAGCTGGGTGTAATAGCTGTAATTGCTCTTCCTGTCCACCAGGGGACCTCAGTTGCACTTGTGCTGTAGACAGAGGGGTAGCCGTGTTAGTCTGGATCTGTAGAAGCGACAAAGGGTCCTGTGGCACCTTATAGACTAACAGAGCTATTGAAGCATAAGCTTTCGTGGGTGAATACCCACTTCGTATTCACCCACGAAAGCTTATGCTTCAAAACCTCTGTTAGTCTATAAGGTGCCACAGGACCCTTTGTCGCTTGTGCTGTAGAGTAAGTCCTCCAGGAATGGTAGAGATGACCCTGCCCACTAGCCCCTCAAAGAAACCCAAGGCAACAGAAAGCGCCCACCGAGCCAACAGACCCCTCAGAAGACACCCATTCACTTATCCCAGCACCCTTCCCTTAGCCACAGCCATAGCCTCATCTTTCAGATTATCAAGCTCCTGCCCACCCAGACAGTCTCCAGACAGACCCTAGTAACCCATCCACCCAGACAGCACCCAGGACGCCAGACACCTATCCCAGACACCACCTGACTGCACCCAGCTACCCCGAGACAGTCCAACCCAGCTGCCCATCAGAGAACACTCCTCCCATAGTCACATCTAGGACCACCAAGTTTTGTACACACCCATATTCTATATCTACTACTGCTTGGGGTGTAACGAATGTAAGTTGAAGTTTAGAGTTATATGCTAATTAGCTAATTAAATGATTTGCATAGAATGTCACACAGGGCTGCATAAAACATGGCAGAATCTAGGACGTAGCAGAGAGGCATGAAGAGATGCAATGCGGGATGGGGTAGAAAGGTAGATTTGAGAGTCTTCAGCATAGAAATGAGACTAGGGGAGCATAAAGGCAGTCAGAGGAAAGCATTAGGGGGAATAAATGAAGGGGCCAAAAACAGAACTCTAGGGAACTCCAACTGAGAGGCAGAGGGAGGAAAAAGAAGATGACGTGTGGTTGGGTATTTGCAGTGCTTAATTTGTGCCAGGGCAGAGCCCCGGCACCTCTAGGTTTGGCAGTTCATAGCCCCGGCACCTCTGGGCTTGCTGCATCAGTTCTGAATGTAAACAAATTTCTTGAGCCCCAGTACCTCTTTCATTATAAGTTAAGCACTGGGTATTTGAATAACCCTTTGAAAATGTTGTTGTCTGTGTGTCAATTCCTTGTTTTTCCCTTTCTCTTTTTTTTAAACTGTCATTAAAAAATGCAATAAACTACCAAAAGATGTTAATGTTGAGTGTCTAGTTGCAACTAATAAAGGCCAGGAAGGCAGAGTTAAGGAAATAAGAAGCACTTAGTATAGTACTCTAGTGACAACCAAAAATAATGTGTAGCACTAGACTGAAAGGATAATTGAAATATTAGGTGGAGAGCTTTTTTGCATATGAAAATTGGTTAATTTTTTACATGTGCATTCTGACCTGTTAAACTTTTCTGAGCCAGACAGAAAATGGAATGCAGACTGGGAGCAGTGCTCAATGACAGTGACATTTCCTGACAGTGCAATTCTTTGCATATCCGCTGTGCTAATTATATTCAAACTGACAGCAGCAGTTTAACCCATTCACAAGAGGAAGCTTCTTTCTTCAAGACCAGTGATCTGCGCTTTCATTTAGATGTCAGTCTAGGCTAGCACTGTACATTTTAAGTGTGCAATTAATTTTAAATGACTAATACAAATATGGTAAACATTATCTCTCTGCAATAGAGCTGTGTAGAAAACTAATTTGCCCAAACTGGCAAATTCTTGTCTTGTTGCCCCTTTTTGGAGCCAGGCTGAAAAATTTCGATTCTTGCCTGAGGCAGTTTTCTTCATTTTACCATAAGCGAAAATAGTTTGGACCATCAGAAAATTGCTTTTTGCCTCCCCAAACAGCAAGGTGTGTATTATCCATGGGGAAGAGCTGAAATTCCACATGCAGCTTCATTTGCTGTCATTCTGAATGTACCTACAATTTCTGTGTCACAGCTGGGAGACCTTGTCAGAGAGGGAGGCTGGAAGAGGAATATGGCATAGGGGCTGTCTATAGATTGGATAACACATTTTTTGATGATTTTCAAGTCCCACTCACTACTTGTACCCCTTTAGAATACTGAAACAAACATACAAAATTAAGGTCCACTCACCCACCCATAGCCTTATGTAATTTATGGACAGCCCCATATGGATATCAACCGATTACATCAATTACATTTAAAATCAAACAAACAAACCTTACTTTGTGCGTGTGTGTGTGTGTGTGTGTGTGTTGATAGAGGAACAAGAAGACTAAATGAGTGGGAGACAGTGTACAGGAATAGAAAACATTTATGACTGGCCTGCCTCAAAGAGTTTGGAAGAGTGGTTTAAATGCTTATTTATTCATCCTTAAGGAAAGCTTCCAAACCTTCTGTGGGGTCCCCAGGTCTGTCCCTGCTCCGACAATCTTCCTAGCTGTAGCAGAAGATTTTGGCAGAGTAGACCTTCAGAGGATATGCTATGCCAGGGGCCTGTTCCTGATTGTATTGAAGATAGTATTGGGGGGAGGGATAGCTCAGTGGTTTGAGCATTGGCCTGCTAAACTCAGGGTTGTGAGTTCAGTCCTTGAGGGAGCCATTTAGGGATCTGGGGCAAAAATCTGTTGGGGGACAGTACTTGGTCCTGCTAGTGAAGGCAGGGAACTGAACTTAATGACTTCTCAAGGTCCTTCCGGTTCTATGAGATAGGCATATCTCCATATATTATATGGGGGTTGGACTAGATGACCTCCTGAGGTCCCTTCCAACCCTGAGATTCTATGATTCAGTGGGAGCAGGAACAGGCCTTAAGCATGCAGTTTCAATAGTTGTGGTGTGTGTGTAGCAAGGGCCTCCCAACTACGTAGTCAGATAAAAATGGAGTAAAATACTGATACAAAAAATACTAATACATACTGTCCTATCAGTATGTCATCTACTGTAGCAGGGACTTTAGGGACTATTTGCACTTGGAAAAGGGTAGGACATGAACAGTGAGGCTGTAGTGATCAGGTAAGATGTTCTGGAATTAAGACTTTGTTGGTTGGGAAGCTGAGAATCTTAAAGAAAGGGAGGTGATTTGTAGTCAGTAGATTCCTTCTGTTAGAGGCAAGTAATAGATGAATAGTAATAGAAGCTTCTGGAAGTGATGCCAAGAAAGTTATAAAAGGAGCTCAGGAAAAGAAGAAAGAGATGGAGAAAGTAATTGAAGAACAGAGTTTGTGGTGTTCACAAAAATGTAATACAATGAAAAAGGTGTGTATTTCATTTTAATTGTGAACAAACTGTTTGACAAATAATTCCTCTTTATGAGCATTTTTGTATTGTACTGGGTTTGTGCATTCAGTTATTTCAATATTATTTTAATGGAATTTTCAGATATAACATCAGAGTATTAGATTGTTACACAATTCACACCAGAGGGTATTTTATACTGTAATATGCTGTTCAGAGGTTGAAAATTCAAATAATTACATACAACACTTGCATAATTTTACATTTAAACTAGGCATACACCATTCCACGGTTCTAAATTAACTGTATCAACTGACTAAAAGAACCTGGTGTGAAAGAAGACCTCTCTACTGCATGTGCAGCTGTGGTCAAAAAAGCTAACAAATTGCTAGGATGCATAAGGAAGGGGGCGTTGAATGATACGGAGAGTATTCTGATGTCATTGTATGAATCAATGGTGGGGCCTCATCTAGAGTCCTACATACAGTACTGGCCCGTCCAGTTTCAAAAATATCATCTCTGGAATAGAGGGGGTTTGGAAACAAGAATGATTAGAGGCATAAAAACACTCTCATGCAAAGAGAAGTTGAAAAGATTGGGATTGTTAATAGTACAAAAGAGATGAATAAGAGGGGATGTGATAAAAGTATACAAACTGATAAATGGTTTAGACTCTAGAGAAGGTGGATCAGGGACTTCTGTTTTCCCTGTCTCATAACACAAGAACAAGAGGGCATTTAACGAAACTTAAGGATAAGAAATTAAAAACTGATAAAAAGAAACACTTTTTCACACAACACATAATTAGATTGTGATACTCACTACAGGGAAGTTACTAAGATGAAGAATTTTAGCATATAGATAACAAGAAGATCCTGAGTTGCCACGATAACAATTTTGGAAGGGATATTAAACCTCATACTTCAGGGTTTAAGCCATCTCTAACTGGAGATGTCAGGAATGAGGGCCTGCAGCTCAGTCTTCTGAAGAGCCTGATGACCAGAGCTGAGCTGCATCAGTTAGACTTCATGGTGGAATGCTCTGTCTGATTGGCTGAGAAAGATTGCAGCAATTTGCAAACCTTAGCCCGCTTGATCCTAGCCTTTCTACTGCCTTGTTCTGCCTTCTAGTCCCGCTCCTGCCTTGGACCCAGCCCTGCCTCTGCCTTGTCTCACTCCAGACAACCCAGTTCTGACTGTTGACTCTGATTCATGACTTTGGCTCTGACCTCTGACCCTGGGCTCCTATTCCTGGCTTTTGATGCTTCTAACTACTAGGCCTGATGCTTGCTCCAACCCCTAGGCATGACTGCCCACATCCCAGTCACCTAACAGGAGGAGACCTGATGTGGGAGGAAGATGATTCTGCATCTGCCTATTGCAAGATTCTTCACCTTCCTCTGAAGCATCTCATTCTGGCCAATGTCAGAGACTAGATGGACCTCAAGTCTGATGTGGTACGGCAGTTGCTCCCCAGCAGCAACAATTAGCAGCTGGCCTCATGAAGGAGTTTAGTAACCTTCATCTTGAATTGTGGTGTGCCACTATCTTCACTTCAAGACTATGCATCAGAGAGTCTGGTGTTTCTGACAGGAAATCCCGGCATGGGAAGTCCCATGCACTATTAAACTTCCTGGGAACCCACAAATTGTAAAGAACAGTGCACTGAGGCCCAACATGGAAAACCAGCCTATTGCAGGCCAACATCTGAAGCAAGGAGGTGAAAAGTCCTTGATAGGCATCACACAGGTTGCAATGGAGGTGATCAAAGTTAAAATGGGCTGCAGTAGTTGTGGTTATAGACGTCATGGGGGAAAAAAGCAGAGCAGTCTGAGCATTCACTGGTGTGAGTAGGTGACATGGCCTTGTCCTACACAGCATTTTTATTGACAAATAGTAGCCATTCCCACTCCAGGGTATTTTTCAAGAGGTTTTGCTCAGGATGCGATGATGCTTACAAGAGTACTCCTGTGAACTCTCCTCTGTTGTGTGGAGGGGAATTTCTCTCCACTTACCAATTGGTGATAACCTCTAGCTTCTATTTCAGATATTCTGGGAGTATGAGTGGGTGTTCATTATCAACAGTACTTTAGATATTGCTGGGCCATAACCCAGGGCAACGCATAGATGGTCCAATAACCTTGCATTGCTTGCCACATGGCCCTGATGATTCCATTACACACATGATCTAATCAGCCTTCTGAAATCATCAATATCATCTATTCCATCTGCGGACACTGACCTTAACAACAACCGATAAAAAATCCCCTTTCGTAACACCACAGGTTCTTGGTTTTTGTGCTGATATTCCTGACACTGTTGCCATTTCTGGCAGGCCTGATATTGCCAGTGTTGTGTAACTGTTCCCATTTATTCACTGAAGTTAGAAGTGGAAAAGGCTTATAAGATCATCTAGTCCATTCCCTGTCAGTGAAGGAGTCTTCTCTACAGTGTTTTCTAGTATCTAGTGCATTGTCCAGTCTAGTTTTAAATGAGACAAATGATGGGCTTTCAGCCTCTTCCCTTGGCAAAATGTTTCACAGTCTAATAATAATCCTATATCCTTGAAAGCAAATACAAACCTGAACCCAACTGGTATATGTGCAGAGTTATGGCAAGTAGGAGAGATTGTGAGATGTAGGCAAAAACCCAGCAATTTTTAGATAGAAGTGTCGGAATAGGAATCCTTAACGCAGAGCTAGAAAAGTGTTGTGTTTTTTTTTAAGTCAGCTTCACCCAGGAAGGGATTTGTACATTTTGCTATCCGACTACCTGTGAGGCAGTTGCAGGGAATTATTTAATCTCTCTGGATGAAGTCCTGGCCCTACTCAAATCAATGGAAGGTTGCTATTGACTTTATTGGTGCCAGGATTTCACTCTTTGGGTGTACATCCTAGAGTTTATAGCTGCCAAAAAGTGGGTGTTATCTTGTTTTCAAAATGGAAAATGAGTGAGACACAATTTTACAACATCGAGGACTGCAATGCAGAGATGGGCAACTTGCCAGAAGCATGATTGTCACACCTAATTTGCATTTACCATTACATAATTTTCAAAATCACAAATAAATGCACCACCTTAACTAGGATGTTCACTAATTCTTTTCTACTGGTACATTCGTATGCCAATCCCAAAATGAAGGACAGACAATTTGAAGGAGGGTAAGAGTGTAAGAGGTGATTCTGTCAACAATATTACCAGCCAGTATTTTAAGACTTTAACAAATCGAGAGTATGGTCTTGTGATATAAGTACAGGGCTATAAACAAGGAAATCTATGTATTCATGACACATTTATCTTCTCTGCCTCAGTTTCCCCATATATCTGTGGAAAATATTCCTCTATGCCTTAAGGGTATTTTGAGGATTAGTTATCTCATGTTGTTTGTAAAGTGTTTTAAAGATGTTAAATACTAGGTATTATTTTAAAATTATGCAAGTGTTTTATGTGATCATTTGAATTTTCCACCTCTGAACAGCATGGTGCAGTATAAAATACCCTCTAGTGTGAATTGTGTAACAATCTAATACTCTGATGTTATATCTGAAAATTCTATTAAGATAATATTTAAAATAACTGAATACACAAACCCAGTACAATGTTCTGGTTTGTAATTGCAGATCTACCGTGCTAGAAATTGCTTGTCCTTTGTGTTCACCAGCTGATCACGTTTAAAGATGTTATGCTTTATCCTCATCCAGCAGTTATCCCGAAGGCTATTCTTCAGGCACTCCTGTTATGTACTCCTCATAATACCAGTATATTGATGTTAACACTCTTGTGGATATTTGCCCAGTTTACTATGTCATGTTCATGCATCTGGATTAAAATATGGTAATTTCCAAAGAACATACATTTTTAAAAAATCAGGTTTCCTGAGAACATTTGGGTCTTACTGCTGTGAAATGCCTTGGGTCATCAGCTACTGTTATCTTTAGTGAGAGATGAAAGGGCTGGCAGGACTAAACATAAGAAAACAAGAATGGCCATAATGGGTCAGACCAAAGGTCCATCTAGCCCGGTATCCTGTCTTCCAACAGTGGCCAATGCCAGGTGCCCCAAAGGGAATGAACAGAACAGGTAATCATCAAGTGATCCATCCCCTGTCGCCCATTTCCAGCTTCTGGCAACCAAAGACTAGGGACACATCCCTGCCCATCCTGGCTAATAGCCATTGATGGACCTATCCTCCATGAATTTATCTAGTTCTTTTTTGAACCCTGTTATAGTCTTGGCCTTCACAACATTCTCTGGCAAAGAGTTCCACAAGTTGACTGTGTTGTGTGAAGAAATATTTAGTTTTGTTTGTTTTAAACCTGCTGCCTATTAATTTCATTTAGTGAGCCCTAGTTCTTGTGTTATGAGAAGGAGTAAATAACACTTCCTTATTTACTTTCTCCACAGCAGTCATGATTTTATAGACCTCAATCATATCCCCCTTAGTCATCTCTTTTCTAAGCTGAAAATTCAGTCTTATTAATCTCTCCTCATATCGAAGCCATTCCATATCCACTAATCATTTGTGTTGCTCTTTTGTGAACCTTTTCCAATTCCAATATATCTTTTTTGAGATGGGGCGACCACATCTGCACGCAGTATTCAAGATGTGGGCATACCATGGATTTATATAGAAGCAACATGATATTTTCTGTCCTATATCTATCCCTTTCTTAATTATTCCCAGCATTCTGTTTGCTTTTTTGACTGCCACTGCACATTGAGTGCTTTACTTTGCATTTATCAATGTTGGCATCAGATCACTGACTTTCCTCCATATGACTGACATGTATAGTCCAATTGGGGGTCTGAGAAAGAGACAGAGACTTATTTCTTTGAGAGATACCACTAGCATCCCTAAGAAATCCAAAAGTCCAAGGTTATTCACCTCTTTTCTATTAAGAGATCTCTTATAAGCGATGATCAATTAACATATCTTAGTTTGAATGCATATCAAGTTCAAACTTAGACCTCCTCAGAATAAAACAACATTCCAGATCAGAGCACAGACTGAATTAGAGATTATTACCAAAAAAGAAACTAATAGTCTCAGGTGCTTTATCCAAATTCTGTGTGTCTATAGTTTGATCCAGTCAGTATTGTTATTATAGTGTTCCTGGACCAATAAAGCTGAATTCTTATTTTAAGAAGTGTTGTTTTTTTTAAATGCTTCACAAACTAGAGAATGAACACTGAATCATTTCATGGGCTCATCCCGTGAAAAGCAGAACTAGGTGAAGTGGCTTGGATAAATACAGTCTGAACTTTCATCCATCCTTTGAATTAAACCTTTTAATTTCCTTTACTCCTGAATTTAACCATTGTGTCATATTCTACATGCAGAAAGAGAACATGGAACATCATATGGGAGGCATTAATTCCTTCACCAGTCTTCCTCACTCATTCCTACCTAGGGTTGCCAACATTGTATTTAAAAATAAGAGACTGTTTTCTCAGCACCCCCACCCTACTCCTCCTGCCAATATTATTATCATTATTAATAAATAATAATACATAATAATAAGAAGAAGTACTCACCTATATTCACAAGGGGTATTTCTTGCTTTTTGCAGCATTCAGCAACTCATCTTGTTGTACAGAGATGAAAAAATAAGGGATGTCCCTTGTAATAAGGGACTGTTGGTAGCCCTACTCCTAGCATTAGCACATCTTGCCATTTGGGTCATACCAGGCACATTCTGAAACTCCCTACTCATCCCCATAACCCCTCTACAACGCCATCTTACCGCATGGCTCACCTCTTCTAGACGTCTCCCTGGCCTGAAAAGGCCATTTAGCTAAAATCTGGTACTGGGTCTGTCTTATACTGGATCTCCTGGAGGCAGACAGCTATCCAAAGGGGAATTGCAGATTGCTAGGTATTCCCCAAGAAGACAGCTTGGGTAATGGTAACACCCAGGCAGTTTTAAAGGAGATTTTGTTTTACAAGGTGCTTGGGGACTCAAACAGTTTAGATAACAAGATTGTTTATCAGACCCGACCTTTCTGAAAACAACTTCTTCCCTAGCTTTGTATGAACAGAATTATACATCACATGACTGGAAGAAACAGTTACGCTAAATACGGTCTTTGTTTACCAAAAGATATGTAACAGATGAGCTGTGGGTTCTTCCGGCATCCAGAACACAAACCATAATCTCAACACCAGGGCACAGAGCCACTTGTACTCAGTAAATAGATTATGATGCCATTTCAGGTCCCTGCTGACTTTAACAGCATATTGATACACTGCAGTAGCTTTACTACTAATGGTTAATGTTTGTGGAAAGTACATTACATTAAACAGTCTAAAACAATCCTAGAGAAAAAAAACTACATACATATTCCTTTCAGCAAGCATCTTCTATTTCAAATTGCTGAAATATGTGATAAATGTCATAGGACAAACTGCTGATGTTCTAATAAGAACAGCATTTCTTCAAAACCAGTGAATTACATACTGTTGCATGTTTTCAGACGGCAATTGTAATACACTGTCTGCAATGTGCAAGAGGGCCAGTTCACAATGCACAATCAACCTGTAGAACTCTTTGCCAGAGGATGTTGTGAAGGCCAAGACTATAACAGGGTTCAAAAAAGAACTAGATACATTCATGGAGGATAGGTCCATCAATGGCTATTAGCCAGGATGGGCAGGGATGGTGTCTCTAGCCTCTGTTTGCTAGAAGCTGGGAATGAGTGACAGGGAATGGATCACTTGATGATTACCTGTTCATTCCCTCTTGAGCACCTGGCATTGGCCACTGTTGGAAGAGAGGATACTGGGCTAGATGGACCTTTGGTCTGACCCAGTATGGCCGCTCTTTTGTTATGTTCAACATTATAAGAAGGACTTCCTTAAAAAGTTTTGGCTCTTGATGGATGAAACATTCCCTGTGGAAAATATCCTATCCCAGTCCCATCAAATTCTATGCTCTCATGTCTCCCAGTGCCATTAGTTGTTCCCCTCTATTATTTTCTACCCCATACTTTGCTTCTACCTCATAATTCTCACATACTTGCTTAACAGCTGTTCATCATGGCAGCGAAGGTGAGAGTGGGAATTTTACCCAGTGGCCTCTGCTGGCAATGGTGATGGTGGGTCATCCTTAGGTTTCTGGTATTGTTGGTCAGATGGAGAGCAGGAGTCTTCAGTTGTTGGTCTTGGCAGACTCTTTGGAGTGGTGAGAGGTTGGTCCTGGTGTCTGGGGTTCACCTCTGCTAGGTGGTGGAGGGAGGGGTTTCCCTGGCTTTTGGTGAGGGGTGGTAGTTCATTTTCTATATGTTTGTACAGTGCCCAGCTCAATGGGGCACCTCAACCTGGTTGACCAAAGCACTACTGCAGTATATAAATATAATTAATAATGCACATGATTAGCATTAGAATTGTGGAGAGAGTCAGCAAGGTGATTCTTTAGGGTACAGCCCAAACATTAGAGTCATTTTGCAGTGTGTTTGGGGGGGATCATTAGGTCTCCCCAAGCCTCCTACTGAAATAGTAAAACTCATATGGTTGCTTCTTTCAGTGTAAGTAATCAATTTAGCCTGGAAAATGTATCTGATGTATCTTCACATGGAAAAGAGCTTGAACCTACTTTATTTTAAAACTGAAAGAGGAGATTGTTGTATATGAATGTGAAGGGCCAGCTGTATTAATGTGGAGTTTGCTTGAGCCTCCATAAATCCTCACCAGATTTTCAGTGAAGATTGAAATATTTCTGGCAAACATTTATAACAGAGAGATCAGAACTGTGGGTACAAAATCTCCAACGTGTGGGAGAATAATAGACTTGTACACACATTATAGAATTTTGCACAGTGGCCTTTGCTGGCAGTGGTCATGGTGCAACGTCCTGGGATTGCTGGAGCTGTTGGTCAGGTAGAGAGCAGTTGTCTTCTCATAAACAAACTAGGGAAATACAATTTAAATGGAGCTACTATAAGGTGGGTGCATAACTGGTTGGAAAACCATTCCCAGAGAGTAGTTATCAGTGATTCACTGGTCAACAGTGAGTCAAGCTGGGAAAGCATATCAAGTGGAGTCCCACAGGGATCAGTTCTGGGTCCGGTTCTGTTCAATATCTTCATCAATGGTTTAGATAATGGCAGAGAGAGTATACTTATAAAGTTTGCGGACAATACCAAGCAGGGAGGGGTTGCAAGTACTTTAGAGTATAGGATTAAAATTTGAAATGATATGGACAAACTGGAGAAATGGCTTGAAGTAAATAGGATGAAATTCAGTAAGAACAAATGCAAAGTACTCCTTATGACGGAACAATCAGTTGCATACATACAAAATGGGAAATGACTGCCTAGGAAAAAGTACTGCAGAAAGGGATCGGGGGCGGGGGGCGGTCATAATAGATCACAAGCTAAATCTTTGCCAGAGGATGTTGTGAAGGCCAAGATTATAACATAGTTCAAAAAAGAATTAGATACATTCATGGAGGATAGATCCATCAATGGATATTAGCCAGGATGGGCAGGAATGGTGTCTCTAGCCTCTGTTTGTTTGCCAGATGCTGGGAATGGGCGACAGGGAATGGATCACTTGGTGATTACCTGTTCATTCCCTCTTGGGCACCTGGCATTGGCCACTGTTGGACGACAGGATACTGGACTAGATGGACCTTTGGTCTAACCCAGTATGGCTATTCTTATGTTCTTATGAGTCAATGGTGTAACACTGTTGCAAAAAACCAAACATCATTCTGAAATGTATTAGCAGAAGTGTTGTAATCAAGAGACGAGGGGCTGGTCTACACTGGGGCGGGAGATCGATCTAGGAAACGCAACTTCAGCTACGAGAATAGCGTAGCTGAAGTCGACATTTCCTAGATCGAACTAAGTTTACTTACTGCGGGTCCACGTGGTGCAGGCAGGTTCCCCCATCGACAGTGCTTCCTCCTCTCGGCGAGCAGGAGTTCCGCAGTCGACGGGGAGCGCTTCTGGGATCGATTTATTGCGTCCAGATGAGACGCGATAAATTGATCCCAGAAGATTGATCTCTACCCGCCGAATTGGGCGGGTAGTGTGGACCTACCCGAGAAGTAACTCTTCCACTCTACTCTGCACAGGCCTCAGCTGGAGTATTGTTTCCAGTTCTGGGTGACACAATTCATGAAAGATGTTGACAAATTGGAAAAAATGTGGAGAAAAGCAAGAAAAATGATTAAAGGTCTAGAAAACATGAGGGAAGATCGAAAAAATTTGATTTGTTTAATCTGGAGAAGAGAAGACTGAGTGGGGACATAATGACAGCTTTCAAGTACATAAAAGGTTGTTACAAGGAGGAGTGAGAAAAATTGTTGTTCTTAACCTCTCAGGATAGGACAAGAAACAATGGGCTCAAATTGCAGCATGGGTGGTTTAGTTTGGACATTAGGAAAAACTTCCTAACTGTCAGAGTGGTTAAGCACTGGTATAAATTGCTTAGGGAGGTTGTGGAATCTTCATCATTGGAGATTTTTAAGAGCAGGTTAGACACTTGTCGGAGATGGACTACATAATACTTAATCTTGCCTTCAGTGCAGGGGACTGGACTAGAAGACTTCTTAAGGTCACTTCCAGTCCTACAACTCTAGGATTCTATGATATATCTATATCAACAATACCAGGGCATATTGAAGACAGGCTATCTGTTCTGGACATTTACTCATTTAGGCCAGTTCAAGTCAAACTAAAAATTGATACATAAATTTATAGACAAAAGATAATGTTCAGTTGTGTGTGTGTGTGTGGGGGGGGGGGTTAATTTACAAAATGTGATGAATGAGTTTTTCTTAAAGTTATAAAAAAAAAAACCTAGACCCACAAAATATTCCACATTTTGATCTCTGCCTTTATTTGGACAGCTCTAAAATATAAGCAATGGAAGAGTTTAACTCATGTCTGTAGAGGTTTCTTTTTAAGCTTATAAAACCTGGCATTGAAAGTCAGATATTAAACAAAAATAAGACAACTATGACACCCAAACAGCAGAAACTAAACCGCAGAAGTCTCAGTAATTCCAGGCATGTTATTGTGATGGATGTCTTGCCTATGACATTTCTGCAGAAAACATGAAATGGATGAAAAATTAAAATATACAGAACATTAAAAGATGTGCCACAGTGAGCCATCCACCATATTGGCCTACTGGGGTGTGAGAGTAGTAAAGGAAGAAGTCTCTCAGGAATCTCTCTTGCAATCACCACTAACAATAACTTGCAACTTTTACATAAAAGAAACACTGTTTAATTTCATGAGAGGAAATGTCATTCATAGTCAAGAGGAATCCAGTTATATTTTGAGCACAGATTGTCAGTTCATCTTAGTTTGTGGTTAATTTGCGACTGACTGTTGGTTGTTTTTTTTTAAAGGAACTGTCATCCACTGCCCAAAAATGTCAGTAGCAGTATCAGCCTAAGACCATATGATGCCTTTTTGCAATTACTTGAATAATAAATTTAATATTATAGCTAGGAATATAAACAAAGTTTCCAGAGGCAAAAGCCATCAAGTAATCCACTGAACCATTACCTAATAAAAACAGTGTATTTATGATTATTTTTGGTGAATTTGACATTTGTTTATATGACTGTACGTCGGTAGTAGGATATAAGTGTCAAAAGGAATACAAAGGGTTAACAGAACCAAGCTATCTGCATTGTGTTGTTTAGATAAGGGCATCTCAATGGGCATTAGAAGACATTCAAGTTTCTGTATGTTAATTCAAAGAGCACGGGACACAAACAAGATTAAATTCTAGTGGCTAAAACTAAAACTTTGTGGGACGATGCTGGAATATCAGTAAAGATGGGTGGAATGTATAGAGAGAAGTACTGAATGTTACTGTATAGCAAAAGTGCTGCTAAAGAGAGTGAAAAGGATACAAAAATGAAAAACAAAGGAGAAACAACTAGAAGCACCTGCTACTGATCATCAGATAGACAGGATAGACAATGCAAACAAAATGTTAATGACTGAGATAACTTTGGGGTAATCCATACGGTCTAGGGTGACCAGATGTCCTGATTTTATAGGGACAGTCCCGTTATTTGGGTCTTTTTCTTATATAGACTCCTATTACTCCCCACCCCCTGTCCCGATTGTTCATACTTGCTGTCTGGTCACCCTAATATGGTCAAACATGTATCAAAGAGATTCCTAAATTATACAATAGCCAGATTTGTGATCAAGGAATTAGAGATTCCAACTGGAGGAGAAGACATTGCAGAGCAATTCATGACAGGAAAGGACTGCCTGAGAATGTAAGAATATTAGGGAAGCTTGGGACAGGTGATCATGGGCTGGTCTACACTAACCCCCCAATTCGAACTAAGATACTCAACTTCAGCTACGTGAATAACGTAGCTGAAGTCGAACTATCTTAGTTCGAATGAAAAGGTACTTACCCGGGGTCCACACGCAGCGCGCAGGCTCCCCCGTCGACTCCGCCTACTCCGTTCGTGGAGCAGGATTACAAGCGTCGACGGGGGAGCACTTCCTGGTTCGATTTATCACGTCTAGACAAGACGCAATAAATCGAACCCAGAAGATCGATTGGACTCCTCCAACGGGACGCGTGAGTATAGACGTACCCCATGAAGTATTTTAATTCAATTTAGTAAGGGATGTTGTGATTCTGTATGAAAGAAGTCAGTGGGTTTACAATGGATTCTTTATTTAATGTAACTCACAAAATTAGCTTGTGGAATAGTCTTCCAAGCGAATGAATGGCAACCCAATTGTTTAGAAATTAAAACCCAGACTGGAGAAGACAATAGGGGCCTGTTCCAACACCCTTTGGCGTCATCAGAAGAAGTCTTTCCATTGATTTCAGTGGGCTTTGTATCAAACATGCAATGTTGTAGTTCAGGAAACGGTCCTCCATTGGGAGGTGAATAGACTAGATTACCTAAAATGTATCTTCCATCCTTTCACTGCTATCTTTCCAAGTGCAGGACAACGCTGGGAGAATTTACGTGATGTGGCTCATATAGCAAAATTAGGTCTGTAATATTAATAGAAGTGAAAATAGACTTTTACACTCTTGTGACATGGAATATACATTTATTAATGTTAACACAAAATATAAGCAGTCCTCATTGCTTAAAATTCATAATCTTTCACTAACTGAGGAGCATAGAAAGCAGTAAATTTTCCAAGCAGAAAATTAGTGCTAGATTAAAATTTGCTAACTGAATTGAGAGTCGATAAGAAATGCAATTCTCATTATCATTACTAATTAATTAGGTTGTGTAGAAGGTCTCAGTCTCTAATATGAAGCCTAACAGGAAGGAACGATCCATTCTTCCTAAATTATTCATTAGGGATTTCAATATTTTAAAATACAATTTTTAAAAAAGCCTTTGATATGAATGATTTCATTTTCACAAGACTGCCATCCATAATGGAATTTTGCATTAAAAAAAGAGCAGAAAAGAAGGCAGCGGTAAGTATAACCTGGTTTGCCAAAGTGTCTCTTTTCTTGTAACTTTTGCAAAGTTTGTTGTGAGTATATAATCTATGGATGTCAGTACATTTCAAAAACATTTCAACTACGTCATCCTTTGTGTGCAGGCACGTACTTGTGCTCAGACTTGACAGGTGCAAACACCTGAATATGTACCTGAAAAATCCTAATAGGTGCATATGCACTTTAATTACCCTGACTGCTTTACCAAGCAGAAGGGTTTTTGAGAAGCCCACTGGAGTCACTGGGCTTTGTAGATGTAAATTCTGACACTTGTGCCCGGAGGTATTAAACTACTAAAGGTGTGCACAGAAGTGTGAGTGAATGCAGGTATTATTTCTGCAAAGTGTAGGTGCCTGTATCTCATGGATGCTGGCCTTTGAAAATTTACTCCATAGTGACTGTCTTAGGAAAACAGAGTCAAAACAGTGCATTAAATTGAACTCTTCTATTACAGACTCCCTTACTGTTTTCTTCTTTCTAACGTGTTTCCCTAGTTTAGCTTTTTCTACAACTCAGCAACTCAATCACAAGTCTCCATGTGATCTAACAAATAATATTAGAGTATCTGTTATTAATGTGCAGTTGAGTTCACAAATGGCATTGTGGGGTGCTGTATTTATTGTGTCTCAGTAACATCTAGATCAGATATTCTGAGTTTACAGTAAAAATATACATTTTCTAGTTGCCAGCACTGCAAACTCATTGTCAGCTTAGTCAAGATGAGTTCTCACTTGGTTAATAATTCTGTTGATGATGTACAGTCCACTTGATCTCCCAAAATTGTATTGATTCTGCAAAGCTAATATGAGTCACCAGGAAGCAAAACTTATTTTTATCAGGATAGTAAACAGATATTACTCTTAATACACAGATGGAGTAAATCTGCCAAGTAAAAAAAACCCAATTTTTTTAGATAGCCACTTTTCAGATTAGATTGACCCTTTACCAGTGCCCCTGTGAAAAACAAGAAATGAAGCTAAAAACCTTCCAAGATCTGTATAATAAAACAAAGATTTTCTTCTAATGTTGCAAACAAAAGAACCTTTTAGTTACACAGAGTCAAGTCCTTCCTGTTACAAAATATCTGAAAATAGCACACTTTGGAAAAATAAAAACATTGCTCCCTTGAAGTATATTTGGTCCTGACATTGTAAGATTGAGTCTCAGATTCTTCACTGATCTGCTCTCTCTCTCTCACTGGAGCAAAAACCAACAAAGTAGAGATGAAAAGCTGAGACAATTACGTTTTAAAAATAGTATGCATCATTACATTCTAACTGCAGAATTTTTACTGTGTACATTTTATGATGTCCCTATTTCTCAGTGAGCAATAAGCTAGATCTATTCTTCAGAGATTAATGATATTTCCCTAGATTATCTGTTCTGTTTAATTAATGTGTTCCACAAATGAAGCATACAGACACTCACAACAGTGTTTCTCATCTTCAAGTTCATTATTTTATAATGCGTTCATTGAAGATAATTGGTTAACATACAATAATAAGAAATTCTATAAGATAAAATGTTACATTAGTATAACATGGTCCAACTGCAACCTTGATCTCTCAGAAATGGTACTTAACCTGATGTCATTACAAAATAGAGTTTAAAAAATTCCCTCGGGTATTATCAATGGAGGATATAAGAA
This sequence comes from Chelydra serpentina, assembly GCA_037349315.1. Lineage (NCBI taxonomy): Eukaryota > Metazoa > Chordata > Testudines > Chelydridae > Chelydra > Chelydra serpentina. The sequence continues at coordinate 20,826,530 of JBAIAC010000008.1, forward strand.
AATATATTGAGGTTATTCTGTATCTAAAATACCCATTTTACTCTGAGCAATTCAGGACGAAAAGAATATGTCAGTTGTATTGCTATGTTTTTGAAAGAGATGTTTCAGTGATTTAGCTTTTGCAATAAAAATATTTGTGAAAAATATCGTACTGAAGCTAGGACAAGATTGGTCAAAATCATTCTGATTTTTTTGGCTATGAACAGTCTCCGTGAACTGAGTTTGACATAAAATTTTGTCAATGGTTTGGTTCATGTATAAAATTTTGTCAGTGGTTTGGTTCACGTAAAAATAACCATTGCAGACTAGACAGAATTGTCATTCTTTGCTCAAGAAGGCTTAGGGCTGGATTCATTAGAAAAAAAGTATTATAGGCATTGCATGACTTTCCTGCAGATCTGTTACATGGAGGAAAGGTTTCTTATTATATATATGATTCTAGCAGATCAAGATTAACAGTACTTGGACTGGCAGCATCCAGGCAGAGTTCAGAGAAGCACATAATTGAGGATTGACATCAAAGAAAGCATGATAAATATCCTCTCTTTGACCATAATAGGACCGATCACGTGGTCAACAGCTGGGGTTGATAAAGGGTTTTTATACCACAAAATATTAGTAGCTAGCAATTTGTGGCTACATTGCAGAACAACATCAAAATGACTGCAAGGAGTAGGAAAATATTTCACATACAGAACGGTACATTCCCTGACCAACACCTGCCTTCCCCAATTTTTGGTTAAACTGTTTTTCTCTTATCTATTGATAAGAATCCTTCTACAGTGGTTTCTCCTTATAGTGTGCACCCAATATACTGAGAATTTATTTTGGAGGTCCTATTTTCTTCCAGTGAATTTCATTTAACGAAAACTAATGTTCTAGTGTGAATAGATGCAGTATTGTGGCAAATAATCACCTTGAAGCAAATCTTGGTATTCTAATACACATTAATTTTAGCAAAGTCATTGCCATTGGAACATAGGATATAGGACTGAGAGGGGCCTCCTGGATCACTGATGCCAGTCCCCTGTAATTGCAGGCAGTCCTGCCAAATAATCCTGTTCATATATTTAGCAAGCTCCATTTAAAAACTCGTTATGGTTTTTTGCCCTTCCCCTCCCATCTCCTCCCCTCCTCTCCCACCCAGTACACTATTGGAAGGCTGCTCCAGAACCTCCCTCCTCTGATAGTTAGAATCCATCTCTTCTGCCCTCTAGTTACTGTGTTATTAATAGTAATAATTCTTAATATTTAATAACATTTTCATCTATAGATCTCAACACACATTGCAAAGGAAATTAAGAATCAGGATCCTATTTTAACTATGCAAAACTGAAGTAAAAAGAGGTCAAAGTAATTTTCCTAAAGTAAAGCAAGTTAGTGGTGGAGCTGGGACCAGAACCGAGGTCTCTCTACTCTTCATTTTATCCCCTCTCTTATAATCAGGTTGTGTCCCTCCAGAGCTGAACTGCAAAAGCACCTAATTCATCCTCAAATTGAAAAATGTAAATAATTTTAATAAACTGGATTTAGCATTTGTCATGTTTTTGAGACACATGGGGAGGTATATGGGGAAATTTTCATGGGAAACCAATTTTAATGAAAAAGTTCTATTGACTTCTGTGGGAGCAGAAGGTCATCAGTAGCTTGCAGAAGTGTGCTTAGAACTTCACAAGACACAGGGAAAAAATCATCTGCATATATGCTTCTTAAAATGACTGACAACAACCCTGAATTTTAGACAAGGTTTTGTGCTATTGGAACAGTGGCCGCTGTAACAGTTTAATAGAGTAGTAAATAAAATCCATCTCACTTGATAGCACATTCAATAAATGTGAGTCTGTCTTAGCAGTAGTAATAATACCAGACATTATGGTAGCTCCAAGAGACCCTATCAGGATTGGGTCCTGCTGTGCTGGGCCCTGGGCAAACATAGATAAGAGACTGGGAAGGTTTACCATCTAAAAGACAAAATAGAAGAATCAACAGATGAATATAGTAACGAGTTAGCTCAGCTTTGTTAGTTAAATGGTACCGTAGCTCCATTACCATTTTTATTTCAGTGTTAATTTCCATGGATGAGTATGTGTGTTTTATGTGCAGGATATGAACACACCCCTTTTTCAACTGGGTCTGCTAGGATGACCAGATAACCAGAAAAATCGGGATGGGGGCAGGAGGTAATAGGAGCCTATATAAGAAAAATCCCCCAAAATCGGGACATCTGGTCACCCTAGGGTCCTCCCCTTAATTTTTCAGCCAGTAGAGGAAAGCCAATGGAGCTATGATGATTTACACCAATTGAGGATCTGCACCTTGTATGTCTTAAGCCTTGAGATATTTATGCCCAGTGTTTTCACAGGCCTCCAACTGTCATGTTCATCAAATTTTCTTAAGAACCCATATACACACACACAAAATATCACTTGTGCAAACTGAGTAGTTAGGTTATGTATCCCTGAGTTGTTTCCAAACGCCAATTTTTGTGAGCAAATTCAAGTTGTGTACTTGTAAAGAAGTGGGTAGGCAAATGTGCATTATTTTTCATTGTTTAATTCCTGATCCCTTCTAAATATTGAGCAATTTGAAATGTAAAAAATTTACACATCTGTCGTCAAAGATGATAAGCTTAGATGATAAGGTGATAGGCTCCGGACAAGTACCCTTGATAGATAGGTGTGTAGAAAATGTTGGCCATAAATATCAGTGTTCCTTTTTGGTCAAATAATGTTCATGATGATGACTTTGGCTGCCAATAGTTTTATGGTTTGTTTTCCTATGTGATTTATGCATAGAATGAAAATAATTTTAGATTATATTAAGCATTTATTTTTCTAATCTTCAGCTTGCAATAGTTCTCTGCCATCGACAGTGGAATATGTAATTGCTTCAATGAGGGAATTTCTGTACTAGCTGAGAGATAACCGAATATTTTGTGGAGTTGCAAAAATCATCATTAGTTCCAGTTGACATTTAATAAACAGTCTTAATAAATAAGGTGAGTGAAATGTAGATAATTAACACCACTGAGAAAGAATATCTTGGAGCACATGTAATTGGTCAGATGCTTCTAATGTTTCCCCCTCAGCGATGTAATGTTATCTGCAAAAAGCTATTCCTCTAGCATTAAACATTATCTCTGTGAAAATTAGTAGCTGATAAATTGGGTGCTGATGGGAAGCCAACTGAGTGCAGTCAACTGTGAGTGTGAAGATAGCACTATTTGCATCCTATATTATGCATAAAGAGTTGCAGGACGCCCACACATCTGACATGATTAGAACGCATGAGCAGCAGATTAAAAATCAGTGTATGAAACCTAAGAAATGAAGTGAAAATTGAGATAAATTTTGGCCATTTTAAGAAAGTAATATTTCTTCAGCATTTCACAGCTCCTCTCCCAATTTTTGCCAGTTGTCTCTTTGAGAAAGTATCTGTTCCTTTCTCCTATGATTTCTCTGCCTTTGTATGTGGAATGACATTATTGCCAAGGGCTCATGTTTTGCAAATAATAAATTAGACTTCAATTAATAAGAGATGAGATGGTATTTTGCATTTAGAGTACCTGTTTGTTATCTTTTGGGGTTTGCAACTTAATATAAAAGTTCGCATTAATAAAGATTATTTAATTTAAAGTTAATGTACTAATTTTATTGGCTGGTCAAGTGACTTCTATAGACTGTGTCGTGCTGATCTGAATATTAAAATGGGGTACCTCAGGCTGCCACGAAGTAACATACAGATCTGAGTGCACGTACAAACAATCAGAGATAAATATCTCCCTGTTCCTCTCATGAACACCAAGGGCATGTCTATGCTACTGCTTAAGTCAATCTAACTTGCATCACTGGGGTGTGAAAAAGACACCTCCCTGAGCGGCACAAGTTACAGCAACCTAAGCACTGTCCATACTAGCGCTATGTCTACGAGAGACGGTCTCTCGCCAACATAGCTTCTGCCTCTCACTGAGATGAAGTAATTATGTCGATGAGAGAGCGCTCTCCCATTGGTATAGAGCATCTTTACCAGCGCCACTACAACAGAGCACCTGCATCGGTGCAGCTGCACCGATAAAGTGTAGACCTGCCCCTAGAGCCTGATCCATTAAAAATCCATTACAATCAATAGGAAGCTTTAGATTGATGTCAATAGACTTTGGGTCAAACCCCTGTTGTTGAAACCATGATATATATTTATATGCGTGCTACTTCTGTGTAAAAAACTGTAGTTTAACTTTCAAACCACAACCTGGACTTTGGGCTGCAAGAATCCTATTTCCTTTGCTGTTGGGACTTTGAACTGAAAGAAACTCTGGCATTTTTTCTTTTAAGTTCGGCTGACACAAACCCCATTTTTCTATTTGCAACTATAACTAAAGAAAGCTTTAGGGCCAGATTCTCCTCTGATTACACGTGTGTAAATCAGGAAAATTCCACTGAAGTTACACTGGTTCCATATTTGCACTGCAATTTTTTTACAATTGGAGAACAGGAGAACAATGAAGTGGTGAAGTTTGCATATTGAACAAAATTATTTAGGTTAGTCCAGATTGGAGAAGACCATGCAGAACTTCAGAGGGACCTAACCAAGTTATAGCACATGAAATTCAGTGCAGGGTAATGCATATTGGAAAGAATAAGTTGAATTACCCATACACATTAATGGGCTCTAAACTAATTGTAACTACTCTTAATAATGATCTGGGTATCACAGTAGACAGCTCTTTGGAAAAATTCTGCTCAGTGCATAGCAATCATCAAATCCAACAATATGGTAAGATGTATTAAAAAACTGTATAAAAAATAATACTGAAAATGTAACATTAATCAATGTGCTGCCACCTGAAATACTGAGTTTAGTTGTAGTCGCCTTATCTTAAAGAAGATATAGTAGAAATAGAGGGGTCCGGAATCAGACAGCAAAAATAATTCTGAGCAGGAAAAGACATCTGTATGAAGACAGATTGACAAGATTGGGACAATTTAGTTTATAAAGGATCCAAACAATAGAGACTATAATAGAGGTATTGTTACGTTTGTGGGAGGCTGCGGGCCTACCCAGGGTGCTCTGCAAGAACGAGGCCCACACACACTGTGTGTTATTGGCTTTATTGAAGGCAAAGTGACACATCCGCAACGGGGACTCCTGGCGTTGCTGTCACGGAGACGGGGAACCCAGCTCACCGAAGCTCGGCCTGGCAAGGAGTCCAAAGTGGGGCCAGGCTCATACAATTATATACAGACATCTCATACAGAAGCAAGCAGGGGCCGCCTCCTGGCTCAAGGCCATGCAAAGCAGTTCTAAGTAATTCATAACAAGCTGCAGCTGGGCAGGCCTTGACCGACAGTGACAGGCCCACTGAGACAGCGTAAACACCCTGACTAGCATGAGAAAGCGAAAGCACCCTTGCTATGCCGTAACACAATCTTCCATGGTACCCTACAGGTATACAAAGTAATTCATGGTTTAGAGCAGCAAATCAGATGCCCTTATGTACTCTTTCTCAATTATATTAAAAGGCAACAAATTTAAAATTGATCAAAGGAAATTCTTTTTTTATAGAATGTATAATTGACCGGTGGAACTCAATGTCCCAAGATAATACTGGGAAAATTTAAAAAGGTTTTTATTACCCACATGAATATCTAAGCATATACAGTCACATTAGGGAGGGTACATGTTTTCTAGAAGGGATATAAGCCCACATCTTTCAGGGCATAAACAAACCACTAAGGGGATGATTATTCTATAACTGTGAACTACAAAATTTCTTGTGCTGTCTTATGAATTGTGTGGTACAGGCCTCTGCCAGAGACATGTTATTGGTGTAGATGGATAACTGGTCTAATTCATTGTGGCAATTCATGTGTTCCAGTGTAAACATGGTGTGAGAGGAAAAAACGTACCCTAAATTCTTGTTGGGGATTAAACCAATTGTGCAGCTTCCTGATTCCAGGTGGTGAATTGCTGCTGCACCTAATCATCTCACATGGTGATTCTTTGTGGGGTAGGTATTCACTGCTTGTTAGTTTGAACACTCAGATCGGTTTTGAATGAGACAAGGTGGGTGAGATAATATCTTTTATTGGACCAATTTCTGTGTGTGAAAGAGACAAGGACGCAGAGGTCAGAAATTGAATGATCATTTTATGATGACTGTTTGCCCTTGAGAGACAGGGTGTTTTTTGTCTTTTATCATTTTTCTGTGTGAGTTCATTCAAGAGTGTAGGGATTGTCTTGTTTCACCCACAGAGTTGTTGTTGTTGGGGCATTTGATGCACTGGATGAGGTATGTCACATGTTGTGCTAGACATATGTAAGACCCATAGATCTTGAAAGGTGTATTGTGGGGGTTGTTGATCATTGTAGAACTGGAGATACGTCTGCAGGTTTTGCATCTGTTGTTCTGGCAGGGTTGTGAGCTGCTTTGAGTTGGTGTGTCCTGGTCTGTGGCAAGAATGCTGCTGAGCTTGGCAAAATTGGGGGATTATTTCATAATCTGTAAAAGCGGCAAAGAGTCCTGTGGCAACTGCATGCATCTGAAGAAGTGGGTATTCACCCATGAAAGCTTATGCTCCAATACGTCTGTTAGTCTATAAGGTGCCACAGGACTCTTTGCCGCTTTTACAGATCCAGACTAACACAGCTACCCCTCTGATACTTTTCATAATATGATCACTCACTATCTGACCTCTCAGTCATTGTCCTCAAAGGAAACCTGCCCAACACCTTGAAAAGATGAACCTAGGAGCTTAAATTCACAACTTGGCTAGACACTAACAATGATGGACTCAAATAAAGACATTGTAGTAATGAACCATAAAACCAATCTTTTAACTGGCTTTTAACTGGGTGCAGAGGGAGGGGGTGCAGGCTCTGGAACAGAGTTTGGGTGTAGGCTCTGGGCTTGGGCCAGGGGTGGGGATGTAGGAGGGGATGAGGGGTGCAGGCTCTGGGAGGGAGTTTGGGGGCAGGAGGGGATGTATGGGAAGGGGGTTTGGGGGCAGGCTCTGGAATGGAGTTTGGGTGCTGTGTGCAGGCTCTGGGCTGGGACAGGGGCTGGGGGTGCAGGAGGGGATGAGGGGTGCAGGTGCTGGGACTGAGTTTGGGTGCAGGCTGGGAGTGGGTGTTCAGGCTCGGGGAGGGAGCTTGGGGACGGGAGGGGGGTGGAGAGAGGGGGTGCAGGCTCTGGGAAGGCGTTTGGGGGCCAGAGGGGGGTGGAGGGAGGGGGTGCAGGCTCTGGGAAGGAGTTTGGGGGTTAGAGGGGGTGGAGGAAGGGGGTGCAGGCTCTGGGAGGGAGTTGGGGGGTAAAGGGGGGGTGCAGGCTCTGGGTGGGGGTAGGCAGTGTGGTGCTTACTTGGGGTTCCTAGGCAAGGCAGGCCAGGAGTCTCCATGTGCTGCTACCACCAGGCACTGCCCCCGCAGCTTCCCATTGGCTGCAGGGGCACTTGGGGCGGGACACAGACTCATCCCGCCCAGGGGCTGCAGGGAGGGGCCGGCAGCCACGTGGAGCGAACAGGGAGGAAGCCGCTCAGCTCCGCTGCACTGCCAGTGGTGAGTGGGGTCCCCGGGCTGTTTGATATGGCCCGGGGATGGAAGGTGGGGCCGAGGGAGAGACCCGGCCCCAAACACATGGCTAACCCTCCTATTTCCTGTGACAACAGAGGTGTTAATTGCCCACTTCATCTTGAATGATCTCTTGCAATGTGTTAACTCTTTAAGCTTAACAATCTGTTCCGCCTTGTGTTTGGCTGTGACACTCTGATTATCTTTCTCAGACCTGAGGAGGAGCTCTGTGTCGCTCCAAAGCTTGTATCTTTCACCAGTTGATGTTGGTCCAATACAACAGGGGCTCTCAACCTTTTTCTTTCTGATCCCCACCCCCAACATGCCGTCCCGTGGCCCACTTGAGCCACAACAATCATGGGTGGCGAGTCCTATGTGCCCGTGGTGCCTGGGCACCAGGAATATTCCTGGCCCGGGGCCCGGCTCCAGCAATGTTTGGGGCCGGGTCTCTCCCTCGGCCCCACCTTCCATCCCTGGGCCATATCAAACAGCCCGGGGACCCCACTCACCACTGGCAGTGCAGCAGAGCTGAGCGGCTTCCTCCCTGTTCGCTCCACGTGGCTGCCGGCCCCTCCCTGCAGCCTCTGGGCGGGATGAGTCTGTGTCCCGCCCCAAGTGCCCCTGCAGCCAATGGGAAGCTGCGGGGGCAGTGCCTGGTGGTAGCAGCACATGGAGACTCCTGGCCTGCCTTGCCTAGGAACCCCAAGTAAGCACCACACTGCCTACCCCCACCCAGAGCCTGCACCCCCCCTTTGCCCCCCAACTCCTTCCCAGAGCCTGCACCCCCTCCCTCCGCCCCCCTCTGGCCCCCAAACGCCTTCCCAGAGCCTGCACCCCCTCCCTCCGCCCCCCTTTGGCCCCCAAACGCCTCCCCAGAGCCTGCACCCCCTCTCTCCACCCCCTCCCATCCCCAAGCTCCCTCCCCGAGCCTGAACACCCACTCCCAGCCTGCACCCAAACTCAGTCCCAGCACCTGCACCCCTCATCCCCTCCTGCACCCCCAGCCCCTGTCCCAGCCCAGAGCCTGCACACAGCACCCAAACTCCATTCCAGAGCCTGCCCCCAAACCCCCTTCCCATACATCCCCTCCTGCCCCCAAACTCCCTCCCAGAGCCTGCACCCCTCATCCCCTCCTACATCCCCACCCCTTGCCCAAGCCCAGAGCCTACACCCAAACTCTGTTCCAGAGCCTGCACCCCCTCCCTCTGCACCCTCTCCCATCCCCAAACTCCCTCCCAGAGCCTGCACCTCCAGCCCAGAGCCAGCACCCAAACTCTGTTCCAGAGCCTGCACCCCTCACCCCATCCTGCACACCCACTCCCTGCCCTAGCCTGGAGCCTGCATCCAGCATCTGAACTCCATCCCAGAGCCTGCACCCCAACCCCCTTCCCACACACCCTCTCCTGCCCCCAAACTCCCTCCCAGAGCCTGCACCCCAGCCCTCCGCACTCCCTCCCAGAGCCAGCACCTCTCAGCCCCTCCTGCACCCCCACCCTTGCCCAAGCCCCGAGCCTACACCCAAATTCCATCCCAGAGCCTGCACCCCTCTCCCCCCCAACCCATACTCCCTCCCAGAGCCCAACCTCTCACCCAGCCTGGGGCCTGCACCCCAGACCTTCTCCCCACACCCAAACTCCCTCCCAGAGCCTTAGGCAGGTGGGGGATGGAGTTTGGGGGTGGGTGGGTTCTGGGCACCCCCGGGTTCTGGGCACCCCCAAAATTTCTACAATCCTGTCACCCCTGACAACAACTGTTTTTCTGGATATCCAGTAGATTAAAGCCAGGACTGACATTAGGGGGTAGCAAGCAAGGCAATTGCCCGGTGTACCAGACAAAGCTAAGTTGCTCAGGCTTCAGCTCTGCACAGCGGGGCTCGCATTTCGGCTTTCTCCCCTGGGCCCCAGAGTGTCTAATGCCAGCCCTGCTCTCTGGTTTATTTTGGCAGACCCCCTGAAACCTGCTCATGGCCCCCTAGAGGCCCCCGGACCCTCGGTTGAGAACCTGTTGCAATAAAAGATATTACCGCACTCACCTTGTGTCTCTCATATCCATAGGTGCCGACTCCGTGGGTGCGCCGGGGCTGGAGCACCCACGGGGAAAAATTGGTGGGTGCTCGGCAGCTCCCCGCCATTCCCGGGGACCGCACACAGCTCCCCGCCAGTTCCGGGACCTTACCTCAGCACCGGGAGATGTTGCGGGGCCCCGCCCCTGACGCTGGGCGACGTTGCGTCTGCATCAGGGGCGGGGCCCCGCAACGTCACCCGGCGTCGGGGGCGGGGCCCCGCAACGTCACCCGGCGTCGGGGGCGGGGCCTGGCGTCGGGGGCGGGGCCCGGCGTCGGGGGGCGAGGCCCCGCCACGTCACCCGGCATCAGCCCCCACCGGCGCCACAGGAAGTCGGCGCCTATGCTCATATCCTGGAACCAACATAGCCACAACTACACTGCAAACATTCATTATAGACAGTTCTGGCTTATGTGTCCACTCGATTGATAAAGAAGATAACTAAAATATAACTCTTTTTTTATCTTCCCGTATCTACATTTCATTCCAGAAACATCAGCAGTAGAGCTTTTGATTGTCCAAGGGTGCATGGAAGAAAGAAGAGTTCTTTCCCTCCTTGGTTTGGTTTTGTCTTTCTAAGAGAATACCCACAAACAAACCCTGGTTTATATTTATTTCATTCCACAATAAACCTTTCTTCTGTGCAATCTCTGCCGCTTAGTAAGTGCATCAACAAGGTGATAGCAACTGTGTTTTTCTTCCTCTTTCTATCGCTTTTTCTGTCCATTGTTGCACTGTTTTGGACAGCAGTGATCACTGGAAGGACAAAAGGTTGATCAGAAGACAAAGAGACGATTACAGAGACAGAGAGAAAAGAGACTTAGTGTTCAATAGGAAAAGGAGAAAAAAAAAGATAAGCAAAAGGGATGTGCTGAAACTTGCCAACAGCAGCAGAATACATCTTGCACACTCTGTCTTTATAAAATGACTGTTTTATGGTGGACCCACTTACATTATGTTAGGTAGCCTAATTCCATTAACTTTCAACAGGAGTTAATGGGCACCTAACTCCATTACGCACCAGCATAAATCAATTAGAAACAGCCTGCTATTACAGTGCTTTCTTGGGAGCAATGCTAGTCTTGCAGTTAAAACAAAGGACTGGGAGTCTAGAGATACCAGGCCAAACTCTATTCTCAATTACTCTGGATGTACAGAAGTTTAAATTAGAGCAGCATTTGGGCCCTGCATTCTAATGCTGGACATCCCATGTGACTCTGGGCAACTCACAAACTTCCTGTGTCCATTTCGTTAGCTGTAAAATGGTGTTAACATCCCCATTCTCCCCAGAGGTCCTAGCAGCGAAGGACATCTTAAACCTCCAGCCAAAGCTCTCTAAGAGCCGCCTTGGCATATTCTGTCAGGGAACAGTGTACTGAATCAGTGCTTCACCTGTGCGCCTTGGCCATGTGGCCAATAATGATGAGTTATGTAAAAACAAAATTCTAATATTGAGCCAAGAGGAGCACATTAGGAATCTGGGTGAATAACAGTAGCTGTGATACTAATCTATGATGTTCATGATTGGTAGATAAATGTCTGTTTTGAGCTTTCAGTTATTTTTGGTACAGTAACATTAGCTAGTCGTATTTATTCTAGTTTTTCAATTAGTTATTTCCTGTTGCTCCATCTGAACAAACAGACTGGTATAAATACTATACCACCATACCATAAAAGATGGCACTTTGTAAATAAAGAAAACTGTAGGCAAGAGATGGAAACAGGCTTTGTCCAGCTGAAGATGTAAGCTTCCCACAGCACTCATAACAGAGATTATAAAAGTAATTGCGTGCCAACAGTCTCTAAACTGATTGAGCCATCCTGCAACTGGCTGAATGGTTCCTAGAATATAAATATGTTTGACTAGAATGTACCGGTATGTGCTTTTTTTTTGTTTTGTTTTTTAATTAGTGCATCTAAAACAGTTAAACATTTTCCACAAAGTAGACATGACACATAGGACAGTTCATCGTGTCTTTACAGTTACTGATCTTGGGCCTAATAGGTAAGTAGTTATCACTAGTAGCTCATATTTATACAACACCTTTTATGTAGAAAGATCCAAGGTTGTATTTAGTCATCACCATAATACAGCCACCACCGCTGAGTAATACAGTATCCCTTCTGCACCAGTGATACTTCACAGCAATATTTAAGACAGATATGAAATCACAGGGAAACTCTAATTTAGCCCGAAACATAGATGATCTTTTACACAATGTCCATGGGATATTTTAATAAGACAAAAGTCTAATGCTAATTCAGAGAATGTAGTACCTCCTCATTTGCCAGAGATACTTCATGCAACACCTGAATTTTCCTGGGAAGTTTTATAGACTCATGCTTACCATGCTTAGTTCACAAGGTCACAGAGCAAGTGGCTAGAGTTTCCTAATAAAAATAAACACTGCACATTACAATTCCTGCATAAGACTTTTATGAATATGCTGAAAATCCATGCAAGTTGAATCCTTTATAAAACTTGCATAAACCAGAACATACTGAGAGGAGCAGAACCCTGGAAATGCCAGGATTTAAATTTATCCTAAATAAATGGATTGGATTCAAGAATGCAAATGTTAATATGAATTGGAAAAAGTCAAGTGTTTGTGTCAAAGTTGGTCCTGCACTACTTACTCACTAACTGAGATAGTTTTGCAGGGTAAATGTTATATGAAGATTAATAGCCCTTTTCCCACCTCTACTGTTTTATATCTACTGATTTATCCGGTGAAGTTCCCACTATATTGAACGCAAAAAACTATGCACAGTAAATACATCATTAAAACTGCAGTGTTAACAACCCCAAAGGTCATGAAATACCAACTTAAAATTTCAACAGCAGTGTTAACTCACTCAGATTGCAAATTCAGGAAGCTTTTCAGAAGGGACCAGTGGCATAAACATTAAGGAAAATAATTAACAATGAAAATAGCAATGGGAAATACTGCATATGTGCAGGGTCACGAGGTTGTCATGCTGCTAAGAAATACCAACTTTTGCACTGCACAATTTTATGCTTGAAATTTCATAGGTATTTTAAAAGAAAATAAAATCTGTAAGTGCTTCTCTTAGCTTAAGTCTTTGCAGAAGGGATAAGGGGCTGTAGAATGTGTGCATGAGTTCAGTGCATCTCTCTCTAAATGCCAATACTCAGACTTAGGGTGACCAGACAGCAAGTGTGAAAACTCGGGACAGGGGGTGGTGGGCAATAGGAGCCTATATAAGAAAAAGCCCCAAATATTGGGACTGTTCCTATAAAATCAGGACATCTGGTCACCGTACTCAGACTTAACTACCAGTACATTTTCCTTCTGCATGTGCACAACAGGCAATTTTCATTCTTTAATCATGGAGTATGTTGGACTAAAAGGTGATTTTGGGGGTAAAATTATGAACATATGAAAACAGGAGAAGCCATTCTCCTTGACCAGGCAAGATGATGGAACTGAATGAAAAGACAATAAATTTATAGGGAGGAAATCTATGTGGTCATGGGATTTTCTCCAGTGGTATGCAGCAGTACTGAAATAGGAAAGGAGAAGACACATGTGGAGGGTGAACCAGAACTGTGATTAATGGAATGGATTTTGCTGTGGGAGAGAGGGTCAAAGAAAACTCTGTCAGTGGTGAGGAATAGGGCTGAGAGTAGCAGAAAAGCAGGGCTTAAATTCAGCCGGAGCTGTCTGGAGCAGAGCTCCGGTAAATACTTTCAAATTTGCAGGAGCCCCGGCGAACCACCCCCAGTGCTGAAGCCCTAAGCACTGGGAAATAGTGAGAATTTAAGGTGTGCAGAGAAGTAATGGACGGTGATGAATTGCAGCTTTTGGAAGAGCTGAGTGGAGGGGCATGGGGGCAGATGGGAAAAGCTGAAAGAGATGAAGTCATGGTCAGATTGAACACAATTACTGTGAGATTAAAAAGCAATGTTGACAAGTTGGAGCAAGTGGCTATTGGGAAGCAGAAGGGTTGATCCATGACTGACGGTCAGTCTAGGAGGAGGAAAGCAAAGGAACAGATGGGATGTCATTGTGGAAGTTGAAGTCACCAAGGACGAGAGTGACAGACTGAAGAGTGGGAGAGCCTAGTCAGAATTTTCTATTGGTCTTTTTCCTTGTTCAATATAAACCTTAATGTATCACTGTCCATTGTATCTATATTGTTAGGTATTCAGCATGTGTATTGTGACCCAGTTTATAATGTAATTGAAGTGTTACATTTTTGGAATTCTCTGACTTTTGAGTGCTGAATTTCTCAACTTTGTTTCTGCTCTGATTTTGGGTTTTGCACTTAATATGTATTTGTTTAAAGCTAAGTGGAGAAAATTACAGTGCGTGTTTAGTAACTTACCTGAAAGTGAAATATATTAGGATAAATTGGTTAACAGTGTTGCTCCATTTATATTTATAAGAAACTCCCCACACCCATCTTAAATGCAAAACCCAGCATTAATGCAGAGTCAAGGTTGAAGCACCACTGAGGAGTCCTAAATTCCAAGGTTGGGGTTGTCAATGAGAATTGGGCAACTAACTCCCTTAGGCTTCTTTGAAAATCCCAACCAATAAAATCCCAGTCATTATCTATCTGAAGCAATCTTTATGCACTTTTCCTTAATTAGCCCCTTCATAACAGATGCAGCTGATAGAGTCTTTAATAGAGGCATCCTTATAACATGTCTGGTGGGGGGAGGAGCCAAAATACTAATATGTGTATGTGAAATTGCTGTCTGTACATGTTTGTAGTCTTTAAACTACTGAATTTATTTTTTTGGACTGAACTTTTAACAAGAAAAATTGGAACAAGCAAAAATCCAGCTTCAGCTGTTCATGAGTTGTGAGAGGGAAAAAATTGCATTTAGAAAATATAGGAAAATATATATTTTCACTCAATCTCATAGCTCCACGTTAAGACATCCAATTTACCTTAAACTTTCCCAGCCACGCCCCATCCCCCAAGTCACCTTTGAGCTGAGACTAAGCTAGGAGAATGTCAACCCAGAAAAATATAAGCAACTTAAAAGCTTTGGGTTTCCAGTGGAAATCAGAACACACCTAAACTATAGATAGGCTTGGCAGAATTCAATTTTTATTTTTTTTATCATTTTGATGGATAATATAAATTTTTATTACAGATTTAAATGTTCACAGTTGTGGGAAATTATGGGGGTTCAGATGTCGTGGGGTAATGACCACAGATATTAAGATTGAAAAAGGTAATGATTTATAACCATTAAAACACAAATTGTCAATATCACATGTCAAAATATACAAAGTAAATTGCCTTAAACTCTAAATGTTCTCAAGCAGCATTTTTTTTACATTGCCTATCTGTACATTTTGATTATTATTAATGGAAATATTTTTACATTGGTGTGTGTGTGGTAAAATGAACATTTACCAATAATAATCTTAGCCTTCCAATCCTACCTATAGATCTTCTAGTGACCACTATACTATTGTTTATGCAGGAAAACTGAGGTAGCTTTCCCACCATTGCTTTCTTCTGGGCAGCAATAACATTTTCTCTGCCCTTAGAGGGGAAAAAGAGAAACTAAATACACACAGATAATAAGCTGGTCTAAAAAACCTCCACTTTATTTCCCAAGATTGATAGATAATTATTAAGGAAATTCTGGCCAAAAGGTCCATTTTATGGCACAAGCTGTTATCTGGGATGATGGATGACAGACAAATTCACTTTTAAAAACAAGCCAAAATAAGATATTATGGGTCCCTCCTGTTGTGATTTCAGCCCAGGGCATGGAATGGAAACATTGGTTGCATTGATGGATGACCTCCTTGTGGGGATGGACAGATCATTTGTTTGTTTAAAGCAGGCTTCTTTCTACACATTGTTTACAGAAATAGAACTCGTTTGGCTGTTGATTTGATTTAAAACTTCCTTGTAATCTGTTCTGATGCAAATGTAAATAAGGTCATGTTATAACAGCTTGTTATACCTTCATTCATGTCCTACCCAGGGGAATAAAGAGACAACCTTTCCAAATGGTCTCTTGAGGCTACATTTCCCAGCCTGCCCTTGGAAACTACTTTCTCAAATAATGGTAGCTTGACAGTAGCACTTTTTAAAATAGCTGCTGCTGTCTCTGCCATAGATGACATTCTCCTTACTGCTCCCGACAGTATTTTCCCCTTTCTTTTCCTTACCTAGACTTCTAAAATGTGTTAGAGGGGAAAAAAAGAGCAGCTGCATTTTCTGCAGGCAGCTAAAACACCAGTGTAACTGGTCTCTTTATACTTAAGTGATCTCCTTCCAGCCACAGAGAGAAAGGGCCACTCTAGCCTACTCAGCTTCATGAGCTCCGGACTTAGGGCCCTAAAAATAGAGCTGAAGAAAACAGGTCAGTCTTGTCAGAAAGCTCCATCATGTTTCCCTAAGAACACTTCTTCCCTCAAGTGACACATTCCTCTGACACAACTGTGGCTGACCTCAACAAAATCTAACCAGGAATTGATGGGAGCCTTAGCTACTTTAATTTCATAAATAGAAAAAATGAAAGAGACAATGAAGCAAGTCACTTATGTCACTATCCAAACTTTTAAAGTACACAGCAGTTTATCCTGCGATGAAAGTCAATGCCTAGTAAATAAAATTACAGCAGCAATAAAAGAAAAGTGTCCCAGTGTACAAAGCTAATGATATTGCTAGTAATTAAGATACCAAGTTGTCTATGCACTGTAGTTTCTAATGTACAGCAGAACTGCAGGCATGCTTTGTCTATTCTGTTTTCTTTGTGAGTGAACAGATAATAGGTTCATGGTTTAAGCTGAAAATAAACTGTATTACAACATTAAATCCTTAATTATCTGACCATTTGGAGTACAATTAAATATCTCTAAAAAGTGGTTGCTAGTTTAGTAAGCATTCCCAAGTTTTAAATGAAAAAACGAACAATGTTTTAAATCTAGTTTACTTAGATAGTGAAACAAGCCTTGCAGTGACCATCAGCCAATGTTATTCTCCAGTTGTGTCATTTACAAATTGGAAAAGCCAGCAGATCTCGATTTTTCATTTTAACCTGTGGGGTTTTTAGTGCTATTCTGTGGGCATGGCATTCATTACATTTTATCCTGTTTCTCTTTTTTAAACCAATAATATTGTGTCTATATTTGGACGTTAGAATGCATTCTCAATGACTGTACAAATACTTTGACTTAAGTATCTGATGCTTTGGGTATCTATATGCTCTGATGCTCGGTGATATAGTAGATGTTCTTAGTCTCAGCTTGTCTTTTCTGCAGACAGGTAATGCAGTCTCTTTCCAAGTCAGTGGCTTGACAAATATGGAGTCATGTTCGTTTAATTTACTCTGATACCTAAACAGTGTAACCAACTTGTTCATCTAGTATTCACTGTCTGTCTGAATTCATGTCATGAGGAGAAATATAGTGAATTCATGTCATGTTGAGAAATATAGATATATCAGAGTTAATCCTGTATATTTTAGGTATAATAACAAATTCATACATCAAATGTAGATAGAGAAGATAAACCTTCTTCACTGTGTTCTTACGTTCTTATATCTAGCTGGAAACTGTTTTGTATGATGATCTCTCCTTATATGGGAATCAGTGGTACAAAATCTTAAACTGAATATACTGCAAAATTCCCTGCTGGAGTAACTCAGTGGAGTTACACTAACAGGGAATTTGGCCAATGATTTTTTGTTTCACTTTTTTGAAATCATGGGAGCATATTCTCTTGTATTTAACCCAGTCACTCTTCATTGAAATCACAGGCAGTTTCATGAATTTATTGTAACCAGGAATGGAATTTGGCCCATTGCCTTTTGAGAGTGCTGACAAATGAGTACACTGACAAAAAGAGGGGAACATCTGTGGGCTTGTCTTCACGGCATAATGTAGCTGGACTTGACGTAGCTTAGGTGGACTTACCCTGGTGTCTTCATGGCGCTGAATTGACAGGAGATGCTCTTCAGTCAACTTCTCTTACTCTTCTCAGAGAGCTGGAGTACCTGAGTCTACCGGAGAGCGCTCTGCCATCGATTTAGCGGGACTTCACTAGACCCGCTAAATCAGTCCCTGCTGCATCGATTGCAGTAGTGTCGATCTCCCCGATAGTGGAGACCAGCCTTGAATCTAGAATATATTTACAAATTGTAGAGATGCACTCGTGTTTAAATTCAAATTATCTTTGATTTTAAAAGGTCATTGCATTGAATAACTAATGAAAGCAAGGAGGCATTTACTTTGATGACCAATGCAGGTGAATTTTCAGGCTAATAGATGGATTTATTTTGATATACCAGCAAGAGAATACAAAATCATTTTTCTTATATGCACTTGAGTTCCAATATGACTTTTCCTTTTAATTTTGAGGAAACTAGGTGGGTATGAAAATGAGGGGGAGTATGTAAATGTTGCAGTTGCTGAGAGGTTTTCCCAAAGCTGAGAGGCTTTGCAACTGAACCTCATTCTAAACGTGTAACTCTCACACTGTTCTAGTTCTGGGATTTGTATGGCCAGAGACTGCCAGTCACACCTGTTTGTATTTGGGAAGGGAATGCGATCGCATAGATCACTTATGATTAATTGTATTATTTCATCCCAAGTATGCAGAGAGATGGAAGGTTTGTTCATTTAGGGGCTTTTCCTATACCCATTGAAGTCAATGGGAGCTTTGCCATTGACTTAGACAAGCACAGAATCAGGCCTTTTAGCTAGTGTGCCATTTCACTTCACAGCATGCCATGTGTGATTCTTTAGTATCTAAAAATGCCTTATTCAGTGAAAATGAATGTGGAGTCCTTTCAGGTACTCTATCATCCACATAGTGCAATGCAGTGCTCTTTAAAGGTAGGCTCAGTGAGGTGGATGTAAAAAAAAGATTTAGACATGCTGGTATCTGCCAGTTTTAGTGCATCTGAACTTGACATCATCACTGTTCTTAGATTTATTTGTACAGACATGGTTCTTCTTCAGATAAAAGGGGGTATTTGGGGAATTTGTTACTTTAAAGTAGCCTGGATTTACACTTGAGAGACAGGGTTACGTCAGGGTGACTTACTGTGCAAAGAAGATGAAAAATGTTTTTCACTAATAGGGATATTATATTTGACTTTAGCAAAGCTTTTGATATGGTCTCCCACAGTATTCTTACCAGCAAGTTAAAGAAGTATGGGCTGGATGAATGGACTATAAAGTGAATAGAAAGCTGGCTAGACTGTCGGGCTCAACGGCCACTGGCTCCATGTCTAGTTGGCAGCTGGTATCAAGTGGAGTGCCCCAAGGGTCGGTCCTGGGTCCGGTTTTGTTCAGTATCTTAATTAATGATTTGGAGGATGGCATGGATTGCACCCTCAGCAAGTTTGCAGATGACACTAAAACTGGGAGGAGTAGTAGATACGCTGGGGGTTAGGGATAGGATACAGAGGGACCTTGACAAATTAGAGGATTGGGCCAAAAGAAATCTGATGAAGTTCAACAAGGACAAGTGCAGAGTCCTGCACTTAGGACAGAAGAATCCCATGCACGGCTACAGACTAGGGACTGAGTGGCTAGGCAGCAGTTCTGGAGAAAAGGACCTAGGGGTTACAGTGGATGAGAAGCTGGATATGAGTCAACAGTGTGCGCTTGTTGCCAAGAAGGCTAACAGCATTTGGAGCTGTATAACGAGGGGCATTGCCAGCAGATCGAGGGATGTGATCATTGCCCTCTATTGGGCATTGGTGAGGCCTCATTTAGAGTACTGTGTCCAGTTTTGGGCCCCAAACTAAAAGAAGGATGTGGAAAAATTGGAAAGAGTCCAGCGGAGGGCAACAAAAATGATTAGGGGCCTGGAGCACATGACTTATGAGGAGAGGCTGAGGGAACTGGCGTTGTTTAGTCTGCAGAAGAGAAGAGTGGGGGGGGGATTTGATAGCTGCTTTCAACTACCTGAAAGGGGGTTCCAAAGAGGATGGATCTAGACTGTTCTCAGTGGTAGAAGATGACAGAACAAGGAGTAATGGTCTCAAGTTACAGTGGGGGAGGTTTAGGTTGGATATTAGGAAAACCTTTTTCACTAGGAGGGTGGTGAAGCACTGGAATGGGTTACCTAGGGAGGTGGTGGAATCCCCTTTCTTAGAGGTTTTTAAGGTCAGGCTTCACAACGCCCTGGCTGGGATGATTTAGTTGGGAATTGGTCCTGCTTTGAGCAGGGGGTTGGACTAGATGACCTCCTGAGGTCCCTTCCAACCCTGAGATTCTATGATTCTGTGATATAATTTTCATCTAGCTGAAACCTGTGAGTGCTTTTCTTCACCTTTAAGAGGATTTCTCTTTTTTCTCTCCTTTCACAATTTCTTAAACTTACATAAACATTGAAGACAGGGTAAATAATGTCATTGTATGTAAGAGCTTTCAAACAACAGCCACAGAAACAACCTGATGAGATTTTTACCTTTTTGACATTTTGTTAGTCCCCCCCCTCCCCTTCCCCCAGTTTGTCTGGAGCTTTACTCTTTCAGTTTATAGCCTTTTAACTAAGTCTCTGTCTACACTATAGCTTATGTCAGCATAACTTACGTAGCTATGGGATGTGAATAAATCACTGCCCAAGCAATATAAGTTACACCCACATAAGCGCCAGTGTGCAGAGTGCTATGTCGGTGGGGAGAGCTTCTCCTACTGACAGAGCTAACACCGCTCACAGAGGTGGTTTTATTATGCTGATGGGAGAGTTCTGTCCCGTCAGCACAAAGTGTCTTCACCAGACATGCTGCAGTGGTGCAGCTGCAGCACTGTCTGTGTAGCGAGGCTCTAAGAAGTATACTGGAAGGTGAAAAGACTTTTCTGGGGGCCTATTCACCGGATGTTCATTGTTTTTCTTTTATCCAGTCTCTCGTAGTTTTGAACAGAATGGTTTAAAGTTCCCAGAGGTTCATGGAAATGATTTATTTGGCTTTTGATTAGCATGAGGCACTCAGATACTACGGTGATCGGAGAGACATATAAGTGTGTGGGCAGTTGGATGAGTTTGCACTCTCTGAGTTGTGTGGGAGGTGATATTTTTAAAAACACTCGGGGCCCTGAGTTAGGTGCCTGGGTGCTTTTGAAACCCCCACAAGGCACCTGTATTCATCTTTAGTCACCTAAATACCTTTGGAAATATGTCCCTAGATCTTTAACTTCTGGTGGTACACAAAAGAATTCATGAGCTCCCAGGTAGCTTTAGCCAGGATCAGTGTTATCCCCAGGAATTGAAATGGGGGGGGTTCAATTATACGGGGGAGTGAGGAACGATGAGGGGTCAGACCATGAGGACGAAGGTGGGCTGTATGGCACCATAATAAAAACTGAAAAATGTTTCAAGACCATTTTATTAGATTTAACTCATGCTTTAAAATCATCACAAATTAAAGTTGGCTACTCAAGCCTACTACGAAGCACTACATCTACATCCTGTTTGGTTTCTTGTTGTAATTTTGCACAACTTTGATAATAAACTTCTCAAATGCAGTGCATTCATTTTTGGTGGCTTCTCACATGTCCAGTACTTCCAGTCCTCCTTGATATGCTCATGATCAGGCAGAAGGCGACTTCTTTCAAAAAACAACATTCTATTCAATGAGGAAAAAGAATGCTCAGTTGTAGCTGTTATGATTGGGAGTAGCAAGAGATGAATTCCTACATCTTTCATCCCAGGAAACATAGCACAAAGATTGAGTCAAAGCTCTAATGATGATAAAGAAGAAGTTGAAGTCAAATCTTCATTCGTCCGTCGTATGATATTCCACTGTGTGTTCAAATTCTTTATTCTGTCCTGATCACATAACAGCCCCATTGCTGGTAGTGCCTCACTCCACTCAACTGTCAGTGTTTTATAAGACAGGCATCTGTAAAACCTATGTGGAGTTGAGTAGACTCCAGAAGTTGCTGTTGTAGAGTTGTAAGAATCAAATCTGTGTACTTTTACTTTTTCAGCGGGCTTAACAAACACTTCTTGTCCTCTTCACTTAAGGATTCAATATAAGTGTCTTAATTAGTCAACTTCTGAACTGAAGTCTTTTCTTCTTCCAGAATGTTTTCAACCCAACATCAGCCAAAGTTGTTTTCAATGGATATCTCTGATTGATCCAAGTGTAGCTTCTATTGCTGTTATAGAAGATGCCTGGATGGCATTGCTTAATGACCCAAGTGGTTTCAACAGTAGATTTACAAGAGAGAGAATGGTAATAGTCTTCTCTCAACATAGTGGAAAAAGTAGTCTACCAGCCTCACTACTTAGATTTGTTCCATCTCGGTAGATACTTTCCAAAGCAAATAATAATAGTGGCAGTAATTTTAAGACAACAGCCAAGGACCGCTCATGAGAAAGTCAGCAAGTTGTCCCAGGTTATACTAATGTGAACTTCATTCCCAGTGTATCTTCTATTTTTTCTAAGACATTCAGACCTTTTGGAGTCTTGCTGAAAAACGAGTATAAAGAAGACATTAAATTTATGGCTTTTTAATGTCATTTGAAGATTCTGCAGCTTGTACTCGTGCTAGTTGGCCTCTGCAGTGTGTATTAGCAGAGATTAGGTTACACTTTTCTCTGAGCAAAACTTGTACTCCACTATGTCTTCCAGAGAAGTTTGCAGCTCAATCAAATGCACAAGCAGCGATCTCTTTAGGATTCAATTTACAATCATTGAACTCTTCTAAGATGTGGGTCGTCATAGATGCAGCTGATGTGTCTTCTATAACTTGAACATCTAGAAATGCATCTACTGACCTACCACTGACATCAAGATAATGTACACAATGATTTCATACTTGACACCCATTTGCATTGGTGCATTCATGTATGCACATTTTCTGAATGTGGTGAGAGAATTCTTCACTTTTTCAACTGCTGAGTCTTTCACTGTTGCACTGCATGCTTCTCACCAGTCTGTTGAGTTTCTTGCAGAAAGATAGTGAGTATTTGCTGGTCTTGGTTGGAACCAATGTCCAACTTCAGGATTAACAAGTGACAATGAACTTAACATCGGCCTCCAGTTTGTAGTGGGTGGTATCTCTTGTTTAAATAGAAAGTATGATGTGACAGCCACGTTTGTTTGCATAAACTGTGTTGTGATTCCAGCATTTTGAACAGCCCTCCATCTGTACAGCCAGGTCTAGTTTCAGTGGAGATGCAGCCACGCAACCAGAGTGATGCTTTGGACCACTGCAGCAGCAGCCATACTAATTTATTACAGGATCACTACTTAAAAGTGGTCAGTCCATGTCCCCCCCCCCCCCCATCCTAGCGCTGCGGCCTATAGAACTTTGAGCAAGTGTAAAAACCTGTGGGGGAGCGGAGTTGTCCCTTACAGTTCCCCCTAATTGGCACCACTGGTTGTTCCACATCGATTTTGTGGCAGCTCTAGAGAACTCCACTCCTGCTCCAAAAGCACAGACCCTTCCACTTCAGCAATCTGAGAAGATCCTTTACATCACAGTCAACTCATTGGGTTAACTTTATGTATGTGCTAAAGTCTTTTGCTGTATGAGGAGGACCTTAGTTGTCAGCAGGGCCTATTAGCATGCAGGTGAGCAGTTATAGTTTTGTCCAGTAGAGGGCGGAGGTTCCCTTACTAGCAATTTTACTACAGTATTGGAAACCTGCAGTCATTATGGGAAGTTCCTATACATTTCATATTTTATGGATTGATATTAACCAACCTTTATCATAGAAAAAAATCTGGATTATTAAAGTTAACTCTCCAGATACAATATTTCTGGCAGCAACAATTACTGTTTAGGCCAAATTGCTGACTGAGATTTTTACACCCACCACTAATGGTTTTTAGGGCAGCACTTCCAAGAATGAAAACATTTAAAATGGCAGTTTTTATTGGTGGGATAAAATGAACATCTGATTGGCTCACAGACCCTCATATGTCTTTTTCCAAGATACTCAAATTCAATAGCACAGATTTGGCATCACTATTTGTACCACATTACGTCATTGGCTTCATGGTATGCCAGTGAACTCAGCACAAACAACACATAATCTTCTTGAATGGGAATGATTTGTGTATTAGGGTTTGCATCAAACGTCATGTGAGGGTCAGAAAATTACTGGTGTCTGCTGAAAGAAGCAACACACCATCCCCAATAAGGAAGGTTGTGTCCATGCAGTGCGCATGTGCACACAATTCCAGAGCAAAGTGAGGATGTTTGTTGTGCTCATTTACATATGAATACACACAATGCCTTTTCATTCTTAGTTATTTGCAAATGATGCTTTCATGTTGGGAACACACTGAAAGGGCCTGAAAGGGCTTGTCACTGATGAGTTCTTCACTGTCTTTTTGAAGAAAAAAAATGCAGATTCTTCAGTCACCTAATTAGGAGTGGATTTGGATTTTTCTGCAAACTATTTCAGTTCTAACTTAATGATCTATCACTCTTGGTTCCAATTAAATCATCAGTTTCAGGGCACCAGCTCCAATTCCGCAATTACAGGACAATAATCTAAGTGCTATAGGCCTGTCTGTTCAAAATAAGGCCACTAGAACTGACAGATAACCTTTTGAAAAAATTACTTTACAATTAAAGTGCTATAATCAACTAAAAATTCTAACTGATTAATTATTCACATTTTAAGACCCACAAAAAGATGACAGGCAACCTCAGTGTTTTATTAACTTTTGTGTGGATGTTAAATTAAGAGAGCCACATTATTACATGGCTTCCCCCCTCACTGGCATTTGTTAATGCCCATACTTGACTGCATCACTGCATGTTTCTGGATACATTTCTTCTCTGTGTAAGCGGGGGAATGGTCCCGCTATTGTGGGGAATTTTCCTGGTTTCTGCACTACCCCGATGAAGAGGGCTAACGAAAGGATCTGAGTCGTTGCTCCCACTTCCTTTACCCAGAGGCCTCCCTGCCCTTGAGGACTCCCCTTACACTCTCCTGTCTGGCAGAGTCCTCGTAACTCCGACAAGGCTGGGCCCAGGATTCCTGGGGGACTCGACCCCCAACCCTGCTGCTGTCACCTAGGACAGAGACTAGTGTGTCCCCACTTCGGGGTACTCCCTCTGCACTGGGCACTTCCCTGACCCACTGACAATTACATACAATTTAAAGCAAATACAAGTTATTTAATCAACAATTAATTTAAAAAAGAATAAGGCAAACTGGGAAAGGTTAAAGGAAAACACATCACCCCGCTCTGTGGCAGGGAAATTATAAACAGTGTCTCTGGAACGTCAGGGCAGTTCACAGTCTGTTCCTTGTAGGCCTCCTTCTCAGGCCCTGGCTGTGCTGCAGGGATGCTGCGGGTTGGACACTTGCTCTGGCAATGGCCATACACCTCCAGGCTTTGGGTGGTGGGACCCTTCTTCCCAGTGTCAGCCCCTTGTGGGGTTAAGATCCACCTCCCAGTCTGGCCTGCAAGGACCCTTGGCTGGGAGTGTCTTTCTGCGCTAGGCCCTTTGCCCAGTATCCCCCCCTGGCTCTGTGGTTGCAGCTCTGCTCCTAGCACAGGATCTGCTCTCTCTGGGCTGTCCCTCTGGCTCTGTGGCTGCAGCTTTCCCCCCAGGACAGGTCTGCTCTGTGGGCTGCTTCTGTGACTCTGCTCCCAGCTCTGACCTGCTTCCTGGGCTGCTTTTCTGGCCCCTCTGGCTGGCACAGCTCTGCTCCCCAGCTCAGCTTGGACCCTTGCTTTCTCCTTTCCTTGGCCCCACTCTGTCTGACCCTGGCAATTCCAGATCACACAGAGGACGGGACCCACCCTGTCCTCCTGACTCCCTGAGTAGCCTGCCCGCCCTGTCAATTGGGCTGACCTGGAGCACTGGCCTCTCCCCATTGCCCCTGGGGACTGTCAGTCTCAGGGTCCTGATTTCCCATCGACCCTTTCCCTTTTGGTTGATAGCAATCAAAACACCCCCACTGAGTTTTAGTAAGGGGACAGCAGTCCCCTTACATCTGGGTCAGACACCACCTGATTAGTAATGATTAACTTTGTTTTTATAAAGATCAAGTGGCAAGTATGTGGAGTTGTAATTTCATTGAATCACACAGATGCAAGAAAATGTTGGAATTTAATATGTTTTTGATGTGTTAGCTTTTCTCTGGCTCTGTTACTGGCTTTAATGGCTCATGTAGCACTCCTGAGTACGTTAGAAATGTTGATTTGTTAAAGATCACAGTTCAGTGGAAGATACAAAAAGGATAAATTTTTTACCTTTAATTTTGCTTTGGTAGTGGATGGCTTACAAAAGCTTATAGGTGCCTTGTTTGTCTTCTATCCTGCTACTGCTACCCTCAAGAATTACAACAACAAAACAACACTTCAGATCCAAGGGAGTTCTACCACTCTTGCTCTAGAGGTCTAAAATATAGGCATTAGCATCCTATTCAGAAATGTGTGTCCTTTCAGTGTACACACACCTTTTGACACTGAAAAGCGACAGCTAAATATAGTGAAGGTGCAACTTTGCAATATTACTTGGGCAGCTCTAAAGAACAAAACTGTTCTTGCATCTTTATCCTCTAAGTCATGAAGTGCTACATAGTGCTTTTGGGTGAACTGAAAGTGTAAGAAAATACACACACACAAAAGGAAACCCTATAAAGAATTACTGTGCTGTGATGGATAGTAAAATTGCCCTGTGGATGCGATCTGCCATATCCATATCTGTTACTGTGTCACACCCATCACAGTGGTATCTGAATGTATTAATACATATCTTTTGCTCTCTCTCTCCTCCATAATGTAGGCACTCTTGCCTACAAAAGTACAATTATTCAATAGTAAGAAATTATATATATTCAATAAGTCTAGGAAATGAGATCACATTTACAAAGTGCCAAACATTTACTCATACTGAGTAGCATCCTACTCTGCAAATAGATCTGCTGATTTCAATTGGACAATTTGTGAAATAAAATACTACTATGATTAGCGGAGAAAGAATCTGGCCCTTAATGTTATTTTAAATTCTCTGTTCTTCCTCATATGGGATTCATTGGCACAGAACTATCCAGAACTTTAAGAACTAGGGCCAACATTTTCAAACTTGAGTGCCTAAACTTAGGTCCTGTATCCATATTCAGGGATCAGAAGAAAAGAGGCCAGATTTTTAGAGATACAAAGCACTTGAACTCCTACTGAAATCATTGGATTAACAACCCAAAATGTAGTCTCAATCCTGCAAGACCTCTTCATAAGGAATTCCTTTTGGCTTCAGTGGGAGTTTGGTGAATTCAGAGCTTGCAGGATCAAGCCCTATTCCAATTATACATTGTACTCATTCACATTCAATGACCTCAAAGTCATTTACCTTTATGCCATACAGCGGTGCTTTTGTCAGTTCTGTATGAATGTCTTGCTGAATAATCTTTGCAATGTAAGGTTTAGAGAAAGAGCATATTAAAGTTTGGTTATGTCCTTTTAAAATCCACGTTGTAGTTCTGCCGTGATTTACATATCTCCTTTTTAAATTCAGCCATACATCTCTTCTGTTGTGTAAGTCATGAGAAGGTGGTGCTGTACCCTACATTGTGGCAAAAATAATTGGCTCTTTAGCATGTAGAGTGCAGTTACTGTCTCAAACTAGTAGCAACTGTAATAAGGATGTATGTAAATTGGAAGAATAAAGCTGTATTTTTTCATTGTTGGGATATTAACTTCTCCTTTTAAATCCATCAGTGTGAAAGAACAGAATAATAGTAAGGATGGAAGAGCTTACACTTGCTGCTTATAAACAGGGCTTACTTTCCATTCTTCTGTACTTTCCTCACCTGAGGCACTCAGACACATAGAGCACTCATTCCTTCACTTGGTAGTCTGTCACAACATCCTGGCAAAGTACAATCTGGATGCTTTGTCTTTGATGTGGTTTCCAACTGTGCCACTTAACTGATGACAGTTCAGTCATAGAATTTCAGACATCCAGGAGGCCAAGACCTCTCTTGCTTCATGCTTTAGACCTCATTCCCATACAACAAATGGGGCAGAGGTCAGTGAATTAAATGGGTACAACAGACTGCCGTCTCCCTTCTAGGAATGGGCTGATAGGGCCAGGGCCGGCTCCAGGCATCCGCTTTCCAAGCTGGTGCTTTGGGCGGCATCGAGAATGGGGCGGCAGTTTGAGTCCGCCGCTCTTCCCACCACCGCGGGACTCGGACTGCCGCCCCATTCTCACCCGCCGCGGCGACAATTCGGCGGCGACTGCTTGGGGCAGCAAATTTGTTAGAGCCGCTCCTGGATAGGGCAGCTAGTGACTGGCCTGAGGTACTTCAAATGCTGAAAGTACCATGGCTCTTGTAAGTGTCCTGTGTTTTTTGTCTTGGTCTCAGGGACCAGTGCCAATTTTAAGGTGCAGTTGTATTCTGACAGAGGGTTCAAGACTGAGACACAAGGTGTGCTTACACCTGTGAATGATAGACAGATTAGGTGGTTAACAGACGCTACACCAGTTATGGACCGCGGTCCAGTAGAAGCCTCTCCTCCTGCTGTGAGTCTCCCTCCTGACATGCAACATCTTTTGTTAGAGAGAGTGCTGAAATCTGCCAATGAAACTGTGACGGATGTGAAATTTAAACTGAAATGTTTTTCAGGTAATTCACCCAGACCCAGTGGAGAAGTAGATTATCCTACTTGGCAAGCACAAGCCAAAGAGATGATGGAAGACAGTGAGATTTCTGACAAAGTCAAAAGAAGGGAGATTATTGAAAGTTTATTAACCCCAGCGTTGAAGGTGGCCTTAGGAGCGGGCAGCAAGGCATCCGCTGTAGAATGCTTTGATATTTTAGAGAAGACAATATGGAAGACATCTGAGTTTAAGGCTCAGTTTTCTAAGACCCACCTTCTGCATACCTGACTAGACTACACACGTTAGCCCAAGGAATTTTGGAGGCTGGTGGGGTAAAAGATACTGATTGGTTTCTTATATACAAGATCAATTTTTTCTGTGGTTGTTGGCATGAATCCTTATTAAATACACTCTTATTAAAAGGGATTAATTGTAGTGGTAGAAAAAAGAGCGTCTCTTTTTCCGCACTCCTTTTTGAGGTGAGATCCATTGAAAGGGAGCACTCTGATAAACAAAAGAGAAAACTTCACAAGAACTAGAAGAAAAAGGAAGGCCGTTGAGTTAGGAGTAGTTTGCCGTTGATAAAGGCATATAAAAAAAAAACCAATTTCCATAGAGGAGTTGCTGAAGACCCAGAGTTCAGTCTCTAAGGATCTTCAGCAAGGATTGCACAGGGTCAACCTCCCCACATTCAAGTCCCAAAAGGAACTAAAGAAATTATTTTAATTAAATAACTTCATTAAATCTTATGATAAAGAAACAAATAATCTAATTTTAACAGCATGACGTGGCTATTTTATAATCCACAGACATTATCTACACAGTTATACATAAACATAAATAAAGAAAACAAATTAAAATCTGAACGGTTCAGTCCCCACAGAAATACAATGAGAAGAAACCGAAAGTTCCCAAAAGCGTAGGTTTTGTTCACCTAAGGCTCAGTTAGAGGCTTTGATCACCAAATCTATACAGTCTGCTGAATCTAAAACAACATCTTCCCTCCACTTGCTTGTAGGAATCTTCAATTGGAATCCATGCTGACCCTTCCTCTGCCGAAATCACTGCTAACCAGTCAGCTAACTAATTAACCAACCACTCAGTTAAGTGTATAGATTTAAAGAAAACCCTGTTACAAGAAAATACAAAACTGAGAATAGCAAAATAGAAAAGATTCTTTCCCCATTACTACATTTAAAGAAAAGTTGGTGGCTCAGACTAGTTGAGACAATTTAACTAGAACAGTTTGTCTAAAATCAAAACAACATTCAAAGCATACAATTGAAATAGAAGTTATTTTTCCCTCCCAATTTCCCTTTGCTATAATTAGCATTGCCCAGGCTTCCCTGTTAGAGGGTTAACAGTGTCACTGACGTGCTGCAAAATGCTTCAGAGTTAGGGACAACAGGCTACTTTTTGCTCCTGGGCTCAGCTTCTCCCAACCCACACAGGGCACATGGCCATCTGCAAAGCAGCTGCCCTGAGTAGGGTGACCAGACAGCAAGTGTGAAAAATCGGGACGGGGGTGGGGAGCCTATATAAGAAAAAGACCCCAAAATCGGGACTGTCCCTATAAAATCGGAACATCTGGTCACCCAATCTGACTGGTTGCCCTCATGGAGTCTGACCCCAACAACAGGGAACCTACTGGAGCAGACCCAAAATTACCACACCCAATTCTAAAAGCTTCTGGATGTGGAGTGCTTAATCTGCCTAGCAACAATGACCCAGACACAGCTGACGCCTACCTCCTCCCCATGGGTCTCTTAAAGAGATATCTCCCTATTAGGCACTTGGGTTACACAATGTTCTGTGAACCACTCAGGATACAAAAAGAATCTTACACATGATTGGAAAGCTAGGCATCTTGTACCTGGGAAATTAAAAGAAAATCAGAAGCAATGTGCTATACCCACTATTATTTTAGTCTTTGACTAAAAAGGAAGAGATGGAATAACTAAATTCAGCTCGTAATGTGTGGTTCTATTCTGAAGAGCAACTATGTAAAAGTGGCACTTTTATGGTCTATTTTTCTGTCCCCGAATGTCATATCAGTTGACTTTAGTGAGAAGAAGCTGGTTTTAATACTTTTTATTCTTCTGAGACCTACAGAGTCATTGCAGCTAAGAGGGTGAGCTGGATTCAGTTTTTATGTGCCTCATCAAGCAGACTGTGCAAATCAATGACACCATGCAAATCCATTGAAAGTTTGTGCAGAGGAATGAAAGAAGCTAGCTTGAGTCCTAGTGTAAAATCCTTTCCCATTAAAGTCAGGGGAACTTTTGAGTACATTTTGCTCTGAAAATTGCTCTGGATAGTAAAAGTAGACGTCCATAGAGCCACATTTTTACAGAGTAATTTCTTAGATTTCTCACACATAGATACTCTCCCCCTCCTGGTGGAATCCCAATTGCCCATTATTTGGAGGCAGCTTTCTCTCCAAGGCATAACTAAATGAGTACTGATCAATAGACTGTAGCTAATGTTGATACTTAACATTACTGGCTATTACTTCTAAACATCTTATACGCATTTCTCTTTCTTTAAAACTGTGTGTTGCATTTCAAAAAGTGACTACAGAGGACAATCATCAATGACCGGAGACCCAGCATTCAGATGTTAAAGGTTAGTTAAACAAGCTGCGCATACCTCTAAATCTGAGGCATTCACTATATGTGATGTGCCTTCTTGTTGCTTCACATTATGCAGCATTGTTGATAAATCAGCTACAAATAAACATGATTTTAGAAGAGATGGAAAAGGTGGGCATTATCCCATTCATTTAAATAAAAAGAAGCTAGCACAATAGATGAGGATTTTTTTTTCTTGAATTGCATCACTGCTTGATATGTAATAAATCATTCCTGATGTTTCCCCCCATTTTATTAACAAAATGTGCAAATAAGCTAGAAGTAATTCTCAAAGTGATTCTTTGAGGTATGGCATTCATCTAAAAAAACAAGACTGTAAAAATTCATTTCTCCAGAGGAAAAGCTAAAATCATTAGGGAAATTTCTGAATAGGATGCTTAATCAATATGATAATACCGAATGAAGGCAAACATATGGTTTGACAGTGAGACATTTTGATTTGTAGTTAGAATACTCTTAGTAAATAAAACTGGTTATGTATTTTGAAATTACTTTTTGTTAAAAATACATAACTGTCCAATAGACTGGACCCCACAATGATTTTGTTTTCAACACCACAAAATGAAATTAACTGTAGTAAAATTCTAAATTACAATTTAAGATGAAGTTACATGATATCAGAATAAAGTATCATAGAATATCAGCGTTGGAAGGGACCTTAGGAGGTCATCTAGTCCAACCCCCTGCTCAACGCAGAACCAATCCCCAATTTTTGCCCCAGATCCCTAAATGGCCCCTTAAGAATTGAACTCACAATGCTGGGTTTAGCAGGCCAATGTTCAAACCACTGAGCTATCCCTCCCCTCTCCTTGTATACTTCAAGGAGCTCTTAACTCTTCATATAAGCCCAACATACTAAGTATTTCCTATACAAAATTTACAATCATAGATAACTGTAAAAAATTCACACATTGATTCATTTGACTGAACTCATGGGACTAATTTAAGGAGCTATATAAACAGTTTCAACATTTTATTAAAGGCAGTGTCTGTTTTTCTTATCACAAGTACTTCACGGTTTCAGGGACAAAGCTTCAGGTGTTCAGAACCTGTGCATTTCCTTAGGGATGTATTTAACTGCCATTGTCAAAATGATGATTGAGTTTAATATAGCCACTGTTTACTCAGTTAAGAATGGTATAGCCTAGCATAAGGTAAAAGGAGCACTTTAACTATATCTGGCATAAGATACAACATAGGGTAATTATACAATGTTAATAACACTTTGCACCCTAGAGCCGAATTCTGCATATATAGACTCATAGATTTTAAGGCCAGAAGGGACCATCGTGATCATCTATTCTGATCTCCTGCATATTGCAGGCCACAGAACCTCACCCACCCCCTCCTGAAATAGACCCTAACCTCTGGCTGAGTTACACAAGTCCTCAACTCGTTATTTAAAGAATTCAAGTTTCAGAGAATCCACCATTTATTCTAATTCAAACCAGCAAGTTACCTGTGCCCCACACTGCAGAGGAAGGTGAAAAAAACCCAGGGTCTCTGCCATTCTGATCTGGGGGGAAATTCCTTCTTGATCCCAATGTGGTGAAGAGTTAGGCCCTGAGCATGTCGCTGAGACCCACCAGCCAGACACCTGGGAATGAATTTTCTGTAATAACTAAGAGCCTTCCCCATCTTGTGTCCCATCTCCAGTCGTTGGAGATATTTGCTACTAGCAGTCACAGATGGCCCACATGCCATTTTAGGCAACCACTTCATACCATCCCCTCCATAAACTTATCAAGCTCAGTCTTGAAACCAGTTAGGCCCTCCCCCCCGCTCCAGCTCCCCTTGGGAGGCTGTTCCAGAACTTCACTCCTCTGACAGTTAGAAACCTTTGTCTAATTTCAAGCCTGAACTTGTTGATGGCCAGTTTATATCCATTTGTTCTTGTGCCAACATTGGCCCTTAACCTAAATAACTCCTCTTCACGGTGTTTATCCCTCTGGTGTATTTAGAGGGAGCAATGCGATCTCCCCTCAGCCTTCGTTTGGTTAGGCTAAACAAGCCAAGCTCCTTAAGTCTCCTCTCATAAGATAGGTTCTCCATTCTCTGATTATTCTAGAAGCTCTTCTCTGCACTTGTTTCAGTTTGAATTATTGTTTCTTTAACATAAATATCATTCAGCATAGTATTTAGTCAATGGAACTACTCTTGGTAGTAAGAACTATGCTTAATAGTGTTTACAAAATTCAGTCTTGCTGCAGCTCTGACGTACGGATTTAAAAGCACTTTACAAACAATTAAGCGTTACCACACTTTACAACAACTAAGGGCTTATTAGATGAGCAAAGTCAGTACGAGAAAGGTCAGCGTGAGTTTAAAACAGCCAGTTAGTGGGAAAAGAACCCAGGAATCCTGTCAGCAGTTCACTGTTCTGTCCGCTATGTTAACATTCTTTTCAACCTTTCTGTTCATATACTGCATAGATGATCATTTATAGTGCTGATTTATAATCAAAACTGTCTGAGATTAGCATTAAGCCTCGTTAAATAAAATGACAGTGAGCAACAAGAACACAGCTTTACACAGTGTGAAATTTCAAAATGTATTGCCCACGCTTTTGTGCCCACAGTTAGTACAGATTAAGTACTTGTGCCTCTGACTACAGGATTGCAGGTGAAAATTAGGTAGTTAGCAGCACAAGTGGTCAGATATGCAGGCACAAGTATGGTGATACAAGTTATACTCACAAAAAGGAAGTAGGGCCATAGCACAGTTGTAAATATATCCTTGAATACCTTTCACTATATACATCGCATGAGCATGTGCAATGATCTTCAAGGTAATAGCACTACAGCAAAGTTACGTTTCTCTCAGATTCACTTCAAATGTTCCCATTAGATTGACTTTATGCACAACTGAAGCACTCTCTTTGAAATATGTCAACTAGATCTATGTTGTGGTACAAAAGAGTTTCTTCCAAAGTTTGGACATATTTCACTATATGACCCTGTGATTAATTAGAAGGGTAACTGGAAGTGAGATCTTTCCATATTAATGTTCAGTTGAAAGGTTTTTATTTTATTTGAAAAGTATTAAGCACATAGAGGGAAATTGCTTTGGAATAAATCAGTTGAAGCACTGGAGAAATGTTTGGTTTCAAACAGGTAACTCTATCTTTCAGAGAGAGCTGGACAATTTATTCCCTTATCTATCTTATAACAGAAGAAGGTAAGTTGGGTGAAAAACATTCTGTAATTGTATCAAAGCAGTTTGCTAAAACTCTCAAAGGTATTAATTTAGAAAATGAATATGAAATGTGGCTTTGATACAGTGTAATGCATTTCAGTGCTTGAGAGAGAGCGTATTCATTTTCTTGACTGTTTTGGATATTTTTTTTATGTTGGATTTCAAATGTTCTAGTAAAAAACGGTTTATATGTAGAAGTATGGGAGGAAAACTGTCACAAAACCTCTTCTTTGATCCAGGTCTCTTCCCCGCTCCCTCCGCCTTGCGCGCACACACACACCAACACACACACACACCGAACTGAAGTAGTCGGTGAGAACAAGGGATTACAGCTGGAGACTGGGTGCATGGATGCCTGAATTCAAATTCTGGCTCTGATACTGACTCATTGTGTCACCTTGGGCAAATTACTTAATTGTCTATGTTTAATTTACCCATGTGCCAAATGGATACAATGAAAATCTCAGTTCGGTCCTATGAGGCATAAATAATCATTGTTAAGGATTATAAGCTTTTGACATGCATACAGTTATGTGAAAGCAAAGAAGTTCACCATTTCAAATCTGGATCTACTCAACTGTGAGCAGAATATATGATCTGTGACAGCAGTTTAGTTGCCAATATGAGATGAGTTGATCTTCAGCTGTGTCACAAAAATGATTGATCCCTCATCCTCATGTTTAGGAGAAGGAAGGTAGTTCATTCTCTGTTATAATATTTAGTGCTCTATGAATATTGATTAATACTCCCAATATTATCCCTGTGAGATAGTTAAATGCATTGATCCTGTTTTTACAGATGGGGAAGCTGAGATTCCAACAAGTTACCTGCTGTGCCCAAAGCCACACATTGAATCTATGACAAAGCTAAGATTAAAACTCAGAAATGTATGCCTCCAGTGAAATAGTCT
Organism: Chelydra serpentina; assembly: GCA_037349315.1. NCBI lineage: Eukaryota > Metazoa > Chordata > Testudines > Chelydridae > Chelydra > Chelydra serpentina. The sequence continues at coordinate 20,861,451 of JBAIAC010000008.1, forward strand.
GTCCAGTTTTAAGTAGCAGAATAACATTGTTATCCATTCACCAGTATATTGGAAATTGCGCTTATTTTGACTTGTGATTAGAATTAGCCAGACCAATAAAATATTGGTCCTTTAAAAAAAAAATGAAACCCCACATAAGTAAAGCCATCATGTTTAAAATGTACCATTATGCTTGTAATATTCTTTCTGTAGAGAATGTTAATGTCAGTAAATCGTTCCCATTTATTTTCATAGTAAAAGATTTGCTAAAGGACAAATTCTAGGAGTGTAAACAAAGATATTATAGCAAAAAAGAAGCAGTTATTCTTTGTTGATTCTCAGTTATTGTGGTTAAGATGAAGTACCATGCAATCATTATCATTAACACTGATTAGTAACTTTGTTACTCTCAGGAGAGCATCTAATAATTGAACTGGCATAGAATTTGAACTACCCTCTCACTGTTAAAGGTAAGCCTTCCTGAGGCACTTTGATACAGCTTTGTGAGGAAGCATTTACAGTCCTGCTGTAGCCCATGGTATAGCTCTTCTGTGGATAGCTGAGTAAATAGCCACATTTTCAAAAGTGACCACAAATATTGGGTACTTCATTTTCAGGTGATCCAATTGAGATATCTTCGACTTACTTTTCAAAGGGGCTGAGCCTCTGCAATTCTAATTGAACTCAGTGAGGAGCTGCCGGTGCTCAGAACTTTTGAAAATCAAGTTCAAGGTATCTCAGATCAGTCATTATATCCAGAAGTGGCCACTGATTTTCTGTTTTTAGGGCATTTGATAGTGCAATAAAGCTTTCTTAATACATGAACAAAATAAAAAAACTTTAAAAATCTACTGGCAGATAGGAAACTTTCCCTGGCAAGTGGGAGGGCCCAGGACATCAAGTTCTGTAGAATTTCAGTATTCGTTAAAATATGTATAGGTCTTTGTCCAATGGTTAGAGTGCTTGCCTGGGACTTGGGAAACATGGCATAAATTCCCTGCTCCACCACAGACTTCCTCTGTGACCTTGGTCAAGTTAGTTGGCCTCTCTCTGCATCAGTTTCCCATCTGTAAAATAGAGTTAATTGTACTTCCTACCTAACAGGGATGTTGTGAGGATTAACACATTAAAGTGCGTTGTTCACATACTATGGCAACGTAGGCCAGGTAAATATCAAAATATCTAGAGAGTTTCTATAACTATGGAAATTACCGTCAGAATCTGAACACATCTAGTGCTGTCTTTCCTGAGCCTAGTGCTGCTGCTGCAGCAGTAGAGTGAAAAAAGACAAGTCTTTGGTCCATTTTCACCAATGCTAGTCAGAGCTCTGTGGACAGCTTTCACACTGCCAAGAATTATGTTAATTTCACTTTGCTGCTTCAGCAGTAGAATCAGGTGCCGGAGCTAGTCACTGCAGAGGAGGAGGAGCTCCAAAAGAGGCTTGGAGAGGGGTAGAATAAATGAAACTGGTCTCCTGCTCCTCACAGCCAGGAGGCTGGGTGAAAGATGGAGAGGCCCTCCTTCTTTCCTATCTCCCTCTACTAGCTGTTTGGAGGCTGGGGAGGGGAAGACTCCACACCCGGTCCACAAGATGCTCTGGAGATGAGGATGGAGAGAGCCCCTTCTCCCTTACAGCAGCCCGAGAAGTTTAGTGGGAGGGGACTTCCAAACGGAACTGGGAGTTAGTAATCGGGAGCTGCTATGAAAGATGCAACCCTAGTAGCAATACCAGCAGTAGCACTAGAGGGGACTGGGCTTCTCCCCACAATGATGCGCTGGGCTTCATTACTTGGGCAACATCATCTGTTTTTGTATTGGTTCCTGGCTGGTGGGAATCTGGTGAAGTAGCTCAACCTTAGACAGGCATGGGAAACAAAATCCCCAGCAGCAGAGAGTCAGGGCTGCCCGGGGCCAGGCATCTATTCCCTCCATCATAACTCCCCACTGAAGTCTCTGGCATCTGGCAAGGCTGCAGGTACTTATCAGGAATTCCCCTTCAATTCCTCCTCCTGGTAGATGTTTGTATGATTTTCAGGCTGCCTCTCTCCCTCTATTCCTATTACTGGATCTCAGCCAGCACAGGACAAGAGGAAGCAAGGACGGGAGTGCAGGAGGCATCCAGGTTCCCAATGTCTTGGAAAGGTGAGCGGCTGGCAGAGGGGGATAGGGCAAAAGGGGCAGGAGACAAAAATGGGGTCAGATAGAGGCTGAAAAAGAAGGACAGCAACTGAGTGAGGAACAGAGATAGGGCAGTGGCTGGAAATACAAGGGTCAAAGTTGGGGATGGGGCAGATATCAGGAGGCTGCTTCCCCAGCAACCCTTTCAGGCTGTGCTAGGGTGGACTGTTTCTAAATCAGTGATGTCAATCTGATTTTAAATAATCAGTGATGGAAACCTGGATTTAAATCATTGATTTTAATCATGTTTTCTATTTGTACTTTTTAGTTACTTTCATAAAGAAAGATTGATTCTCATTGGTTGGTAGCCATTAAAACATGTTGATTTGCAAGTAAATATAACCTTTACACTAATTTTTTTTGATTAGCCTGAAGGATATATCTATACACATACGTTTATATCTATATACGATATCTATACACATACATTTAAGCAATCCTATAGCTTAGTTTACATTTATCCAGGTTCTTCTTCAAGTGCTTGCTCATGTCCATTCCATTGTAGGCGTGTGTGCTCACCACATGCAATGGTGCTGGAAGTTTTTCCCTCAGTGGTATCTGTAGGGGACCGGCTCTGGCGCCCTCTGGAGTGGCATGTGTATGTGCTGGTATAAGGGGCTCCTCACTCCCTCTCTTCCTTCTTACCGCCAGTGATGATGCTGGAACATTTCCTTGCCTCGGCAAGCTTACCTACTCAACTGTGCCTAGTTATGAATCGCTGTATATAGTTCTTAGAAAGTTTGTATAGTTTATTAGTTCCCTTAGTGCATAAGTTAGAAATAGTTAGTTAGTCCCCTATGAGACTTAAGGGTAGGTCTACATTTACCCGTCGCGTCGGAGGCGTCGAATTGATGTTCTGGGTTCGATTTATCGCGTCTTGTCTAGACGCGATAAATCGAACCAGGAAGTGCTCCCCCGTCGACACTGGTAATCCAGCTCGACGAATGGAATAGGCGGAGTCGACGGGGGAGCCTGCGCACCGCGTGTGGACCCCGGGTAAGTACCTTTTCATTCGTACGAAGGGTACGTCTATACTTACCTCTCGCGTCGGAGGCGCGGGATCGATGTTCTGGGTTCGATTTATCGCGTCTTGTCTAGGCGCGATAAATCGAACCAGGAAGTGCTCCCCCGTTGACACTGGTAATCCAGCTCGACGAGCGGAGTAGGCGGAGTCGACGGGGGAGCCTGCGCGCCGCGTCTGGACCACAGGTAAGTTCGAACTAAGGTACTTCGACTTCAGCTACGTTATTAACGTAGCTGAAGTTGCGTATCTTAGTTCGACAGGGGGGGTTAGTGTAGACCTAGCCTGAGATAGTTCGACTTCAGCTACGTTATTCACGTAGCTGAAGTTGCGTATCTTAGTTCGAATTGGGGGGTTAGTGTAGACCAGCCCTTAGACTAGGGACGGAGCATACCCCAGTCCCTGGGCTTCAAGCCTTGTGACCACTGCAAATAACCTATGCCAGTCACTGATCTCCATCAAAGCTGCTTGAAGTGTTTGGGGGAGACCCACGTGAGCGACAAGTGTTGCATTTGTAAAAGTTTCAAGCCGCATACCAAAAAGGAGCAGGACATTTGACTTAGAGCCCTTCTTATGGAGTGAGCCCTAGCACCGGCCTTGGAGCTGGATAGACTGGACTCCGCTCCAAGCACCACAGCATCGGTGTGGAATGTGCTGCCAACACCGGCCTCCATCCTGTACTAATCCCCATCCCCAGGACCAGGTGAAAAGCAAAGAAAGGCCAGGAGAGGGTGTTCTCCTACATCCCGTAAAGGGAAGGAGAGAACCGGAGGAGAGCAAAGATCCGCACGGGGCAGCTCCTCCCCTCCAGACAGTGGCGCCTGTTGAGCTGGCAAGCCCCCTTCGAGACACTCCCATGACCCCAGGAAGCAGCAGAGGCACTGCCGTCCACGCCAGAGGCCTTTCAGAACACTGAGGAGATATTGTCCCTTCCATTGCCACCCATGCTGGCCAGCGAGGTGCTTCATTCAAGGGGTAAAGCCGGGTTTCCAACTCCCAACAGGTTTCTTAACTTTGAATGATCTAGTCTTTGACCTTAATGAGCGGAATGGCGAAAATATTCTTTCTGTACCTTCAGAATAGGCCACTGCTCTCAAAAGCTGGTTTGGCATTTCAGCAAACTCTGGTTCCAGGTGCTTAGCTAATAAATTCCACCAGTTCAGTGGTTTGATTTTCTTTAAATTAGGCAGCAAATATGTACTGCTTAATATTATTTGCTGTATTTAATTTAAAGTATTTTAATAAATTCTAATACATTTAAGACTTAATGTAGGTTATTAATTTCAAACTTAATTTGAAATAGAATTATTTAAAAACACCTGAATTTAAATTAAAACAAAATTGGATCATTTGTATTAAAAAAATTACTATTTTTTATCCACCCTATCTCTCCCACTTCAGCATCCTTTAGAGTTCACTGCATCATTCCTCCAGGGCTCCTTCTCCCAACTAGCTTCCTCTTCCCATTTCACCTTAGTGCTGTGGCCACCCACATCTGTCCCCTCCCTGCGCTTAGGCAGCCTTCCTCACAATAAATCTCCAGACTCCTTACAGCACTTTGGCTGTTCCAACCCCTCACCCCTCCCTGGACACTCAATTACAGACCTAAAAGTGGCAATTCTTCAACAAAAAAACTTCAAAAACAGACTCCAACAAGAAACTGCAGAACTGGAATTAATTTGCAAACTGGACACCATTAAATTAGGCTTGAATAAAGACTGGGAGTGGATGGGTCATTACACAAACTAAAAACTATTTCCCCATGCTAATTTCCCCCCTACTGTTACTCGCATCTTCTTGTCAACTGTTTGAAATGGGCCATCCTGATTATCACTACATTTTTTTTCTCCTGCTGATAATAGCCCACCTTAATTGATTTGTCTCGTTAGAGTTGGTATGGCAACCCCCATCTTTTCATGTTCTCTGTACATATATATCTTCCGACTGTATTTTCCATTCCATGCATCTGATGAAGTAGGTTTTAGCCCACGAAAGCTTATGCCCAAATAAATTTGTTAGTCTTTAAGGTGCCACAAGTACTCCTCGTTCTTTTTGCTGATACAGACTAACACGGCCACCACTCTGAAATTATCCCCCCAGTTATCTGTGGCTCTCCTCAACTCCCTCAGCCCCACCACCACCACCACCCACTCCTGGTTCCTGCTACCTGCCTACCTAGAATGTGAGGCCTCCCTCACACCTGACCTCAAAGCTTCACGTAGTGCCCCGAGGGGAACTCAGCACAGTGTCTTCTTTTTATTAGTGAGAAAAAACCTAGACTAACTGCATGCAGGTTTGTTTGCATGCAACAAATGCTCTTTAACATTGATCATTCCTGTACTGCCATAAACACTAAAAAATAACAAAACCTTATGTAGTGCAGTATGAGGAAGAAACAAACAGGCTGAACCTACAGCTCTAATATAATAGCACAACAAAATTGTGAAGTAAAGGCCAAGTATTGGGCAGGAATGTTTGTTTAATTTGATCATAGATGTGACTTCAGTAGAGTTTAGTTACAGAAATATACTGCCCCAGGAGATACTTGGGAATGGGGAGGAAATCAAGCATTTCTCCTTATTCAGAACTAAAGCAATACTGTGTATATTAAATCAGTCCTGGAGCTCATGAAATGGCAGTGCAAAAACTGCACACAGCTGTGATTCTGGTCTGTTTTTAATGGTAGCTCCAGACCAATCTATATGAGATGTTTTTATCATCAATGGGTTTGACAAATTACTGCCATCTGATGGAGCAGTCTGTGTAAAATTACTCTGCGTAACTAGTTTATTTGCTAATATAAATGGGTTCATTAAGATGTGGAATGGAAGACAATTGTGGATATAAAATAATTTCAACTTTAATATTAGTTAGGGTATTCCTGTAATTTTTGCTTGTGATCTTGTGGTGTATCTTTGTTGTTGTAGTTTTATTTTCAAATTCCAAGCTTTCATTAAAAAAAAGCCTTTCTTCTGATGAAAAGAGCCAGACACAACAATGTACGTTTTGCAGTGCTGCTGCCCTCTTACCCCAGTCCTAGTTCTATCCTAGCACTCCCAGAAGAGTGAGCTCACTCTTTCCTACCCCTTTCATGCAAATGAGGTGTAAACTGCAAAGCCTACATTACCTGTTTAGACTCACATTGAGCAAGGCTTAGGCATAGGCTTAATGCGTAGGCATAGGCTTAATGTTAAGCATGATTAGTCCTGTTGACAATTGAACTACTCATGTGCTTAAAGGTAAATGTGCTTAAGTGCTGTGCTGAATCTGGGTTTCAGATGTTACTGTCCTGGACGCTGTAGCAAGACAAGACACCAGGAATGTGGTTTAACTAGGCCACAACTTTATTAAGGCCAAGTCTACACTACAAAGTTACATCAACCTAAATTACATTGACATACAGCCACTGCAGTTATTACATTGCTTGTGCATGCTTGACGCTTTGTATCAGCAGTGCACATCCTTACCAGAAGCATTTGTATTGATGCAGAGTGCAGTGCACCATGGGTAGGTATCCCACTGTGCAACTTGCCACCATCCTACGGAGGGTCTTTTGGAAAGTTTTTGTAATGCCTCAGGAGGCTAAAATGAGTCACACAGGTGACTGGGAGTATGGAGTCAACTCCCCATAATACAGTGTTCTCCATCCCATAATTTTATCTGCAACCTATAATTTTGGTGCCTTCTTTTCAAAATCCCACAAACCTGCACCTCCCTCCTTGCTGTCCACCATCATTGACTGAACCATGGAGCCTGAACAGCTCTGCACTATTGTCATAAGCATTGTAAGCATGGGGGGCATGATTTTGCAGTATTTGCGGAGCTTCAAGAGGAGCTGTGGGGAATGTGATGATTCTTTGGAGGCTTGATTGAGGTGGGACATAGAAAGAACCAATTCAAGGTTGTTGATGGCGTGCATGGAGCAGCTGCAGATGGTGGAGCGCCAGGTCTGGGCCCAAGCAATAAGGCCTGTGACTTTGCCATGCAGGTTTGGGAGGATGAGCAGTGGCTGCAGAGCTTTTGGATGCACGAGGCCACATTCCTGGATCTGTGTGCCAAACTCGGCATAGTCCTCCCGCACACAGACTCGAAAATTAGAGCTGCACTGACAGTTGAGAAGTAAGTGGCAATCGCACTGTGAAAATTTGCAATGCCAGAATGCTACTGGTCAGTCGGGAATCAATTTGGAGCCAGGAAATCCACCACTGGGGCCATTTATAATGCAAGTGTGCTGGGGCCGTTAATCGCTTCTGGCTATGCAGGACTGTGACTCTGGGTAACCTGCATGACATAGTGGATGGTTTTGCAGCAATGGGGTTCCTGAACTCTGGAGGAGCGATAGACAGCACACACATCCCTTTTTGGCACCAGACCACCTTGTCACAGAGTACATCAACAGAAAGGGCTACTTTGGAATTCCTGTGCTTATGCAAGCACTGGTGAATCACTGGGGACACTTCACCAACATCATTGTGGACTGGTCAGGGAAGGTGCATGATGTGAGCATCTGTAAGAACACAGGACGGTTCAGAAAGCCGCAAACAGGGACTTTCTTTCCTGACCGGCAGATTACCATTTGTAATGTTGAAATGCCAATAGTGGTTCTGGGAGACCCAGCCTATCCCTTGCTATCCAATGGCTCATGAAGCTGTACACCAGCTAGCAAAACAGCACCAAGGAGTGCTTTAACTACAGGCTCAGCAGGTACATAATGCCAGTTGAATGTGCCTGTGGTCATTTGAAGGGTCACTGGTGTTGTTTACTTATGAGATTGGACCTCAGTGAGAAAAACATCCCAATGGTTATAGCTGCTTGCCGTATCCTTCATAATATCTGTGAAACAAAGGAGGGAAGTTTCTGCTGGGGTGAAGGTGGAGTGGCTGTCTGCTCAATTTGCCTAAGTATTATGGGGCCAGACTTTTTAAAATATTTAGGCACTGAACTCACATTGATTTCAATGACAGTTAAAACATTGATTTGGAAAGCCCATCCCTAGGTAACTAAAATCATAGGTGCTTTTGAAAATCCGACCACTAATTTTGAAATTTTTGCCCTTAACCTTTCTATAGATATCTCAAGTTCTAGAATGATATACTCTAGAATCTGACATGTATTATGTTCACTGTATGCCTTTCTATCAGATAAGCTATCTGATAATCATAGAATCATAGAATATCAGGGTTGGAAGGGACCTTAGGAGGTCATCTAGTCCAACCCCCTGCTCAAAGCAGGACCAATCCCCAATTTTTGCCCCAGATCCCTAAATGGCCCCTCTATCATATGAAAGAGTTTGGCTTAAGATAGGTTTAAGTTTTTATTTGGTCATTTCATTCCCATCAGTCAAGAGCACGATAGAACAATGAAAGAACAATGAGTCATTGTAACTCCATAAATATTACCATTCGATCATTCTTACCAACACTTACATTCATTAAGATACCATATCACCTATTACAGATCTTTACTTACAGAGGTACAGTGATTAATGCATCTAATAACCTGCTGCCTGGGGAGTACATTAAATGTAATGCTCTTGATCTCTCTAACCTTTTCTTGGATTTGATGTGATTATTTTCATTGAATTAATTTTCTAAAAAAGGGCAAGGTAATGCTTACTTATACTCAGACAGCTAACCTCTTTCTTCATGGGATGGATGATTAGTTTTGCTTTCCAAGAAAATGACTTGATTATATCAAACATCCTAAGATATTGTGTAGGCATTATGACTAGAAAAAAACGGCACAGTAAATTGTTCATACTGGAGTATAGCAGCTACAGTATAATTAGTGCTACTTTTAGTGATCTGTATATCTTCATTAGTACATAATATTCTCTCATTCATAATTCTCTCCATGATGACTCATAAAATGAACAGTGTGTGCTCATTTTGTGCCAATACTCATTTTGCTTTTCAATCACCCCAAACCATCTGCATGTCCTTTGTATGACTAACGTATATATTTTCATTTCAATCAACTTGCAGCTTGCTTAGGATGTTATCCCAAATTCTTTTCTTTAAGGCCTCTTTAGATAAAGGCAAATACTTTAATTTCTTCTTCTAAAGTTCTTTCTGAACTAGGATATTTTTTTCTAACAAAGACTTACGTAAATTTTTCTATATTCAGAAAGCCAACAACGGTGTGTAGTTTGCTGTCCAAAGCTGAATGTAGTTTAAAGACCAGATATGGTGTTTCCATTTGCAGGGTGGTAAACCTTTTAAATAATCTCTTCCAAAGATCCAACAGAAATCCAGAAAGAAAAAGAGCTCTGAATTTGACCTTCTAAAAGACTTTGCACATTGTTGTTATGACAAAATCAATTTTCTAAACTGTCCGTCTTGTTTCTTAGCAAAATGATCTCCCTCTAAATCCACCACATGTCCATTAATTAGGTGGAAGAATGCTGCGACAGTCTGAATATATCGGTTGCTGTAGTCCTCACATTACATTTTTCAGCAACTCTTGTCTTCCCTTTCAAGAGTAGTATTCTTCAGCACCATGTCTTTGAAAAAAGCTTATAGAATGGAGTGGTTTTAGATAACCTGCTAAAAAGAAATATAGACATTTTCTGCCACTTAATTGGTATACTTACTGTTTGTTCTTTTTATCGTTTTGACCAAAAGACCCTTTTGAACATATGTGATCCCTTCATTTTTTTTTACAATTAAAAATGGCTGCAATACTTGTAATTTATGTAGATGTGACTAATATCAAGATAGGTACTTTTGGTGAGACCAGAAAGCACTTAATGAGTCACGACCACTGGAGGAGCACTCAGGAAGAATACTTTGTGCATATTCATTTTGTATGTACTCTCTGCCTCCTAACATGCAAGTTTAGGTCCCTAATTAGCAAAGAACTTAAGCATCTGGCATGCTTAGTTGTATTTACATGCTCAAGTCCAACCCTAGTTAATAACTTTAAGCATTTGCCATGGAAGTAGAGGGCACTTAAGCATCTGCTTTGGTAAATCAGGGCTGTGGTCCCGACATCTCTAAATAGCAATGGAAGAAGCACCAGAAAGGAGTCAAAGGGCCAGGAATACTCTATGGTTAAGCTCACTGAATTCTCTGCACATGATCCCTTAAAGAGGAGAGACTTGGGAAGCCAAATCCTCCTAAATCCCAGGGATAAAAGCTCTGAGTTGCAGGGGAGAGATTTTAGCAGAGCATGGTGAGTACCCTGTTCCAGCCTCACCTCCCAACCCCCATGGAGCCCCAGAGGAAATGATGGAGAAGGGAATACAGTGCCATGGTCACATTCTCATTCAACTCCCCATTCACCAAGGCATGAGGGCCAATCCTTAGTGGCTCTCCTTGCAGGTGCTGGCTCTTGGAGGGCACTCATTTCCTGAGGGGTTGAAAGCCATTGCCATTGCCATTAACCAAATTAACCAAAGGAAGGTGGAACTGACTGGTAGCTAGTCTAGATCTAACTACTAAAATATTTTTACTACGAGGGAGCGTGTGTCTGCATATATCATTTATGAATACAGGCAGATATAAATTCATTTATACTAGAAATATTAACTGGAACTAGAAAGCCTTACTAACCACACACAATACAACATGGAAGGCTGAAAAGGAACCACAGTTAATTGCCTTAGCAACCAAAAAAGAACTGGCTTGAGCAACCAAGGGCATGGCCTTAACACACTGATCAGATCTGTGAGGGATCATGCATGTGGCTTCAAAGCAGACATGCCAAACCCGCGAAAAAAATGCAGAAATTGGGCTTGTTTTTGGCTTAATTGGCTTGTGAGTTGCTTGTTGGCTAGTTTTTGGCTTGTAGCTTGTTGCTTGATTCGCTTGTTGCTTCTTTTTTTTGATTGGCTCCCAGCAAGCAGGGGGAAGGCGGGGAGAGAGTCAGGGGTGCACAGTGGCCCAACACAGTCCCAGACTGCATGCCGGGGGGATCTAGTCACATAGTGTTGGGGTTCTTAGGGATTGGCTTGTTTTGGCCTTGTTTTGAAATGGGATTAGCTTGATTTTTGGCTTATTGTGAAAGTCGGGGTGTTTATTTACCACATGAAAGTTGGCAATTGTGCAAAGATCACTGCTTTCCTAGGTTTCTGACTCAGTGATGAGGTGGCATGTGTCTCTACAGTGTGGCTCTAACCAGACAATGCTCCAAAAGATCTGAATAACACCATATTTTGTACTGAATGTCAAAATAATTTGCTGATCTATTTGGTCAGACTGATAATGCAAATATTACAATTAATGTTATCGTTTAGAACTGAAACAATGTAAGTGATCTTGTGACTTGTGTCTGTGTCCCACTGATAAGCAATATGACTTGTAACAGTCTGAAAGATGGGCATTGATCTGGCTTTTAGACTTTGGTACATATCCTTGGCTCTCTGTCAGCCGAACCGTCTGGCCATAACAAATGTCCTAAAGCCAACTACACATGATTATCTTTGAGAGCACTACTGTTTGATTCACACGGAGTTTACTATAAAATGGATATACAGTGTTACTCTATTCTGGCCTAATTTAATTATTTGTTCTAATGACATGCAATTTAATATACAATAAAAAAAAAGACAAGCAATATGATATACATCTGGAGAAAAGAAATGTATATGGCATTAACAGTATAACTATACAAAATACAAGCCGTAACAATACAATCCTGCAGATTAAAGGAACTATGATTCTTTGATATGGATGGTTATGCTTTTAATAATTTGCATTATATATTGTGTTTCAGCCAATGATTTTTAAGGCCTGGATGCACAAAAGGAGATAGGTGCTAAGAAAATCACTGTGGTTCACAGAATCTGAGCTAGGAGTCTAACCTGTTATAAATGAATTGAGAGAGACTGGCACCCTAGACAGCAGTTCACAAAAGCCAGCATGCTACGCAGGGAGCACCTGCTTGCCAAAAGGGAGATGCTGACGAGGGGGGAGTGTGCTAAATTATTAAATAATTACATGATATTAAATAAATAATTTAGTCTTTCGGGCTAGACAGTGAGAAAGAGTGAGAGCTGCAGCATGAGAATGATTCTATAACCTGGTTGTTAGCACATTCACCCAGGATGTGGGAAACCAGTCTCTCTGCTCCAATGACTCTTCAGTTATTTAGCCGCGGAGCAACAGCTTCAACAGGAGAGACTGAGGAAGCCCCACATCAGAAGATCCCTTAGCTTAGCGATAAGAGCACTCATCTGAGAGATGGTAGATCCCTGTTCAAATCCCTTCTCCTCCCCTCAGGTGGAATGGGGGACTTGAACTGTGGGGGGGGGGTCTCTCACATCCCAGATGAGTTACGGTACCCTACCCACTGTAATAAGTTATGGGATAGGTCTTTCCCCTCCCCATCCCCCCCGGCTTCCTGCTTAAACAGCAGAGATGTCTAACTCCAAAGAGGGTTCCCAGCTGTAGATCGGTAGCAGCAATATGCGCCTCACTGTAGCCTGGACTTAGGTGCCTGTTTCTGTGAGAGAGGTGGGGATTGGCACACCCGCCCCATCCCCACTGGCCAGTTTAGGTGGCTACCTCCTGGTGTGCTGACTTTCACGAATTGCAGTCTAAGGTGCCTGTCTCTCCCCACTGATTGTGTAGGGAGCCTAGGCACGTAATCAGGCTTTGTGAATCTGAGTGATTTTCTAGGTGCCTAAAAGTTAGATGCTGTGATGCTCAGCATTACAATACCTACCTCCTTTTGTGCATCAGGCCTTTATAAACAACTATTAAAGCCCTATATCAACCTTGCATCTAGCAGACCCTTTTAACAAAGTGGTAAACTGAGGCAAAGCAGTTGTGACTTGCTAGAAATCATAGCAACAGCATTGGGAATAGAACCCAGGAGTTCTAACTACCAGCTCTTTGCTCTAAATACTAGATCACACTGCCTCCCACTAAACCACATTGCATCCCACTAGAACCATACTCCTGTATAATTTTGTGCTAAAATTACGTTTCATTTGCATTAAGCTATAGCACGTGTTGACATTTGTTATGCCAGGTACCTCAGACTCAAGTATATGTTCCAGAGGTTTCATTTTTCTTAACTAGTTTGTAAATTACTATTCACACATTCATATTTAAAGCAACCTATTTTTGTGCTGAATTTCTATGGTACTCTACAAAACATCATAAATATGACCATACACTACACTGTGTGCACTTTAAATTTCTCTTTTCTTTCCTGGTGATTTGTTTCATTAGTGACGTTCTGCAAATCAAATTTACCTAATCCATAGTTGAGTCTACTAACAGGAAATCGGTTCAGCGAACAGGGATTTATATTACAAAAGAAGTGCTCACTTAGGGAGTACTTTTAATACTTTGTTCATTGAAAAAAATGCTAACCTCCAGACTTTTCTGACTTTAATGCTCTGGTGTTTCAGTTTGGATTTAACTGCAAATGAAAGACTGAAAAGCCATATAATCCATCGATCTCCTATTTGCTGAAGCACAAGTTTCATGGTACATCAAAGTTTTTTATTTCTTTGATTTTTATTCCTCCCCTAATTATGTCAGCTATGTTACCTCTAGGCATGATGCATTTAATTCTGTTGTCTGTTCTGCTCTGCTATTCCTATTAACTGACTAAATGTCTATTCTTCTTTAATATTTCTTTAGTTTTTTAAAAAGAGACCATGGCTCGAATGTCTGAATTTTGGTTTTAGGCTTTTCCCCCTGTTTTCAGGGCAGATGAATTATCATGATGTGAATGTTTAAAGTGTTGTTTTACTTTAAGAAGTGACTGTGTAAAAATGTGATCTTCTCACTTAACGGCTCTGTTCCTTTTGGGTGTACAGAATCCTAACGCTTAGGGTTATTTTGACAAAAAGTACGTTTTTGCTATGTTTTTACTTGTGTTAGCACTCAAGAGTCAATACCGCTGAAGGAGACTTTCACAGGGCGACTGGCCCCCTTTAAGGTCAGATGGGGCAAGCCACACCTGTGCTATTATTAATTAGCTGCTTCCCAGTCTGACAGTGTGAGACTAAAGTGGGTCAGGTGATACATTTATGGACACTTGGGCCTTATAAAAGGACCGAGAGTAAGAACAGTCTGTAGTTGGAAGCACAGGGAGCAAGCAAGCTGGTTCCCGTGGAAGGCCCTGGGCCAGGGTCTGCAAGGAAAAGGGTACTCCAGGGACCCAGCCTGAGGACCCAGGGTTCTCTGCCAGAGCCAGGAAGGACATGAGGTAAAAACACCATAAAGGCTCTGGGAAAAGGGCCCAGATGGGTTGAAGTGAAGCACCAGGGCATAGAGAACTTTTTGTTTGGCTAAAGCTTCTTTAGTTTGGACTCTTGGTACCCCAGAAGAGATGATGTTTGTTGTGACTTGGCTGGAGGGCAAAGTACAGACTAGTGGCTAGAAAGCTGAGGAGACCAATGTCAGGAAAGGAAATTGAGGCAGGGAGTTCCAGCTGTGGCACACTTGGCCAAAAGGGGGTACTACAGAGTAGCCATACCCCTAGGACAGAGACTAACTTGGATTCTATTTTGCCTAGTGAATCATCAACAAAGTTGCTAACTAAATGGCACATTCCATGTTTCAACTGAAGGCCAAATTCTCATAACTACTGGCGCAAGCCCAACAGATTTTTAGAATTTTTTATTATTTGATGATACTCAAACTGGACAGAACCCAGCTTAACGTTGAGATCCCAGGGTGAAAGCTAGTAAAAACATTTTTGTTGCTGTTAAATTGAGTAAATTGGACCTAGAAATCACTGAGACAACTTCTTTTGAAAGATTCAGATCATGCACAGGCTCACAGCCCTTGTGCACTGGGGAGAGCATAACAAGTCTTCCCACCACTCTTGTGCTTACCCCATGCAACAGCTTGCTAAATCACTGTCGCTACACATTTGGGAAGCTGCAGGAATTGCATCCTTCATGCACTCTCAGTAAGACTACAATTTTTGGCATGGAATTGTTACTGAATTTCACGGCAGAGGTGAAGGAAAAACATGAGAAATCATGGAACGGTCACCCAATAATGTAGTTTTTGCTACATCAACATATACAAGAGTATAGTGGGGGTGCTGAAAGGTGAGGCTCGGGCACGGAGTGTTGGAGAGTGAGCCAGCCCCTCACTCACCATGCAGCGGTGGCTGCCATCCCACAGGGCTGTGCCCAGCTTCCCACCCCGGGCTTTGCAACCTGGTGCATGGGGTTGCAGCACCACTCAGGTATGCAGAAAGGCAGACAGCCAAATCTGACCGGTGCTGCAATGCCATGCACCGGGTCACAATGCCATTTGGTTTGGGGGACTAAGCTAATGTGTTTTGACAGCCATTTCCAAGATTTCATGGACTTCATTCAGATTCACAGTTTCCATGACCTCTGCGACAAAATTGTAGCTCTAACCCTCAGTGATGCAAATTGCCCCAAAGGGGGCAGAGCCAAGACTTCACCCCTTGCCCCTGCATTGGCTTGTAGAGCTAACCTGGGATAGTGCATATTGCATACTCCGCCTTGCAATAAGGAACCCAGGAAGGGTATGTGCCTTGTAAACAATAATTGCTATCCCTGGGGAGAGCGACCGACTCCACTGTGTTGTCAACACAGGCTATAATTGACACAATCTGGTCCTCAAATAGTAAGGAGATTTCATTCAATCAGTTCATGCTTCAGTTTGTTCTTTCACTCTTAATCATTAACAAAATGAGTTTTTTATCATTCAGAAAATATTATTGACCTTTTTCAATGTGCACGTGGGATTACATTGCTGCTGGTATTACAGTGTGCAGTTTAAGCAGACTCAGATACTGTGGTGATGAGGGCTGAATAAGAACATGAACAGAATAGAAAAGGAAGAAAAAACGTTCATAGCACAGGTAGCAATTATATGAAGTTACATAATGTGCTTGTGTGATGAATAATGAAATAACTCATTTTATGCATTTCTCCCATAGAGAATTTCCATTGAAATTCAGTGGGATTTGAGCACTGCACTCAGGCTCCATTCAAAATCCCAGCCATAGTCTGAAGAGATAGGCCTCAAGTTGTCCCTTTTAGATGCTGGCCCACACCTTCGTAAGAATATAAGAACTGCCATACTGGATCAGACCAAAGATCAATCTAGCACAGTATCCTGTCTTCTGACAGTGGCCAATGCCATGTGGTTCAGAGGGAATGAACAGAAGAGGTAATCATCAAGTGATCCATCCCCTGTCTCCCATTCCCAGCTTCTGGCAAACAGAGGCTAGGGACACTATTCCTGCCCATCCTTGCTAATAGCCATTTATGGACCTATCATAAATTTATCTAGTTCTTTTTTGAACCCTGTTAGTCTTGGCCTTCACAACATCATCTGGCAACGAATTCCATAGGTTCACTGTGTGTTGTGTGAAAAAATACTTCCTTTTGTTTGTTTTAAACCTGCTGCCTATTAATTTCATTTGGTGACCCCCTAGTTCCTGTGTCATGAGAAGGAGTAAACAACAATTCCTTATTTACTTTCTCTACACCAGTCATGATTTATTAATCTCTCTTAATATGAAAGCTGTTCCCTACCCTTAATCATTTTTGTTACCCTTTTCTGAACCTTTTGCAATTCCATTATTCAAGATGTGGGCGTACCATGGATTTATGTAGAGACAATATGGTATTTTCTGTCTTATTATTTATCCCTTTCTTAATTATTCCCAACATTCTGTTAGCTTTTTTGACTGCTGCTGCACATTCAGTGGATGTTTTCAGAGAACTATCCACAATGATGCCAAGATCTCTCTCTCGAGTTGTAACAGCTAATTTAGACCCCAGGATTTTATATGTATATTTGGGATTATGTATTCCAATGTGCACTTCCATCTGCCATTTTGTTGCCCAGTCACCCAGTTTTGGGAGATCCCTTTGTAACTCTTCGCAATCTGCTTTGGCTTTAACTATCCTGAGTTATCATCTGTTTACCCCTTTTTCCAGATAATTTATGATTATGTTGAATAGTACTGGTCCCAGACTCCTGGGGGACAACACCATTTACCTCTCTCCATTCTGAAAACTGACCATTTATTCCTACCCTTTGTTTCCTATCTTTTAATCAATTACTGGTCCACGAGAGGACCTTCCCGCTAATCCCAGGACAGCTTACTTTGCTTAAACGTCTTTGGTGAGGAACCTTGTCAAAGGCTTTCTGAAAATCTAAGTACACTACATCCACTGGATTCCTCTTCTCCACATGTTTGTTTACCCCCTCAAAGAATTCTAGTAGATTGTGGAGGCATGATTTCCCTTTACAAAAACCATGTTGACGCTTTCCCAATAAATTATGTTCATCTATGTGTCTGACAATTTTTTACTATAGTTTCAACCAGTATTCCCGGTACCGAAGTCAGGCTTACCAGTCTGTAGTTGCCGGGATCAACTCTGGAGCCCTTTTTAGAAATTGGCACCACATTAGCTATTATCCAGTCATTTGGCACAAAAACTGATCTAAATGATAGGATACAAACCACAGTTAGTAGCTGCAATTTCACATTGAAGTTCCTTCAGAACTCTTGGGTGAATACCATTTGGTCCTGGTGACTTCTTATTGTTTAATTTATCAATTTGTTCCAAAACCTCCTCTAATGACACCTCAATCTGGGACAGTTCCTCAGATTTGTCACCTAAAAGGAATGGCTCAGATTTGGGAATCTCCCTCACATCCACAGCCATGAAGACTGATGCAATGAATTCATCTAGTTTCTCCGCAATGGCCTAATCATCTTTGAGTGATCCTTTAGTATCGCTATCGTCCAGTGGTTGTTTAGCAGGCTTCCTGCTTCTGATGAACCTAAAAAAATTTAAAACACCTTTGAAGTAGGTATCATTGTACCTCCTTCTGGTGTACAGGAGATGCTCCCTGTCATGGGCAGCCTACTCATCTCTGCCCCTTCCCTTCCCTTTTGGAATTACTATCTCAGGTGCAAGGACTCTTGCTGTAGCTCTGCCACTATATAAAGGTTTCAGGAAAGAAGTTCCTTGCACCATATTCTACTTGACCACCTGCGACTGGGGTCAGCAACTATCTAAACAACAATTACCTTATTCTGAATTTACAAAAAATAAACATTCCAATCTGGTGTTAAATAACTCATTTCCTGCATTTCAATCCCCCAAATTCTTGTTAGGCATATCTGTTATCAGGAAGTACCAAAAGTGCAATCAGTTCTACTAGGAACA
Organism: Chelydra serpentina; assembly: GCA_037349315.1. NCBI lineage: Eukaryota > Metazoa > Chordata > Testudines > Chelydridae > Chelydra > Chelydra serpentina. The sequence continues at coordinate 20,879,765 of JBAIAC010000008.1, forward strand.
AGATCACTCTATTGATTAGACAACTCTTTCCTCTCTAAGAATATCTCTAACATATCTCTAAACATGCATCATGAATGGACTCTGCCCATGGATTAGACTATACTAATTGTTCATCTTCATGCTTTGAAATGTCTTATCTCAGGTTTTGCAGTACAAAATAAGTTGACATCAAGCTGTCTGCAGTGACTACACAATGATTGCTATACATCCCTTCAGTAATAGTGACTGATTGGTAGAGTTCTGTTCTTTTAATTTAGCAGCTAATGTTTCAACACATTTAACATGCTATATGAAATGTGCTGCCTGGACTTTCCTTGATATCAGATGGACAAGTAGTCTGTATATTATAGACCCATAAGAGAGCACTTATAAATCCATAGGCTAGCACTGGACTAGAATCCAAGAACTCCTGTGTTCTAAACCTGGCTCTAGCACTGACTGACTCAGGTCTTGAGCAAGCCACAGATCAGTTTCTCTTGCCTTCGGCAAGAGGAGAGTGTGTGGTACCCTCTCCCTGTGGCTGAATGGTCCTTCCAAATCATTTTTAAAGTGGATGGCATGGCAGAAAGGGGATGTCTGAATTATAATTCTCTGTACATATTCTGTACTTGCTGGTTTGCTAAAACATTTTACCACAAATAGTCAGATAAAAGTCAATGCTCAAAAACAAATTAGGTGAATTCCACTGTTGTAAGAATCCACATAAAAAGTGATGCTAGACTTAACATTTAATATCTGAAGGGTTGAGTGAACATGCCTAGGATCTTGGTATGTGCATCTTCTATTCGCCAGGAGTTTGTCCTCTCACTTGGATCAGTGTTGCAGCGAGGTAAGCTGTGATTTTAGAAATCTTGACATATATGTCAAAAAAGGATTTCTGCTCATGTGAGAGGACACCCCTTAGAATGAAGAAAAATACAGAGTGTAAGATTAAGCTTTTGGTGTTGGGTCTGACTACTGGATAAAGGTCTGATGCTGTGGGAAAATCTGCAGTAGTGACTGCCTACATCCTTGCAGAAATTCACTTATGCAGAATATACACTGCATGCTTTGGATCTAATCCTGTAACCTTCAATCAAGCAAAGCTTCCTTTTCAAATCCCATTGAAGACTGAAGCTTGAGCCCTTTATATAGATTTATGTATTCTACATATGAACACTACATCTGTTCATCATTTTAGGTATTTATAAACTCTCTATCAGCCTGGTATCTAAGAGGGAGAGAATTTTATCTCTTTCCATTCCCAAACTTGTTTTTTCTCTAAATATAGAATTTGTACAGGACTCTTACTCATAACGTCTTAGCTGAGGGAAGCAGAATAACAAATAAGTAATTTTCCTTTTTTGCTGTTGACCTTAGAAGTGGATGGTGTAACTGAGAGAAGGCTTAGGGAAAAGGTATATCTTGCAGCTAGACCTAAAAATAATCGAGTTTGGCTTTGTCTGATATCCTATTAAAGAGTTTAATGCTCTGCCATTGTACATCCAGGGTCTATTGGGCTGCAGTATCTCTATGTAAAGAAGTTGTCTTGGTGGATTATGGATGAATAGCATGCAGTCTCCAAGGTAGTCAAGACCATATCCCCTAAGAGCTGTGTATAGGAGAATTTGGTTATTGAATTTGTTCCAGAAACAAACCAGGAGTCTGGAGAGATCAAGTCTTTATTGCTTAAGTAGGTGGTCTGCTGCATGCTGTGTGAGATGCAGTTTCCATGGGGCAGTAGATTAGTTGAAGTAGTCTAATTTGTTCGCAATGAAGGCATAATATTGTAGTGGTGGAGTTTGAGAGAAGAGGCCTAGTCTCATCCTTCTCGAAAGATGGAAAATTTCATGGAGCATCAAGATCTGACCACGAGGGAGGGCTGTACAGGATCATACATGTGAGGAGATTTATATGAATAGGTGCTCATCGTGACCCCCTGTATGGGATTTGTTTATGAGGAATGACTGGAAACAAAAAAGTACTGCTTCATCTACTCCGGCATCCAGGTCTCATCTAGGAGTCAGAGAACATTATTTAGCGCCAGTCTTGAAGGCTACTGAGAGATCCAGAAGCACAGTCTTGGGCGTTTGTTGTCTTTTGAGAGCCAGAAGCAGATCAGATCATTCATCAAAACTAGCAGACCTGTCTCCATGCTATTTACATGGTCTGAAGACTAACTTTTGAGGGATCCTGGTTATTGAAGGGGGTCATGTGTTTACAGAAGTTTGGATACCATTTTCTTTTCACTGGATTTGTCCAGGAATAGGAGGTTGGCAATGAGGAGGTAACTGGTGAGTTGCTCAGTAGATTTCTTCACTACTGACCACCATATTGCATTTTCAGGGTTATTTAGAAAGGGACCTAGTTATTCTTCACTTGGTTTTCCCAATCATAAGAAGCAAAAGTTTTTTTTAATAGATGACTGGCTCAGAGTTTCCATGTCTTTTCTTTCTGTCTGGATAGGTCTGATTTGAGGGATGATGTTGGGGAAAAGATTCATTAAGCCTCCATTGTGGCTATGGCATACATTTGAAGATGGATCTCGTATTATTTTGGGAGTATGTGAGTTTTGCACATTATATCTTCTAACTTCATGCTTCAGTTCACCTTCGATGTCAATGAACCACTGTGATCTGCAGGGGTGGTTCAGGCCAGTGCATCAGTGGTTTCAGCAAGCAGTTGGTTGTAGCGTTCTGTCAAATTTTCTGTTGTTTCACCCTGAGGCTGAATGTTTGTTTGCATCTGAACCATCTGGAAACATACTGGGAAATTTGTAGGAGAGTAAGGACAGAATTTTGTTTGGTTTATTGGAGAGGCAGGCTGGGGACAGACTACTTTGATTGGCTTACTCTGATGAAGAGGTGGGAACCTTTTGGTCCCTGCCGGTGTAGCATATAGCCTCCATAATATGAGGAGGACAAAATGGTGAACCTGTCAACATTATCAAAGAAGAGAAATGTTAGGTAAATAATAAAACTTTCCCAAACATATTAAAAGAAAAAAAAACCCGGTTGTGTTTGATTTTGGTCTGATTTTCCTCTGTGTAATTCCACTGACTTTGGTGGCATCATTCATGTTTATACAAGTGTGAATCAGCCCTTAAATCTTCTCAACAACATTTAGGCCCAGATTCTACAACTATGTGCATGAGTAACTTTGTACACATGAGTAAACCATTGAACTCAGTGGGGCTGAATTTACATTGGTGAAAACACTTCACCCCTGTCAGTGTTTGCAGAATGAGTTCCATGGGGAGTTACTGTTTTGAATTTCAACTGGCCTTTTAAGCTTTGGCAACGTCTGAATCACTCAGGTGTCTTTAATTAGAGCAGATTTTATTATCATGGATGTCAGGAGTTAATTCAAACAGTTAGAATCACAATATTTTCTGATTTGGGGTTATTTATGTAATGAAACCCATAAAGGTACATGAGACAAGGTCCGTAGCACAAGGTGCTTACAATCTATCATAGGAAAAAATTGAATGTAGGAGACAACTCTTTCCAGTGCCAGTAGCATGGGAGGATTGTTAGTATTACACACCAAATCAAGTGGGTTGACAATGGGATTAAGGACAGGGAATGCATTTGGTTTATGACAGACTGGGAGGGTGGTCCAACCAGGAGTGGTGCCATAAAAGAAAATCGGGAGAATGGAAAGAGGAGAGAAAAGGAGTGGCATACAGAGAAACAGAAGGAGTGAGGGGACATGTAAAATGAAATGAAAGAAAAGTGGTTTCATTCCTGTTGTCTAAATCAGACTTTCAAATGATAAAGGTCAATCCTTCAGGTATTGTTGCTCTCCAAGGTCCTGAACACAGATAAAACCTGGGCTTAAATGATGAGTTAAAACAGATGTGAGAGGAATAAGTTAGGCTATAATTAATCATACAGCCATTTAAATGAGAGAATTTTATCAGACCAACATAGTTTAAGAAATTCAGCATTCCCATTTGACCAAGTTGTCTGCAGGGGAATGAGAACATGCAGTTGCTGGTGATATTTTTGATTAGATTATGTCTGTTAAATTTTCACAGCTCATCTCCTGGCTACAGTCATCCCATGCTTTTCCATTATTGATTCTTGGTGCATGCTTATGTGTGAATATACATATGTGTGTGCATACACATATATAATACACTGAAAAAAATAGATGAGGTTTTGATAATATGAGTTTCCATTGTCACATTCCTTGTGTATTACATCTAATCGGTGATACGCTTCTACTTTGCTGTTCAGGCTGAGTTAATTCCTCCTTCTGGACAAGCAGACTGAGGAGTGTTTCATTTGCTTGTCATGGTGAGATCAAGAAATCTATTGTTTATTATTATGATTTCAATTCCAGCTCAGCTGCCTGTGTCAGATATGTAGCTGTATATGTGTTTGACTATCTGCATGGCTGGATAGAATATTAACATCCAGAACATGGCTATGCTTTTTTTAGTCATTTTTTTCTAGAGATGAACATGTAAAAGAAAAAACTGCCAGCGTCCTACATTTCCATAAATGGCCGATTTTAAACACAAATGTGGAATTATCAGGCTTTATCTTCTTGTTGTCTATCTAAGGAGTAAAATATCTAATTCAGTCATTTTTTATTATAGCTATTTTATACAAAAATGGAGATTGCGTGGATAATGTAGATGGCGATATTAATGGGCAACTATTAATGGGAAATGATTACTATAATCATTAAAAACAATATAGATTAAATAAACACATTTGAAATACTGTGGGGATCCAAGAAAAATGTCTTCCTTATATTTCAGTTGGGCGTATGCCAGTCTAGGAAGAATTGTTCAGACCTGTTTCTGTGGCTCAAAAAATCAAATTTTTTGCATAGTGGCTTGATATAGATAAAATTTGGGGTAATTTTGGTATTTGCAAATTTCATAGGTTGGATTTGCTTTTTAAAATGAAAACCAGTGAGGATTCGGATGATAAATGGTTGCAGTTTTGGCTTACCTGTAGTAGTAGCTACTGAGTTTGCCGGAACTTGAATTTAGAGTTCTAGCCTGCCAATTCCCCAAGTTGATCCCTGAATGTATCTATGGGATTCTAGAGAGAGGAGACCACACAGTAGAAAATGCTGACATGAGAAAACAGCATGTGGAAGACCTTCTTTTGCATGTGTCATCAGTTGTTGGCTGCATGTATGTTCTCTCTGCATGCTGCACTGGCTCTGGCCAGGTAGCCTGTACAGCAGGCTCCACTCAAACTGCCCAAGAAGACCACAGACTCCATTCAGTAGCAAAGGCACTCGGCCAGGTTTATTGTCTACGAAGCACAGTCCTAATGCTGGCTCAATGATTACAGGTACACTAAAGCATGTATGATCGTTGCAATGGACTCAGCTCAGTAAACAGCAGGACTTTCAGTTTTCCCCTTGGCCGAACAAAGACACCCCCCTCTCTCCCTTTGTGACTCCTCTTTTATACATTGATACAAACAAGTTACATATTGCCCCTCTATCCATCGCCCTGCCATCCCTACCTTATCTTTAAGAAGAGTCAATGTGTCCCTGTACCATCTTAGGGGAGTGTTTTTCCATCATATTTTAGTATTGGGCTGTTCTGATACTAACCCTCTGGAATGTGTTTACATGAATACTTCATGCTTAGAAGTTCTTGTGTTTTTGCAACGATAGCCATGGTCTTGCCAAGTTCAGACAGTGAACATGCAAGCCAGAGTGTTTTGTAAGAGGGCCTGACTTTTGCTAACTTTGCTTTATATCAGCAGGGCCTGAATTTAGTTCAGGCTTCAGGCCTTATACTACTCCTTTATACCAGGCCTCATATCTCAGGCTCTCTCTTTCTACTACATTCCTCCACTTTTTTGTCTTTTTATGGAGGGGATGTTTTACCGATCATCCTGAAAAAAATCCCATAATGCATGGACTGAAGATGACCCTGTGGGCTAAACACTGTTATGTGGTCACCTTACCTTGTCATCCACACATTCATACCCCATCTGTCCCTTGGTCTGCACATTCCTTTGTACAACTGGTTGACAGATTTTATTTTCCAATTGTGTCTAGTCCTTTATGGTGGGCCTCGGAATGTTAGGTCCAGGACTTTGATTGAGGATGGTTTTATGATTGAGCCTTGGGGGCACTCCCAAATAATTAATGTGTGTGTGTGTGTGTGTGTAGTATATATGGGTATATATGTATAGTATGTATGTGAACATATGACACAGCCTCATATTTAAGCATCACAATCCTTTTCCAATCTGGTGTTGTAGTCTGACCCTTTTACTTTGGTACCGCAGATAGCAACACACTCCTATTAGGGCAATTACAGTTACCACCTGTATTATCATTACTAGTAGGCTGTGTGTTTTAAAATACTGGAATAGATATTATTACAGTGTGTCCCACAGTGCTATGTATATAAGAAGTACAACAGAAATTTGAAGTAGTGACATTACAAATGAGGCGTCTATATATAAATTTCTTGTTATTAGGTACTACACAGTACTGTCCGTCCATTTCTAGGTTACCGGTAAGCTTTGCTGTGAAGGAAACAGGAATGGCTAGCTTCTCTGTTCCATTGGTTGCACTGCTCTGGATACACCAGTAGCTGACGTAGATCCAGTTGATTCTTACAGATGCTGTCTTCCAGATAACCTACTGAATGGACAGTAACCAATGTATCAAATATTGCTGTGTCAGGATTTACTATTGGTACCCAAGAGATTGTTTTGAATAACATGTGCCTCAGCTAGGATGCAGTGTCACTAAACCCAAGTTAGGTGTTTATTACTAATAAGATTAGGTGATTTTCCATTTTTAATGTTCCCTAATGAGTTGGTTATGGTAGTTACTATGTAACTTCCAGAAGCAGTACAAATAATTTCTTTACTAATTTGTGTTTTCCTTGCCTTGTTGTTTGCTGCCATTAGTTTGTTAACTTTTACCTGTGTGTTGGTTAAACAGTTTGGCAACGTTATGCACATTGTAATACAGCAATAATACAGTTGCTTTTACACAGTAGTCCAATTCGTGCATATTTCGATGCTAAAGATTTAAAGCCACAGGCACATGAACTCACTTTACTTAATATACAATTTAAATGACAGTTAGACCTGGTCCAGCTAGTAGTTTTTAGCTGATTGCCTATTTAACTGTCCATATATGGTAGACTCAGGTGTAGTTGACCAGTCTGTTGTTTATAAAGCACTTCATTTTTTTTTCTTGATGCCTGGGGGTTTCTTCACTGTGAACTGATATCTTCTGGTGTTTTCAGTCTGTGGGATGCAACCTTAAACAGCTTAAGTTGGTTAACATAATAAAGTTTTTGCTTGCTTGTTTTACATGTCTCTTGTTTTCAGTAACCCAAATTTAATACACAGATTAACTTAGTTTGTTTACAGTGTAATAGGGACCAAGTCTTTTGTAACACAAGCTATACTTTTACAATTATTGTATAGACATTCATTTTCACTTGAGGTGCATTACTAATATTTTATACTAAATATAATGCGTAACTGCTAAAATAGATGCTCACAATCTTCTATGAGAAGGTATATTGCTTTCCCCTGCTGAGCACTCTGTTTTAGCAAGAGTTCGTTAGAGTTTTTACCCACGTTTTTTAGAGTTTTTTGCTTGTGATACCAATTCTGCTTTTGTTAACTGTTTAGAAGCACAAACTATAACAGCCACTACTTCCCTTTAACATAACATAAAAGAAAAGTGTATAAAAATTAAACCAAAATGAATTCTAAATGCAGGTCTATGCAAACACTTTGAGGATGTTAAACTTTTATAACACAGTTGTATTTGGGAGACAAAAGTGAAAACTTGTTGACATTTTTGTTGACATTTTTTGGTTAGTTATAAAATTTTGCAACATAACCAGACATAGTAATTTTCAATTAAAAAGCCTCTGTGATTAATCAGAGAATATTTTTGTGTGTGCAATTGCATTATTTGTTTTGGCAAAATATATGCATATGCATTTATAACTGAGGCCTTTTTTAAAAAAAATGGTTATTAATAATATTATGATGGTTATATCACAACCATAATATTAAAATAGCGTGGTATGACTTGTATTTTCAAAAAAGTATAAAATTGCATTTTGTTGCAACAAAATTAAAAGAAAAAAGTACTCACGTGACACATATAACATAGAACACAGGACAACATACATGAAATACAAAACAAACTTACAATTAAAGATGAATGGTGCCAGAATTATATTCATAATTCTACAAGATAAAGCATTCAAAGCTTAGTTACTAAAGAAATATAATTTTTAAAAAACAGACAAGTAAACAAAAGAGTTAAGCATTTAAATAAGCAAGTTATTACCTTTTTATTTAAAACTTTAATAAGAATTGGTAAAAGTTCATATTAAGTTATGTGTTTGCCCCCTTTGTTGTATTTATTTAAGGTTTTGTCCATTACTTTATATTACTTTATTTCAAAACTCTGCTTTATGGAAATAAGGAAAGCCCATGTTTCAAATATTAATCAGTGGTTAGTATTAGAAACAGAGTCTGCATTTCTGTTGCTTGTCAATCATATCTTCAAGAAAGTTAGGAGTATTTTCAGCTGTTGCATTCCTAATGGGTTAAAAAGATTAATGTACTGGACTTATGTAAAGTAAAGTTTTGACCTTGTTTTCTTTTTGTTTGTTTGTTTTATTCTGTTTTCAGTTGCTTCTTCTTTTTTTTGTTTTTTAGGGATGGTGGTTTCTGTAATAACTATAACTTTTAACTTTTAAAACAGAGAACAGAAGTGAGGAGAGGCGGGGGGGAAAGAGCAATCTAGGAAGGGAGGAAAACTTGAGCCAAAAGAGAATAATTAACTTTATCAAGGTATCTTAAAGTAGAGGCAGCAGCAGTGAGTTTAGCAAACTGAGAGAGGATTTAAAGTAAAATTTAACCTGTATGTAAAATTATATGAGAAAGAAGGTTACATTATTAGCTCTGAGTGAGGCTCTGTGGATTAAAGCAGTTGGGATCCCATACCTCTGGTTTTTATCCTGGCTCTGAGAGGAGAGTGGGGAGTGTTAAATTCACTTTTTGCAAGAGCAGGTGTTCCCCCAGTGTCTGTTGCTTTTGCCTGCATGCCAAATGGATTGCAGGAGTGCCCTTGCCGGCTACAATTAACTGTTTTTGGGCAACTCCATGTGTTAGTTAATGCATCAATTCTAGGTGTTAATCCACTCACTCTTGGTTTTTCACTTTAAAATTGTTTTCTATCCACACCCCTGCGATCAGGTCACAGCTCTTGTATTATAATGTGCTCTGTGAATGGCTCCATTTTTTCCTTTATCTGATTTACCAATCCAGAAAAAGCATTGTTTACTACTTCTCCCTCCTGTGAACTTACTTTTCGTGTTCTGACAGGCACCAGTCTAGGTCTCGGTTTAGGTTTTACCAGAACCTTGCTTTTATCTTATGGTGGTGGTTGCAATGCAGTGGCCCCTGCCCATGGGTTGTTAGGTGGCTGGTATGGGTCATTCCCAATGTCCCAATTGCAGCATCCATTCCAATCGTTCCACATTAGGGCTATAGCTACACTGGCACTTTACAGCGCTGCAACTTTCTCGCTCAGGGGTGTGAAAAAACACACCCCTGAGCGTAGTAAGTTACAGCGCTATAAAGCGCCAGTGTAGCCAGTGCCCCAGCGCTGGGAGGCTGTAAGCTATTCCCCTCGCGACCACACTCGCACTTCAAAGCGCTGCCGCGGTAGTTTGAAGTTTCGAGTGTAGCCAAAGCCTACATCTTTTAATTTTGCTTGGGCCGACTTTTTCCATTTCTGCCCCGTTGTTCAGGCACTGTAAGGAAACTACATGCCCATTGTTGACCCTCAATATTTATAACAGGGATGGCACTTCTCTTTTGTGCAGATTCTTTACAGCTGTTTCCATTGTTTTATTCTGTCCCTGTGTTTGCTGTAATGTATACTGTCTCTGGACTGCTTGCTGCCCTCCTCGGGGAGAAGGGGCATTCCAGAGCTCTGTTGCTTCTCTGGCTTCTTTTTACTCTTTTTCTGTTTCTGTTAGTTGCCCCACCAATTTTGTGACATGTGGGGCATTTCTTACTCTTATTTTCCAAGGCTACAGTCTCTGCCCTAGCCTTACAGATTCCATTCCATGTTTCTTCCCCACTGTCTTTTTAAAATTCAAATGGACCTCTTTGCTGTCACCCCAGCATGACATCCACACCTTATCAAACTCTTTGGGAATTTGCAAGGAGAGAGATAAGGGGGTTCCCTAGCTTGTAGATTTTCTGCCATGTTAGATCAGAATTCCTACAGAGGACAGCTTGCCTACTTACCAGATCAGCGGTCGGGGTCACCAGTGTCGTCAGTTGTTGGCTGCATGTGTGTGTTCTCTCTGCATGCTGCACTGTCTCTGGCCAGATAGATAGCAGGCTCCAATTGAAATGCCTAATAAAGCCATAGACTCTGTTCAGTAATGAAGGTGCTTGGGCAGGTTTATTGTCAATGAAGCACGGTCCTAGTGCCCTGGCTCAATGGATACAGGTACACGAACACAGGTATGCTCGTTGCAGTGGATTTAGCTGCGTGAATGGCAGGACTTTCTGTTCCCCCTCTCGGCTGGACAAAGACACCCCCTTTGTGACTTGTCTTTTATACATTAATACAAACAAGTTACCTCTTGCCCCTCTGAGGTGAATAGTTTCCACCCTTTACCTTGTACATGTTGGTTCGATCAAAACATCTCTATCCATCACCCTGTCTCACTGACCTTATCTTTAAGAGGGGTCAATGAATCCCTGTACCATTTTTGGATAGTGTGTTTCCACCATTTCTTTGTATTGAGGTGTTCTAATACTACCCTTATAGTATTATTACTACTATAATGTGTTTACGTGAATACTTAGTGCCTAGGAGTGCTTGCAACACTAGCCATGTTCTTGCCAAGTTCAGAAAGTGAACCTGCAAACTGTTATGTTTTGTAAGAGGGCCTTACTTTTTTCAACTTTAATTTAGGCTTTAGGCCTTATACTAGGCCTTTATACCAGGCCTCATATCTCAGGATCTCCCCAAGGTAATCAGTACATTCATTTTTATTCAGTCCTTTCTCAGGCAAATTCCTACTGACTTCAGTAGATTACGATAGCTAGGGCACCAACCTTCTCCACTAACTAGCCTGTTGTGGGAATTTTTCCTTAGTGCACATGATATAGCACTTCTGTTTTCTGTTGCAGATGTAGCGTAGAATCCCATTATAAACAGAATTAATTTTAAACAAATTACACTAAAAATAGTATAAAATTAAAATATTCTGCTTAAATGGATTTTGTACCATTTGATAATTCACTTAATATTGTTTTAGCATCATTGAAGAAAATAAACAGCATTTTTAAAAAATAAAAAGTATGGTAAAGTAAAACTGTAACATAGATTAATTAGTTGTTTTTGCAATTTGCTTTTTTGTTTCTGGATTACCATAATATAAATCCAAATGTTCACATTCTTTAAAAGCCTTGCGTTAAACTCTTTGTGGAATGTTTCTCAAACCTAGAAAGAGAGATGTTATTAGTAGCTGTATAAACATAAGTACAATGGTGTAAATCAGAAGTAATTCCACTGGAGTTACAATTGTGTAAACCTGGGAAAAATCAGTCTAATAGAGAAAGAGACATGCTCTGCCCTGACGTGTTTATAATCTAAGGCTGCTTCTACACCTCCAAATTTAAGGTCTGAATTCACCACAATGCAGCTCCACAAGTGGTAGAAGTGGTGCAGTCAGTAGCGTATATAGGACTAAGGTATTTTTACCACTGTGTCATCTAGCTCTTCTCTAAGCAGGGTTAGACGACATGGAACTATAAACACCTGAGTACTAGCTATGTATGTTCACCCTCTACTATTGTTGCTACAGGTAAAGCTGCAATGATAGTGAGCAACCCATCGCGTTTGTCCTCAGGTAGACAATAGAGCAGCTCAGGAAACAACTGATTTTTTTGCTCTGAAAAATATCATCAAAATCAAAGAAATTTCATTTTTGTCAAAAAGTTTCTGACATTTGTATTTTGTCAAAAACATGAACATTTTCTATGAAAATGTATTTTTTTCCAAAAATTTCCATTTAGTCAAAGTTATTTTTTATTTAAAAAAAGGTTTGACAATTTTTTTACCATCTTAAGTAGACAAAGACTGAAGGGTCTCATTTTTCAAGGTTCTGAATGTGTATGTGCTCAGCATCTGGCCGGATCAAACATCAGCCATCCTGAATATGCTAGGATGGGGTCAGTTCCTGAAGTGGTACAGACATCTCTGGGGAGGGGGTCATAATTTTGAACTCTTTCACTCACACACCATAAACGATTCCATCTTCTGTCATTCTTGTGAAAATACAATAAATACAATAAAATGTGCTTTTTTTGCATTAACTATAGTTGTGCATAATTCATAAATTCATAAACCCTTATTCTCCTGGCACTGGAGAGAGTCTACCCACCACATGAGTAGAGTCACAGATGGAGAAGGACATTCCCACACTAGCTTCAAATAAAATCTGTGTATCCATTGAAAACGTTTTTTTTCAAAAGTAGGTCACCTACTGTGAGCTTGTGCATGCTGGAGCTTTAATTTTTGCAGTACAGTACCAATAATAAGTTGTGTGATTTTGCTAGACTAATTAAGCTGTTGTTTAATAAAGAGTACAGTCACTCTTTATACCCTTCTGTTCTCTGGAAAGAAGGGGAAGTGGTGTTGTAATAAGAGGAGTGTGGAGTGTGAGTCAGTCAAGTGCCATTCAAAGTGGAGTTCCACAATGGGAGTGCACCAACAATTGACATCCTGTGAATTCCTCCATTGTAATCCAGTTAAACTTCATTGAATTTCAGGGTGGGGGAGAGGCACAGGAGTGTGAATCCTCAGTGTTATGATACCATAGATTATCTTTCCCAAAAGCACTGGGAACCAATTAAAAAACTTGATATATTGAAGATAGCACACTTAATGAACAGACTATCGGGGAGCCAAAATTATCTTCTCTGGACATCTCATATGTGCACACACATATGTATACCCTTACAGAGAGAGACAACTGCAACCATCCCAACATCCTCCAAGAATAAACCAGATATTTGTGAATCTGTGGTTATCTAGGGCAACAATTTTCCTCTATTGGCCCATCTGTTTCAGTGGCAACCACTGAGACCTCTTCATACGCTTAGCAGTTAGAGCAAGACATCCAGTCCCCTCCAAAACTGATGCCCTATACCACTTAGTGAATTAACTGGCAGGGGCACTTCTAAAACTGAACCTTACATTTATATAATGGTTTCCATCCCAAACGATCCCAAAGATCTTTACAAACTGAACAAAGTTATATACAAACTATATATAGGAATGACTTTATCCTCCATTGAAACACAGCCATCTCACATGTAGCATGTGATAACTCTGTCACAATGGATAGCAGTGCTATAAACTGTGTTGTTAATTGTTTATCCAGCTGTTCCACTGTGTTTCTGATTAATGTATTTGATATTTTTATGTTTATGTGCGGGTGAAATCGCACAGAACAATGGATGGATGCTGTTTTTTATATAAACCAAAATACAAGAAAAAGAAATAAGATCTTCCTGTGGTTTCAGTTTAGGTCAGCAAAATAGACTTACTCTTGCCTTGGAAGAGAGCTATGGGATATTTCAGTGACCACAAATGGCCCAGATCTCATTTCTATATTTTCTGAAAAAGTTCCTGTAGCACAGCACCCTGTAACCTCAAATTAGGTCTTGGTGTTAGCTCAGAGGTAAGTATATCTTATACTGATTCGCCAATTCCATCTCCATCAGCACCTGTTTTCTTTGATAGTGTTCCATTGAAATATTGATCTGGACTCCACATCATTGCTATCACATAAAATCAATACTGTCATTTTAGTAGGCTGGAATCCTAAATTTCCCCCGGCTCCTAGGAGCATCATCAGTTCTCTTTTTTCTCTTCTGCTCGGTAATGGTTTTAGTGATTCTTGTGGGCTCCTGTATTTGACAGGAGAGTGCCAGCAGCTCCAAAATATCTTTGTACTAAAATTGCTGATCAGCTCTCAGTTTCTAGTTCCTGTTCTTAGATCAACAAAGCTGACAGCTGACTAATTCACTCAGCACTGAGGTCCCTACAGAACGCTGTCCCTACAATGGGTCGCAGCTCGTGCATAACAAGTGGTTTAGGATGTCCCTGAAGTAGGATTACCACCATACCCCTTTCGTGTTTCCTTTGGGCAATATGTGTACTCTGGGAGAACAGTCTGAGTTCCTGCAAGCATTAGGGAGTCTTGTGAAGGATGCATAATAGAGGGTGTGTTCACCCACAAAAAGAACTGGCTGAAATTTAGACTAAGGTTATTAATCTAAATGATTGTAACTTTCATGCAACAAGCCTGAAGAAAGCTGCAAGAAGTGTAAATTACAGTAGGGTGAGAGCTACTTTAACTTATATTTTTCTAGCTCTTCTGTGTATAAGCTACATGCACTTAGGCCATGTGTACACTTACTGGGGATCGAAGCTGCTGCGATTGATGCAGCGGGGGAATCGACTGCAGAGTGCTCTCCAGTCAACTCCAGTACTCCACTGGAATGAGAGGAGTTAGGTAAATCAACAGGAGAGCATCTACCGTCAATGCAGTGCAGTGTAGACACCGCAGTAAGTTGACCTAAGCTATGTTGACTTTAGCTACGTTATTCACGTAGCGGAAGTAGCATAATTTAGGTTGACTTACCCCGGTAGTGTAGACAAGGCCTTAGATTTCCTCCCTCTTCAGTAGGGTTTGTATAAATGAGTCTGAGTGTAACAGAGCATTCTAACACCTCTTTACACATCACTTCTCAATTTGGCCATAGGCTCATAAATTGCGCTCCTCTTAAGTATAATGAAAAAGGAAAATGTTCATGCCTGTTTGGTGCATGAATTCACACAGACTTAATAAACATACTTACATGAGATCCCCTCTTTCCCACTCATTGGACATAGTTTCAGTTTCAAGCATGTACATACATCTTTTTGACTTGAATATAAACTTAATTGAAAAAAAAAGGCAATCAAGTTCCATAACTGTTTCTTAAGAATAAATCCAGTCATAAGGCTGCTGTATATTGTGAATAAAATAGAGACCTTTCTAGGAATTTTATGGCTGATGTGTAATTGTTTATAAAATAATACTACACTTCAATTAGCATTGCAAATATTGAGACAATTTCTAAAACAAAGGTGCCCATCAAGCATTTTTAATGTGGAGTGTCTCAGTAATTTGGTAACATTTATGTATTGTTGCTGAAGTCAGAGCTCTAACTTTTAATACTGTGTAATTTAAAAGTACTGCTGTTTGCCAGAAAGTCATCATATTCTGCTTAAGGGATCACAGATCTACAGCTCTAATGATAAAGGAATACTATGTGCACGTCTTGATTAGCTAATATTAGTGGATTCAGATTCTTAAATTGAGTAGCATTACTACACAGTATTTTTGCAAAACATAATACCTATATGCCATGAGGGGGATTTTCTATGGTTTTTGTGTTCTTTTAATGAATATTTTATATATGTTCTTTTTTAATGGTAGGCAAACCTCCAGTTGACTCCAGTGGCAGCAAGATAAGACCCCCACACACTTTTGTATTTATCAGAAAGTGAAACTTCCTTACTTCTGTAATTTTGTGTGACAACCTAGATGATGTTGGAAGTTTTATGGAAGTTGGGAAACAAATGTTTGTTTCTAAGAAATCCAAAACAATATTGTATATTATAGCAATATATGTTTTACATAGTCCACATGGCCAGGTAGGCATTTTATAAAACCTTTGCTGGGGAAGGAGAAATGGGTGCCCTACATGACCTCTAGGGCAGTGAATGGCAGGGTGATCTGGGAACCCAAGGGGGTTGCAGAGTTCCAAAGTTCTGCAATGCAGGATTCAACCGGAGGACCAAGAGACCCTGTGGAGCTCCTGAATTCCGTGGGGCAGTAATTTCTGGATGGAGTTGGTAGCCTTGCAAAGTTCATGGGTGAAATCCTGCCCCATTGAAGTCATAGCTGAGCCAGAATTTCACCCCAGGAGCTTTCTCAGATACTTGAAGCGAGGGGAAGAAATAATCCTGTGGTCTTCCTAATTCCACATTGCAGAGAAAAGCATCTGGGAGATAGGGACTCTTAAGGTCTGAATGCTAGAGCAAGGCAGAAGGGAGATGGGGTCATTGCAAAGCTCCTAAATTCTAGATCACAGAAAGCTGGGGAAGCAGATTACCCTATGGATCTTCTAAACTCTGGATTGGCACTGTTTCTTTAATGAAATAAAGTAAGAATACTAACATACAAAAATTTTAAATTAGGGCTGCTACTTTATACCAAGGCAATTTTCAGTTAAAAATACCTCAGCATTTAAAAATATAGTTGCCCATCATCCATTATATAGGAATGTACTTATATTACAATAACAGTCACTGTATGGAAAGTAAGAAGTAAAAAGGTGATGTCTTTGCGTAATACTGGATGGAAGAACTGGAGGGATGGTCTATGGACCACAGGGGATGGAAAAGTGTGTTTTTTTTTCATGTGAAAATTGATAGGTCATTTTATCAGTGCATATTCTGTATGGTGGATGACTGCAAGAGGGTTTCTAGTCTATAAGCTGATACTGTATTGGGATATGAGAGCAGACTTAGGGTGTTCTGGGAATATGCAGTGTGATATGATATACATGTATACTTATTTAAAGCACTGTATGAATGTTGAGTGTGTCTGAATATTTACTTTTTCTTAACTCTTTATTTCTATACTTTTAAATATTTAGGGTTTCCAACATTTCTTGGCATTCATACATAGTAGCAACCTTGGATGAAATTTTGGCCCCAATGAACTCAATGGCAAAACTCCCATTGACTCCATAGGGAGCAAAATTTGACCCTTTAACTGGAAGTTGACAAAGTCTGTGTCATTTATAGATCTGTTTACAATATGTTGTATGTAAGTGAACCCTAACTTTACAAAGGTTCTGGGGAACCTCTGACATCTTGGTAATATCTGGGACTTAGATAATCAGGAACGTCTTTCTTGCAGAAATTCTAAGTTCCTAGGACCTGCATTCAGTGACATTCTGGGGGACATAAACAGTAGTTAAGCCAGAGTATGGAAAATCAGGGTTATACTATAAAGCCCTATGGGTCAAAATACGTGAAATTATTGCAGAATAATTTGAGTCAAGGACAAACTAGCATTACAGATGGGTTTTTTTCGGTTGGATGATAGAATGTTTGCTGTTTAGATTTTAAATACAGTTTCATTATATTTATTTATGATTGAGCTTGTATTTTTAAGTATTATGGAGTTACATGCTATACAAACCATGCAAGATTATTAACACTGAAAAGTTAAATTACATTTCTTACACCATACTAGCTTGTGTTGATTGCTAAGGGGGGATTCAAAAGCAGAAAAATGCCTAATGATCTCCCGAGAGCTATATTTTCTTCCTTCTTTGTAATGTAAATGGATATTTTGAAAGAAGAAACCCACCATAGATTCAAACACTCCATCAGCATCCTTTCTTCTTTTAACAGGAGGGTCACCTGACTGCCACCTAGAGATGCCTTTTTTATCGATGAAATCCAGAAGTACTAGGTACGAATGGATACAGAATAGGGTATCATTTCTGAGAATGTAAATGACCCTGACTGAAGGAGAGTGGAGTTAGGCTGCTGGTGGGGGGGAGGGGGGAAAGAGAGAGAGACACACACGCACACAGTGGGAGTGCTGCTTGCTTCATCTTTTGAGAGGAGGGAAAACAAAAGAGCTCAGCTGCAGTTTTGTGTTGCTGTGTCTGGCTTAAACAGAAAATTCTAGACATCTGTGCTGATAAATCAAATCACAGCTGAAACTGTTTCTATCGGGAAGATTATTTTCTCCCCTCAGAATGGGTTGGATCAATACAGGTGGTTTGCAGATCATGAGAAGACAGACTGGCTGAGAATCATGGAAAGGTGGGATAAGACTCTGCCTCTTTTTCTGCTCCCCCCCCCATTCATAGAGTAGAGTATCCGTGAGCTGGGACCTGACAAGTGGTCAGTTTAAAAGCTTAGGTGGGTTTTTAAATCCCACAAAACAAAATCAGAATTAAAGTCACTACCATATTCGACCAGATGTTGAATGGAAACTTGAGCTGAGTCTTACTTGGCTTACAGAATTCCTGTGTGTTGCTTTGGATGTTGTCTTTGTTTGGAATAGTTCCTGTAGGAAAGAGCCATAACATAAGACAAAATGCATGTTTATTCACAAATTGTCAGATGACTGTTTTGCTGCCGTTAAATTTTGGACAGGGTGACTGCAAGTGGAGGCTATCATTCTTGTGTGTATAGAAATAAAAAGAGCTGTTGACTTTTTGAATTTCTTGTGATGCCGGCATGATTAGAAGTTGAGCTGCAATTATTGGTGTACATTGTCTGAATTGTAACAATAGGCAGTTCAAATAGAGCAAGTTCAAATGGTTTCTTCAGCCATGCCAAATGCATCTTACTCATGCAATCTTTTGCATTTCATTAAAAGCAGGGAAATTGATTTTACTGAGAAATTCCTAAAGAATAATAAGGGATAAGGAGGGAAAGGAATTAATGTTTCAGAGTTTTCATGTTCTCCTTAGTGTAAATAGTTGTATTAAGATGCCTACATTTGTAAAGCAAGTCCCAGTAATTTCTCATTTCTTTTGCTGTGAAGATGCATTTTCTTTTGTTCTTTAATATGTTTTTCCCTCTCTTTTAGAACAAAAAACATTGCCTTTTTAATGGTATCAAGAGACTTGTATACAAATTACCCATTTTGCAAAGGTTTATTCTGATTCATTCCTAAGAAAACTGCCTTAAGGTATAAAGGAAGGGGGAGGGGGCTTGACTGATGTTTTAAGAAATATTGAATTCATATAATTTAAATCATACATAGAAGCATATATTTCGCTCTAGCTGGAATTCAGTTCCCTGTTATGTGAAATGTCCAGACCATAGCAGGGAGATTCTTAGCAACCAATAAATCAGATTTGTAATGGGCCCTTTAAAATGTGTCTGTGAGGGGTGACTGGCTGGGTCCCCTTTGGCCAAATTAAGATGCAATCTGACAGTGCACTAGCAGCTGTGTGCTGACATTTTCCTCATGAACCTAGTGAAAAATGGCTCCATATCTTGTCTTTAGTCCCGAGAAGATGGTCTCTGAGTAGCCGTGCATTTTTTCCTCTATTGTTGTTTGTCCTAATCACCGTTCTTGCTGATAGTGTCTGACTGGTTCATTTCAGTTTGCTTGCTTTTAAATCTTGGCTCAAAGGGCAGAAGTAGTTGTTGGTAGTGATTGTCTTACCTGGAGTTGGAACCCATGTCAATACTACTTCCTAGACAATTTTTTTTATCACAAATGGGTTGCATAAATACTGTTAATAGTGATCCTTCTGTCAATTTAAATGAAGTTAGATAAGTGGGCTAAAATGCATGTCTGTCAGACAGAGTACCACCCATTATAAAGGAGGAAAATGCCTGTAGTTAGTGAAAATTGACAGGTATAACCACAAATCCTTGGAAGATAATCCATTTCTGAAAGGATAAAACTACCTTTGTTGAAAGAAGTATGTGCTTAATCAAGGGAACAGCTCATATTCAGATACTACTAGACAATGGGGGTGGGGAGAGAAGAAATGTGCCACTTTTATTGTACTACCAGAGTGATTATTGAAGAAATTCCTGTATCAAATAGTTATTGAGTATGCCACAGCAGCAGCACTTGATGTATCTCTATTCAAGCTTCAGTTTATAAAAACACTGGGAGCAGGGCAGAGTGATCTTCCATTGATTCTAAAGCCAGAAGGGATCACTGTGATCATGTAGTCACATCTCCTGTATAGCACAGGCCATAGAACTTCCCCAAAATAATTCATGGAGCAGATCTTTTAGCAGAATGTCCAATCTTAATTTGAAAAATGGCCAGAGATGTAGAATTCACCACAACCATTGAGAAATTGTTCCAGTGGTTAATTACTCTCACGGGTAAAAATGTACACCTTATTTCCAGTCTGAACTTTTCTAGCTTCAACTTTCAGCCATTGCATCATGATATACCTTTCTCTGCTAGATAGAAGAGCCCATTATTAAATATTTGTTCCCCAGATAGGTACTTATAGACTGTAATCAAGTCACCCCTTCACTTCTCTTTGTTAAATAGATTGAGTTCCTTGAGTCTGTCACTACAAGGCATCTTGGAGAAGCACAGTTACTCTGTGCATGTGTAAGATGAAGAAAGGAGCGTGATAGAGCTGGCTGTGGGTCTCTGTAACAACGTATGCCATCTGATTCATTGAATGGCATAGGAGTTGGCTCATAAAGAAGCTGCTTCTTTAAATGTTTGCCCAGTGATAAGGTGTTTTAACACTAGTTACCAGCACAAAAGTAGGGCAAATGTGGGGTAGAAAGGGTGGCTGGGAGAAATGATGAGTAATATGGATGGCCTCCAGGAAACACAGCCAATGTTGTTTTTATGAATGTCCGATAATGCTGCTTCTGAAAAAAATCACAGAAAATACAGAACACTGGCACTTTATCCACATTTTAAAGTAATAGTTTCTACATTATTACAAATATGATTGACCGTAAGAAAGCAGTAATTTTAAAAGCCTCCATCCTAGAAATACAAATGTTGTTCCATTTACTTGGTATAAGAGGCATTACCTTTCAGGTGGTGTTTAGAAACCATGTTGTGTTGAATGGCTATAAAAATCCCCAATTGTTACTTGCCAATCTATTTAGATTAATGTTCATAGAACTAAAAACCTGGAGATGCTGTTTAATTCCGCTTTTTCAGGAGAATGGTGGATATGGAACAAACATAAGGGGCCAAATTCTGCCATCAGTTATGCAAGTGTACGTTTTTGGGAATAAATTACACCAATGTAACAATCACAGTTTGACCCCTAGAATAAAGAGGCAGATGTGATCAGCAGAATTTTCAGGAATCTGTAAATTTTATAAGTATCAGAGGGGTAGCCGTGTTAGTCTGGATCTGTAGAAGCGACAAAGGGTCCTGTGGCATCCGAAGAAGTGGGTATTGACCCACGAAAGCTTATGCTTCAATACCTCTGTTAGTCTATAAGGTGCCACAGGACCCTTTGTCGCTTCTAAATTTTATAAGAGCATCTCAACAATTCCTGAGCCTTTGCTCTCTCAAATTCAGTACATTCCAGCCCCATTTGCCTTCATCCCTTTGGCTTTAAAGTTGGAAGACAGATCTCTCTCTGTGTTAACCATAGTGGACTTTATACTTTTTAAAAGTTCTTTTTCTAAATGTACTGTACCATATGATATAAAGTAACTTATTTCCTATAGCTGGGTCTGGCATTTACAGGGCATGCTCATGTATTAATGATCTCCCATTATTTAGTGAAAAGTAGACCACCACCACCACCACCACCAGTGATAGCTTAAAATCAGGCTGGCTAACTCTGCTGATCTGAGTTCAACACATCAAAGAGGTCCACAGTTTGTATAATGAAAACTGTTTTGATCAAAAAAGGATGTCAGGTTTTTTTCAGCTGGCCTCAGCTTCTCATCTCTATCCTAACCCAACTTCTCAGGCACCTTTCTCCTCACTCCCAGAAGCCTGACCCTCCACAGTCCTCTCTGGTTTTCTCTGATCAGCCATCAATGACTTTCCCTCACAGCATACCTTCATGCTTCTCCTACGGTGAGATCTACTTCCCCCTACTGTTCTTGTCCTGATGGAGTTAAAGCTGACACTAGCTACGTGGGTTGTGTGGAGAGATGTCTGGGAGGTCAGGAAGCTTTCTGAAAGTGGTGCGCGTGTGGAGCAAGATGTACTTCAGAAGAGAATCTTAGCTTACCCTATCTCCCTGATCCCTAGTGTGGCACTCCTTCTCAGATATGTCTCCAGATCCTTAGCTAGTGTTTTAAGTTTTAAAAGTGCTGGAGGCAGAGGGAAGGCTAAATGACTATCCAGGCCCACTATGACCATCCAGAATTGCACCCTCAATGGACTTAGCGTTGGATGAGCCGCACTAAAGAAAAAGTAGGAACGTTAAGGTTTAGAGCAAAACTCTCACTGGCTACAGCAGGAACAGGACTGAACTTTAGGCTAGAAAGAAGAGCTAAGCTTATGGAGGGAATGAAGAAGCTTCTCTTTGCTACCTTCCCTGGCCCAAGGACATAAGGGCATGGGATTGAGAACTTTTGTTTTTAGCCATATTTAGTCTTAAACCTTCCATATCTCACTGGGTTTTGCTAATTATTCCAAGATAAATAAAAAACATGCCCATGAACAATTCTTTAGTCTACAAGAATTAGGAGTTAAATCTTTGCAGCCAACATCACTGACAGAATTATATATAACCTAGAGATGGTGGAATATAAGTAGGCATGGTCATGAGAAGCATTACGGTAGAGAGCACAGCCTAATAAAAGCTCTCTTTCCCAGTCAACCTATGATTTCCACTCAAATAAATAAATAAATGATTGTTGATGTACAATGTGAAAAATTATTGCAACTAGAATGCTCAGAAACAGATGATTTAAGGAATAAATACATATACTAGATAATAGGAAACAAAAGCTGCTTGAAATTAGTTAATAAATATTTAGGAATTTTGGGGGTCTGGATTGCTTGGAACACATTGATGGGATATGGAGCTTTTTGCTTATCTCTTGATCGTGAAGCAGGCCATCTGTTAAGTAACCCAGGAATATGAGAGAGCATTACTCCAGTGCTTTGAACACTACATTGGCTCTCCATCCAATACCAAACCCCAGGTGTCTGGTCTAAGTCTTCAGAACGCTTCATGAAATAGGCCAACGTTGTCAAAGGGACTACTTCTGTGTCTGTGAACCAGGATGACATCTATGATCACCAGGAACCTTGGAGCTGACGATGCTTAGAGTGAAACTTGAAGGAGGCAGAGCCTCTTCAGTGTAAGGCTCACAGTATGAAATTCCCTATTGTCAGAAACGTGCCTCTCCCTGGATTTTCAGAGCAAAATGGAAGAGCAGCTTTCCATCAGTAGGAGGCATAAAGAATGGTTCAGCATCCCTCCCCCAAAGAAGCATTCGAAAATAGTCCAACACGTTATATACCTTAACTGCTGTAACCACGTAGTACAGGGAGAAGTAGATAATACAATCCTTCAGGTGGATTGTGGCTTTACTTAATTTGTTTGGAACCAAATACAATGGTGGTACATGTGTTGGAAATACCTGGATAGATGAAATAGGTTACTAATTGAGATCCAGAATGTTCAAAATGTCCACATCATTTTATGGCCCCAGTGATCTCATGATCTTGGTCAGTTTCCTAATGAACATGCGTCCACCCTGATTCAGACCCAGGCCACTAAGGGTCTCTGTGTGTGTATTTTCACAGGTATTGCCCATACTTCCAGACTGCTTCTGTTAGCCCCTCATACAGTGCTGAATCTTATCTGGAAGACACAGTGGAACTATCTTTTGAGGAGCAGATTTGTGGAGTGAGAAGTAACCAAATGTCAGGGATGATACCTTTGCCTTGCTTGCTTCCATACCCTGTACTAAACTAACCCTGTAAACCTTTAAGGATAGCTGTGTTTTCCAACCATCTCTTGTTACAACTCAGTCCTTATTCTGCCCTACAGAAAATAGAAATGGGATCTGTTTTGACACTGACACTGAGCTTTCTGAGCTGATTCTTTTCCTGGGCTGTTGGAGTTTTAAACCCATAAAAACTGACACCTGTGTTGTCAGACATGTTATGGAGTAGTGGTAGGGGCGGCACCAGCTTTTTTTGCCGTCCTAGGCATCAGCGGGAGAGGCTGCTGCTGAAATGCCGCCAAGCTCCCAGGCAGCCGAAGAAGCTGCCGCCAAAGTGCCGCCGGAGTTCTCGGTGGCAGCTTCTTCGGCCACCTGAGTCCTCAGCGGCATTTCGGCGGCAGCCTCTCCCGCGGGTGGCCGCTGAGAGACCTGAGAAGCCGGCCCCCAAATCCTAGTGCCCTAGGCAACTGCCTAGGGTCGCCTAATGGTAGCGCCGGCCCTGACTAGTGGGCATGGAGAATCGACCACCCTGCCACCCTGAGTGTTGGGCTCTCTAAAACAGGTTGGGGCAAGCTGGTAGGAAGTGTCCTGTTGTACTATTCTCTTCTGCAGATTCAGCAGGTACAGTTATAACCTTGAGACGTTGGGAGCCAGGACATTCTGTAATTATACTCTCAGACTAGGGAAGCTACTGCCTGTTACGGTTTTAAACGTCTCAGGAAGTATGTTTGCTGCTGCTTCCAGGTGTTCCCAACAAAACGTTGATAATTTTAATTTACTTATTATAAAATGTTCTGTGAGTATTATGGAAGGGACTATATCAAGGCATTTTGTTGCTGATACACAGAAATCTCCAATTCCCAGTACCATCAGTCTACCTCCACAAATATTATTTTTCACTCATGTTGCTCCTTTCTTCAGAAGCTGTCAAAGTGTTTTACAATGATGGGTAAAGTATTTTACAAATTAGGAAACTAAGGCATAAAAAGGGCTCAAGGTCACACACAGCAATTCAGTGGCAGAGGAGAAAATAGAAGCCAGGTCTCCTAACTCCCAGTCCTATGCTCTAACCACTAGGTTCACTGCTTCCCATAGGACTTGTTATATTCCAATTAGAGAAATAAAATTAGGACTGTTGGACTGTTTTGCACCTGAAGAAATTTAGAGGCACTCAGATATGGCAGTTGTTCATACTATAAACAAGGTACTTTGCTGTATTCAGATTAATTTTCCAAAAGAAAACCCTGTACAGTGCACTTATATTAAATAGAGAGGACAATAGTGGAGAGACAGACACACACTGTGACAGTTTTGGTCACAGAAACCCCCCTGGGAACTGCCGCCTGATGTGCTGAGACTACCTCTGAGTCCGTTTTCCCTGGCAGCTTGGGACTTCAGTGCCCTGCCTGGTTGTGCCGGACATTCTAGCCTGATACAAACACAGACCCAGGTCTGAACCACGTCCCCCAAAAGCTGCAGGCTTAACTGAAAACAGCTTAAGAAGTGCTCCTGTCTCCAACGCCCAGATACCGAGTTCCCAAAGGGATCCAAACCCCAAATAAATCAGTTTTACTCTGTATAAAGCTTATACAGGGTAAACTCATAAATTGTTTGCCCTCTGTAACACTGACCCCTGACACAGCTGTTTGCTCCCCCAGGAATTAATACTTACTCTGGGTTAATTCATAAGTAAAAAGTGATTTTATTAAATATAAAAAGTAGGATTTAAGTGGTTCCAAGTAATAACAGACAGAAAAAAGTGAATTACCAAGCAAAATAAAATAAAGCATGCAAGTCTAAGCTAAATTGCAAGAAACTAAATGCAAGTAAATCTCACCCTCAGAGATGGTCCAAAAAGTTTCTATTACAGACTAGACTTCCTCCTAATTTGGGTCCAGCAATCACTCACACCCCTGTAGTTACTGTCCTTTGTTCCAGTTTCTTTCAGGCGTCTCTTTGGGGTGGAGAGGCTATCTCTTGAGCCAGCTGAAGACAAAATAGGGGGGTTTCCCAGGGGCTTAAATAGTCTCTCTCTTGTGGGTGGAAACCCCTCTCCTCCCCCCCATGTAGAATCATAGCTACAGGATGGAGTTTTGGAGTCAAATGGGCAAGTCACATGTCCATGCATGACTCGGTCCTCTACAGGAATGTTCCCAGGAAAGCTCAGATGTGGATTGGCATCTATCAAGGTCCATTGTTAGGCAAGTACTTCCATTTACTTGAATAACCCCTTCACACTATGTTGCTCAAATCTGCCTTAGGTGCTTCCTACAGCAAACACTTTAAATACAAGCATAGAGCCAACGCTCATAACTTCAGATATAAAAATGATACATGCATACAAATAGGATGAATACATCCAGTAGAACATAACCTTTGCAGAGATATGTTACATGGCATATCTAGCATAAAACATATTCCAGTTATATCATATTTACACTCATAGAATATCACAGTTGGAAGGGACATTAGGAGGTCATCTAATCCAACCCCCTGCTCAAAGCAGGACCAATCCCCAATTTTTGCCCTAGATCCTTATATGGCCCCCTCAAGGATTGAACTCACAACCCTAGGTTTAGCAGGCCAATGCTCAAACCACTGAGCTATCCCTCCCCCCTAAGCATATTTCATAAGCATATTTCTATAAAGCATTATGGGGTGCAATGTCACACACACAACTCTAGCTGCTTTTAAATAATCCAATAGTTTCACCATATAGAGTAGTTCATCAAATATTTTCTACCACAGTGCTTTATAACAGCTCTTTGCCATAACCTTGAGTAGAACACATCAGCTCACTGGAAGCACGGGGAGGCTTTGTGCCTCACAAAGATAGAATGCCCCCTAGAGCTTCTGTGAGAGCAGGGAGAGCATGCCCATAGTTGCACACCTCCCGGGGAATGCAACCTATATCTCCTTGAGGCAGAGAGTGGAGGATTGTGGCTGTGGCCAGCTCTTCTACCTCTCCCCTTATGCAAGGGGCAAGTCCCCATGTGCATAAAACTCTTTTACATGCCTACATGGGCTGGCCAGAACTTGGTTCTTAAGTAGTACTGGACATGCCATGCCACCCTTATTTTATCCCTTTTTAGGAGGAGTTCAGTACAGAATTCTGTTGATGCAATGTTATGTATAAGAATTTAAATGCACCAAAGTTAACAAGTTCAAGCTCTTTCAAATGGAAGGCATTGTCCTATTCTCCTTCCACATCAAGTATTGTGTAAATTATTCTATATTAACTTCTGCACATATATATGGCTGTAGTTGCTTTGGGGGCCATATATTTTCATTAGTCTCCGCTTTGTGATGGAGATTTTAAATGCACTATCTTTGCCATAGCAGGTTTTTCATTTAATATATATATTTTTAAAAAGTGTGATCACATGTTTATTTCAAAGCACAGTGTGAGAGAGAAATTATCGCACATTGACATAGACATGTCAATGCTAATTTCAATGTGTGGAACTACAGATATACATGCCCACCAATGTGTGTAGAACTAGAACTCTTCACGTAAGTCCATGGATTTCCCTCACTGTATGTGTAACAATGTCATGTATGCCCAAATTGGCTTGCAGCACCATTGTTCATGGGTCAGATTTCTTCAAATATGTCAAAGACTCTTGTCATCACTTGGGGATACTTAATGCTTTTTTCAAGTTTGAAAAGTGAAAAGCTTCAAATTTTGATTACTGGAGCATAGAAATCTGAAAATTTGCTTCATGTGTGCAAAAACACCTTGTTTGTGTGTTATGCCCAGATAATTCAAGTCCTAGACAGTATTAAGAAAGTATTATTCAACCAAAAAGGAACAAAAAGCACCTTTGGATAATTATTTTACAAAGTTATAAGGTTAGGGGGGAGGGATAGCTCAGTGGTTTGAGCATTGGCCTCCTAAACCCAGGGTTGTGAGTTCAATCCTTGAGGGGGCCATTTAGGGATCTGGGGCAACAATTGGGGATTGGTCCTGCTTTGAGCAGGGGGTTGGACTAGATGATCTCTTAAGGTCCCTTCCAACCCTGATATTCTATGATTCTTAAAACTGAAAATGCCTCATCAGCTGTGACTCTTACAACCTTGTGATGCATTTACAGATCTACAGCCCATCTGTTACAGTAACATTCTCGTCTTATTTTATCATACACACCTTGTTGCTTAT
The DNA here is from genome assembly GCA_037349315.1 of Chelydra serpentina. Taxonomy (NCBI): domain Eukaryota; kingdom Metazoa; phylum Chordata; order Testudines; family Chelydridae; genus Chelydra; species Chelydra serpentina. The sequence continues at coordinate 20,907,426 of JBAIAC010000008.1, forward strand.
GGCAAAAAAATGTTGTTGATAATAATACATTTCAGCTAGTTAGTTCAGGGGGGTTGGTTTTTTGGTGATTTTTTGTTTGTTGTTCTTGTTGTTTGTTTTTTATCAGCCTCAATCCCCCCGTCCTCCAAAAAGTGAATGGGAGGCTGGGTCAAATGACCAATTTTAGTCTTCGAACATGTTAATTTTCAGTGAGGTACAGCCCCTGTTTTTCCCTAGAGGCCCTACACCCTTCTGGCCATAGCTATCTGTGTGCCTAGCCCTGCTCTCATTGCAGTCAAATAAGAGCAGAATTGTGCCTTATATCATGAGGAAGTGTTGTGAGCAGCTGCTACTGTATCAGAGAGGGCAGCAGAGACTGCTGTCTGCAGAGAGTACAGAACACCGTGTGTGTGTGTGTGTGTGTGTGTGTGTGTGTGTGTGAGAGAGAGAGAGAGAGAGAGAGAGTGTAAGTGCATACAGCAGGAGTCACTAAGGGTGAGAGAGAATGGAGTAAGGAATAAGAGAGAGAATAGGCAGAAAGGGAGAATACAACAAAATAAAGTGGAAAATGAGAAGGAGAAAGTATACCAAGGAAAAACAGACAAGGGATTCCTCAGCTGCAGCCTTAAGGCAGCAGAGACAGGAATCTGGGCCACAAAGCTCTTTCTTTACTTGTCCAGAGGAAAATTAAAAAACAAAACCCACATTTGGTTTAACAACAGTTCATCATCGTGTGAAGACATGAAGCACCTCCGTTTTTGCTCCCCCTTCTTCTGGGGATTTGTAATAATCTCTGTCTATCTCCCAGTCCGAATTCTGGTTACTGATTATCCCAAGTACTACACTCCCACACAACGAACACCCAGATATTATGGCGATAGGTGCACTGGAGATGGATGGATGCCATGTATACCATCAAAAAACAGTCCAAAAGGGAAAAAAAACCACCTTGGGCCAGAGTGTGCCATTTGATCTGCATGTGTAATGTCCCAGCCGTGAGTAGATCTCTTCTCCCCAAGAATAAAAGAGGTGGGGTCAGCTGCATCCATGGCAGCATCAACCCTTCTCCTGCATCCCATGCAGAGCTCTCTGCGCTATAGATCTGGGGATCTGAACTGGAAGAAGGTTATTAAAAGGTGGTATCCAGTGGTTTGCATATGGTTCAATCCCCTTGCACCCAGTGAAGAGTCCAGAAGCAGTATTACATGTGCTCTTCTCCCTTCCCCCATCATCACCACCACTGTCATGGGGATGCCTCTCTGGGACAGCCACTGTCAGGAAAGATCCTGGATATGCATCTCCTACAGTATCTTTTTGTCAGACTGAGACGACAGAACCAGAGCTGTTTCTCAGGCACAGGGCCTCCTGCAGATCCTTGAAATCTCCACCTTTCTTGGGTTATCAGTAGAAGTAGAGTTTGTGGACCAGACCCTCACTTTCTTCCACAACAGAACAAGCCTCCCACCTTTCCCTCCTTCTCTCTGGTTTCTCTCTCCTACAGTGGAATGCAGAGGAAACTATGTGAGGGGAACCAGAGGCTGCTCAAGATAATCTAGGCAAAATTTCAGAGTGCTTCCCTGCCTCCTCATAGGACTAGGGTGGCAGATTTGGGACGGCTGCCCCTCTGTCATGATGGAGGGGCAGCCGGCCAAATTTGAGTGAGTGCCTTTGCAGCCTGGCACGCAGGGTCACAACACCACTCAAATTTGGCTTGGCTGCCCTTCCATCATGACTGGGATTATTTAGTCTGCAGAAGAGAAGAATGAAGGGGATTTGTTAGCTGCTTTCAACTACCTGAAAGGAGGTTCCAAAGAGGATGGATCTAGACTGTTCTCAGTGGTAGCAGATGACAGAACAAGGAGTAATGGTCTCAAGTTCCAGTGGGGGAGGTTTAGGTTGGATATTAGGAAAACTTTTTTCACTAGGAGGGTGGTGAAGCACTGGAATGGGTTACCTAGGGAGGTGGTGGATTCCCCTTCCTTAGAGGTTTTTAAAGTCAGGCTTGACAAAGCCCTGGCAGGGATGATTTAGTTGGAGATTGGTCCTGCTTTGAGCAGAGAATTGGACTAGATGACCTCCTGAGGTCCCTTCTAACCCTGATATTCTATGATTCTAAGAGCCACATTCCGATCTCAGTTGCTTTGATGTAAATCTGCTGTAACTCTATTAAAGTCAATGGAATTATTCCAGGAGTATACCAGTTAAAGAGCAGACATTGGAGCCCTTAGTTCCAAGAGAGGGATGAATTTGTTCTACATTACTGGTATTATGAACATTTAATGACATGGAAATGGCCTTGCTTTGATCTATATGATTAGAATTAGTCATTTTAGTGAAAAATCACTTTCCTTTTGAATAATTGTAAACTAAGCTAGAGTAAAGTCGTTATGTTTTAAAACTTCTATTACACTATAATGCTCTATCTGTAGAGAATTTTTTTTTAAAAAAAAAACCCTCTCCCTCTTGTTTTACTTGGCTGAGAATTTTTTACTGAAGATCATTTCCAAAAATATGAAAAGATATATTTAAAACATCCACAGCTCCTTGGAACTCCATTGGTATCACCATTTTTGCTGTTATTGAGCCAGTAGCATGCAAATGGTGCAAGTTTTGGGGAAAACCGACAGATGGAGAGGAGTACACAGTTCGGGTAGAGATATCCCTTAGGGGATGATTTTTCAAAGCGGTTACACTTTATCCTAGTAAAGCGGAGAGAATAGAAGTTGTGTTTTGGCAGCTGGGCCTACAAATTTACCTGAATTGTGAGTTTAACTGTAAAAGGTATGTAGAAGTTCATAAAATGTCACCATAACCTATAAGAATAAATTTTGATGGAAAAATTGAATTAGTCTTAACAAAAAAGGCCTACTGACATGATTCAAGGACTGTGTTGAAATTAGTCTTGTTAAAAACAGGAGATGTGGAGCCTGAAGTTAATGAGCCAAAGTGAGTATATCAGATATTAGGTCTAATAAGTAGACAAAACAATGACTATTCCACACATCACACCCTTTTGTGGTTATTATAAGAAAGAGATTTTTTGTGGGGAAAATAAAACAAAAAGAAGAATGGATGAAAAGAACAAAGAGAGGCTACTGGAGCAAGCTTCACCCTCATGGCTGCCACCCTCAAGGTTTCCCGGGGCCTAGGGCCTTCATTCTCCTGATCCTGATAGGTGTCCTGACCAGAACGAGCCAGAGAAAGAGAGGGACCCAGATGACATCGCCTCTCTTTCCTGCTCCAGCTGAATCCCAAACCCCAGCTGATATGACAGTTATAACCATATTAACTATCTGTAGCTAAAGGGAAAAGGAGCAAGGGGTGTTGTAAAATATTAAATAAACCTTTACATTTCAAATCCTCTGTTTTTCCTTCTTTTCTGTATCGTGAATAAAACAAAATTAAAATATTTTAATGGTGTGTTTGCCATAGTGCTAAGCAGGCTGAGGTTGCTGTAGCAGACCTTCTTTAACCTTGTTTTATGTTGGCTAGATGACCTCCTGAGGTCCCTTCTAACCCGTTAGCCCATTTATTCCATCTCAGTTAATACAACAGTTGATAAAAGTACAAGTGGTAGGCACTGAAGAGAAATATTCAAACAAAAAAAGAGTCCTATTCAATTACATCATATGAAGGCAGGCAACTAAATATTGACTAATTTTAGAAGTGCTTATATACAGGTGCTAGAACTCTAAATACTAAGAGAGGTGAAATTGGGTGCCTGGTATTAAATGAGGATATTGATATCATAGGTATCACAGAAATTTGGTGGAACAATGTTAATCAATGGAACATGGTACAAAATGTAGGTCATGCTGGTTGGGGAGCAGCACTCTATGTGAAAGAAAGTACAGAGTCGAATATAGTAAAAATCTTTAATGAGTCAAACAGTACTATAAAAGCTCCAGGGATAGAAACTCCATGCTGAATAAAAATATAGCAGTAGGAATATACGGACAACCACCTGGCCAGGCTGATGATGGTGTGAAATGCTCAGGGACATTAGGCTACAAAAACAAATTAAAAAATCCCAATAATAATGGGGGATTTCAACTATCCCCATATTGAATGGGTATACTTCACCTCAGGAAGGGATGCAAAGATAAAATTTCTGGACACCATTAATGACTGCTTCTTGTAGCAGGTAGACCTGGAATTGACAAGGGGAGAGGCCATTCTTGATTTAGTCCTAAGTGGTGCACATGATCTGGTCCAAAAGGTGAATACAACTGACCCGCTCAGTAATAACAACCATAACGTAATTAAATTTAACATCCTTGGGGTGGGGACATCAAAGAAACCCACCACCGCATTTAATTTTAGAACATGGAACTACAAAAAATGAGGAAGCTAGTTAAACGGAAATTAAAAGGAACAGTCAGAAGGGTGAAATGCCTGCAAGCTATATGGAAATTATTTAAACACATCATAATAGAGACTCAAACTGTAAATAATCCCAAATAAAAAAAGTAAGAGGACCAAAAAAATGTCATCATGGCTAAACAGCAGAGCAAAATAGGTGGTTGGAGGCAAAAAGGCATACTCTAAAACTTGGAAGTCAGATTCTACTGAGGAAAATAGAAAGGAGCATAAACTCTGGGAAGTCAAATACAAAAGTATAATTAAGCAGGCAAAAAAGGGATGTGAAGAGCAAATACCAAAAGACACAAAAACTAACCATTTTTTTTCGTCCATCAGAAGCAGGAAGCCTGCCAAAAAGTCAGTGGGGTCACTGGACAATAGAAGTGCTAAATGAGCAGTGAAGGAAGACAAGACCATTGCAGAGAAGCTAAATGAATTCTTTGCATTGGTCTTCACAGCAGAGGATGTGAGGGAGAGTACCACACCTGAGCAGTGTTTAGGTGATAGATCTGAGAAATTGAGGTATTAATAGAGAAGGTTTTGGAACAAATTGTTAAATTAAACAGTAGTAAGTCACCAGAAGCAGCTAGTATTCATCCAAGAGTTCTGAAGGAACTCAGATATGGAATTGCAGAACTATTAACTGTGGTATTTAACCAAAAAAGTCTCCAGACGTGATCCTGGCAGTTACAGGCCAGTAAGCCTAACTTCAATAACAGGCTAACTGGTTGAAACAACAGTAAAGAACAGAATTATCAGACACATAGATAAACATGATATGTTGGGGAAGAGTTAACATGGCCTTTGTAAAGGGAAATCACACCCCTCCAATCTATTAGAATTCTTTCAGGGTGTCAACAATCATGTGGACAAGGATTATCCAGTGGATATACTGTGCTTGACTTTCAGAAAGCCTTTGATAAGGTCCCAAACCAAAGGGCTGGTCTACACTAACCCCATAATTCGAACTAAGATACGCAACTTCAGCTACATGAATAACGTAGCTGAAGTCGAACTATCTTAGTTCGAATGAAAAAGCACTTACCCGGGGTCCACACGTGGCGCGCAGGCTCCCCCGTCGTCTCCGCCTACTCTGTTCGTCGAGCTGGATTACCAGCGTCGACGGCGGAGCACTTCCTGGTTTGATTTATCGCGCCTAGAGAAGACGCGATAAATCGAACCCAGAAGATCGATCCCGCGCCTCCGACAGGACGCGTGGGTATAGACGTACCCAAAGGCTCTTAAGAAAAGTAAGCTGTCATGGAATAAGGGGGAAGGGCCTCTCATGGATCAGTAACTGGCTAATGTATGTAATAATGGGAAGGAATAAATGGTTAGTTTTCACAATGGAAAGAGTTAATGAGGTCCTCCAAGGATTTGTAGTGGGAACAGTGTTGTTCAACATGTTAATGATTGATCTGGAAAAAGGGAAGTCGCAAAGTTTGCAGATGACACAAAATTACTCAAGAAAGTTAAGTCCAAAGCAGACTGTATAGAGCTACAAAGGGATCTCACAAAACTAGGTGAATGGGCAAGAAAAGGGCAGATGAAATTCAATGTTGATATGTGCAAGGTAATGCATATTGGAAAAAAGAATCCCAACTATACATAAAAAAGATGGGGTCTAAATTAGCTGTTACCATCCAAGAAAGATCTTGGAGTCGTCATAGCTAGTTCTCTGAAAACATCTGCTCAATGTGCAGTGGCAGTCAAAAAAGCTGTCAGGATGTTAGCAGCCATGGTACACCAACACCTTGAATACTGCATGCAATTTTGGTCACTCCATCTTAAAAACATATTAGATTTGGAAAAGGTATAGAGAAGGACATAAAGAACGATTAGGGGTATGGAACAGGTTCCATATGAGGAGAGATTAAAAAGAGTGGGACTGTTCATTTTAGAAAAGGGACAACTGAGGGGGGATATGAAAGAGGTCTATAAAATCTTGTATGTTTTCAGAAAGTTAAGTGTTATATACTTCTTCATGTAATACAAGAACCAGGGGTCACCCAAAGGCAGCAGGTTCAAAAATAAACATAAGGATGTACTTTGCACAGGCAGCCTGTGGAACTCATTGCCAGGGGATGTTATGTCATTCAAAAATATAACTAGGTTAAAAATGAATTAGATAAATTAATGGAGAATAGGTGGATAAGGGATATATTAAGAACAAGATCATATGTAAAAATCTAAAATCCCCATTTTCCGGTCTTTTCTTGCACACATGTATCTGAGGGGAGAAATGAGCTTCCAGTCCATATCACATATGAAAGGGAAGTGATTTTTCCAATTAAGTATTACGCAAACTCCTAACATTTAGAAGCATTCAAAATCCCCATGTTATAAAATCCTTACATATCCTTCTTTTCCCTTATTTACTGACATTTTCATACCATTCATACAGCTAGTGTGCAGAATGGCAGCTAAGTTCCGACCTGTTGCCAATGATTCTCATTGATCTTTGTTCCCCAGCACCACTCACCAACTTACTAAGCATGTCACCTTCACTGCTCTGAATATAGACACATTAAACAATCTCTCATCCAGCAGTTAGAGTTGCTGCTTTATACTTTTCTACCTGTCTAGCTACTTTGTAATGTATTTTTTCATTGAATTATTTTAATTTTTAAGTGTTATTTTTAGATCATAACACCCAAGGATTTAAGTCATGGATAATTTTTTTTTAGATGGGTCAATCAATAGAGGAGAGGATCATTTCTAATGTATATTTAAACACGAAATCCAATTTGACAATTTCATAATAGAGGTGGGTTGACCATGTGCACTCTGAGTTTGTGTCAAGCAAGTTTAAATTGGTGATGCAAACAGGCATTGTCCTTGGCACTTTAATCAAGTTGTGTACTACAGAACACAATAATTTATTATGCCGTTAAAAATACTGGTGATCAGACTTTCATTATTCCAATGCTGCTTCAAACTATTAGTGTCCAGGTATATCAGAGGTGCAGGTGCATCACTAAAACTGGACTTGTGTACAAAGCATCCTGCTATATATTCTGAGATCTTGAATTTGGATTTATGACAATTAATTAGATTTAGTGGCTTTTGCTGTGCTGCCTAGTATGTTAATTATTTAGTCTTGCATGATTTCAGAAATTAAAAGCAGTCATGTGTCAGAAGAAAGGCAGTCCCCAAGCTCCCTGATAATCAAGAGTGAAATTCACCCCTGTGCTGAGGGCCAGCATGAGTATGGTTACCCTGCAGTAAGACACCCACGGCTGGCCCATGCCAGCTGACTCAGTCTTACGGGGCTTGGACTAAGAGGCTGTTTAATTGTGAGGTAGACGTTCGGATTTGGACTGGGGCCCGAGCTCTGGGACCCTCTCTTCTCAAAGTGTCCCAAGTCCAGGCTCCAGTGCCAGCCTGAACATCTACACTGCAGTTAAACAGCCCCATAACCTGAGCCTCAAGAGCCTGAGTCAGCTGGCACGAGCTAGTTGCAAATTTTTTATTGCAGTGTGGACATATCCCATAAGGCCTATGTATCATGCAACTGCCACTTAAGCCCAGAATCCATAAAAGGCAATGGATTTCCCATGCAATGTTTCATTTGAGTCAAAATATGGACATAGCTTCACTTTTAAGATTTTTATTATTGTCCTTACAGTATCTCAGTTATCTAAAACATGAGTTCCTGAGAACCTGGCTTGTCCAGACTGTCACCGCGAAGCATTTTCTTTTGAAAATAACAAAGCTCATTCCTTTGTTGTTTTTCACTTTAAATATGTCAGAAAGTTTGTGATTGGTAACTGATATTAATATCTCAAGAACATTAACCTGGGGATAGAGTGACTGTTTATACAGTACCTAGCACACTGCGGCTCCAGTCGTTCTTCAGTCTCGTCTCAAGATCTAGATTCTGACATTATGTAAATGCTAACATTATCAAACTTCGAGAATGCCCCATTTTTCTTTCTGTTTTAAAAAAGGAAATTAAATGCAAACTGTGTATCATGAAGTATACAACTGTGGGTTAGTTAACATTGTTGTTGGAGTTTTATATTACCTGATTTTATGTGATCGTAATGTATGGAGCCTTAAGGACTGTGGTGATTCTGTGTGATTACTTTCTCTTTAAGATCTGGAACATTGTGGCTGGCAAAATTCAACTGACAAGTTTTTTGAAAGACAATGGCAGTTGCAGCTGAATTTAGACACTGAACCCATTAGTGAAGTTTATTTGTAAATATAGCTAAAAGTTATCTCTCAACTCTGAAACAGTATTTTAGGAACAGCCGCATCCCAGGCTTTGATAAGATCCTTTTACAACAACAATAGGGTGAGTGTGATGATAGTGATGGAAGAGGTTTCTAGCTAAAAGAAAGAATAAAGAAAGTTAGGCATGGCCACATCTGGGAGAATGGATGGTTTCCATTTTAATGAAAAAGGTAAGAAGTTTACAGTTTGTGTATAAAGACTGCAGTAATATTTTTATGCCAATATCATTGAAGACATTTGAAAGAAAAGATACATTTTCCTAAATCTGGTTGGAAGAGACATTTACCAGACTGAAAGGCTTATCTTTCCCACTTGACGTATGAGGAATTGGATGAAGTGTTTAAAAAGCACTATGTTCCTCAAGCAAAATTCCTAGCTGAGAGAGATAAATTTCACGTACAAAACCAAAAAGAAGGAGAAAGTGTATCTGATTTCCTGGCTAATCTTAAAAAGCTCTCCCAGAGTTTCCTCTTGGGTAATCACCTGCAGAAGTTCTCAGGGAGAGCTTATATTTGAGATGAGAAATCTAAATTAAAAGAGAAGCTGCTGAGTATTATTCACACAAAGTAACTTAAACTGAGAGGAGCAGTGGGATATCATGTTTCTTTTATTGCACAAATCAATGCCTCATACCACCATATAGAAATCTCCAGCAGAGTTATATCTTTGGCCCCAATCATGCAATACCTCACATGCCTAACCTTGTGCTCAGGATAGTCTCTGCCCTACTGTTCAGTGGGACTCCTCACATGTATAAAACTAAGCATGCGTAAGTGTCAGCAGTACTGGGGTCTTAAATGCACAGTAAGAATTAGTTTTGGCTTGCTCAGACCACATGTAGTAAAAGAACTAGATGAAAAACAGCAGTGACAAACCCAAAACATAAGCCTGCTGGGTTTTTATACCTAAGCCTAGGGGAGTATTTAGTTTGAAATGACAGGAAAGGAAGGAAGTAGGAAAAAGGTGTAAAAAACCCCCATTTGGATCCATGATATACCTTGCAATGAATAGAGAAATAATGAAGAAACGTGCAATTGTTTAGAAAATAGCAAAGGAATTGGTATTGCAGGAGACTAATTACTGCAGAAATAAATTGTTCTGTTTTGATGATAATTCCAATGCCAGTGTTAATGTAGAAACTGAATCTGGAATGAAAATATTATTGTGAAAATAGAATCTGTGAAGGTCAATGAGGAACAAGAGGGAGCAAGTGACAACTGCTCTTCCTGACAGGCATTTCTAGCAAAATGGAATCATAACCCTTCCAAAAGACTAATTTGTAATTTAAAAATGACAGGGCAGGGAGGATTGTGATGTTTACGGTTTTCAACAGCGGTGACTGTGTGCACTTACTGCATCATTTAAGGCCTGGAATATTTGGGCAGGTAAAGGGCAAAGAATTTGTCAGTTGAAGTCCTGAACCCAGCAATGGAGTGAGTTGGGTGTAGCTTGTAAATAAGGATCCTTTTCAATGTGGTAGTTGAATTCATATTTGTTGTTACTTTATTTTATTTGTTATTCTGCCGCAATTAAGGTCTGTGTAGTTAATTAAAAAGGCATACTGTATTTGGATTTTCAGGAGACATCACATTGACTTTAACTACATATCTACAACATTAATGCAGGTTTTTTAATATTTAAAGTTAGAAAGACCAGGCACAAGGTGAGAGGGATTCACAAAACACAGTTATTCTTTAAACCCTCAAATTAAACACATTTGGTAGAATGTGTACAAAGGAGTGTACAAGAGAAGGAATTGCATCTTCAATAGACAGATAATATTTCAAAAGAAATCTTTGTTAACGTAAAAAAAGATGACTAGTTCTCATATAAACATGCTTCTAAATGGAGTCTTACCAATAGCCTCTCACAGATACTGGCATAATCCTAGAGATGTCTCTTCTTCAGGCTCATTAGGAAATGTCCTATGTTTCTCCTTGAATCTTTCATATAGCCTTGGCAAGAGGTTTTATTGAGGGCTAAAACCTCTTGTGGGCTATTAAGCATGTCCAGCTTTTCTCATTTCGTTTTTTCAACCATGCAGTGAATCAGCACTAATCCTTCTCGGTTCCAAGCTGCACAGCAGTTCAAGGAACAGTTTGACTATCAGATTAAATGATGCCTGGAATTTGCATCCGTATGTTACCATGGAGATGCCATGCGGACGTCGCGTCAGTGCTGTTGCACATGACAGGAACAGTAACTGGTACCAATATGTGATACAATCAAGGCTGGTCTACACAAAGTTTTTGTATCTGTATAACTATGTCAATTAGGGGTGTGATTGTTTTTATCAATATAGTTACACCAGTATCATGGTGCCTTATACCAATATAGCTTATTCCCCTTCCTATATGTGAATAAATTGTACTGGTATAAACACGAGAGGTGTAGTACTATTTTAGCATATAGTTAAAACAGTACAACTTTTGTGTGTAGACAAGGCCTTATTGTTGACAAAAGTCCTTCATATGGTCTACATCTTGGGTCTGACCTAGCTATTCTCCACTGGTCTGAGAATGAGCCAGACTTATCCTTCATTCCCTATTGGAGACCATGGGGTCCTGTGGATAAAAGACTGGCCAGAGAGGCAGGAGATGTGAGTTCTAATCCTGATTCTGCCAATAATTTGCTCTAAAACCATAGGTAAGTCACTTTGCCTCTTTGTACCTTGGGCACCCCATCTGTAAAGCGCAGATAACGATAATGATTCCAAAACCTCTTTGTAAAGTGCTTGACATCTATAGATGAAAAACATCATGCAAGTGCAAAATATTATTATAGTAACCAGACTTATAATAATAATATTGCTAATTTTCCACAGCTAGGATTTGAGGATTGTTTTATTGAAGCGTGTCATTATCTTATATTCTAGGCTTTGTTGCTGGATACCTTGGTTGTATTATTTTTGTCTACAATTCTCATGAGGATCCTGCTTCTTGGATCAAATGTATAATAGGTTCCATAAATAGCAACTTTTCTATGTGTGAGCAAGGAGAGTGGGGAGTCAACATAAGACAAGACCCCATTCAGATTTCTTGTATGATAGGATTTTACAGACTGGAAGATATTAAATCAATCTGTGAGCCTGAGAAAAAGAACCATGCTGCTCCAATGTGCTTCTCTTTTGGGACTTGGCTTCTTCATGCATTTTTAATATCGTATTCAGACTTTCTTTGTTTTATGTGAAATCTTTAATATAATTCTCTGCTATATAAAGAGGAACAACAAACATTATTGGGGAAAGTTTTGTTTCTGATTTAGGGATTCTTGGATCATTGGAGAATAATAAGAGCACCTTAAAAGCATCTTTTCTGGAGGAACACCCTAAAACAGTGGTCCCCGAACTGTGTGGCGAGCCCCCTTTAGGGGGCACGGTGCAACATTCAGGGTGGACGTGCAGTGGTGTCCAGGCCAGCCCTCACGCTTCCAGCCCCCACCACCTCCAGACCAGCTTCGCCAGCAGCTTCACTCCTCCCCCAACCCTGGTCAGTCCCCAGTCCTACTCCACCCCCAACTCAGTTCTGCCTTCATTCCCTCTCCACCTCCAGACCAGCTCTGCCTCTAACCTCAGCTCCTCCCCCATCCCCAGTTGTGCCCTTAAGTCTCCTTCAGCCCAAGCTCTGCTGCTGAGGAAGCCTTGTCTGTGCTGTAATGGAGGGGGCGTGCGGACAGATTCCGTTAATGCTACGGCGAGGTGCAACTAGAAACGTTTGTCCACCGCTGCCCCAAAATTAGTGCATTGATTTGGTAGAATGGTTGGTGTCTATGTGTCTGTTACTTTATAACTGCAGATATATAGTATCCTGAAATAAATCAAAGTGATTGTATGCATTAATTGAATAAAGGAAAAACGAGAAAGACTATGAGGTTCAAGTAAACGTAATGAACAGAAGGCAAATCTTTGGTAAATACAAAGCTATCTTCTTTGCATTATGCAAGACTTTTCTGAGATGGGTTCTTTGATTTGGGCTTGATTAAATGTGTATGGGGTAAAAGTCCAATTTTGTCCAAACTCAGTGTATGGAAATACCCAAAAGAGACCCTAAATCTAATTGATGTATCTGAATTCATATTCAAAGCCAGGAATTATCTAACATATGCTTATGCAGTGTTGTATCATTGTTTTCTTCATGTGTAGTAATTGGCTTCTTTCAAGGCCTTACAAATTTCAGTAAATCAAAACCGAGTATCTGCAATGTAACAGGGCAATAATATTGCTGCTGGAATTAAGTTACAAGTGGCTGAAGAAGGAGTGCAGTCTAAGTGGTGAGAATAGAATGTTGAGGTTCAGGTCTCCAGCATCTTCTTCCTGACTCTGCAACTAACCTGTGGGGTAACCTTGGGGAAAAGTCATTACACATCTCTGTTTACCCATCTGCAGAAGTGGGGTTCTGACACTTCCCAAAAGTTAATGTTTGTAAAATGCCTTGATAGCCTCAGATGAAGTATAAGTATGGAGTGGTTTTATTCTTAGTCATTCCAGTCTTTGATCAAGTTCTCTAATCTGATGTCAGATGTTTATATATAGTAGCAAACTGGTTTGTACAAAATTTGTTGACTGTTGCTAGTACAGTTCTCTGTAGACCAGGGGCCAAGGTAACAGTTTAATGTTTCAATGACATGTTTAAAAGTGCAAACACGAGTAATGAGGAATCTGCTAGAGAATAATGACTTTGATTTTCCACTGGCAGGGCAGGATTTACATTGTGCTATGAAGCATCTTGTATGAGAAAGCAGTTGTTTTCCCTTTCCTTAGGAGTTGAAAGATGAACATATTACAGTGCTGATAGAAAGTTCAGAACTACAACAGATAAGCCAGGATGTGTTATCGGTGCTACGCATTTGCTTTTTTGATGCTATGCGAGTGGAGAGGTGCCGTATTGTTACAAGCAACACTAAGACAATGAGAACTAAATCAAGAAGAAAGTAACAATGTTATTTTCCCTTAAAGTTTAATTTTAGTTGTACGGAAGAGCTGCATAATGCAGACCCCAGGAAGCTACAGGTGATAGCCTGTGTGTGTACCCATCCTGGAGGCAAACACTATGTTACTACTGAATCACTACTCATGCCAATAGAATGCTGTTAATTATTTGCACACCTCTTTTGTAAGTAAGGTAGGTGGTTTAAAAGTAGTGCGCAAGGGAGAAAGCTTTTCCATGGACTTCCAGGCTGTGGCTGTGACTGAGACCCTTTTTGCTGAAAGAGTTAGTGTGTGCCACCCTGTTCATTCCTCATTTTAGCATGAATGGAAAACTGAGAACATGCTGTTTGACTTGACGTTTGTGTCATTTATTTATTTTTTTACACAAAGCTGTAGAGTGGATAAGATTAACAAGAATTTGAACAGCCATTTCTAAAGTGTCTAATTAGAGATAGGTTAGCCGAGGACAGATTCAGCCTATTAGTAATTAAAATGACTGCTGCATTTACCTCAGAGATCAATAGCCCACGATCCTTTTTCTGTTTAATATAACTACTCTTCTTGATTCCCAGGGACATGTTGTTAGGATGTCAGGATTGAAAGATGTAAGTAAGGCATTGTTTGTTCTGTTTTTCTTTGGAGATACTGATGGAAGAGGAAACACATACATGAGGATATGCCTGTGAAAACCTAACCCTAATCATGCCTTCTCCCATTGTAGCAAGTGCACCCTCAAAAAGTAAATTAAGGGTAAACTAATACAGAATGACACTAATCTGACAGAATCAAATACTTTTACGAAGCTTGGCTATTATTGATGGCATTAGCTCTGTCTGTAGCACCATTAGATTCAGCCATTCAGCTGTTGTCCTGGCGCTGGGATGGCATTAGTGTATCCCTCTGCCACTGCGTTACAGGCCCAATGGCAGAGCGCCAGCAACATGCCTATGCCAGCCCTGGATAGCATTTATTTATTACATGGAGCAGCTGCGTGGTGGTGGTACTAGGTCAAGGAATTCAAGTCATACAAATGTGCTCTGTTGACAAGGACTAATGTGGTCATTGTGAAAAGTTTCTGCTAGCATTCAGGCATGTCACCACTGCCATCGTACTAGTGTCCGGGTCACATGTTGAAGTGAAGTCTGATTCTCCCAGCTGATTGTTGTGTATGCACCTCCCTGCATCCCTATAAAACTGCACCCTGATTAATGAGAATGAGTTAAATGCTTTTACTGAACATAGCAAGCTCTTTGGGACAGGAACTGTTTTTCAATCATAGATGTATACAGTACCTAGTGTTCTGGGTCCCTGGTCAGGGCCCCCAAATGGTACTGCACTACAAATATTTGATAATAATAGCAATAATAAATTAGACAGTGTTTACTCATGCAGTAAGGAGGAGGTTTTCTTATCCATCTCAGTTACCTCAAAAAAGTGGTATCCTAGAAGCCTTTCCAAATTTAGGTTAATACAGTGCATGGGAGTTCATATTTCCCCCCCTAGCCTATTCAAAATTCACATGGAAATCTTTAATTAATTTCAGGATTTTGTCCCAAATGATGTTTCATGTCCATGTCAAATAATGTTTGTCTCCTTAGAAGACCCAAGACCATCAATTAGTTTGGTGGTGACCTTTTAAAATAGAGGGTCATCAATACTCTGCACTTATCTAAGACCTGTCATCCAGAGAATCTCAGATAATTTTACAGTTGGGAAGGAAGCGTGAATTTAGCCTCTGTGAGGGAGCTAAGAAGTAATAGTCCCAGTTTTTCACATTGATCAGCCAAGGCATAGTGACATATCTAAGGAACATGGCAAGTGAGTGACAGAGCTGTAGCAGAATCCAGGAATCCTGCCCTAACCACGGATGTACTCTCTCCCTTTAATTTCTACACAGCTCAAGAACCACAACAGAAACTTGGAAAAATGTCTGTATCCACAGTTTTTCAAGCCAATTGCTAATTGATACATGACACTAACACTATAGTGCTGGTGTCGATGACAGCTCACGCCCATCTACTGTCTAGTGGTGTTACTGTTTCTGCTTTAAAAACTGCTTTTGGCATCACTCTTCATAGCTTGTAGAAGGATCCTCCGAGGAACAAAGTGTTGGAATGCATTAAGGAACATTTCATCTTGTCATTAATACTGGCCACCTTCTCGTCTATCAAAAGTTACAGCACTGTTTTTTGGCAGGAGCCCATTTGTTTCTTGGTGGAGGAAAAAGTTGTGTCTTCACAAGAAATTTGGTAGTTGGATGCCAAACAAAAGGGTAATTACAGTCTATAGGGACATCGGGTCTTGAGGATCCCAGGAAATATTCTGCCTCTTTTGTACTCACCCTTTCCAAAAGCTTCTGCAGATAATGAAGTCTTGAATGTATTAAAAGGACCCTCTAACAGGTTGTCAGACGAGAAATCTGAACCTCAGTAAAAACAAACAAATAAACCCTCCAACTTTTGTCCATCTAAAAATATCCTACTGATGATTAAACTATGACTGCCTGTTCATACTCAAAGCTGCAGCCATCTTAAAATTGCAGCAGGGGACAGGATGGCTCAAAGTATTAGTTAAAGGGCATAATCTCCCTTCATCTCTTAGGTTGCCAGTTTAAGATCAGTTAACTCCTATAACTCGAGTGTTGCCCCTAACCCATCCCCACACACAAATCTCTAGCTCGAGTGTGACGGTGCTTTAAGCTTGAGCTAGCTGGCCCATCAGGGCGCATAGGTTTGAAGCCAGAGTGCTGCTGATACTGAAAATACTGCATGCTCTGTGAATGGAGCTAGAGTCCACTCACATGCTGATGGTCCCAATTGCCTTCCCCAAGTTCTCCTTGGGGCCCAATTGGAAAAAGCTGGATTTCCAGGAAAATCTGGCATCACGTTGTCTGTCCATGCATCCCATAGAGTTGTCTACGATCCGTCCTCTCTGGTCCACCAAGGCCTGTAGAATGATGGTGTTGTATCCTTTCCAGTTTAGATAATCATGTGTCCCTTGGGGGAGGCCGCTAATGGGCACATGTGTGCCATGGATGGCAACCTCACAGTTCGGGAAGCCCATTCACTTAAAGCCCCTATTATTTCAGGGACATTTTGAATCTTAATTACCCATGAGTGAACAAGAGCTATAACTGCTTTGTAAACCTCCATCACCACAGTGCCAGCAGTTGACTTCCCAACACAAAAGCAAGTAGCAGTCTGGGGTTTCCAGATTTCAGATGGCAATAGCAACCCACTTCTGGACTGGTATGGACCGCCTCATCTATGTATGTATCCTGGGCTAAATTATCAGGGCAATCTCATCACACAGCTCCGTAAAGGTGGCCTTCCTCCTAGGAAAGTTCTGGGCCTACTGCTGCTGGTCATCCCAGAGCTGCAAGAAAATGTAATCTCCCCACTCAGTGATGGTGTTGCTGCTCCAGATGCACTGGCCAGCAAAGGGCGGTTCCTCAGCTATGAAAAGTCTTCATAAGCTCTCTCCACTCCACCAGCATGTCTGCATGCAGCCTGCATGATCTCCTGAGCAAAGCACATCCCCACCTTCTGAGGGTGAGAAGCCATTGCCGAAAGGCCTTCCAGCTTTTGCCTTGCCATCTGCCTCCTATTCCTGAAAAGAGAATTCCATTAATGCCATTTGGTACAGGTTATCATTCTGATTGGGATCCATACGTTCACACCAGACCACAGACTACGAATGAAAAACCAGAAGTGGTGTACTGTACTAAGTCGCTGAGCTAACATCACTTCTGTGCACATGCCCAGAAAGTCAACTTTTCCCACAACACCTTGTGAAAGATTTCAAAGATCAGCTTACATTATTGCAGTACTAAGAACCAAGGGACCACAAAAGACCTAGAAGCTCACTTGGTTCAGTTCAGTGTCAGTGGGGGTGCAGTAACTTGAGTAGAGCATGCACGTGGGCACAGTGTGGATGTTCTCACTCAAGCTAGAGGCCTGGGTGCTGAAGTGTGGGGATGCTTGCACTACTGCTGCCCGTGCTATAACTATCCAGTAGCTAAACAAAGGACTGCAGCCTCACAGTTCTCCATCCAGCACCATTCGTGAGCCCTGCAGTTCTAGACTGTTGCTGTCCTGGGCACTTGGTGTGAGCCAGTATGTGAAACTTGCTTCTTTCTTTCACTTTCCCTATAAGCCCTTTTTTTCTCTTGAGCTGACAGGGGACTGAAATTGTTATGAGGGTTTTTTTAAGCACGAAAAAGCACAGAAATAATATTTATTGCTTTCATTACATTTTGTAAGATGCTGGTAATCATAATATAACTTCAGCTCATCAAATCCCAGGCTGTACAATTTAGCAAGTGAACAGGAATAGGAATCACAGAACAACTGAAAAGAATCTAAGATCACCCCCATCTCAAACCCTCAAATAAATGTCTGGCTTAAAAATTATGTGAAGACAGGGTTAAAATCAATATTCACAAAATAAAAAAACCTCAAACACTAGACAAAAATACATGCATTTGTTTGGGGTGGGGAGGCTCTGCAGAGAAAACCTTGCATCTAAGATGGGGAAAAAAATCAAGATGCAAGGACATCTGTGCACACTAAAATTTAAAACCACCACAAAACTGAAGGGGGTGGAGGAGTTCAGAGGTGTGCGTGGGGATAATGGGATGAATTGAGTGGTGAACATGCAAATCCAAGGGAGTAGAAGTCAGAGCTATAAATTGCTGATTTGTTGGCTGCGGTTCTTTTTATGGAGCACTAACTGGCTTTTGTGTGAAATTCTAATGCGTTTCTATGCCCGTGATTGCCCCTTTGATAAGCATTAGTCATTCCCAGGCATTCCATAGACATCCATTAATGAAGAAAGCGATTGGGCTAGATGCAGGCTAAATTAACCTCTCTACCTGCGGGTCCATGTAAGCTCTGCAGCCAAGGAGGTAACACCGTGTTTTGAGGGGGAAACTCTAGAGGCAGCAAAAATTATGGCCTTGGCTTTCATAGAATCATAGAATCATTGAATCTCAGGGTTGGAAGGGACCTCAGGAGGTCATCTAGTCCAACCCCCTGCTCAAAGCAGGACCAACCCCAACTAGATCATCCCAGCCAGGGCTTTGTCAAGCCTGACCTTAAAAACCTCTAAGGAAGGAGATTCCATCACTTCCCTAGGTAACCCATTTCAGTGCTTCACCACCCTACTAGTGAAAACGTTTTTCCTAATATCCAACCTAAACCTCCCCGTCTGCAACTTGAGACCGTTGCTCCTTGTTCTGTCATCTTCTACCACTGAGAACAGTCTAGATCCATCCTCTTTGGAACCCCCTTTTAGGTAGTTGAAAGCAGCTATCAAATCCCCCCTCACTCTTCTCTTCTGCAGGCTAAACAATCCCAGTTCCCTCAGCCTCTCCTCATAAGTCATGTGCTCCAGCCCCCTAATCATTTTTGTTGCCCTCCGTTGGACTCTTTCCAGTTTATCCACATCCTTCTTGTAGTGTGGGGCCCAAAATTGGACACAGTACTCCAATGAGGCCTCACCAGTGCCGAATAGAGGGGAATAATCACGTCCCTCGATCTGCTGGAAATGCCCCTACTTATACAGCCCAAAATGCCGCTAGCTTTCTTGGCAACAAGGGCACACTGTTGACTCATATTCAGCTTTTCATCCACCGTAACCCCTAGGTACTTTTCTGCAGAACTGCTGCCCAGCCATTCGGTCCCTAGTCTGTAGCAGTGCATGGGATTCTTCCATCCTAAGTGCAGGACTCTGCACTTGTCCTTGTTGAACCTCATCAGATTTCTTTTGGCCCAATCCTCTAATTTGTCTAGGTCCCTCTGTATCCTGTCCCTACCCTCCAGCGTATCAACCACTCTTCCCCGTTTAGTGTCATCTGCAAACTTGCTAAGGGTGAAGTCCACACCATCCTCCAGATCGTTGATGAAGATATAGAACAAAACCGGCCCCAGCACCGACCCTTGGGGCACTCCACTTGATACTGGCTGCCAACTAGACATGGAGCCATTGATCACTACCCGTTGAGCACGACCATCCAGCCAGTTTTCTATCCACCTTACCGTCCATTCATCCAGCCCATACTTCTTTAACTTGCTGGCAAGAACACTGTGGGAGACGGTATCAAAAGCTTTGCTAAAGTCAAGAAATAGCACATCCACTGCTTTCCCCTCATCCACAGAGCCAGTTATCTCATCATAGAAGGCAATTAGGTTAGTCAGGCATGACTTGCCCTTGGTGAATCCATGCTGACTGTTCCTGATCACTTTCCCCTCCTTTACGTGGTTTAGGATTGATTCTTTGAGGGCCTGTTCCATGATTTTTCCAGGGACTGAGGTGAGACTGACTTGCCTGTAGTTCCCCGGATCTTCCTTCTTCCCTTTTTTAAAGATGGGCACTACATTAGCTTTTTTCCAGTCATCCGGGACCTCCGCCGATTGCCATGATTTGTCAAAGATAATGGCCAATGGCTCTGCAAGCACATCGGCCAACTCCTTTAGCACCGTCGGATGCAGTACATCCAGCGCCATGGACTTGTGTTCGTCCAGCTTTTCTAAATAGTCCCGAACTACTTCTTTCTCCACAGAGGGCTGGTCACCTCCTCCCCATACCGTGCTGCGGAGTGCAGCCGCCTGGGAGCTGACCTTGTCTGTGAAGACAGAGGCAAAAAAAGCATTGAGTACACTAGCTTTTTCCACATCCTCTGTCACTAGGTTCCCTCCCTCATTCAGCACGCTTTCTACAGGCACCTCTTCCCACCTCATCTCATATGGGGACCTTTAAATGTAGGGAATGGTGAGCAAGTCCTTCCACTGAAAATTAGTCAGATCAGGAGGCATTTTAAATGGGCCACAGTTAAAGTTTCAGGCCTCTCCCCAGCCACAGCTGTGTTCAGGAAGTCAGCCAGGTGGAAGGGGAAGCGGGCCCATGAGCACATAGAAAGAAGTCCCACCATCCCTGTTGTAGCTGCTGTGGGCTGCAAATCTTCAGCTGGAGAGGCTGGATGTCTGGAGGTCTATGACTAGCAGAATACAGGGCACAGGGAACTAATTTAAACGAGTGCTCCCCACCCCAGGCAGCTCTGTGATGTCCATAGCTTTCTGATCTGCCTGCTGCAGAGCCAGCATACCCAAGGCTTGCCATGTTCCCTTTCTTAATTTTGTGTAATGGATGAAAGCCAATATGGTGCAATAGATAAATACATGCAAACAGTGAGACAGAAGATCAGACATTCAGACTTAAGGCTTACCCAATTCTTTCACTTAGATACTGCAATGGAAAAAGGCACAAGTGTCCCTTGTAAAGGAACAGAATCAAAGTCGGTAAGCACAAAATGCAACCACCTCTAGAAAATAAACTGTTCAATATTTCCAGGTGCTAATCATTTCATGTTGTTTTTTAAATGAGGGTTTGGGGAGGCAATTCATTCATACTTCCACTAGCTTGCCTTTTAGAGATCTGTTCCTTCTCCCGTTAAATCGAATGTGTACATCAACTGGAAGAAGATCAGGCTCTGAGCTGGTGGTGTCAGAGTGCTGTCGAGGTGGCACTGATCTTGGAGCAGGCAGTGCTCCACATTGCTTAGCAGAACCCTATCTGGCTAGTCTGTGGTAGCGACACAGATGAGCTATGGAGACGGTCTCCTCCAATCTCTTTGTCCTCAAACAGTGCTGCAATACAGAGTATGTAAAAGATGGTAAAATGAGATCCTCAGGGATCTAACAAGCAGCTGGAAAAAAAAGAACACGAGGATTGCAAGGCTGATTTTCTTAAATAGATTTCGGTTTTTTAAAATATCTGTTGGTTACTGTTGCAAACCTGAGCTGTGCTTTTTCTTCATGATCGCAAGTGCACAGGGCTTCTCCCACTCTGCCTGTCTTTTCTGTTACTGCGTGCAGATAACAAAGTGAAATGTACAAGCTCTCTGAAGTGCTCACAAAGGCAGGATCCTTATACCTCAGTGCCACAATATGAGAACACAGCAGACAGACGCAGCTGAGTAAAGCATTCTATGCACACGAGTCCACAGTCTAAAATGTAATTGCTAGGTCAAACCTTTTGAGACAGCAGTGGCTTCAGCTCCGTTTCTCTGGTAACAATATTCATTTTTGAACACAGTTTGTAGCCAGTAGATTGGAATGGATTTGGCAGGGTAAAAACATGTTTCTAGTTTTTTACTTGATACGTAGGAACAGGTCTGAATTGTATAACTGTGAGCCAAATTCTGCAGTCCACCAAAACTTACATTTAAATATAATGCTTTAAATTGCATGCTGTCCCCTGGGTGTCAGTGTGAGTTTTGCTGGAGTAAGGACCACAGGATTTGGCCCTATGCATTTACACTTAAGATGAACCCAAGCTGCATGATGTAGATCTGAATCTATATGCAGAATCACCAAAGTCGGGTTTGTTCAATCTGGGGTTATCCAGAACTCCTTTCAAGAACGCCCATGTTTCAGTCTATCATGAGCTCTCAAATCTTGTACAAAATTCACCATTATAACTAGTACAGATAATAGGCTTAAAAGTAATTCTAAAAAATATGTTCCTGTGGCCTTCTGGTTAAGGTGTAAGACTAGGACTCTGGACCTGCAGGTTCAGTTCCCAGAACTGCCCCAAACTTCCTGTTTGACACAGGACAGGGTATGCTGTTTCTGCTTCCTAGTCTTTAAAATAGGGATGATGCTACTTCTCTACCTCACAAGGTGTTTTGCATACATATGTATGAGGTGCTCAGATACTACAGTGATGGGGGCCAAAAAAAAGAGAGTACATAGTCGATTTTAAAATAGACTAAAATATAGGCCCCAAACTTTACCCACTCTCATACATACAGGTCCAAAGGGAACCCAGCATAGCAGAACCAGTGTGGTTCCAGCAGTATGGGGGGAGGAGAGGCTACCAAGGCAGGGGGTCTGCACACTGCAGAACCTAGGTCCACAGGGTACCCTGGAATGGCCACGTACAGCAGCTCCACTGCACTATGTGGATAGTCCAGTTCTGCGAGGTGCTGTACATACATATGTTAAAATGGGGTCTGCTCCCAAAGAGTTTACAATCTAAATAGACAAGCCAGGCAAAGGGAAGGAGGCAGGAAGCGAGGCAGAGAGAGATTGAGGACCAGAATTTCAGAACCCCTTAAAACCCACAATTAAGTTCAGATTTTCAAAATAGCTCAGCTCCCATATAGGCACTCAACTAAGTGATTAGATTTTTCAAAAGGTCTTTTGAAAATCTGGCCATAAGTGTAACAGTGGGAGCTAAGCCCTTTTGAAAATCTGGCCCTTATTTAGGTGCCTAAATGAGAGTTGAGTCCTTTTGTAAACTTGATCCCACATGGCTTGCCAAAGCCCACACAGGAAGACTGTTGCAGTGCTGGGAGCGAACTAAGCACTCCTGAATCACATGTCACTGCCTTACCTGCAAGGCCTTCCTTCCTCTTCCCCTGGGGGAAGACATCAAGATTTGGCTTATGCCTAATAAGTGTTATATATTCTCATTGAAATACTGTAGTAGCAATTACTGCTTTAAAATTGTGGCTGAAATCTGACTGGGAAAATGTGCCATGACCTTGTGAAAATACAAATGTAAAACTGGAGGCACATTAAGCCAAGTTATGTTATAGAATATTTTTAAAAGAGAGCCGGGAACAACACGCTAAAGCAAACCTTAAAAACTTAAATAATTTAGTTTGAACTAGCTAAATAATTTATTCTAAAAAAATATGGTTTAAGGCTATAGGGTGCTTCAAGATTTTTCTCTGTGTCTTTGAGGGCTTTAAAAAGACCTAATGCTTCTCGAGTATCCTCTGCACCACAGATTGTAATACCTCAGGCTTGTCCATTTTATTTAAATTTTTCACTCAAAGTTGCTGGGGTTTTTTTACATTTATGAAGTTGGGTTTTCTAAATGAACACAAAGCCAGAGTAACCAAACATTTTTGTTATGCGATCCTGCAAAGTAATTAGGTACCAAGACAGCTCGCTAAACAGATGAATCTATTTTTTTAAAGCCAAAATGGACCATTATGATCATCTAGTCCAACCTTGTGCATAACTCCAGCCATAGAATTGAACTCAGTAACTCCTGAAGTGGAGGGAATTATTCTTCCCTACTAAATTTGTGAACGCTATTTAGACCAATAACTTGTGGTTGAGCCTGAGCATGTCATTTAGAAAGACTTCCCATCTCAATTTACAGATTATTTAAAGATGAGGCCTGCTTCCCCACACCAGCCCCTTGCATCGCTTCAGTTAGGCACAGGGTGATCACTTGTCCAGAATTGGGCAGGACAGTCCTGAAATGTAGAGTTCAAGTCCCGCTCCTGGGATGAATGACTCTGGAACAGCATTTGTCCTGGATTTCCTGCGGCACTGCTCCGCACCTGCTGTGTGCCTCCTCCTCTTCCCAGGGAGGGGAGGAAAGGAAGGGGGCTGAGGAGGGCCTTACTGCCATGAGGCTCCTCCCTGCTCCTCCTTTTTCCCCCTGAGGCATCACCCCCTGGCCAGGCTGGAAGCTGGTGCTGGGCCATGGTAAGAGCTGGCCAGGGAGCCCGAGCCGCTGTGGAGAGCCCTGGACCCTCCACCTACCCTGGGCGGGGTTCTGTGGGGTGGTGGGGAGGTGAGTCGGTGGCTTCTCTCAGGCACCCCGCCCAAGGCAGGTGGAGGGTCCGAGGCTCCCCACAGTGGCCCGGGCTCCCTGGCCAGCTCTTACCTCAGCCTGGCTCCAGCCTGGCCAGCGGGCAGGGCCTCAGGGGGAAAAGGAGGAGTAGGGGTTGGGGGCTTGTGGCAAGAAGAGAGGCCCCAGAGGGGGACGGGGCTCCTGCATGTGTCCTGCTTTTGCCTTTTGTAAAGGTGGTCATCCTAAGGCAGGCATGCAAATCAGTTACCACCTTGTGGTATATATGGCTTTGTACGTATTAGAAAGTGTGATGGTTCTGTCTCCCACATAGTGAATCTTTAAATGTGAGGAGTCTGTGTGTGTGTGCTGGGAGGCTGTGTTGTGAGGCTGTTCGAGAGGACAGAATTTTAGAGCCCTGGTTTTCAACCAGGGGTATGTGTACCCCTGGGGGTATGCAGAGGTCTTCCAGGGGCTACATCAACTCATCTAGATATTTGCCTAGTTTTACAACAGGCTACCTAAAAAGCACTAGCGGAGTCAGTACAAACTACAATTTCATACAGACAATGACTTGTTTATACTGCTCTATATACTATACACTGAAATGTAAGTACAATGTTTATATTCCAATTGATTTATTTTATAATTAGATGGTAAAAATGAGAAAGTATGCAATTCTTCAGGAAAGTGTGCTGTGACACTTTTGTATTTTTATGTCTGATTTTGTAAACACGTAGGTTATAAGTGAGGCATAACTTGGGGGTTATGCAAGACATATCAGATACCTGAAATGGGTACAGTTGTCTGGAAAGGTTGGGAGCCACTGTATTAGAGAACAGGAGATGCCATAGTTGTCCTTTTTCCCTCAGCTGGTTTCCATAGTCTGAAATAAGTAATCTAGCCTGAAAGTGCTCATTGTGCATAGGAAATAAAATACCCCTGTTTGTATTATAACTCTCCTGCTATTTCCCACATTCCCCATCAGTGTACAGCACCCCATTGTTTTTCCTTTGTGCTTTCACGGGATTCCTATTAACTAACCCACATCAACAAAAGGGAGAAACACATGCAGGTGACTGCACATTCTGCTGCCACTTCGCAGCCTTGTTGATGTGCGGAAGACCAGACATCGGAACATTTTTCTGCACTGCTGAGTACTGCGTTAGGCCACATCTGGAGTGCTGGAGGAAATCATGTAGCCCCCAGGCCAGACTTTGGGCACCTCAGATACAAACATGTTGCTTAGTAGCAGACGATGAACTAACAACGCTTCAATGATGCTAAATTAGATTTGGGGAGGCGGGGGTATGTAAGGTGTTGGGAAAAAATGTTCTTTGGGAGAATCAAAACAACAAAAATCCCAAACCTACCTATTAAGCTATCTTTATTTGCAATAGAGAGCATAGTTAATTGACACTCTGACTTTAAAACATAAATGTGTGTACTGCATACAGTGGGCCTGATCCTGCTGTCACACCAGTTTGACACTGGGGCAATGCCATTTACTTAGTGGAGTTACTCCTGATGTACCCTGATTGTGAGTAAGATAACTATCAGGACCAATATCTTTCCAAGTCACCCTTCCTGCTTCCTGTGGGAATTACTCATGGGAGTAACTTTTCACTGATGTGAGAAAGCAAGTCAGAATCTGACCTCATTGGGTCTGTAGTGGTAAGTGTGTCATCACAGCTCCCGTGTTTGTCTATTTTATGACATGAACAAACTGAAATTCATTAAAATATATTTCTCTTCTAGGGAGACCACAGTTTTAAAACCTGTCTTTCATATGTCATGAAATAGGCCAAACAGCATCAAAAAATATAGCATAACATTTTTTCTCTTAAGTTCCTCAATTATTTTTCATTATCTGTTTAGATCTCTACACTCCCGTGAAGTGTTCTGCACTGAGCACGAACTGTGCCTGTAAAAATTAATGCATATATAAACTCAACAAAATAAAGTCTAACCACAACATTTGATAAATGTGTGCCTAAACAGAGTAACCTTGTTTCTACAATTCTTGGTTTCACTCTCTCCTTTTCCCCAATTCCTGGGCTATGTTAGGGCTTCTCTGTCTTTGAAGACTATTATTTAGATTCTGAGCTCTTTAGAGCAAGGACCTGTCCTTAGGGTTGCCAACTGTCTAATCGCACAAACCCCAAAACCCTTGCCCTGCCCCCTTCCCCAAGGCCACGCCCCTGCCCTGCCCCTTCTCCGAGGCCCTGTCCCCCGCTCACTCCGGCCCCCTGTCCCTCCGTCGCTCGCTCTCCCCCACCCCTTACTCGTTTCCACCAGGCTGGAGCAGGAGGATGGGTTGTGGGTTCTGGGCTGGGGAGTGGCTGCTCCGGGCTCAGCCTTGGGCAGGGGGTTGGGATGTGGGAGGGGGTTCGGGGTGCAGGCTCTGGGAGGGAGGTTCAGTGTGGGAGGGGGCTCAGCGCTGTGGCATGGGGTTGGGGTGCAGGAGGAGGTTCGGAGTGCAGGCTCTGGCCAGGCGGCACTTATCTTGGGTGGCTTCAGTAGCCTCTGGGAGATTGAGCCCGATTCCGGAAGACTCCCGGCCAAACCGGGAGAGTTGGCAACCCTACCTGTCGTTAGTAGATCAGATTCTCTTCCCTGATGTGGTTTCTTTACTCTGCTCTGGCAGAACAAGGGGCTGTAAACTGGCTGGATCACCTCAGCTGAGGAATCACTCAATATGTGTTGCTTTAAGGTATCCTTGAATATCTTAGAACTGGCCCCAGAAACAGTGTCTCCCAGTTGGCTCTTTTTCATGGCTGCCCTGCTGTACCCAGCAAGGTACTGGCCACAACAGAGATCTGTGCTCCTGTGTGTTTTCTTTATAGCACTTAGGACACTTGTGGGTATTATTAAATAATAATAATTTGTGAAAATGACACCCATTATTTGACACTTTCACCCCATTAGGTTTCATATAATCACCCACAAGAGAGATGGTTTATTTAAAAAAAGTTCTAGCATTACCTAGCCAGGCTTTTAAAATCCTTGTGATTTCTTTTGCTCTCTCTCAATTTGATTTCTGCTTAACGGGAATGATTGGTATGGCGCACGCTCTAGTTTCACAGCCACTTCCAGTTGTGGGCAGAGTTTTTCCAAAGCTGTTCTGCTCTTGCTGCACAGAATTAGGGTTGCCAACCCTCCAGGATTGTCCTGTAGTCTCCAGGAATTAAAGATTAATCTCTAATTAAAGATTATGTCATGTGATGAATCTCCAGGAATTCGTCCAACCAAAGTTGGCAACCATACACAAAATATATTGGAAATATTGCTATTTTCTACTTGTTGCTTTCTCTCCCTGTAACGTAGTGGGTGGCATGATCCATCCTCCCTTCCACCTGATTAAAAAATGCTGACTTGCTGCACATGTATGCTACCACATCTCCCATGACCTTCTCCCCTTGCCCAATGACAAGTGAACCCTGGCCCCCTTCCGCACTAATATCCTTCCGATTACTTTTGTCCACAAGATAAGTGCACTTGACCTGACCCCATTCTCTCATATTTCTCAACCTTCATAATTCATAATTCCATATCAACAGCTCTCTTTCTGGTCTTTGGTAATCACCATCACATATATGATTATGCCTTTATCCATATATATCTTAAGGCTGTACTTTGATTTTTCAATTCTGAAAACAGAAATGTTGTGGAGGGGCATCAACTTATGGCAGTTTTGTGTCCGTAACTCACTGTAGTTTCACTGAAAAGCTATATTAACAACAGCGCTATGCTCCTGCCAAACAGACAGTCTATATTATGGATTTGAGGATTGCTGCAGTCACAGCTCAATTTCATACTAGGATTTCTTTCCTCGAGAGCTTTTGGGAATATATATAACCTTTTGTTTGTTTTCAATATTTGCTCTTCCTTTCAAAGATCATCTGAGGCTAGATCCTAGCATAGGAGAAACCAAACAGAATGAGATCTTTTGTTGATATACAGACTAGACAATGATGGGGTCTGATATGGCAGTGGGGTACAAATCACACTCCATTATATGATACTGTTGATGGCATGTATTTATATTCCTCTGTTAATCTTCCTTTCATTTAAAATAAAAATCAAAGGTAATGAAAGGTGCCAGATTTACAGGCAAGATTTTCAAAAATGGGTACCTCAAACTAAGCTGCTACATTTACAGTTAGGCTCCTAAATCAGTACCTGAGCACCGGCAGTTTCCATTGTCTGGAGATGAGGATGCTCTGTACTTTTGAAAAACGTGCCTAACTTTAGGCGCCTATTTTTGAAAATCATGGCTGTTCAAGACTGAAACCCTCCATTTGGGCACAAAGCAGGTACAGCACATGCAGCGGCAGCATTGTGTTTCCTTCACTGGCTTGAGATCAGGCGCTCAGGTGCTGGCCTCTTTGCTGAGACAGCCAATCAGACATTAATTATAATGACAATTGTGATGGTGGCATTTTGATGTTTAGTAGTAAGGACACTGAGATGATCAATTCCTTTCACAAGGCCATGAATGTCTGTGAGACGGGACTGATTTCTGATCATTAGCAATCAGGGCCAGTTTCATACCCCTGACCTAGAGGTGAAAGGTTCTTTGTTCTGTTATCAATCCCAAGAGCCACTGCATCTCTAATTTTTCATATTTTGATGCTTCAAAAGAACCTGGTGCAATGTAGTATCTAGCAAAAACAATGTGCTCTACTGTATACAAAATCAGTCATCTGCGAGAAGTGGTGATTGCATTATACTACATAACAGAACTTACTGTGCCCTCCACTTGGTATCATGATGACCTTGTTATTGTTTTAGCAGCAGGGTAGGATGTGGAAATTACAAAGGTATAGCTTGTGTTAGAAGCATATTATGCACATAAGGAAACTATTTGTGATCATAACACGTTCCCCTTTTTAAAAATCAAATCAGCAGTTTTACATAGAGGGAAGGCAAAGATATTTGATTCTGGCATCTCCTATTGAGCTGTGGCATTGACTTGGAAGGTAGCGGTCACATTTTGATGCAGAAGTAGCTGGGGCAGATCAAATATATTCCCATGGGTTGTTCTGGTTGAGCATGCTGGAGCACTCTCACAGAGAGAGCATAGCTATGTGTGTGTGTTTTTGGCGAGGGACAAAAGATTGACCACATATTTGATGATTGGCTGGGGAGCTGTTCTTTCGCCCCAAGGGATCCAGAAGGTGAGGCTTGAATTTATGAACAAATGTGGGTCCCATCCCCATTATGGCTGCTGGGGATGCCCCTGGAAACACAATGATATGACATAAACCAGATAATCAAGCTACAGGGAGCCAGTTCTTGTTTTGAGTCTGAAGGCAAATTGGCCACAACTTCTGTGCCCTTGTAAGCTTCCAAGAGCAATTTTTGGGGGAAGAGATTAAAAGGGGAAATTTAAATCATGTATTATTGGTGGAGATTGACTGGCTGAGAGAACACAGTTCAAGTGGTTGAGGGTTTTATGGCTGGAGAAGGAAGGTAATTCAAAGAAATCGACCCAAGTCTCTTCCCCACCCTTCTGCTTTGAGATATTTCACTGGAGCATAGCTCAGTCTCAGACAGGGTAGGAAAAGGGAAGACCATCAAAGAGGAGGTTAGCAGCCACAGCCATAGTTTTCTGCTGCCAGACTCTGCAGGGTCTGTAACCTAGCCAAGTTTCTATTAGAGGGGTAAGATGTTGCCTCATCCTCTGCTGTTTGTATGTCCAATGACCTTGTGCTGCTGTTCTGTACAGTCAAAGACAGGTAAAGAATACCATGGATAAGTATGGAATGGCAATCTGAGGTACTAGTGATGCTGGAAAACAACGTCACTACCATCCCATCCTTCTACTCCTCCATTCGACAAACTGTTAAAAGACCAACCATTAAATCCATTACATTTACTCAGTGATTGGAATCTTACATTTTCTTTAAAAGATACAAATAGCAATTGATCTGATTAATACATTGCACCATAATGCAATTTTCTTTTACTAACAAGTCAATTTGAAATTCAGAATAAGTCCTTGAGACGCATATTTTATTGCACAACCAAGGAGTCTACAGACACAGTATAACAACTAACAGATACAGAAAGTTGCACTTCCTTAACAGTGTAACACTAAAAATAGCAGCAGCTGTACTCATCTGTCATCAGCCATAAATCAATAAGAATGTGCTGCAATACAGTCTATTGATTTAGTGCAATTAGAGTAAAACAGGTCTATTTTGGGCGGACCCAGAGTCTGAGAAGAGCAATACTTTTGTCTGTTGTTTACCCTTGTAACATAGGACTTGCTCACTTCTGGTTACATCAGAAACATATTCTTTATTTTGCTTATATTTCTGTCTTTTGAGTGGGTAAGAGGAGGAGGGGGAGAGAAAAGAAGCCTGGCTATTTCCCGGTGAAGTCTGCTTTTTAGAGAGTCATTGACAATGAAGTCTTCATTTAAAGTGTAGCACTGGCCATTTTAAAACAAGTGTAAGTAGGCAGGGCTAGGAAAATCATATTTACTAGTTTTATGGAAACAATTGAAACGTGGCTTAAAGGTAGATGTGCCTGATTGCATGTATATTCATCTAACTGAAAATAAAAAATAAATAAAATTAAATTTAAAAAATGAGAGAGAGCTACTGACACCATGTGGAACAATTGGAAAACGCTCTATTTAGAAACAGTTCTGCTTCCTACTCAGTTACTCTTTCTTTCACCTTCATTCATTGTTATTGGGGGTTGCATTAAAATGGGGGTATTTTTAAGGTGAAAATTATGCTAGGGGCATGTCCATCTCAAAAGGCAGTCCAATTGGTATGGTTTCATAGTACTAGAAGGGGTGGGTTTAAGCAAGAGAGAGCCAATCCTGGGATGATCTTCCCCCACCCTTCTGCGTTGAGATATTTCACAGGAATTAGAGCTGAGTGTCATGGGACTCTGTCCACAGCTGTACAGAGCATGTTTGGAGGAAGAAGGAGATGGAGATATTGTTAGTGAATCTGCAACTATGCACATGTGAGCATGGAGCAAATCTGTGGGAGCTCTGTGTCCTGCAGGGAGGGAAGAGAGGATCCTTTCCCTTACTGAGCACTGCAGCTCAAATCTCAGGCTTTGCTCAGGAGAGAGAGGAGTTGACTTTAAGAGTATATCAGCTTCTGCAGGTTAATGCCTCACCTAATGTAATAATAATCTGTGCCATCATAACCATTTAGCTCAGGATCCTACATGGCCATCACAAACAGAGGATTGTGATTACTTAAAATGAAGAATGAGCTACGCAAGGACAAGGGGCGGGGGCTCTTAAGAAACAAAACTTGCTTTCACACAAATGTTCCTAGTGATAAAAATGCCCCATAGTAATTAATTACGTGGGACAAGAAACACCAAAGTATGACTCAAAATTGCTATTGTCTCAAAATAGGATGTTCTACAATGTACTGAGACATCAGTGGCTTTCTAATGCTGCAGTATCTCACAACAAGGGTTCCACATAGTTGTCATAAGTAAAACTTTTCTTCCTTCTCTTATTGAATGATGTGCTTAATGGTTTCATGCTGTACCATCTTTGAGTTGACTTTTGAAAGAATTCTTAAGACACTTTAGTCAAGCCCAGAAAGGAAAAACCGCATTAAAAGGTCTTTGACTTTATTTATTCAATTTTTTCTTCTGGCATTAAGAAGAGTGAAGTGCTTTCGCTTTGCTCCAGTAAATTGAAGGCATGCATGAAAAATGGCTTTCTTTCAGGTTACATGTAATTATTTTAAATTGTCAGTGTTCATTATTAAGTTATTTGATAATTAAAGTGACCCATTGGGGCCTTTTAGTTTTCTGTCAGTAGCAAGCCTCTGAATTGCTTGATTTTTATCCTACAAGTTTTGCTTATTGCATTCCTACATGCTCCTATTTATCATTTAAATTAATAATTCTTAAGGTACCTGTACTGAGTTCTTAATTAATTAAAAACAAAAATACTATCATAATATTAAGCACCAAACAAAGCAACAGAACGGTTCCCTATTTTCAGCATTGTAACAAAGTCTAATTTCCAGTAACACGGTTTTTTAAATGGAAAGTCTATTTGCTGCACTACACAATTATTACAAAACAAAACCCACTTCCCAATAAGGGAACTGGATGCCTCTTATGGAGTCTTTTATCTCTGTGTCACCAGTTCAAACATAACCTAACTAAACCTAGTGATCAAAGTTGTTACCAACTCACAATGTGTCACAACTTACAGTGCAGTCATGCAACTAGTAACCACACAGATTATCAGTATCATACATGAACTGTCTGTGCGGTTCTTAAGGTCAGATCAATTCCTATTGATTTAAATGGGAGTCTTTCCATTGTATTTAATGGGAGTTAGTTTAGGCCTTTTGTGGACAAGGGTCCTCATCATATAACTATTACCACAAGTGTCTCTAATGGACAATATTGTCGTAGTCCCAACTGACTGAATGAAACATTAAGACTGAAGTAACATCTCGCTTTTAGAGGTGATCCCTTAGTAACACAGATGTGACATACTGCCAGACTGATGTGGGGGCACTTGCAATACCTGTTGTGACCAGGATCGCGGGGAGGGGAACATGCTGAGATTGCTCAGTTAGAGCAAACTGCAAATAATGAGGCAGGCAGTCCCCAAAAGTGGTGGTCATTCTAATTCTTAGATTCACCAAGCCAGCAACAACACAGCTTCTACAATACCTTACTGGTTACCCAGAAGCCAAAACACAGTTCTGTTAAAGCAACCCAGCCTTGAGCGCCAACCCAGACAGCCAAGTCAAATATGATGAGGATTACTGAAAATCTTGTTCATCATATGAAAAATTCTACCAATCCCAAAGGGTCAGACACATTACCCACCAAGTTAATGAATATTTCAGATCTTACCCAAATACACGCTTCCTCCAATTCTTATTAACTAAAATAAAATTTATTTTAAAAAAGAGAGCGCATATTGGTTAACAGATAACATACATACAGGTATGAATACAGTTCTTAGGTCAGTTTCATATTAGAGATGGTGAGCCTTAGAGTTGCAAAGAGTCCTTTCCAGAATCAGTTCATCAGGTTATAGTCCAATGTCCAAATATCCAATATCAATGTGGTCTGGAATGGAACTGGAGAACTCAGTCTTGCAACTCAAACTTCCCCTGACGAAGCTAAAGCAGATCTGAGATAAAAAGGATCAGGGCCCAAGAGTTTTTATAGACCCCTGGCAAACTATTGCCAGCCTTCTGACAGCAGGAGTTCCTTGGGTGAATAGTATCTTTGAAGTAACCTCCTATTTCCTAAGAATCACCGGTAATTAGCTACATGGATTAACATAAGGAATTGCCTATCTCCCATCCAATTACAGGTAGTTTGCTACCTACTTCCAAGAGAAATTAAGACAATTATCATCACCACATTCACAGTTCATTTAAATGTTAACATTTCCTTCTAATCTCTGAATTAACAGAATACAACGCTAGACAGGAACTGTTTGGTTACATTGTCAACCTCTAACAATATATATGTAAACACACAAAACCCACAGCCATTATCTACTAATACTAATAAAGGTTGAATCTGGGTCAATTAGCTTGCTAGTTGTGTAACCCTTTCTAGCCTTGTGTCACACCTGTGCTTCACCTATTTGTTGCCCATTTTGATCCTGGTCCTCTAATTGCTTTTCTGCAGCGGAACTCTGTGCCTAAACTGAGTGCCCCGTTTAAGTCATGGGACTCCTCACAGGTGAAGAGTTTTGCCTACATGGGAGCAGTTGCAGAACCGCAGCCTTTGGGAGAAAGCAGAGGACTTCGTTCTCTGGCCCTTTCAGTCCAACATCTTTCCTGACTATCGTGTGCATGCAGCATCTCAGATGCTATGGAGATGGGTGCCAGTGCTCCATCTGTGTAGAGAGTAACTGATGTTGAAACTTTAGTACCGGCACTGTTCTTCTTTAGATCATATTTCTAAACATACTGTGCTCTAACTTCCTTGGTCTTTTTAGGAGAGGTGTTTTGTAACAGAGCTCAGTATGGTGTCTGATGAGATCCAAACAAAGGGACTTATCCTTCAAATCCTTGCTCCCAGGAATAGACCCTGCTTGTGCAAGCAGTCCCACTGAAGTGAACAGGCAGACATCTGCGCATCTGCAGCTCTCATTGACTTCAGCGGAGGTTGCAGATGTTCAGTAAGTGCTATGCATGTCTCACAGTTTGGTCATGAGAATGAGGATTTGGTCTCGTGAATGAGAATTTGCAGGAGCAAAAATCAGGAGATGAACTACCTTTATCTTTACACTAAACTAAAGCAATACAGTTATAATCAGTTAATCCATACAGTAATTTTTAAATGACTGCCCCATTTCTAGGCAGATCCATCCAAATCTTCTGGACAGGTGATTACTCTATTGCTGAATCCACCATATATTTACCCTCTGTAGATAAGCAGAGAACCTGAGTTTGCTGAGTTGCCATTTAGCCTTCATAAATATAAATAGAAAAAATATGCTTATCTTACCTTGT
The DNA here is from genome assembly GCA_037349315.1 of Chelydra serpentina. NCBI lineage: Eukaryota > Metazoa > Chordata > Testudines > Chelydridae > Chelydra > Chelydra serpentina. Next base: position 20,942,016 of record JBAIAC010000008.1, read on the forward strand.
AGTTCATTGTCCAGAATATTGCCTATTATTGCCCCTGCCTATCTGAAAGATCCTAAACTTCCCATTTTCAGACAGATAATTCTGCTACGTTATATACCACTGTATTTTCATAGCTCTATTAAAATACTTACTTAAGCTGATCTGGCAAATTATGCTGCTTTTGTGACTGGTTCATTATCCCATTTATATCATTTAATATATACAGTATTTGAATACCGACATAAATATTTCCCTAACACCAATACTAAAGGTGGAAGAGAGGTTTGTTTGGTTTTTCACTTGGATTTCTATTTAAAAATGTAGGTAAGAATAAGTAGATATTGTTTATGGTTTCATTCTGCAATCTGCTTTAATTATTATGATTTATTATTTTATCAAATAAACATGATGTATGAAAGATTCATAAATCTCCTGGTTTGTTTATTTTACTCAGTGTAGATGGAAGATAGAGATATATTTGAATAGAACATCTGCAGATTAATAAAAAATAGTCAATGTGGAATTAGTAAAGGGCCTAATCCAAAGACCGGTGAAGTCAATCGGAGCCTTTCTATTTACTCCACTGGGCTTTGGATTAGGCCTCAAAGCCATTCTTAGAGCCACGGTGACATCTAGCTTTTACCATTGCTGAAAATCATGTGTATCATTATAAAAAAGAATATGATAAAATACGGCAGTTCTTCTGTTATAAACTTCTTCAAGGGCAATATTTCACATAATGTAACTTAATGTTCAAGGTACATTAAACTAAATATCAATGTGTAATTTAAGGAAGATAATTGTTTTGTCTTCAAAAAATACTTAAGGGGCAGTTTTTCCCTTCTCCGTCTGCCATTGAGTATTTTATACTACAAGCTCAAGTAACTTTGCAATGTAAGAGGATTGATGGTTTGATGGCCATGCTGCTGCTAGTACTCCTTCTGCTTAAGAAGAGCAGGTTTGGTGGGAGGGAGACAGTGTCTCATCATGGCTTAACCCTGCTGGGATCACATCATATTGGTTACATAAATATGGGTGGGGGGCTAGGAGTAGACCTGTCAGGGTCCATGGAAGTCTGGTTTCTTCAAAAGCAAATCATCATAGAAAATCTCCCCCCATCCCATCTCACAGGGCAGTAGCCTCACAACCTCCCATCCAATACCCCTCCCCACTGCAACTGGGAACCAGTGGCCCCTTCTTTTAGCATCTTTGGAGAGTACCAGTTGGCTTCTCTGTCTGTCTTGTACCATCCCTATCCATTCAACTGGTCCAAGCCAGAGCTACAGAAGAAGGTAGTGCCTATAAAGCTTAGCACACAGTTGCAATCATGCAAAGCATTGCTAGGCACAGCTCTAGTTTAAATTCATACAGGTCTTCCAAGGAGTTATGTAAGAACTCAGCTACTCTCTTACCATTAGAAGTGGTCATTCCAGGACAGGTCAGGGTTCAAGCACATTGCTTGGGCAGTGGTGGGAAGCATTTGCTGCTCCTGCCCAGGTTATAACTGGTCTGAAGACACAGGACTTCCACACGTTTCATAAATAAATATTTTTACAATACACTAGAGACATGGGTAAAAGCTTTGTTCATAGTCTCCATCCTCTATCTCAGTGGTTCTCCCAGGCCCCTTGGGGGTCCATGAGCAGATTTCAGGGAGGGCGCCTAGCAAGGGCAGCATTAGACTTGCTGGGGCCCAGGACAGAGAGCCGAAGCCCCGCCACCTGGGGTTGAAGCCGAAGCCTGAGCAATGTAGCTTCATGGGGGGCACCTGTGACATGAGGCCTCAGGCAGTTGCCCTGCTTGCCACCCCCTAACGCCAACCCTGGCTTTTATATCCAGAAAACCAGATATTGTGGCACAGGTGGGCTGTGGACTTTTTATAGCATGTTGGGGGATCCTCAGAAACAAAAAGGTTGAGAACCCCCGCTCTACCTAATTGATGTACAGACACCACACACAGCCCTTACTCCTGCACCCAACATTTCTCATGACTAACCGGCACTGGGTATGTCTACACAGCAGCTGAGAGGTGTAATTTTCAGGTAGACATCCACATGCTAGCTCTGGTCAAGCTAGTGCCTCTAGCGGTGTGGCTGCAGCAGCCTGGGTGGTGGCTCGGGCTAACCACCCAAGCATGTACCCAGGGGGGTAAGGTGGGATCATACTCGGGTGGGTAGTCTGAGCCACTACCCATGCCATTGCAGCCACACTGCTGTTTTTAGGTGCTAGCTTGAGACAGCTAGTTCGTGTATGTCCATGCACTAGAAATTACAACTCTCAGCTGCTGCATAGACATATCCACTGCTGAGGAGAGACCCTGATGCCATAAAGTGTTGAGAACAGTGAAGAGGAAGCATGTATATTTATCAAGCCATTCCTACACCTATCCAATGGTATCAGCATCTCATCGTGATCCTCGCTGAATCTAAAACACATTTGAAAACAAAAATAGGCAAATTACTGTAGAAAAAAATGGGCTTGAAAGGTGTCTGCACATTTACTTTCATTAGCAACTGTTCTCTAAGCACACTGAATAGTAATGTGAAAACTTACTGATCTGCATTAGCACCTTCAGTTAGGATAATTGCAGGTATTTGGGTTTAACGGAGCATTTATTAATTAACCAAAAAATGAATGTGATTATTGATATTGGCTTTTGCGCTGTTCGCTTAAGTGTACTGATGCTAAATGAGTAAATTCTGAAATGTAAATGAAAACATTAAGGCCTCTTTCTCTTGGTTCTAATTAATGTAACTTCATTATTTTAAAACAACTATGGCCATAATTTTCAGACTTAGAAACCACTGACGTCAATGGGACATAAACACCTTTCAAAACTCAGCCAGCTTTAATATACGTCCCTGCATAGACATTTAGATGTTTCGCTTTAGGTACCTCCATTTGAAAATGTAGGTCTATATTTAGGTACAAGCCATGTTATTGTCACATACTGATAAAATCTTGGAGGCTAACTTCTAAACACTTCTAAATATCAGGCCCAAGGCGTCTTGATTTGGCACCCAAATATTGAAGCACCTGAAATTAGTGACTTTTGAAAATGGTAGCCTTAATTGATATTGAATTCAATAATAATAATTGAATCATTTAGGTTAGTCAGTTGCATACTAACTATATACAGTATTTAGACCCTGGTCCTGCAAACACTTCTGTAAATGAATAGTTCTATGGAGAGCTACTCTCATGTCTACAGTTAATCGTGCACATAAATGTATCCTGATAGGGGCCTCAATCGGTGAGTCAGTAATAAAATAAAAAATATGCCAGAGAAGTGCAATTATTTTTTTCATTGTTAGAGCACTTTAAAGGGTATTAATTCATATTTTCAAACGACTGATCCAATTGATACAAACATGTTTACTTAGTAAATAATTAACTTGATGAGAAGTTGTGTTTATCCTATGTTAAACTGGACCGTGCAACCTTTTATGTACTTGAAGACTGTTATCATTGTCCCCCCTCAGTCTTCTCTTCTCCAGACTCAGTAAATCCAATTTTTTCATTCTTTCCTTGTAGGTCATGTTTTATAGACCTTTACTCATTTTTGTTGCTATCCTCTGGACTTTCTCCAATTTGTCCACATCTTTCTTGAATGGTGATTACCAGAACCGGACACATTACTCCAGTAGGATTTAGCATGAGAAATTTCTGGACAATGCTGCCATCCATAGGAAACTGGTGACATGCCACAATTAAGCCCTTCTAGAATTGGGAGAACACATAGGTGGCTTTAAGACATCGCAGCTCCTGCTTCCTCAGGACTGTGAGTTCGGTTTTGCACCTCTTTGACTCAGGACAATAGTGCAAGAGACTGGGCATTACTAATGAGAACAAGAAGAGAGAAGAGATTGCTTTTAAGGTGGATTTTAAGGAGAAGGAGGGCAGTTGGTAGATGAAGACAGGGAGCTTGGTTCATGTGAAAGAGGCCTCAGGATGGAAGGGGTGGAGAAGCGGGAAATGAGTGAAAAGATGGACTGAGGAGCCATATAATGTATGTCCTTAGAGATGAGGCCAAGAAGCTACAATTTGATGCTGTGAGAAGCCACTGGAGTGATGCAAGGAGGGGGTAGATGTTGATGTGTCACAGAGGAATTTAGGGGAGAGGATATAATTGTCACACAGTATGAGAAGGATGTAATTACCAAGGACAGCGAGGAATTATTTATGGCAGCATAGTAATTGGGGAAGTTTAACACTGGAAATCAGGACAAACTTGCTGGCAGTGAGGTATATTAGGCTGTGAGCTAAACTCCCAAGGGAAATGATGGAAATCCCTAGACTAGACACTGTGACTAATAAATGTAAATTAGGGAACAGTGCCACATTGCCAATAGGAAAGAGAGTTTTGTTTCCAACCGTGTAATAATAATGTACCCTACAGCACAAATTCAAACTGCTGCCCCTAACTTAGAAATGTCTCTCTTTCCCCTTTGCCCTAACTCCCCCAAAATATCCATCATCACTCCACACATTTTCCCGGTGGCTCCATCCTTCCACAGATAAATTATTAGTTCTTTGGCATCAGTCACAAAGCAGAATCCCTGGATGGGTGGTTTTCCAGAGATCTTGCTGCATTGGTGACCAACAGCTGACTCGTGTATGGGCATCTGCTTGCACATATGTCTGGTCAGGAGCCAAGACTGGAGCTGGAAATGGTGGGAGCATGAAGGCAGCTTTTAAGAAACCATTAGCTACTTGTCAGCACTAGAAATGCTTATGGCAAGGAGCAAAGCTTTTACAGCTTTACCTGAAGTTTGTTGCTTCTTTCACCCACCCACCGTCCCTCCACTTCATCAGTGGGCCAATCAGAGAAAGAGGGAGGGGCTGCTCGGAGTGCTTTTTTTTTTTTACAAATTTCAGTTGCTGTTCTCCTTGCTGCGCAGTGTCAGCATCTGCAGGATCATCTAGATTTATTGATCACCAGGGTCACCTAGACTTACTGATCACCCAGAAATGCAGGGAGTTACGCCAGTCAGTGAAAGGGACTATGTGGAACTGAATTTAAATTAATGTATAGCAAGCCCAGATATTAATACCTTTAAAATTAGACTGGATAAGAGGTTTAACTGAGGATATAATATTATTGTGTTAAAAAGGTACACACATTTGCGCTTTAATTTAATTTGCTTTAATCTAGACATTCCATACAGTGAGTGAATGGCACATACCTGAGAAAGCTGACTTGCTTAGTGTTTTTATATCTTCATAAATATCCACAAATGGGGTGAGATGGTTTGGAGTAAAGTAATGTTGTTATGAACTGAGTCTCCAATGAATGATCCCTCTCTTAGCAGAGCTACTGATAACGCCATCGTGTAGACCCCTGATATGGCAAACACCTATTTGAGTGAAAGATATTTAGTGAATTGGAGAAGCCATTGTCAGCTGACAATTTCCAAACATTTGACATAACCTTTGCATTTAGCATTAGTAACTGCTGCAACTCAGTCCCTTTACATGCTTTATCCTGTTTTCTAAAGCTGCACTGCAGATCTTCATTAAGACTGAATACAGAAAGGCAATGATATTTCACTCATTATTTTCTCCCCATTTCCCCCTTTTCCTTTTATCGACTCTCTCTCCCCCGTTCTCACAGTGGGGGCTAACGAGGAGCCCTGCATTGTAAGCATTTGTAGAATAGGCCTTGTCAGGGCTGACCGTGCAGTGCTTAAATTAATTGGAAGTCATTCATGGTTAGCCTTTTGAAGAGCTGGTTAAGGCAATTTGCGAAGCTCAGGGTTATTATACAGGGCAAAACACAGTGACGTAATTGTAATGGGAAATACAAAGATTGCAGAAGGGAAGGAAGCTTTCATACGTTTAAAAGGACACAGCTTTCAGTGTAAGAGCTCCGTGACTTGAAACATTTAAAACCCTTATTAATTAAATTCACATTTAGACCTATGAGGTTATTTTAAAAAGATTTTATTAGAGTCACTGTTGTAGTTTTGAGAGTAGAGTGTTAGGGTGCTTGGCTGCTCAGGATTATTATTTTTTGTTTGTTTTAAATTTTACAGGTGGGAAATGATAAATAAAATAGCAATATTTAGCTCTTATAAAGCATTTTTCATTCTTAGATCTTAAATCAATTTACAAAGGAAAGTCCCCATTTTACAGATCAGGAAGCGGAGATGGAGAGGTGGAGTAAATCAGTGTTATACAATAGGTCAGCAGCAGAACCGGGAAGAGAACCCTGTCTCCTAACCACGCTCCTTTCATGGTCTTAAGTCTTGGATGTTTTCCAAACTATCCAATACTCTAGACATGATTAGAAGTGCACAACAGTTTGGGGCTGATCCAGCAGGGTGCTTGAACACTCTCAGTACCCATTGACTTCAGTAGGAGTTGAGACCACTCAGCACTTCCGTTTGTGCTCTTCTGTTTATAATCTGGGAGTGAGTCAGACAGTGTTCCAGTGACGATAAATGAACCTGATTAAATATTTGACACCAAATATAGAACTGTGGCAGGGAAGTTAAAAATGAGTAGAAAGAAGGGCTGCATAGTCTCGAAGGATGCTTGGTGTTCGTTCATTTCATAGAAGCAAAGTAATTTGGTTCTTGAGGTCATGAGGAGCGTTACAGAAATGTTTTTAACTCACTTCCCCACTGAAAATCAACCTGGCAATGCATGTATTTAGCTTTCTGGCCCCAGGATACCCTCTGAGCTTTATGCAGTTTAGTTGTACATGCCTCGAACTTTAAAGGTGAACTGAACGATTTGGCTGCCAACACCTTGACTTTAGGGTTCTGCAGTTCCTCTGCTACAATTGCCAACTGGGTAACAACATAGAGCTGTGAACAAAACCCAGGCTGAGGCAGGTAAGTAGAAGAGGAAATGATTAGTAACTATTTTGTAATTAAATATATTGTCATTAGTGCATTTTTAAGCTACATCATCATTGATTTTGGATCTTAAACTATTTTCTTTATTTGAGTGTATTTTTTACAACACATTTTGTTCACCTGCTAGAACTTGTATTTCAATTTTCTGGCTGTGTGTGACTGTTTTATTGCCTCTCCTTTGATTAACATAGTCATATTATTTGCTTTTCAGTGATTCCCAAGAATGTACATCTATACTGGGGCATAAGAGAGAGAGAGACAGTTTCATTGTTTGTATAGGTTTAATAAACATAGGTTTTATTCTGTACAACAGAAAAAAGTATTTGTTCAATCTGAAATATTTACTGCGGAGGAGTGTGACTTTGAATCCTTGTTGAGATTGCTTTTTGTAACACTTTTTGCTTAGATACAGTCCATGTTGAAATACACAACAAATGTGTACTATGACCACTAAGAAAGAACTGTGAAGCCGGTCATCAGCACCTCTTTGTTTTGGGTGAAAAATCAGTAGCAAATAAAGTCCCCGTCCTACAAGGATCTGTGCATGTGTTTTAACTTTATGCACAATGAGCAACATCATTGAAATAAATGGGGCTACTCACAATAAGCAAAGTTAAGCATATGTGTACGTCTTCCCAGAGTGAGGACCTAAGTTCCTATTGCAATGCGTGAGAGACAGCCCATATCAATTAACAATGTAGAAACAGGATTTTCCATAGGGACCAGACTGAATCCATACGGAGTAATTTGCTTGTGACTTCACAGGAAGGAGAATACCACCACCACAATGCACGTCGTCAAAGGTACAATTGGCATACGTGAGGAGTTGAATACTCTTTTGATCCCTCTGTGTGATAAATTTACACCTTCTAGCGTGTGATTTGGTGACCCATTGTAGATTGCATAACCACAATGTTTATCAACAGCCATTAAAATCATCCAGTCCTTTTTTAATAGCAAGCTCAGTTTTTGTTTCTAATGTACTGTGGTCATTTCACAGGTGGATGGTAGCAGCCACTATAGTTAAGGTTTATGCCCAACCTCCATTTTTAACCCCTCTGCCCAACAGAAACAATTACTCAACTTTCCCAGGCAAATTGCTTTAGGATGTGAAATTTTCAATTCCTGGTCTTTGCTGAAAAAGTGTTTGTTTGCTTGTTTGTTGGGGGTGGGGGATGTTGAGTGAAATTGGTACAGTCAATTTAGCATTATTTCATGTAAAAATGTATATTTTCCCCTGCACCCTGGTAAGAAATTTCACACCCTTTATAATGCAAGAAAAATGAAAGCTGGAAACATTAGACTTGGTTTGTTCTGCAGAGCTCATTAAAACTTAAATCAGCAAAATCTGATGAAAATCAATGTAGTAGTTTTAAATTGACCAATTTCTGAAAGATTCCATCTGCTTTTATTGAACACATTTTACAGACACATTTGTTAAGGATGCCTACTGCGTGGGAGAAGCGTGCAGACCTTATAAACGTCTGGTTCAAGGGACTACTTACCATGTCAGTTAAGGACAGCTCAGTACTTTTAAAAAAGGGTGGTTTGTTCCCTCCTGTGGGAAATTCACTGATATTGCTTTAAAGTACATTGAATAATGAAAACAAAAATGAAAGTTCCCCCTTCTGTTGATCTTCCCTTAAATGTTACTTTGGAGGAGGAGTACAGCTTCCCGTTCTCCCAGAGGTGTGCAGCGGTCATCATCAAAGATTCTGGGCACAACCAGGAAGGTAAATTTCAGTGAGCCATACCATTTCAGCTACTTTGAAATCCATGAAAGCAAAATTTGTGTTTGCCAAATGCAAACAAAACAAAGATCAGTAAAGAAAATAAGGTTTCCCTCTTTTTCCAAGAACGTTTGGATTTCAGGAGTGGCCTGCTATCCTGTGAACGTGGCTTGTGAAATACTTATGTAGAACCCCTATGTACTGAACCTGGCCCTTGCTGCTGTCAACTCGTCCTGGCAGAAGGGTTACACTTAAAAGGTTCCAGAATAAGTGTGGGGTCTTGCAAAGCATTACAACTTAATGAAGCTGCATTGTGGTATGATGATTCAACAAAGCAGGATGACACCGTGCTACGAGGATAAAACTTGCTTCAGAACATGCTGTGATGTTGTCATTGCACCACCTCATGTTCGTTTGGATGTGTCTTAACCCTTCCAAATCATCCTTTCTAACCTAAATGCCCATCCTAACACATGGCCACACACCTCCCTGGGGTCTCCTATCTCCTTAGTTGGCCAATTGCATCTCATTCAATCAAAGCAACACAAAAAAAGGGTGGGGGGAATAGCATATTTGATAGCCAAGGTTATATATATGCTCTTCCTATTGTTAAGTGCTGCCATATGGGTAAAGTCCCTTGCCTCCTTGAGCCTTAGCTTCTAGGATCTTTGGATTGGTTTGATTTACTGTTAAGTCACACAGAGGTTGCAAACTTAAGGATGCATTTACAGAGAAATGTAATGCAATCAGCTCTTTCCAGCCCCCACTGCTATCTTACAATTGTATTTCTAAAACAGAGAATGATGGTTCTACGAATCATTGTTCTAGGCTGCAGGCAGCTTTGTCTTATGATTCCACAGTGATGCTGGTTAGGCAGTTCTGAGATTTTGTTTAGTTTTTCTTTTAGTTTCTTCTCAGGGTAATGTCTGACTGGATTCAGCTCATACGTTCCCTAAACAAAGAAGTGAGTGCAGGTTAATAAGAAGTGCTATGAACATAACCTGAGGAAATGCCCAATGCAAGATGGTAAAATCACAGTGCCCTCAGAAACAAAGCAATTTGAGTGTTTCTTGTTATAAAACACAAGTAACCATTGTTCAGAAACAGGGCAACCTTTCTGATTGCTGGAAGAAAGGTGTGAATAGAATGATAATGGTAGGATTAAAAACCTATGGAGAAATTGATTTTAGACAGTTAGTACTAGGGGAGATGGCAGCATCACTAGTGGAGAACGATGTAGGTAGTTAGATACCAATATGCATGATGTATATTGGATAATATATTAAATGCCAAAGCCTATTGGCCAGGTAGCCCACTCCAGCAGAAAAAACAGCTGGAGGGTACCAGAGTAGAGGGTAAATTCAAGCTAGCACATGGCTTTCTTGGCTAGTGAAAAACAGTGAAAAGTGGCTGGGGCTTCTATTGGCAGTGATTCTCAACACCCCCCTCAGTGTTGGCAATCTGCTAACAATGCTGAGACAGACTATAGTCTGGCCCTTGCTCAAGAAAAGATCACTCACCACTAGTGATCTTGCCAACTCCCCCCAGCCTCCGATATTTTCTTCTCCAGAAAGGTCATTGCAACATCACTTTGCCTCCTAGAAATCCTAGAACCTTTCTCATATGGTTTTGGCTTTAGTTACAGTGATGGGTGATCTTCTAAGGGCTAAGGGCATGAGTTGATTTATCAGCAGTATTCAAGGCTATTAAGAGGAGGTGTTGTTAATCTGCCTAAAGATCTAGTAGGCAGAAATGTATTAAACTGACTCTGTGCCTTCCTTTCAAATAGATCCTGCGGTATAGGGTGAGCAATTGATTCTTCTGACTGACATCCCTCACTTTCAGTTCTCCACATTACTCAATCCTATTACCTTGCAGTGTCTCTGTCTCTTGGCTTTGTACATGTGGTGTTGCTACCTAGCAGCTTGGCCCAAAGAGAGGATATAGGACTACGGTTAGCTAAGGGAGATTTCCGTTTCCTCATTCCTCATTCTGTCATTTTGGAGCTTGGAGAAGCAGGGTTCCAGATCTGACTGTCAGGAATGTATGATTTGTATATTGCAACACATGGATTTATTATGATCACTCTTGCTTAACAAATAAACAGTAGATTCTACTTAATAGCAACCCTGATATTAACTTTTGCTTAATAGCAACATTTTTACTGGGATCCGATCCCGTCCCATTGACTTTAATGTTGTGGGATTCGGATATTGGCAACAGGCATACCTCTTACTAACAGTGTTTTTTGGAAGAAAGATGTTGGCCACGGGCAGGTTTTTGGGGCTGCAGCCAGGGAAGGAAGCACTGGGGCTGCATGGCTCCTCTCCCTGAGCTTTCTGGGCTGCATCCTGCCCTAGCACTGGGGGCCCAGGCTCGGCACATTCCAGCCCTAAGAACCTGCCTTCCACTTATTGGCAACTTCCAGATAACGATAACTTTTTTCTGGGAACTGTGAGGTTTCTAAAAAGAGGAATCCACTGTATATAAGATCCTCCTTTGTATCAGTTAGAATCACAGCCATCATCTTTGATTGTTTTCTCTCCCACTCCCTGTTTACCCCCCTCATATCCCAGCTGCTATCCAATATTTCCACTTCTCCCTGAACAACATAAAATCTAGCCTTTCCATTCCGTCTTCACATTTAAAACGTATGTCCATGCCCTGGTCATCTCTCATCCTCATTTCCCTAACCTCTTCCTCTTTGTCCTCATTGATTCCTGTATTGCTCCTCTAGAGTCTATCCAAAACACAGCTTCTAAAGTGATCTTCCTCGGCCGCTGTCAAACACACCATTCACTCCTTTCTTTGAATTCTTCCATGGAGCAGGGGACGTTGCTTCTGATCTGGTATTCTCTCTGCCAGCTCTGGCTGGCTGTTCTAATTTAATCTGGCAGGCTTCAGGACTTTCCTGGGTCAAAGGCACCCTACAATTCCTCAAACCCTGTCCCCCACTCTAGATCATGGGGAATTCGGGAAGTCCTGGGCAGGGCCGGCTCCAGGCACCAGCCTACCAAGAACGTGCTTGAGGTGGCACCTTGGGGGAGGCGGCGCTCAGGTGTGTTTTTTTGTTTATTTTATAACATACTGCAGAGCCACCCTTGGGGCCGCAGCCGGCCGGGATAGCAGGGCCATGGCCATCCGGGAGAGCGGGGCCGCGGCTGGGCTGGCCGCCCTGCCCCCGGCGCTCTGGCCGCGGCCGGGAGAGTGGGGCCGGGGCCGGGCTGGCCGCCCTCCCCACGGCGCTCCGGCAGGGAGAGGTGCTGGCGGGGGGGGGGCGGAATTGTTGCAGCACAACACTGGGGGGGGTTCCGTGGGTGCTGAGGGGTGTGTGTTTTTTTTGTTTCGGTGGGCGGCGCTTGGGGTTTTTGGGGGTTTTTTTTGCTTGGGGCGGCAAAAAAGTTAGAGCCGGCCCTGGTCCTGGGATTTAAGGGCAGCCAAGCCTGCCAGACTTGTCAACTTCAAGGGACATTTATTTCAGGAAAGGCAGGAGACTTGATGTGTGCTGGGGAGTGAGAGGGTACTTAGCCATATTCCTTAAAAACCAAAAATAGGTTTGGTTTGAAATTAGAATCAAACCTCAGATTGCTTTGTATATTCTGAACCAGCTTGCCTACCCCTGTCAGCACTGGGATGCTATGCTGTGTTGAGCAAGTTTTAGGTGTATGTGACTGTAATGCCGCCATATCTTCAGAAGACTCAACGGTTACGATTTATAGTATGCCACCATGATTTATAATCAGCATATCTTTGAGAGCCTTCCTGAACCTCTCTTCCACTGGGCTTGACTTTATTAGCATGACTGATAAAAAATTATACACATATACCTTGTATTTTAGATGTGAGTTATGCTTTTTACCTTGCTACCTTTCTGGGTGCCAATGGGTTTTTTAATAACGTAAATAGCAGGAAACAAACATTGTATGCTTGCTGGTGTGGTCACTTGCAGTGTTTTTTCTCCATGACTTTGTCTGATAGATATAAATTGTACACTACAGGTCCAGTTCCTCATTCTTGCCTGTATATGAATAGCTTAAAGTGGATAGAAATCTGATGGAAACGGGGAGGGTACTAAAAGATTTCCTGTTGCCGGAGAAACTGTTTCCTTGCCGTTTGGCCATGTTCAGAGAGGGTAGATCAATTAGAGACTCGGAACAAATCTTGCTTGCTTTGAGCAGAAAAAACAAACAATAAAGAATGGCTTATTGTAGGATAACTAATATAACATTAAAATATTAAAGCAAACTCTTAGATTAGGCGTAGGTGGGGGAGGGATGTCTCCAAGGAGTAAGAAAGAATCCTTTCTTACTGACTGGAATTTCCTCACATTTCTGTGTTCCTCTTACTTTGTCTCTCCTTGTCTTCCGTCCATATAGAGGAATGCATTTAAATCTGCTCTATTTCTCTGAGATATGCCTCAGGAGCTGTAATATTTAGGGATCTCTTTTTTTCCCCCCCCTTTCAATATGGGACACATTTATTTTAAAGAGTGTCTTCAACAGTGTGTCTTCTCGCCTGGGGTTGGCATCCATCAGTTTTATCTATTCTCCTGTTCTTTTAAACACCCAGCTCTACTCACCTCAGAGTCTGTATTTGTTACAGAGAAACCTGCCAGGGTTGTTTTTTTTCTGTTCCAAGCTGGGTTTTTAAGGACTTAATTATGGATCTTTTTAGGATTTTCCCCAAAATGAGCCTGACATTTTCATTCAGCATAGGCAGACCATGAGCCCCTCTGCTGGTTGTTGTGATGTATAGTGGCCATGAGCAAACTGGAATTGTACATTAAAACATGAGGCCCAATCTTGCTCTCCTATTTTCCCGCACCCTGAATGCCCCTCTGTTACTCAGCATTATACTCTTCAGTGGGTGATCTGCAGCACCCAGCCTTCAGGCTAAACAGCAAGAGTTAGTAAGGGGAAGCCAGGGAGAGACAGCTCTTCTTTGTCTGGTAAAAGCAAAAGGAGAGCAAGTGTAGCAACTTACATTTATCTTTTCTGAATTTCATTTTGTTGTCTATAGCCCAGTTCTCCAATTTATCAAGATCCTTCTGAATTTTAGCTCTATCTTCCAAAGTGTTGGCTTTGTGACATCTGCAGATTTGATCAGTATGCTCTCTGTTCCTACATCCAGGCCATTAATAAGGATGTTAAACAACATGGGACGCAGAACAGATCCCTGCAACAAACCCCGGTGCCAACTCTGTCCACATATCTATTCAAGGGACACCATCATCGGATTTAACCACATCAGCCACACCATCAGGGGCTCATTCACCTGCACATCTACCAATGTGATGTATGCCATCATGTGCCAGCAATGCCCCTCTGCCATGTATATTGGGCAAACCAGACAGTCTCTACGCAAAAGAATAGATGGACACAAATCTGACATCAGGAATCCTAACATTCAAAAACCAGTAGGAGAACACTTCAATCTCGCTGGTCACTCAATAACAGACCTAAAAGTGGCCATTCTTTAAACAAAAAAACTTCAAAAACAGACTCCAACATGAAACTGCAGAACTGGAATTAATTTGCAAACTGGACACCATCAGATTAGGCCTGAATAAACACTGGGGGCTTGTCTTCACTACCCGCCAGATCGGCGGGTAGCAATCGATCTTTCGGGGATCGATTTTTTGCGTCTCGTTTAGACGCGATTAATCGATCCCTGAAAGCGCTCCCCATCAGCTCCGGAAATCCACCTCATCGAAAGGTGGAAGTGGAGTCGACGGGGGAGCGGCAGCGATCGACTCACCGCCGTCCTCATGGCCAGGTAAGTCAATTACGATACGCCGACTTCAGCTACGTTATTCACATAGCTGAAGCTGCGTATCGTAGATCGACCCCCTCCCCTAGTGTAGCCCTGGGCTAGGAGTGGTTGGGTCATTACAAAACCTAAACCTAATTTCCCCAATACTAATTTTCCGCTACAGCTACTCACACCTTCTTGTCAACTGTCTGAAATGGGCCACTCTCATTACCATTACAAAAGTTATTTTTCCGCCCTTGGTATCCTGCTGTTAATTGAATTGCCTGACCTTCACACTTGGTAAAGCAAATCCCATCCTTTCATGTATTTATACCTGCTCCTGTATTTTCCACTCCATGTATCTGATGAAGTGGGTTCTTGCCCATGAAAGCTTATGCCCAAATAAATATGTTAGTCTCTAAGGTTCCACAAGGTCTCCTCATTGTTTTTGCTGATACAGACTAACACAGCTACCATATTTGAGGAACCCGTTCTTGTTGTCTCTAATATTCCTTGCCAGTTGTAACTCATTCTTTGTCTTGGCTTTCCTGATTTTGTCCCTATCTGCTCACACTATTCCCATATATACTTCCTTGGTGACATGCCCCTCCTTCCATTTTCTGTATGTATCCCTTTTGGTTTTTAGATAGCTAAAAAGCTTGTGCAGCCATATTGGCCTCCAGTGGCTCTTCTTATCTTTCCTCTGTATTGGAATAACTTGATTGAGCTTCCAGTATTATATGGTTTAGGAACTGCAGCTGCCTTTAACTCCTTTACTTCCCAATTGGTCTTTCCATGTAACCTTACCTACTATTTCTCAGAGTTGGTTGAAATCCGCCTTTCTGAACTCCAATGCCCTTGTTTTGCTTTTCTCGTGTCCTCCTTTCCATAGGATCTTGATTTCTTTCAGAACATGATCATTTCCTCCCAAGTTTCCGAACACCTTCACGTTCACAACTAATTCATCCCTGTTCATCAAAACCAGATCCAAAATTGATTACCCACTAGTTGTTTCTTTGACTTTCTGAATCAGAAAGGTTGTGGAATCCCCATAATTGAAGGTCTTTAGGAACAGGTTGGACAAACCCTTGTTAGTGATGATCTATGTTTATTTGGTCCTGACTCAGTGCAGATTGGAGTTATGCAGATTAATAATATAATATCCTATGCACATTTACAAGAATAGTTTTGGAATATATTATTTCAAAGAAATATTTACTTCTTTGAGTGTCCTCTGCATAATCCTCCATTTATAGCCACATCCTCAGCACTTGCTTAGAGATTGAGGGTGGGGACAGAGAGGTGTGCAGGTGATGGATTAGGACTGCTAGTAGAAGGCTGCACTGTTGAATAGCACCAGTCAGCATGTATCCCGAGCATGTGAATATGCAGAGTCCATCTCGAAATACATCACAGGTAAGTAACCTTAATTTCAGAAATGCACTCAAATGAGCAATCTCAAAGTGTTTTAAACACATTAACTAGTTAGGCTTCAAAACCCCAACGGGAAGTAGAGATGTTAGCTCCGTTCTACAGATAGGCAAACTGAGGCACAGATTACTTGATTTGCCCCAGACTACACAATGCATTGGTAGCAGAGCCAGTCTGTGCATAACCTGCCAGTTGTGATTCACACAAGTAGGAATAAATGTTCATTTGGTCCTTCTGTTGCTTGTAGTAGTAGCCAATACCTGCTAGATCAGTGGTTTTCAAACTTTTTTTCTGGCAACCCAGTTGAAGAAAATTGTTGATGCCCATGACCTAATGGAGCTGGGGATGAGGGATTTGGGGTGTAGGAGGGGCTCTGGGCTGGGGGTACAGGCTCTGGGGTGGGGCCAGGGATGAGGGGATTGCGGTGCAGGAGGGGGCTCTGGGTTTGGGGGGGCTCAGGGCTGGGGCAGGGGTTTGGGATGCGGGAGAGGGTCAGGGCTATGGGCTGGGGGTCAGGCTCTGGGTGGGGCCAAGGATGAGGGGTTTGAGGTGCAGGAAGTGGCTCCAGGTTGGGGGGTGGCTCAGGGCTGGGGCAGGGGATTGGGGAATGGGGTTGGGGCATGTGGTTGGGGCACGGGCTTACCTAAGGTGGCTCCTGGTCAGCAGTGCAGAGGGGTGCTAAGGCAGGCTTCCTGCCTGTTCTGGCATCGCAGACTGCACTGTGCCCCGGAAGCGGCCAGCAGCAGGTCCAACTCCTAGGCGGTGGTGTGAAAGCAGCTTCGTGCAGCTCTTGCCTGCAGGCACCACCCCCTCCAGCTCCCATTGGCCGGAGAGGAGCCAGTTCTCAGGGCGGGGGCAGCGCGCGGAGCCCCGTGGCCCCCCTGCCTAGGAGCCAGACCTGCTGCTGGTCGCTTCCGGGGCACAGCGCGGTGTCAGAATAGGTAGGGACTAGCTTGCCTTAGCCAGGCAGCACCGCTGGCGGGACTTTTAGCAGCCCGGTCAGTGGTGCTGACCAGAGCCACTGCAACCCAGTGCCTTACATTCCGCGACCCAGTACTGGGTCGCAACCTGCAGTTTGAAAACCACTGTGCTAGACCATGATGGGAATGTAGTATAAATAAATGCCTAGATTAGATTCAGTAGTCAGACTGTTCCATGGTCCTGAAAAACTGTACACACATCTGTGATGCACTCTGAGGTAAGAGTTATTGGTTATTAGCACAGGCAGCAGCAAGGGAAAGGGAAGCAGCAAGCTCATTTGCCTGAAGACGCTTGCAAGGATTGAGAACAGGAGTGGGCCTGCTTTCCACTATCTCCCCAAGAAAAGGCTACATGGAAGAGTGACCCTCTCCTGAGAGCTTTAGAAGTGGGAAGTTAAAGGCATCAGATCTCCCAGATGACTAACAAAGATGGAGATGCTCTGTCGAGGGGAGAAGGGGATCTGAGGTTATGAGGGCTGAGGACAAAGTTTTCTGGGGACCAGAAGTTCATGTGAAATTCTGAGTTTAGATTTTGGGCCATAACTTTCACACATCTTATGTCTTGAGTCGTGAGGTTATGATAATTGACACCAGTGGAAGATCTGACCTTTGAGCTCTAACCACTAGAAACACATCTTCCTTTGTTCATGCTTTGAAATTGTTCACATTCTTCCTGACTGTGCTATTGCAAAGCATCTTTCAAAAAGAAATCTTGATTCCTGGAACCAAAGTGTTAACACTTACCATTGTTCTTCATTAGCAAGTCCTCTTAACCTAAGACTCCAGACAGAAATGAGAGGGGAGAGAAGCTAGCAGGAAATTTTCCTGCAGCTACTGCTTGTGTTATGAGATTGAACACCATATATTAAATGTTGTTGCCAAATGCAGCTGGGGATCTAATATATTTTGTTAGTGTCACAAAGGCTATACATATTTTCCATCCAATACAAGAAAGCCTCAATTTGCTCAGAAACTATTTCTGAAACACCCTGCAGAGACATCTGCAGAGAGACATAACCTCCTTCTGTGAGAGATCAAGGACCTTTGGAGACAGGTTGGCTAGATATCTCCCTTTCAGACTGATGTATTATGTGATACATCAGGGGTCAGTGCGACTGCTGCTGCTATGGGAGTGAAGCTTTCCAAACACAATAGGAGTGACTTCCTTGACTGCCAAGTGTGTTTTAAAAAATTGCTATAATGGATGCAGAGCAGGTGAAAGTGGCTAAGTGAGACTGGGTGTCTCAACTGCAACGTGACATGCATGGGTATTCCAGCCCAGATCATTATATATTTTGGATATGAAGAATTGGTTAAAACACTGCTAGAATGTCAAATGCAGAATAAAAAGTACCCTCAGAGCATACCTGTCAAATGTCCATCGATTCAATCCAAGAGATGTTAGAAACATTTTCTCTGTTAGAGCAGCGTCCCTCATTGATTTCGGTCTCACTCCAGTACCGAATCAGACTTTTGGTCTGATGGGGGAAGAGTGGCAAAAACATTCAGGAATCGCATATGTAATGCACGGCTATGCCTTTGCTAATAGTTCTAAATGTACCTCTTTCCTTTATACTGTAACGGAGCTTTTTTCAGAGGCATGTAGAGTGCATACCCACTTAGCCCCCCTAGCATGGGTATAAACAGCAGTGTAGCTAGTGAGGCCTGGCTTATGATATGTAAAGACATGCCTGTAGGGTGTGAGTACTTATGCTCTCTCTGCTCGCCCACACCATGCATCCACATCTACACTGCTTTTTTAGCAGTGCCTTCCCACTGCTGGATTCTTTCCCCGCCACAGGAAAAGACTCCCCTAGGGGGAAAGGCTCTGGCAGGGGGAAGGCAGCCAGGAAAGGCTCCGCCATGTCCCCACTGCTGGAGCCCTTCCCCTCCACACTGAAAGGCTCCAGTAGTGAGGAGTTGCTGAAGCTTTCCTCCACTGTCTCCCGCTTGCCAGAGCCTTTCATTGATTTGTGTAACTACACACTGCAGCGTGGACACAGCAGGCTCTTCACTGCAGGGTGTAGCTACACGTTCACTACACTCAGCCGCCAGTTGTGTGTAGTGTAGATATAGCCTCAGATGGCACTCTTTTCGCTTTCAGGGCCAGCCTTACAAAGACATACAGAGAAAAGAGTTATTTTACAGTAGAACCTCAGAGTTACCAACACCTCAGGAACTGAGGTTGTTCATAACTCTGAACAAAACGTTCTGATTGTTCTTTCAAAAGTTAGCACTGAACATTGACTTAATACAGCTTTGAAACTTTACTATCCAGAAGAAAAATGCAGCTTTTAACCATCTTAATGTAAATGGGGGAAAAAGCACAGTAACAATTTTCTCACCTTGTCAAATCTTGTTTTAAACTTTTTCCTTAATTTTGTGTAGTAGTTTACGTTTAGCAGAGTACTGTTCTGTATTGGGGTGGCGGGGTGTTGTTTTTTTTGTCTCTGTTGCCACCTGTGTACTTCCAGTTCCAAACAAGGTGTGTGGTTGACTAGACAGTTCGTAACTCTGCTGTTCATAACTCTGAGGTTCTACTATAAATGGGTTATGTTACTGTAGTCTCAAGAAGAAAAGTAGGCCTTTCCTCGTGTTTTCCTGATATTGCTTTTCTTACCCCGCCTTAATTACTTAAAAAAAATACTACTTTTTTTTATTCCCGCAATTACAGTGGTGTTCAGAGGCCCCGGTTGGGATCATAGTCCTATTACGCTGGGCAATGGAAATATACTAGAAAGCTTTTCCTGAAGAGCTCACGGACTGAATAGACAAGCCAGAGAAAATAATATGTTGTTTTATATACTGGGAGATGAGGTACAATAGATGCACAGAAAACTTGAACCCAAACCAGGAATTGAACCCAGATAATCTGAAGCACAGGTCAGTACCTTAACCACAAGCCCAACTTCTCATTATCAAGGACTTGGTGTTCCACTTCTGTTTTCATGATTGTTTAGCTCATTTAACCTGTTGCTTGTCTAATTTTACATCCCATAATGTATTAGGTATATGACCTTACATATTCATGAATAAGAATGAGTTGAATATAGGTATATGTATGTTAAACTTCTTGTTTGTGGTTAAGGAACCAGGTTTGGTGAAAGATTTTTGCATTGCTTGCAATGTAAACATTTTTTTTTAGAGAGATCCTTCTGTGTACTCATGCAGTGTAATGAAAAATATTAGAGAGCTAGCACAGATTGATGATAATATTCATTAGTGTTAAGTAAGAAATAAATGATTTACTGTGAACAATGTATAATTTAGTTTTACCAGTGTAGTGATCTTAGTGTGTTTATTTAGCTCTTCTAAATGATACAATAGAACCTCAGAGTTATGAACACCAGAGTTATGAACTGACCAGTCAACCACACACCTCATTTGGAACTGGAAGTACACAATCAGGCTGCAGCAGAGACAAAAAACAAAACCAAATAAAACAAAGCAAATACAGTACAGTACTGTAAAAAGAAAATAAGAAGGAAAGAAATACTTGTGGCACCTTAGAGACTAACAAATTTATTTCAGCATAAGCTTTTGTGGGTTAGAACCCACTTCATCCGATGATGAAGTCTATAAGGTGCCACAAGTATTTCTTTCTTTCTTATTTTCTTTTTGCTGACACAGACTAACACGGCTACTACACTGTAACCTACTACAGTACTGTGTTATTCGTAAACTACTGAGAAAAAAAAAGGGAAAGCAGCATTTTTCTTCTGCATAGTAAAGTTTCAAAGCTGTGTTAAGTCAATGTTCAATTGTAAACTTTTGAAAGAACCATTACGTTTTGTTCAGAGTTACAAACAACCTCCATTCCCGATGTGTTTATAACTTTGAGGTTCTACTGTATGGTCACAGTGGTCACAAATCCCGGTCTACTTATATGCAAGTCTCTCTTGATAAATCATTATTTGTGTCATGTTTGTCCTTATTATATGTTTCTGGATATGCTGTGAACTGTATTATGTGGAAATAGTAAACTATTCCTACCAAATAATTATAGTTAACACTTAGATAATGCTTTAAATCTTTAATATAGTCTATAAAAGTAATTCATTATTCCTCCTCAGACCCCTGGGAGGTAGTCATTATCCTCATTTTCCAACAGGGAGACAAACTCAGAGGTGGTCCTGGCCAAGGTCATACCACACATCAGTGGTGGAGATAGGATTAGAGATTAGGAATGCCTGGTGGCGTGTCCTGTGTTCTGTCCACTAGACCCAGCACACATTCAGATATGAGGTATTGATGGTTAAAAATAAGGGTTAGCATAAGCTGTACTTTTCCACTTTCTTGGAACTGAAATGTTTTACCTCTAGTCCGTTTACTCTTTTTGTCGCAGCATTAACCATGCTGTGTTCATTTTTAAACTGCATGGGTAAGACAATGGAGTTTATGGATAGGTAAGTTGGTACTGCTAATTCCAAATAGTAATAAAATTGTAGGTATGTAAAACCAAGATGATCTCATTAAAGTCATAACAAACTCAAAAAGATATTGGAGACCAGATGGAAATCCAAATAGGAAAATCTATAATAGAACATAAGGATGCAAATTACCCAGAGCAGAGTGTTTCTACATTTAAAATGTAGTTCCTTGTGTCATAAAAAGACACATATATAAAATACAATCTGTTAAAGTATTTGTATCTAAATCACAATAATTTTTAAGCAGATGAACTTGGACTGTGTTCAGAATCAATGAATATATATGAAATTGTTACCTTTTGTGTGAAGATTCAGTGGCAGGTGTCAAACCCTGTTTGTGTGAAATCACAATTGTACTTTTAACATCTTTGCCGGAGATTATATATATTTTTTCACTGTAAACCCCATTAAATATACAGTATTGAGGTAATTAATATGGATCCTGGTTTACATCAATGGGAGTCATTCCATTGACGTCAGTGGACATTGGCCTCCATCTTTAATTTTCTGGAGTGAAGCTCAGAGGGAGAGAAACAGAGCTGCTTTAGAGATAATGCCCTTTTCCTTATTGGAATAGTGTGGTTCAGTGTTGGAAGAAAGTGACTATATCTGAGACTCAGTACCACTGTCATATGAGGAAGCCTACTTAATTCCTGGGGATGGAAAATCTCAAAGGGGGAGGCCATTTTGAAAAACCCTCTCTCGTACCCCTCCCAAACATGGTTGCATATCCTTATTTATGTGAATCTTCAGTCTGCCATCTTTCATCTCTTGTTCACAATCACCCTTTACTCTCAGATAATGGGTCCAGGCTCATTTATTCCCCTTACCCATACTTCCCCAGGACACCCTATGTTTGAAAATTCTCTGGCTGCTGCATTCAGGCATGCTGGGAGTTTACTGGGTCCTGCCATAGAGTGCATGCTTGGACTAGAAATGAGGGAGCCCAGCAAAGTCTACAGGAGAACTAAGAAGAGGGAGACAAAACGTGTCTATTGTTTGAGTTTCACTCTTGGTGCCATAAAAGGAACAACTCGGGGACATACTCATAAGTCATGAAGGTAGAAAATCAGGACAGAGGAAAAACAAACAATGTAAAATATTATTCAGACCTTAGATAGTATCCATGTTGCCCCACTGTGATGTGTTCTGAGAGAGGATTTATGCTGGTTTCTTTCAGCAAAGGGTATTGGTGTGTAACATTGTGGAAAGTACCAGTTAAAAAGCAACACTTTTAAAATTATTTATATCATTGATAAATTAAATATTCAGACATGGCCTGAGTACCTGCACATCTTTACCATTTAGAGCCTTGCCCTTAACTCCCTCTGGCAGCACTTCAGCAGCAAGCATAAATCCTCTGATGTAGAGTGAATCCCTGTGAGAGATCAATCTGGTTTAGCGAGCTGTACACCCCCATTTCTCCCTCGCCCCCACTCCTGGCATAAGAGTGATTCCTGGGTGGGCTGGAGAAAGAACAGTGCCACTGGTGATTCCTGGCCCATGGCGAAGTCCCTAAGGGACCACTCTAATCCACTTATCTCAAAGCATTCTTTAGATTGCATTAAATTATGCCAATGGCCAATTTAGTATCCAGTCAGGCCACAGCTCAGGTCTTAAAGTGTCTTAGAATTACCTTTACTTATCACCATAATTCAACTGTGCCTGAATTACAACTAGCTGAGCCTGGTGATCTTGCTCACTAAGTCAAAAACTTCAGAAATCAAATTCCATTTTTTAAAAATACACATAGAACTAAAAATGGCTTGACCAATTTGTGGAGGAGGGGGTTGGTGGAGCAGGATATTCATGGTTATTACACCTGGGTGAAAAGTATTTAAGGTAAGTTTCAGTTTCACATGGCCATGTGTCAGACCCCAGAACATGAAGTTTATAATGGAAACAGCAAGTGCAGTTGGGTTAATGCACTGCGTACTTTCTACTTACATTATTAGCATGATGTGGGAAAGACTTCTAATAATAAAATGACAGATTTGGATCTCTCACTGATTTAACTTCAAAGTAACTCCAGTGGAATCAACAGAAGTCAGTGAAATTATCTGATATTTATATCAGAGCAAATGAATTTGGAATCTGGCCTGAGCATGGGGCATTGTGTATCACCAGTCCCCTGCCACTGCTTCTATTCTGGTTGTTTTCAGTAACTGCAGATATGGAAATCGGAAGACTACCCTTGCCTTTTCTTCAGCACAAAATTATTTGGCCAGTAAAAGTAAGGGATAGCAATAATGTAGAAGGCAAATTTGCACATTTTCTGGATTTATACAAAATCTGTTGCACTGAATGTTGAATTCTTTTTTAATATTCTGCTGCCCAACTAAAAATGAGAGGGAGCTGATGTCAAAGTAGGGAGTGATGTCTCTAGTAGCAAGACACTCAAAATCTGCATGGCTCTTCAACACCAGTGAATACGGGCTGCTGGAAGGACAAACTGAGTAGGAGTACCAATATTGCTTTGTCAATTTGAAAATGTTTCAGGATAAGGAAGACTTAGTTTGAGTGGCTTGCGGATTAATTGTGGACCTTGCTCTAATTTGTATGTCGTTCCTAAGAACTTGGCACTGCAAACCTTACTCAAATGTGTAATCCCTCTGAAGTTAACATTAACAAAAACTACAATCAGCCAACATTCAATGTTTAAATGGCCCTGCCTTTTCCCAAAAAGGACATTTAGACACCAGGGTACTTAAAAGTTAAAACCCTGATTGAGAGATGTGATGCAAATACATAAGAAACAGCAGGGGATTTTTCCAGAATAAATATTTGATTTCTGATATTTTGAAATGTGAACTCCAGCCATGCCTAGCAGGCTTTGGGTCCAAGCAGGGAGATTTATTGCAAGTTTTGCAATAGTTGGTGGGTTTTTTTCTTAAAGACCCAGCTTCCTGGAATCAAGGGGTCATGTGACAATCCTAGCTATCATTTAAAAAATAAAAGTTTGTTTCCTGCCCTGTAGTTGCAGAGAAAATATGGACCCTGAACCTTCAGAAACCAGAAAGCATATGAAGGACCCACAGTTCATTTTTAAATCTCATGACTTTTTAAGCCAATTTCATGATTTTTGTGTCCTGGTTTATGCTTTTTGAACACTTGGGTTTGGCAGAGCTAGAAGACAGGTACAGAGTAGAGTGCTCACACTCACTCCTTATATGAAGTGAGGACCATGAGGGAGGAAACTTACTCTGCCTCTGGATGGGACCACTTCATCTCAGGACTGCATGCAAGCCTAGGTTCTGTTGCTTATCTGAACCAGCCCTGGGGATTTGTCATGGGAATAAGGGTTTGCAAGATGATTGGGTCCCAAGCTCCTAAGTGAATCTAGAGCTATGGTTAGATGCAATTTAAATATATAAGAATAGGGAGAATTTTGCCAATGTACCTATGAAAGTCTTCTAGCATGAGAGGTATGCGAGATTGGACTTCCAGCTGCCCATCGGTAAACAGTAATGAGTTTGTGTGCTTAAGACCAAATATTGCCCACAGGCAGAATTTCACTTCAATAAGAGCTCCATGGGAGCAGTTCAGGGCAGAATTTTGTCCTCGGTGGGGAGCTTTAAAATCTGTTTTGGTTTTAAATCAGGCTTTTTTCATCTCTTCTTCCACTTACTTTCATAATTCATTTTCAGCACTTTTACAGTAAACTGTTAAATTTGTCTGTTGAGAGACATTAAAGCTGTGATAAGCAACATCACCATATAACTTGCATTCTTTAAATAATAATTGCTCTTGAGGGAATGCAAAGTGTTATTGTTCATGCGATTATTGTAGTAGGTTTTTGTTTCAAATCAATAAGTAGCTTGATCAACCACATAACACTTTTTAGGTATAGCTCTTAAACACTAGTAATGCTGAAAAATTCATTTCTATGCAAAGATCCAGAAATCAAATACATGTGTAATTTCATCCCCCCATCCCACGTATGGGGACTCATAATTGTTTTTAACATCCAGAATGACCAACATAGTTCAGACCTACAGAACAAGCAACTGTAATGATGACAGAAAGCTGAGATTCTCAGTGCATGCACACTCGTAACTTCCATTAATTCTAATCAGAATTACATACTTGTAAATGTATTGAAAACAGAGTGGTATTTTTGCTCTGTGTTAGTTTAAATGTACTCAGTTGTATATATGGCACAAACTGGCTGCCATCTTAACATAATAAGAGAAAGGAGTAAGGGGGACAAGCTCTGGGGATTAGTAATGGGCTAAGATGGTTTTCACCTCTAGGTTATCGGTAGGGTGATCAGATGTCCTGATTTTATAGGGACAGTCCTGATTTTGGGGTCTTTTTCTTAAATAGGCTTCTGTTACTCCCCACCCCCTGTCCCAATTTTTCACATTTGCTGTCTGGTCACTCTAGTTATCAGTTCATGTTATTCTTCCCTCTGTTTGGGGAAATCATGGCACAACATGATAAGCAAATGGATTGTTGGTAACATGAACAAGGAGTTTGAGGCAGAGCTGTCTGGTAGGTAGAAGCTAAAATTCCTGAATTCTATTCTAAGCAACCTCCATGTGCTGCAGGTTATACTTTTATAAACACTATTCCTTTAGCTATACTTTAGTGTTTTTTAGAGGTGTACTGAGGCTGAATTAATGTTTGCAGAGTGCTATGAAGTCATTGGATGAAAGCTGTTATAGAAGTGCAAGATGTTGTTGTTCAATTATAATTGAGAGAACAGGAGTCTGCGTTAATGTTTTTCAGCATATGGTGGAAAAGGTTGCACTAGAGTAATGGAATCACATTCAAATTGGGTTGGGGAGGTGACACACAACATCGGCTTTATGAAAATGACCCATCAATAGCTAACTTATTTTGAGTTGGCTGAATCATTTGTGGTACATGTGTTAGAGAGTAACTGATAAATTACACACACGTACATGTCCGTAATCTTGTTTCCCAAGAAGCAATAGTAACATGTTACACCAAACCATTTTTAAGACTCACTAGACCAGTCAGTTGGTATAAACTAGCATAGTTCCATCTTAAGATCTGGCGCACAAAATGGACAAAGTTCACGAAGTAAAGAGCTAAAGGTTGCCCAGGGTTAATCTTTTAAGGTTGGGTAAAAGTGATGCCTTTTTTAATCCATTTTAGGAGACTTCACGTTCCTGAAATTTAGCAAAAAGGCTCACATTTAAAACATGCAATGGCATGCATTTCACGCATTTTTGCTGCAAAGGCTTCTTTACTTGAAAAAGAGCAGATTTTCACTTGAAGCAGTTTTGCTTGAAAATGGGATTTTTGTGTCCCTGCATCAAGCCTGTGACTTTTGGCTGACCAAGAACAAATCATTTAGAAAGAGATCCAATCTTAATTTAAAGACTTTGGGTGACAGAGATCCCATTACACAAAAGCCATTACCAACCTGGACTCCTCCTTGTAGGCAGATTTGAACACACAGGCCTACATTTCAGTCATTTTCCATTCCAATTATTTTGCATACCTCTGTTAAAAGCACAAAGCTAGTCTCCCACTGAAGAGCTATTAGTGATGGAAGTATGCTGGAGAGTTCTCACCTGTACTGGGAATCTGTTAAGAGTTTAAGGAAAAGAGAAAAGATGGTGAGATGCCCTTCCCTCAGAGAAACACACAGGAAGAACCAGAGAGTGTTGAACACTCTTTGGGGTTTCATCTGTTGCAGGTTTTAGGACATTTCTTCTAATGTGAGGGGATTGGGATGGGGCACAGAAGGGCTGATCCATTGCCTGTTTAAATCAATGTAAAGGCTTCCCAATGACTTCAGTGGGCATTGGAAGAGGTCCCAAGTGACCACTAAATGACACCTCATAAGAAGGAAGGTGTGATGTGGTATACAAACCTCATATTGTAAAAGAAGGCATTAAGGAGCTGCTCTGGGCCCAGATGGCCCTGTCCCACCACACATGTAGAAGCCTGCACGGCCTGGAGGAGGAGCTTAAGAAGGGAAGCAGAGTAGCTCAGTGGCAGGCAGACTATGGAGGTGAGCTGACCTGCACTCTGAGCTCCTGGGAAGATCTTGCTGCCTGAGGCCTGACAATAGTGATCTGACCACATCTGCAAAGAAGGGAATGGTGACTCTTTCAAGATCAGACACTTTATTCTATTTTCAGTTCTTTACTTTACCCTGTGGAAAGAGAGGGCACTGGTAGTAAGTGATCTAGAGAGGCATATCACCAGAGGGTGCAGGGCATAGCTCCCTACAATTGGGCTCTGGTTCAGAGTCTGGTGGAGAAGATGAGCCCAGGCTCCCCTATCAACCAACTACAAAACCCCATCCTTCGGCAGGGAACCTAAGGGCTGGTCCACACTGTGGGGGAGGGGGTGTCGATCTAAGATACGCAACTTCAGCTACGTGAATAACGCGGTCCACACAGCAGCAGGCAGGCTCCCCCGTCGACTTCGCTTACTCCTCGCGTGGAGCTGGAGTTCCGGTGTCGACGGGGAGCGCTTCCGAGATCGATTTATCGTGTCTAGATGAGACGCGATAAATCGATCCCAGAACATCGATCGTTACCTGCCGAATCGGGCGAGTAGTGTGGATGTAGCCTAAGTGATGGAAGGCCCTGAAGATACAAGAGTCCAGACCATGAGGCCCAGCCCAAGGGGGGAAGCTCTGAATGCCTCAATTGATCCTGAAGACCACTTCAATATTGGACTCTTTATTTATACCCTGAAAGCAATGCTATGCTTGAAAGAACACTATTCTTGGAAGCTAAGGAAAACCAACACTGTATTGAGGAAAGCATTATATTCAAACGTTAAAGCTTAATGACCTGGATCCTGTCTAATCTCAGTAAAAAGCTCTCCCAGTGCAGCTCTTAACATCTAATCAAATGGTAAGAGAATGAGGTGGGAGCTGATTTATTCAATGAACAGTATGTTTCTTTCCAGGCTACTTATTTCCACTTTGCTACTGTCCATTTTAGTTAGGCGTGGAAGTATTAGATTTTTATCAGTAAATGTCAGTTTCTCTGCACACGCACAAGCCAATGTGCAAGGAAAAAATATTCCCCTCAATAATCAAAATTTACAGATAGGCAAAGTAATAAAAATTCTGCTTAATAATTTATCCGAGTTAGATATAGGTGTATTTACTGTATATATTTTGGCAAGTGTGAAAATGTAAATCAATTAAAATCTAAAAACTTAAAATGAACTTTGGTATTATCTGTCAAATTCATAAAAAACAACTGAATTCAGCCAAGCCCTAATTTTATTCCAGGCTGCTTTAGTTTGAGGTGCTTCAGTGGCACATTCAGAACTCTTTAAAAATCCTAAGTAAGTAAAATCCACTTATTCATGTCTGAATATTGATGCATGTCTGAATATCATAGCATAATTTTCAGAGCCCTGTCAATACATTGCTAGCTTTGAGCCATCAGCAGCAGACCTCTCAGTGATCTGCTGGACTACGCTGCACACCATTCCTTCCATGATAACCTTCTCAAGGTTATTTCCATCTCTACACCTGATGTGACCAAAGTAAATAAGTTTGTACTTGTACGTGTTGATTTCCAACAACAGGGTCTATTTCTCTCCAATAATATTTCTAAACATAAGCATTCATCTTCTTTTCCGCCCAGGAGATATGCAAGAGTCTTTGCCTGTACTACATCTCATAGGCTTTAATTTTCTTATCAGTAACATTAACTTCCTACAATTCACATGCTTTTTACCAGTTGACTCTTCATACATATTGAGATGCCAAGTTTTTTCTAAACTTTTGTAAAGGAAGCCATGGCTGAGCGAGCCATTCCTAGTTTTCTTCGGAACAACTTCGTTGGTTGGATATGTACGACCTCAGATAATTGAATTAATCTACTGCCAAGCCAGTTAAAAAGAAGTCATGAATTATAGTGGCACTTTTAAGTTGCAGACCAAACTTACCCATTACTTGTTTGCAACAATAATATCTACTAGAGTCATCAGAATTTCCGTATCACAGGAAAGTCCAACATTTTGAACTCCCTTTTCCCCTCCATTCTGAATCCAAATGAAAAGTTGACATTTTGACATTTTTTTGCAGAATGGAAGTTCTGGAAAAAGTCAATTTGGAAACATTGAAACATGTTTGGATGACACTGAACTATTATTCTATAATACACAATATTAAATATGATATGTAATATACAATATATTAAAATTAATGCAATTTAATATAAGGTGTACAGTAATACAAATAATAATAAAAGTCAAAATTAGAAAGTCAAAACAATTAATTTTTAAACTATTCCATTGGAAATTTTATCAAAATTGACAGGTTCCCATAAAACGTTTTGATTTTGACAAAACTCCATTTTCTGTCAAAAAATGTGCAACCACTTCTAATACCTACTTGTTTTTACAATGCACAAAATATGCAGAGTCCACCACGCTATTAAACCAATTTCCTCTTCTATAAGATGGGAAACATAAAAATTGGGAATAAGCATGGCATTTCATCTTAATTCATGTACTGCTGGTATGTTACAGTGATGACTACTGAAAAATAGGTGGTTGTCATGAGACATACATGTGAGTAGTTGTAGGAATGCTTAGTTTTCAGGTTAAAGTAAATTAAAGACTTGCATATTCCAGCAAATTTTCCATGTTCATGATGCATTTCACTCCTCTGCACAATATCCAAAGTCTTTTTGAAAAGAACCATCTCTTTTAAACCTAACTTGAGATCAAACCGTTTGGATGATGTTAGTCTGCTTTCCAACATGCTCCAGTAAAAAAGTTTGTTCTTACCTCACAGTCATACTTCCATAAGTATTACAGTAACAATTCAGAAACAAAGTTCATCACCTTTTCTGGACTGCAGACTCTCATCAGAAGCTGAGCTAATCTTTGAACAGTTTTTCTTTGTTTACACATACAGCATGAATCAATATCTTCACTTTGAGTCCTACCATCATCCAACTGTAAAACAAGCTGTCATTCACATTCTGGCTGATAGAGCTATAAAAATTTGTGAACTGGAAAATTTTGAATTAGAATTTACTCATCCTCCTTGTTTAATAATACTTTCCCTAGATCTCTGAGAAATAGAATTACTAAAAGCAGGTGACATTCTGTTCCACTTTTTACTTCGAAGGAGCTGAAGCCTGTTAATCACATTGTTTGCCCTGTTTTCCTTGTACCACAGATGAGATTTGAAGATAGAAAATAATCACTTTTTTTTTTCATTTTCCAAAACTCCGGTGAAAAACTCCGCAGTACTGCAGGACAGGGCACGCCCGGATGTTAATGTTGCTCGATGTATTTTGGGCAAACTTGTCATGCATTTGAGATTTATTTAAAGGAACATCATGTGGCCATTAAAAGAGAACAAAAGACTAAATCTGTCTATATAATCAAGCATGCTGGAGAGAGACATGAGCTACCTTGCTTATACAATTGATGGGCTTATTCATTTAAAAAGAAATCTAGTACAAGGAAAGGATGCACTGCAAAACACTGAGGTTCTGCTTCATAGCAAAGCTATCAGGATGGCAGCAGCCTACGTGAAATTGGTAACACGTTTTTAAATGAGAACTTGACCTCGTGAATAAACAATAGATAGCATCTGCCTATTACATCATCACTTTGTAATTAGATTTATTACAGCTGCATGTTCTTTGGTTTGAATTAAGTGGAGTATGTGCTGTGTTTTTAATTGGATTATGTATCATGCTGAGTTCACTGACGCATTTGAGATTGTGTTGTCCTGTGGATGTAGAACATACTTCCAGCAAAAGAACAGCTGAGCACTGCTATATTTCAAACTTATTTAATTGCAATGAATGACCACAGTGTCTAAATTACATTGGGGAGAGACAGCCCATCAGCAGAGTGACAAAAATCTCTTTTTTCCTTCCTTAGCATATTGCTTTGGAATTTTCTGTTTGAGATTCTATTCTTAATTATGCTGCTGACTTGCTATGTAACACTAAGCAAGTCATTTTACCTCTGTGCCTCAATTTGTTTCTGCATCTGTAAAATGGAATAATACTTAACCCAACTTTGTAAAACACTTTGAATTCTATGAATGAAAAGTTCTAAATAAGCATGATTGTTATTACTGGGCTGTACTGTATGTGTGTGTGTGTATATATATATATATATATATATATATATATATATAAATTATACACACACACACACATACAGTACAGCCAAGTAATAACCACAGTCTACCCTAATTTGTGTGTACAAATTGTGTGTATATATATACACAATTTGTACACACAAATTAGGGTAGACTGTGGTTTGGAAACTTGAGTCCATATATGTATATGTGTGATGGGATGTATTAACCCCTCACTGGACAGGAGGGTGTTAAGGAGCAACTCTGGGCTCAGGAAGCCCTGTCCATCTACCTATGCCGAGCATACTCAGGTTGGAAGTGGGGTTTAAAAGGCAGCCAGATGGCTCAATCAAAGGCTGTGCTCTGGGAGCGCCAAGAAAAGATGGGACCTGATCCCGCACCCAGCCAGGGAACGGGGGAGAGGGTGGGAGGGGAGAAGAGGAAGCTGCAGCCCCCAAGACTGGGACTAGGGCAGGAAGCCTGAAGGCAGCACTTTCCAGTAACAGATAGACAATAATCGGGCTGCGATAAGAAGGGAGGTAGGAAGTGACCCAGGGAAGCTAACATGAGGCTAATGCCAGATATCACAGGGTGGGTGAAGACAAACTAGCCTCCCAGGGCCCTGGGCTGGAACCTGGTAGAGTGGGAGGGCCTGCGTTCCCCTATCCCATCCGAGAACTTCACCCATTAGGCTGAGCTGCTGCTTGTGAATTGACTCCACTAGGTGGGGTTGCTGCCAGGAACTGTACCCAGTAGGAAAAGATGCCACTCATGGACTGCACCCACAAGCCAAGGTTGCCCCCAAGAACTGTACCCACAAGCTACTCCTTGTGGATTGCACCCATTTGGTGAGATTGTCAGCAGAGACCATGAGGTGTAATGGCCGCCTGGGACCCTAACCGTTAGGCAGGAGACACTGCCTACCACCCACAATGGGTCAAATTTGTTTGTCCTCCCGACATACTCGTTAAAACAACTATCAGGGCTGTTTTGTATTCAATTTCAAATCCCAATATGAGGTAATTCTGAATGGTTAAAGACAGGTTTTTTTCCCCTGTAAAAAACTGCCTTTCTGTCCAGCTGAAAAACTAATTACAGGTTTATCTTAGGAAAACTTTAATGCCAAGAGTAGGATTTTATGGCAACTATATTTGCTTTAAAATAATAATAATAATAATAATACATTTCTTGTTTGAAGATATTGTCTCTTTGGTTGATAAACTTGACCGTCATCTTTGCGTCACTACAGCCGAGTTCAAGAGAAAGCTTAGGCTGAGGTTGACGTTCTGTTGTTAACACCGAAGGCGGTATACAGTTTGTGAGTACTCTGACGAAGAGTGAGAACTCCACTTGTTTACATTACAGGCTTGATAGTGTGTTTCCACAAGTGAAAAATGAGGAGACTCATAGAAATGCTGGGGTACAACCAGTATAATTCATCTCTTTAAATGAATACAGGCAAATATTTCAGCTGACCTTTACCTCTTGGAGATCTCTCATGCTAATGGCTTATGCTCACCCTCCAGTATTGTAACAGATACACCTTAAGGCAGTGGTTCTCAACGCGCAGCCCGTGGGCCGCATGGGGCCCAATTAGCACACAGCTGCAGCTGCATCACAGGGTCCCGGCAGGTTCCGGGGTCGAGGGTCTTGGATACCTCCAGCTCCCCGTGGCGGGGTCCGGGATTGGAGTCCTGGCTGCCTTCTGGCCTCCCGCTGTGGGGTCCGTGGTCCCTCCCCCCACCCAATGCCCAGATCTCTGCTCCTGGCCCTACTCTGTGGAGGGGTCTCTGGGCGGAGGGAGCTGAGCCATAGAGGGTTTTTTCTGAGGGGAGGGTGGTTAGGTAGGGGACACTGTGGTTCTCAACTTGTGGCCCAGCTAACACTTTGTGGGCTGCATATGTGGCCCATAATGATAAATAGGTTGAGAACCTCTGCTTTAAGGTCTTATTATATAGAGAGCTAGTAGCAACCCCTATATGTAGGGTGCCTAACCATTTTCTTTTAAGAGATTCTTGCAGCCTTTTCTTCGGATGGCTGATATATTGTCTGATTCCTTTGATAATCTAGGTTTGAGGACTGATCCATTGCCTAATGTCTTGCCATGGCACAAGAGATCAACCGGGTTGTCTTTGTGCTTCCTTCTGAGTTTGAGTCTTTATTTGTCTAGGAGTGGCTGGACTGCCTTAGAAGGAAGGCCCCGTCTGTAGAACTCCCTCCCTGACGACATCTGCCCAACAGTTTCTCTCTGTGGTGTTTTTTAAACCCACAAGTCTTTTTGGTTTTGCCTAGTTATTTCATGATTGTTTAACACACACACACCTGTTTCTCCTTACTAATGTGTAGAGGGAGCTAGGTTTTGCTGTTGATGGTCTGAAGGTGTGCCATTGGTAGGGTGGCCAGGTGCCCGGTTTTCAACTGGAAAATGCAGTCGAAAAGGTTCCTGACAGTTTCCAGTCAGATCTACTGACCAGACACACGAAGTCCAGTTACTGCGGATGGAAGAGGTCATCACCCGCGCCAGCCTCTGCTTAGCAGGGGCTGCCACCTATCTGCGTCAGACGGCTGCAGCTTCCAGCCATGGCTCCGCAGGCAAGTACCTTCCAACCTGGGCAGGAGAGAGAGGAGAATAGCAGTGAGCAGTTGTGGCCAACCTGTGGCTCCAGAGCCACATGCGGCTCTTCAGAAGTTAATATGCGGCTCCTTGTATAGGCACCAACTCCGGGGCTGGAGCTACAGGCGCCAACTTTCCAATGTGCCGGGGGGTGCTCACTGCTCAACCCCTGGCTCTGCCACAGGCCCTGCCCCCTCTCCATCCCTTCCCACCCCCTCCCCAGAGCTTGCAGTGCCCTCACTCCTCCCCCGCCCTCCCCCCGAGCCTACTGCACACCACAAAACAGCTGCTCAGGAGGTGTGGGGAGGGAAAGAGGGGGAGGCGCTGGCAGCAGGGGTGCTGCTAGGGGGCTGCTGATGTATTACTGTGGCTCTTTGGCTCAGGTTGGCCATCCCTGGCAGTGAGCATCAGGGGAAGGGGGGAAGAGGAAAGAATGGGGGGGCGGAGTCGTGGGGCGGAAGAGGCAGGTCAAGGTAGGGCCTTAGGAGGAATTGCAGGGTGGGGGAGGTTCCGTCACTCCTCCTGGAGTGTCCAGATTTTAAACATTACAAAGTTGGCAAACCCCAGGCATTGTGCCCAGTTTTTGGTTAAATTAATATTAGTTTTTGTATATTGGCCAAGTGGTTTTGAGTGTGCTTACTTGATATACTGTTAGTAACACAAAGAGGTGTGTTATACTGGCTGTACCTAGAATTTCTAGGTGGAAGTTAAGCATTAAAATAAAATGTAATACTAGGTCTAAATTGCTTAAAAGAACACAATACTTCATCTTATACTGTTTTCCCTGTAGTAGTGTTTGGATTTTTTTTTTTTTTTTTTACATTAAGCTTAAAGAAAAGTCTTTGTTCCTGGCCCCTTCAATTTTCTGCTGTCTGTTTTCCAGGTAGTACACCATGATATTGGTGGCTTCCCAGCATATGCAATACAGTAATTGAAACCTCCTGCAGTTGCCTTACAGAGAGAGCTAATTAATTCATACAAAACTGATTTGTTGTTACGGTTTTCGGACAAAATTATATCTGAAATACAAAGAAACTGTGCACACAAACTGATCATACTGTTAAACTTTGTCATGTCTCTGCAGTGATACGCAACCCATGATTTTGATGAATTAAAAACAATTGAACTATTGTACACTCAGCACTGGCTAATATTATGTTGAATTACTCCACTGAGTTTGTGTACCGTGGCCTGATCCGTCGCTACTGAAGTCAATGGGAGTTTTACTATTGACTACAGAGAATGCAGGATCTGGCCTTTTGTTATTTTTAAAGAGAGGGAGAGAGAGACTGGTTTGTGTAGAAGAGAGTTATAAAATAAAATGGTTAAACATTTGAAAAATAGGAATTATCGAGCAAGGTTATGAGACCTAGTTATATTGGAAAGGAACACAGAGGAGAGACATGATGGCCATCTACAAAAATGTAAAGGAAGGCTATAAAGAGAGGAGCCAATTATTCTCCTTAATTAATGAGAGTACAACTAGAACTACAACTCCATGAGACAAAACTGTATCTTAAATTTTAGGAATAAACTTCATAGACTGCAGGCAGGCAAAGAAATAATCGGTCACAGGAGGTTGTAGAATAACTGCCACTGGATTCATGGAAAATCAAGGCTTATGCATGTTTTGGAATCACCAGTTCTGTTCAGACACAAACATTCTCATGAGTACTGGAAGCAGTGTTATCCTAAACAAAACAACCATGGGATTGTAGCTGGAGGGTAGTACTATATAGCATGATAGTGGCTGGATGACTGACTTTAGAGACCTTAGTTCTCAGCCTGGCTCGGCCATTGACCCACTCTTTTGCTCTCTCTCTTAGTAAAATGGGGATAACAATCCTTACTTCCCCTCTTCCTCCCAAAGATGTTGCAGGGTTTAAATACATAATGGTTGTGAAGGCTTTGAACATGTAAAATGCTGTACTGATGCTGTAGCTAACATGTATTTGACCGTAATGAAAAGGGGGATGTTTTTGCTTTCATTTTCTTAACTACTGTGATCTAGTGTTTCCTGGGAGGAAAATGATATGTGAAAAGGGCCAGTGTCTAGGGCACAATGCAGCAGGCTCTATTTTGAGAATGGCATCTGTTAAAAATTAGAGTGAAGTCCAAGTGACTGACTGGTTTGTGTTTTGTATGCCTGCATCCATTAACTCCTGCATGAAACATTGAATTTTAATTATATTTGACTCACACGGGATATAAACAACACTGTAAATATATTTAGCATGAAGGCTGTGGAAAAGCAGCAATTACCTGATTCAGGAAGATGTGGTGGTCCCCCCCACTGATTCTGGCCCTATAGCTGATGCTGAAGTACCTTATTCTCATTTTGGTCTTTTTCTAGCAGAGCCTGTTTTTCCAACGTGGGTGCACTCAAGTGTGTGTCTTGTCTAAGCAGCGTACTCACATGTGTGAAAATCGGTGTGCCTAACCACTTAGGGCCATTTAGACACACAGGGCCAGATTGTGCCATCAAAGCAGCTGGCGGTGTTAATAACTATGCAAAATCATACTTTCCCACATGAGTCCTAGGAGATATGATGCCTCTTCCAGCTCCTTTCTTCTCTGCGACACCCAGCCTCCTCCATGCACATGTGCAGAAGAGCTTGATCTATGTCCTTGGCTCCCCCCGCCCTG
This sequence comes from Chelydra serpentina, assembly GCA_037349315.1. Lineage (NCBI taxonomy): Eukaryota > Metazoa > Chordata > Testudines > Chelydridae > Chelydra > Chelydra serpentina. Next base: position 20,978,500 of record JBAIAC010000008.1, read on the forward strand.
GAGTGCGCTACATCTCTGAGTGTGCTAGGAGGAAGTAATCCCTGTGCTCCTTTGACAGCAGAGACTGCAATTGTGCATGCCCTTGGGTTGGGAGGTACAAGGGCTTTAAGGTTTCTTGTCCTCTCCCTGTGTCCTCTGTACACCCAATCAGGTCCATAGCTGGCATATCCCACTCAAATCAGTTATATGCAATTGCTTGTTTCCATCTTTGAACATCAGGCCCATAGTCTTAGTATACTCTTTGGGATTATAAATGTTTTATGAAAACCGTGGTCTAGACCTATGCAGAAAAACGTGTGTTGATTTGCAATTCACCCTGTGACATGTGGTCTTAAAAAGACATATTCATGGGGCCAAATTTATCCCTGTAGTTTTCTGAAATCGATGGACTACACTAGGGATTAATTTGGCCCTATAAATATTAGCATTTGGAAGGTGTCACAGCAAAAGGACCCTGTTTACAAAGCAACAGATTCCTGTTAAATGTGTAATCTCTTCTATCATGGATTGGATTTCTGATTCGCCAAAAAATAAAAATAATTGATGCCTAGGTTACTAAATAAGGGCAGTATTCAAAGTCATGAGGAAAGCCTCATTATGCCTAGAAAAATGTTTGACTGTAGATTTCTGCCAGGGACTGGCAGTACTGGTATGTATGTATGTATGTATGTATTTATTTTAAACAAATGGATGAAACTCTAAATTCTTCAGAATCAATAACAAGTCAAACAAAAATAGCATCAGGAGACTGAGCAAGGGAGATAGCAGCTAAGCTTCTGCAAGTCTCCAAAATGATACTCACTCTGCCAAAATAACTGAAGGTTATCAAGAAGTCTAAACCACAGTATCTTAAAAAGTCTTTGGCTGCTAAGGCCTTTGTCAAGAGACAAGAGGAAACAAGTGAAATGATGCAGCTGAGTATATGCCTCCTCACTCCATTTATGTTTTTTGAATATTTTCTCCTATCGTTATTGCATTAGTCCTTACTAAGTACAGTTACTCTGCGATAATCTTGTAGTCATTTTGTAATTTCTTCCCTGTAGATTGTGCCTGAAGTGTTTGTGTACTACTGTACTTAGAGAATGAGCATAGGCTTTTTATAAATAGTCCAGGGTGAAATGTACCATGTATATGTAGCTGCAGAACAAAATGATATTATTGTTGAGCATTTCTCTTAAAAGCTATTTGCCAAAATGCTTTACAGATTAAAATAGAGTTTCAGAACTAAGTAATAAATAAAAGGAGGAAGAGAGAAGCTAAGGGGAATGTAATAAGTGGGGGGAAGGTGTTTTCAGCTGTGATTTGAAATGAGATGGAGAGTCAATGAAGCAGAGGGATACAAGGAGGCTGATCCAGAGATCATGAGCTGCAAAGATTGTGATTGCACCAGCAGTGTTAAGATTGTCTGGAGCTAGTACCTTACTGCTCCTTTAATGAGGCTTGTGCAGGTGAATTAGAGATGTAACATGGATTATAGTAGGTATGTATAGTGTTACATCTGTAATTGTGTATGGATTTTCAGACTTTCCAGGAGATTCAAATATGCCTGAATGGAGGGCAATGTAAATCATTCTTATTTTCAAACACAAGCTTAAGTTGCACATCAGAAGCAGTATCACAGGTAGGATGCAGACATTCATATAAATGGCAATAGTGTGTAAGAATCCTGTAAAGAGCATAATATTGCTCCCATTACCGTCACAATTCCTCACTCACCTATCCTCAGCTGTTACGTTCCTGTAGATCACAATAATTACTCATTTTGTGATCACTGAATTGTGAGCAGAGGTGAAATAGTGATAATCATTTCAATAGGTACTTAAATTTCTGCAAAGCTGCCTACATCCTGATACCACCACGCATCTTGGTGCCTAAGCCCCATCAGGGTCCTCAAACTAGGCATTTCCCTGCCTGTCTCACCCATAGGTGCTGGAACTATGAGTGTGGGAGGTGTTTCAGCACCCCCTCACTTGAAGTGGTATCCATTATAGATAGGGTTTACAGTTTGGTTCAGTGGCTCTCAGCACTGCTGTTATAAAAATTGTTGCAGCATCCCTGGTCTCACCTGATCTAAATATTGTTCTCAGTAACCACCGAATGCAGCTGGACGACTAAGTACCCTTTGAGGATCTAGCCCCAAACAGGAGTTCAAATATATCAAGAGAATTTTCAGAACAGGCAAAATAAGACCCATCTTTTAAAGCCTCATAAGAAAATCTACTCATAGTCTAAACAGAATTCTCAAACAACATGATAATTCTTAAGGCTCCATTTATTTTCGGATCAGTGCCTTCTTTAAGAAACGATGCTAATGAAAGTGAACAATTTTAAATGTATAATGGGGAGGGAGGTAGAAAGCAAAATAATAATGGTAAGAGAGGATCCAAACCAAGAATAAGGAAATGCCTTTGTGTCTAGCTATTACAGGAACATGATGTAACACATAGCAATGATATGTAACATGATTAACTATACCATCTCAAGCTGTGATTTCATCAAATCAGTGATGACGAACAGGGTTGGACTAAGCCAACAATGGATGAAAGACACCCCACACACACAGACACCTAAATGCCGCAGAAAGTGTTTGTTTTAACACTTATCACTCTGAGTTAGTAGTGAAGCGTCATGGCTCATCATGGGGGGAGGGATAGCTCAGTGGTTTGAGCATTGGCTTGCTTAAACCCAGGGTTGAGAGTTCAATCCTTGAGGGGGCCATTTAGGGATCTGGGGCAAAAATCTATCAGGGGACAGTACTTGGTCCTGCTAGTGAAGGCAGGGGACTCAACTTGATGACCTTTCAAGATCCTTCCAGTTCTATGAAATAGGCATATCTCAATTATATATTTATATGGCATTAGTGGGGAGTTCACTGCTGGAGACATAATCTTTTGTGGTTATTAAAAATCCCATGACACTTCACAGTAGTCAGGGTGGCTGTTCCTATTGTTTTCTCAAAAGTCCACTGGACAATGCTTTGCCCACCTAAGTCACCCCTGGAGTTTAATTTGGAAATCATCAGCATCATAGTTGCAGCCTCCTCTCTTCCTCAACCTACAGCCCATTCTGCACTGTCAGATCTCAGAAGGGCCTGGGTCCTTAGCCCCTTCCATGTGTATTTTTTGACAGAGGGGATGGTATGGAGCAAGGTATGTTGGCCTCTGTCAGCCCAATTTCATGGGGCCTACCATTTGCAGTTAGGCAGTTAGCCTTTGTACAATCTGCCTCAGGCTATGTGCCACTTAAAAAAATGATTTTTTTTAAATGTGTGGGTAAGGCTTAAGTACCACTAAGGTATCATAATTTGAAAGCTTCTTGTGGGGGTGAGAGCAACACTTTAAACTATCATCTGTGTAATGAAACCTCAGCTCTTGCATTCCCACCTGTAATTTTTCCCACAATCCTCTCTCCAACATTGCATGGCAATATGAAGATATTAAAAAAGGAGTTCTGATTTTTCTGTTAATAAATCTGTGGCCTGACACTCCTCCAATTTGAGTCGCCAATCATCCTGATATTTTAATGTATTGAAATTAAATACCAAGCTAGCAATGATTTTAATGCCCATTTCTCTTCATCAGCAATGGCTTCTTAAAGTCAAAAATGTAAGAAGTGCATATGGTTCCTACGTTACAGATGACTATTCAAACATGGGGCTCTTTTTTTTCTCCAAATTGCATCTGAAACCACCATTCTGAAGAGGTGATGTTATTACTCCCATCGACTTGAGCATAAATGGTAAGGGCTTGATCCTGCCAGGTACTGAGCATTGTGGTCCCAATCAAGCAAAACACTTAAGCTCGTGCTTAAATTTAAACTTGAGTAGTCCCAGTCAGTGATTAGATAGAAGACTGTCTTTTAAAAATAAAATATTTATTTTACTACAGAAGCACAAAAGTCAGACCATTTCCCCCTATATTTTTTATTGTGTTCCTTAAAATTACAGAAAAACTCTGTTGCTGGCACTAAATGGAACATTCACCGAATTGGCCAAAGCTTAAATGACCATGGAGATTGAATTGTACTTTTACCCACTTACGAGCCTGCCTCGTCATTGGCAAGATGGTGACGAGAAGTTCCATTATCCATGTATTTTGGCTGTGTGAATAACAGGGGACATCGTCAGGGTTTTTATGTGAAATCTGTCACCCGTGCTCAATGACAAGGGGACTTAGTTGTCTTGGGAGATACAAAGCCTTTTTCACCTACATGTCACCACTTCAAATTCAATGTAGGTTAATAAGTGAAAGTGACCATATAGGCTACTTGGTGGCCAGTATGAAATAATATTGGTGGGGTCAGTCCACCTTTTATCAGACAGATATCCACACCACAAAACCATCCTAACTGGCATCCTTTCTGACAGTTTGAAAAGAGAGATCAAGACCTGAATGGGAATGGAGAGGGAACTCTGTTCTTACCTGGAGAGTTGGACTCTTCAAACAGGCTTGAGACACATATGCGGAAGCTTCTACGGCTGCTGCCAATGCTTTATCTGTGATATGGCTAAGTGGAAAACCTCTATCTCCAGAGCTATCTATCTAGCATTTCCCATGAACACTATCATGTTCTGAAGAACAGAGAATTTCATTATAGAAACCAAGAGCACAAAGAGTTGACAACAATTTTTTTAAAGTGCGCTTGCCTTCCCTTGCCAGACTGAGAACTCGTATGTCAAATTTCACTCCAGGATGAATCTTTATGGGCAGCTTTATAAACAGTTGAACAAAGGCGTCTGCAATTTAGGCGCTGGGCTACTTTCCCTCTTAGTGTTGGGAACAGCAATATTAGAAATGTAGTGCTTTAACTGATGTGAAGATTGAGCTGTACTGGCGGTACCAATTTTGTAACATAAAGTGGGTTAGCGAGAGGTTTTCATTGTTACAGTTTTCACAACATCACTAACCAGTTTCAAATCCAGAATACTTCTGCTCAGAAAGACACCGCATGAAATGATATAATAGTACAGGGGTGGCCAACCTGTGCCTGAGAAGGAGCCAGAATTTGCCAATGTACGTTGCCAATAACACTGCTGTATTATGTCAGCAGTCCCCATCAGCTCCTGCACCCTGCCTGCCAGCCGCCCCACTGATCAGCACCTCCTCTCCACCCTGTGCCTCACGCAGCATTCAGGAGGCTCTGGGGAGCAAGGAGAAGAGTGAGGGCACGGCAGGCTGGGGGAAGGGGGCGGGAAGGGACAGGGCCTTGGGGGAAGGGGTGAAGTGGGGGCAGGGCCTGTGGCAGAGGCAGGGGTTGAACAGTGAGCATTGGAAAGTTGGCACCTATAGCTCCAGCCCTGGAGTTGGTGCCTATGCAAGGAGCCGCATATTAACTTCCGAAGAGCTACATGCGGCTCCAGAGTGAAATGATTTCTCTGGGTGCTGTCAATCAATTATAAGATCATATTGCAAATGAATTAGAAAATGTATACAAAGAATAGTTTTCTTTCAAAAGTAATTGAAGTCAGAAAAAAAGTTCATTTGAAAAAAAGGAGACCAAACTGTAAAGGAAAGGCATCTGTGAACTTGATGTAGTGCTCAGTATGATAGGGTAAATGGAATGTTTATTATAATGCTTCATACATACATAGGGACATTTTGCTGTTCACCTTTCAAGATTAAAAAAGCTTCTTATATTTTAATCAACATTCTCATAATGTAAGAATTTAGCTGTATTATATAACAAATTTAAGTCATGTGGCATCCCATGCTATTACTCAAATGCTATATTCATAAAAACACAATCACCATGGCAATACTGTACATGCTGGTCATATAGACGAGTCTCTGCGGTTGAACAAGTTCTAGCAATTGTAGACTGCTTTCTTCAAAAAATGAATCTCATAATTTATTTTTCTACTTAAGTTCCTGTGCTCTCCAGGTTCTTTTTTATTTTTTCTTTGTCCTGGTTGGTATTTTTAAAATATTGCACAACATTGCATTACTTTGTTTATGTAGGGCTGATTCAGAGCCCACTGAAGTCAGTAGGTGTCTTTCTGAATCTGTGTGTTGGAGCATCAAACTGTCTACCTAGAACTATTTTTTTAAATGACTGTTCAGTCTGGTTCTGTTTCACATCATGTAGTATGTCCATATTGCAAAAGAGTGTGAAATAAAACTATCCTACAGCATTCACAGAAAACAGTTTGTTCAGAGTGGATGTGTGTGGTGAGTGGAGAGTACAAAGAGAGACATCTCCCACCCACCCGACACACACACACATGAACACAGATACCAAGGGATACCATCTGCAAGTGGGGAAGAAATGTTGGTCCTGCCACTGAACCCAGCTAGGGAAACCATCACATGAGTAAGGATTATAGTCATGATAATAAGGTTTACAGAATCAGACCCATAATTACATGATATATTTTTGAAGTTAAAAGGGAATCTCAAATAAAAATAAAATAGTTAGTATTTTCCCCCAAAAAAGCAAAACTTGTGTAGGAGGAAAATCTCTGATCTAGTGGATAAATTATAATCCAAAGCATTCCCCAATATTAGGGATATTTTAGTATATAAATTTGTTTCATCTAATCAATCAACTATTTGCATACTCACAGACTATTCCTTTAACACATTTATGCTAGAACTTCAATCTTCTACATATATTATCTTTCTTAATGTTTGCGGTCAAAGCCTCTTGTTAAATAAGATGCAGTGTGAAGAAGCCCATGGAAAATCAAAGGCTAATTAAAAACCTCTTAACGAAGAAAAACATTATCCCACAAGTGTGTTGCCACAAGAGAGTTAGGGGCTTGTTCACATAGAATCATAGAAATGAAGAGTTGGACAAGACCTCAAGAGGTCATCTAGTCCAGCCACTGAGGCAGGACCAGGAATACCTAATCCTTGACAGGTGTTTGTCTAATCTATTCTTAAAACCTCCTATGATGGGGATTCCACAAACTCCCTTGAAGGCTATTCCAGTGCTTAAATATTTTCCAAATAACTAACCTAAATCTTCCTTTCAGCAGATTAAGCCCAATACTTGTTGTCCTACCTTCAGTGGACATGGAGATCAACTGATCACCATCGTCTTTATAACAGTCCTTAACATATTTGAAGACTGTTATCAGGTACCCCCTCCGACTTATTTTCTTAAAACTAAAAATACCCAGTTCTTTTAACTTTTCCTCAGAGGTCAGGTATTCTAAACCTTTTATCATTTTTGTTGCTCTCTTCTGGACTCTCTCCACTTTGTCCTCATTTTTCCTAAAGTTTGGTACTCAGAACTGGACACACTGCTCCAGCTGAGGCCTCACCATTGCCAAATAGAGTAGGACAATTATCACTTGTATCTTAGGGTAGGTCTACACTACCCGCCCGATTCGGTGGGTAGAGATCAATCTTCTGGGATCGATTTATCGCGTCTCATCTAGACGCGATAAATCGATCCCGGAAGCGCTCCCTGTCGACTCCGGAACTCCTGCTCGGCGAGAGGAGGAAGCACAGTCGATGGGGGAGTGAGTCTGCGCCGCGTGGACCCGAAGTAAGTAAACTTAGTTTGATCTAGGAAACGTCGACTTCAGCTACGCTATTCTCGTAGCTGAAGTTGCGTGTCCTAGATCGATCCCCCGCCCTAGTGTAGACCAGCCCTTACACATGAAACTTCTGTGAATACAGTCCAGAATTATATTAGTCTTTTTAGCAACTGCATCACATTGTTAGCTCATATTCAATTTGTGATCCACTATAATCATCAGATCCTTTTCAGCAGTACTGCCACCTAGCCATTTATTCCCCGTTTTGTAGTTGAGCATTTGATTTTTCCTTCCTAAGTGTAGTACTTTGTCTTGATTGAATTTCATCTTATTGATTTCAGACCAATTCTCTGATTTGTCAAGGTTTTACACTTGTTAACATTTACAGTAAGGCTGGTTTGTACCGCTCTGGCAGTGTAAAGGATCTTAAAGGGAGTGTAAATATAATGTATGCCCATTTTACAGAACCTTCACATTACCACAGTGGTGTAACGTAGCTTTCATGTAAATGCGAATCAAGTCGTGTGTTTTATTTGTTAATATAACAAATTTTCATGTATGAAAAAAGAACAAATAATGTTATAATAAAGCCGCTTATGCAAGTTCTACACAATGTGGTAAATACAAACATAGGAGTATGCAGTAGTAGACAGGAGTTTCCATACAGTATCAAACCATAGATACATCTCTCTGATCTATCTAATCTGGAATACCTATTCAAGTATCCTGCCTCTGGCTAAGAAACAAATTGTCTCTCTATGTTTACAGCGAATGAGCAGCATGATTCCACTGTTATTGGTGATGTTAGAAGACCCTACTCTGTGGAAAAGATAATTTTTTCCATAATAACTAACTCCAGGGTTTTGAAAAGGTGAAATACCAGGGCTTTTAGGTTTCTTTATTCTATGAACACTGATTAAAAATTAAACCTCATTGACATTACCTTCATGTTATATATTGTAGACTTTATGACAGCACTCTGTTTATCTACAGAGTAAGTAGGCGGTTTCATTCTGAAAGTAACCAATTTGTTCTTTAACAAGTTTTATAGAATTCATTTACTGTTTTCCACTCCTATGCTGATTTTCTTGTTGTATCCAAATTATGATGCATCACGTGGCTAAAACCCATTACTATATTTTTCTTTGTTTTCTTTCATTTAAATTCCATGTGATGTATCCTGCTAGGAAGCACAATAAAGTAAAATATTTAAAAATAACTAAGGTTTTGAATCTGATATGTTTTCCAAAAATGAAGAATAACTATATATTTAATATTAGATTAAGTGAAAATAGAACCAAGAAGACAAAAGTAAAAGCACTGTAAGAGCACAGTGTCTCTCTCCTGTGTAACATGCTGTATCTTCTCTCCATCACAAAATGGATGCTGACTCTGCAAACAGATGACTTCTAGGACTTCTAGTGCAATACACGGAAACCAAAATACTAATTGTTGCATAGCTGCATAAACCACAAAATAAAGGCTATATTTCATAGCTTCAGGAATTCTAAGGCCAGAAGGGCCCATTATGGTTATGTAGTCTGACCTCTGGCATAATAAAGGCCATTGAATTTAATTCAGTATGTTTACAATGTATTTAATAGAAATACATCCCATCTTGATTTAAAAATTTCAAGTGTTGGAAGAGCCACCACATGCCTTAATAAGTAGTTCCAACAGTTAATTATCCTCCCAGTTAAAAATGTGTGCCTTATTTTTAGCCTGAATTTATCTAGCTTCAGCTTCCAGCCACTGAATATTGATCTTAGATCTTTTAAAAAAAGACAGATTGTGAATTGTTAAACTCAGTTTGTTTTAACAGTATTTTATTTTTTAAAAATCCAAGAAGACACTGTATACTACTAATATAACTCAAAAATTTGAAATATTCATTTTTATTAAAAAGTCCATACATTGCTGAGAGTACAGTTCTAGAATTTACAAGGTTTTTGAACCTGCATCTCATTTGGCTCATACTCGTCTCTGTTCCTGAGTCTTATATTTCCTTATTCCCTATTTATACCTTGCTTGGTTTAGCAGAGGCAGCATATTATGAGTTCATTTAGCTTTTATGTTTGTTTAAATGTGTTCCTATAATAACATGCTATCTTTAGAGACTGTGGAATTGTTTGGAGGAAAAATTACCTCATTCTTTGTAATAGGATTTTGTCTGGCTATTACTTTTCTGTATTTTTTTCTACTGGTTTTTGATGCCTAGCACATGCACTTCACAACTAGTAGGCCATTGCTGTTATGGATCCAGTCAGTGGATACCCAGAACATTAATGTTCTCATCAAACTTTGTAATATGTTGACTTTTTCTTTGGTGGTTTTTCAAGAAATTGCGCAAAAAAATAAGTCCATGACATAACTAAGTTATTGACAGTTACACCATACAATCGCAGGTTTTGTAACTTCTAAGGGGACACCAAATAAACGTAGGTTACAGCCACTGTCTTGGCCAACACCATGAGATTGGACCAGGAACATCCAGAGTTGACAGCATGAGTCTCTACAGGTTAAGCTAAGGAGGCAAGACTTTTACTAGGGGTCTAATAGATTCACATCTTCTGTGGCTAGGGTGACCAGACAGGAAGTGTGAAAAATCGGGACGGGGGTTGGGGGGGGTAATAGGAGCCTATAGAAGAAAAAGACCCAAAAATTGGGACTGTCCCTATAAAATCGGGACATCTGGTCACCCTATCTGTGGCTCAGACACAGAGGGGGAAATATTACACACACTGACAAGTAGGACAAGTACGAGGATTCTCAGTGTAATTAATAGACATTGAGGGTTCTGACCCAATTTTAGATTGGTCTAGTGTAGGTTGCATTGTGCTTGGATAGGGACTTTTTGGGACAGGGACAGTCCTTTTTGTGTGTTTGTATACAGCCTACCACAATAGATCCCTGGTCTATGACTGGGTCTCCTAGGCATTACCATATACATAATAACAATTAGGATTTTTTGCTGAAAATCTTTTTGTTTTGGTTTCCCAATTTTGGTTTTGGAGGCTCCCTGTGGGTGAATGTAGGCACCATTCCTTTTTAGTTGTAGTGCATTTACTCTGAGCTTTTCACCAGTTATGAGGAATTTCTTTTGAATTCACTCCGCAAATATATCGTTGAGGTGACTGTAACACAAAAGATATTCCTGTATCAATACTCCTTGTTAAATCTCTCTATTATTGTGGCTATTAACCTTGTTACTTCTGCCAGGTATTTGTGGATTCAGCAGGGATCATCCACATTTGAAGAGGATTGGGCAGTTTCAGTTGCTTTCTTATGTCAAACCTGGCAGCTCATGCTGGGCAAAAATTGCTCCAAAATATAAAAAATACAAGAGGATCAATGAAGGTTTAACAGATTGTTTAACAGTGTTCTGGGATGTTTGTGTGATCCCGAGTGTAGGCTTTCACTTTAATGGATTACAGTACACTATAGCTATAGCAGTAGCAAGATAAAAAGGATTGCATTGATACTGTGGGCTCAGGTGCTTTATATGTATTGTATAAATCTGAGAATTAAATTAATATGAGATTATATTGTACAATGTATGGGCTCTGTTCTAATTAATTGAAAATCATTTTAAATGAAATGGTCACCTCCTTGGCTTGTTTAAAGCATCAAATTGTCATTGACTTCAATGGAGCTCTGCTGATTTACACTAGCTGATAATCTGGCTACTTTAGCTATTTTGTATGTCAAGTATTATTGATTCTATTGGAGGTTTTGTTTCAGTAAGGCTGCTTTTGGGATTTGGCCCTCTTTGAATTATATTTGTTCACAAATTTAGTAAACATTTATTGTTGGGGGTGAGAGCAAGTAGGAACTCTTCAAAATCAGTTATGTGTATTGAAACCCGTAATCAAATCACAAAGAAGATCCTTTACCAGTGTTACAAAATTACAAACATTAGATTATCTGCAAATATTTGCACAAAGAAAAAGTAACATTTAAGTATATTATCCGTATTCATCTAGTGGTGAAAAGATAATTTCCAAACTCTTCAAATGCTGCATTAAAAATTAAAAACCTACAGTCAATTAATATTAGCCTAACTTAAACCCATAAACTGTATTCTTAAGCCATCCCATAGTTTGATTCAATTTTGGGGTTACTTAAATATTGGATGATTTGACAGACAAAACATTAGGTTCAGTGGATGGAGCTTGAGTGGGTGTAAACAAGCCCACCAATTTCATTCATATATATATATGTTTTGTGTGTATATATATATATATATATATATATATATATACACACATACACACACACACACAGAGGACCTGTCCATGCAGGTAATTAGTGCATGACAAGCCAGGGTGAAAACAGCACACTAGCTTTCCATGCGCTAAGTCACCCTAGTATGCTTTGACCTTTTGTTGTTGGAAAATAAAGCAAGAGAAGCTGAGGAGGCGTACTAAAGAAGAGATTCTAAAAAAAACATTTTCTAGCATCTAAACAATTGATATTACAATTCTTGAACTGCTGTGGTATTGTAAAGGTTCAAGATGGTACAATTTTAACCACAGAGGAAGGATAGAGAAGCCTGTTGGATGGAACATTTCCAAGCTGTGCTCAACCACCTGCAACCACTAACACACACTGAGAGATGTGAAGAAATAGCCGACTTAACCTATATCAGTAGAAATAATTCCCTTTGAGGAAGTAACTGAGGCCATAAACCAGCTGAAGAGTGATAAAGCACCAGACTATGATAAGACACATGCTGAAATGTTAAAAGCTGGAGAGGAAGTGATGGTGAATTACATGTGCAGCTTTCACAGAATGGTTTGATAAAAGGTGATCTGTCCTAAAGATTGGAGAAGATGTGTCATCTGTAAAATCCCTAAGAATGGGGACCAGCTTATTTGTGATAACTGAAGAGAGGTGACCTTTCTCTCTGTATCTGGGAAAAATGTTTTGCCTTATTTTGAACAGAATGAAAACTGTTGTTGACAAAGTACTCAGGGAAGAACAGGCTGATTTTGATCTGGTTGGTCATCTTGAGAAGATTTATTGGGAAAGGCTTAGGACACCCAGAGAAGAAGGTTTTAAGTTGTTTGATTTTATTAAAGCATTTGATAATGTCCACAGAGAAGATCCTCTGGAAGATCCTGACACGTTATTGAATTCGAGGAAAGACTGTTAATTTGATAAAAGCTTTGTATGATGAGTGTGCTTGCTGTGTCAGGACAGAGAATGGAGCCATGGAATTGTTTATGATTATAACTGATGTAAGGCAAAGTTGTATACTATACCCATGTCTCTTCTGCATTGTCATAGACTTTGTGATGAGAAGAGCAATGGCTGCTGCTGAAGAAAATGGTGTTGTCTGGGCAAGCAAGAAGCCACAAGACTTAGTTTTTGCAGGTGACATGGTCATATTGTGTACCAACTTTGAAAAGACGCTCTATAAACATTAAAGGAGAAGCTTCTAAAGTGGGACTTCTTATCAGTACTCAGAAGACCAAGACTATGGAGATAATGCTGTCAACGCTGGTGAATGTGTGATTGATGGAGAAGAGTACAAAAGAAAGTAGTTAATTTTGTTTATCTTGGAAGTAAAATATCTGCTAATGGCCAGCTCACTTAAGTAGTGAAGGCAAGAATCGGTAAAGCCAGTGGATCATTTTCCCGTTTGTCAAACATCTGGAAGAGTAAGAAGATATATCTATGCAGTAAAATGAGATTGTTCAATGCTGTTATCCTTTCAACAATATTGTATGCCTCAGAAATCTGGCAGTACACAACAGGAAGCTGAATGCATTCCAACAACCTTGTTTAAGAAGTGTCTTGGTGTGACTTCTGTCCATTACTTTCACAATAATGAAATCTATATCACTTTCCTTTTCAGGTAAGCAGGCACTTAAGACTTCTTTGATAAATTATACTACTGGTACAAGAGCTCAAAGCGGAAAGGTATCATTTTAAAATATATACAGCAGGGAAGTCATGTACAATTTAAAATGTTCATACTGAAGTCTTAAGTGCCTGCTTACCTGAAAAGGAAAGTGATATAGTTTTCATTATTGTGAAAGTAATGGAAAGAAGTAACACATATAAGTTCTACTAAGCTGTGCAATTCTGTGGTGAAGAAACTCTGAAGATATGTCAACTAAATAAATATTTGTGAATAATTGTTACTTCCTATCTCAATTCTTAGGATTTTACATACAGCTATTGCATTGGCTTTTTATTCTCCTTGCCCCTAAAAGTTGCTAGTTGATGTTTGTCATTCTTTATATGCATTTAGACTCAACCCTGCACCCTTTTCACAGGCAGAACACCTAATGAATTTCTGCACAGCTAGATTTATCGGTCTTGACTGTATTAATAGGAATATTGGCTGTTGGATTGGACCCTGAATGGAAATTGTCAGCTTGACAAAATTAATATTTATCAGAAAGCCTCACTTGTTATGCTCGGTTTAGCCATGAGAATTACACTGAGAAGCATTTCTCACCACCTACAATCTACGAATAGCATTTGAAACAAAAGCCTTGGTTTAAAATTGACATTGCTGAGCCAATGAACTACATAATTTATCCACAAGTAGGTTATACAAAAAATGACTTGTGCCCTGTTTAGCTGGGACCACTTTTCAGATAAGTGGCTTTCAGAAAAGTGATGTTTGAATAATCGGGGAAGCCTCTTGGCTGGCTCCCCAGTTTCTGTTGGGAGGAAACACCAGGGACCTGGGATGGGAGAAATTTTAACTAAAGTGCCTTAGCTAGGTTTATCTAGCTAAAGCACCTTAGCTGAGGCCCAGCATTAAAGCGCTTTAGCTACGGTAGATCAATTCAGCTAAACCGCTAAATGCTAAGTGCTCTCCCAGGCTGTTGACTCTCAGGCTGCCTCCCACCGTTCAAATAGGATAGTTGGGGGAACTGGGCAGCAAGTGAGGAGACACTGCTGGGCCATAACCCTCACATCTGTGAAGGTTTAATGTGTCTTCTGAGAACTTTGGGTTCAGGGTTCTAGTAACGGCTAAATTAATGTAAAACTGGTTTTAAATGTGTAAAACAGGAAATTGAGCGAGAAAAACAAATACGGAGTCAAAATCATGCTCTATTCAGGGTGTTGGTTTTTTTTAGTACAGACACACGTACACATATGTTGCAAAAACTAGCATTACAAGAGTCATATTGTCTGACCTGGGTATAGCCCCACATAGAGACCCTGTATAGATTTTTATTACCAGGCACAGGAATATCCTGTTTGAACTGCCAGGAAGCCGGGGTAAGGAGAACCTTCTCTTAAACAGACTGAATGCAACTCCTAACCACAGGCCCCATCCATTCCAGAATATCTCTTCCACTATTCTAGCTGCAGAAAATGTGAGGAGCTGGGGGAAGACTTTAGTGGGTTTTTCCCTCCACTTGGCTATCTCTTTTTACCTATAGGTGGAAGAGGTGAGAGTTGAACTCCTCCTTTTCAGGGCTGTAATTTGAAAAGTTACAGCTGAAGTAATTCGTACCCCATTACCAATAAACCAAGCTCCTGTGTGTTTCACGTTTTCTCAGAGATATAAAAGACTATGTGTACCATTCATTTATCTTAAACTTGTTCCCTTTTGGGGTTTGAAATGACTACTGTATTGTTGTATATGTATTTGCCCTATGCCTACATGTTCCCTTTTTATCCTTTTAAGAGTTCTGTCCTTCTAATGCAAACTGCACAAAAGCATTTTAACAGTTACAATAGGATTTTCTGATACAGAGAGAATATGAAACATTACTTGGGCGATGCTTGTCATAAATCTAATTTATCTGCGCACAATGGACATATGCTTAAACAACTTTCCATGGACAATTACAAAGGTGTAATACCAACAGGACCTCTGTCAGCAATCTTGACATCTTTGCATGGTATAGAGATAGTGGTACAAATTGTACCAGTGTTTGAAATGTCCTATGAATCCAGTTCTGTGTACAGAACGTGTATATGCAGGTTCTGTTCATTATCTAATGCTGATGAATCAGCTAAGTAGTAATAGATTAGGAGAGGGCAGTGAGATGAATCTGCTGCTGCTCTTTGGGTCCTGACTGAAGACTAATTGGACAGCCAGGAGGATAAGACTCATGTTCCATGACAGTTGGAAGGACAGCTGGAGGCCTAGAGGAACAGTGACAAAGCTGTTCCTGGAGACTGCTCAGTAGTTTCTAGAAACGCTTCTATGTGGTTGGGTCTATGTGAGTTTAAGAATAACAAGGCTCATATATATAGTGTGGGTAAGAACAAGTACATAGTGTAAACAAACAAATTATGTCCTAGTTGACTTCATGAGATCAATTTCTCTTCAACAACAAAAAAAAGATCAGTTGCAAGGCCCGAAAACTGATCATGGCTTGGCCAATGGGCAACAATTTATATGGCACAGAGTTACAAAAACTTAGCTTGTGGACGTAATCATACCTAATGCTAAGCAAATATTTAATTTAACATTCTGGGTTAATTAACAGGCAGGACAAATGTATCTTGTAGATCATTTGAAGTAAATTGGCATGCTATAAAAGTTGGCATAGACACCGACTGTTTAACTGCAGTGAAATTGTTACATAGTGTGATCAAGGGAACGCTATGATATTGACAGCATTCAATGTCAGAAAAATATACTGGCACTAGAATTTGGACTATAGTGCTGATTAGTCTGAGCAAAAGATAGCATTAATCTGCATGAATCATGAATAGAGGTCTTTAGAAGGAAATGTACTAAGATGCCTAGAAAGAAGGAACTAGACCTGACTAAATTCTAATATAAAGATTGTTCGTGTTCATAGGGTGCCTAAGAACACACATATATTGTCCCGTATTTTGGGCAAGCGACAGATACCAGCAAGTTATTCTTTGGATGGTAATGAATACTTGGTTCTAATTCCATTTGCAAACTAATCAAGCATCTCAGATTATATTGGGAAGTAGAATCAATGACCCCTTAAAAAAAAAAAGAAATGTCTGAGAGTTACAGAGCTCTTACAGTAATTCACTGTAGTTACTGTAGTTCACTCTATATAGTCTTAAATAGTAATTAAATGTAGTTACATGAAGTAATTTAATGTAATTACATGCATTTAACATTTTTGTGGCTACTTTTAATTTGCTGGTACTATTAGCTAGTATCCAACAGACATAACAGCTTGTTCTTGGTATCACAATGATGCCAAAATAAGTGGAATCATCCCATCCCTAGTTATTACAGAACTGGTCGTTGTAAACTTGATTATTATAGCTCATATCTAAGAATGAAGCCACATGTTATAACTTGTATGAAGTTCAGTAGTCCTGCTTAGCAGCACAAATCACCATGAGCACATCCGGAAGTGCTCTGTTCCCTGTACTATATGAATGTAGCAGTGGGTCTCTGTCTTGGCATTAAAAGCCCTCTCCCAGATTATCCCAAACCGTGCAGCCATCACCTCCCACGGCAGCTATATTCTCCTGGAACAATGAAACTGTCTATTAGTGGGGGCAACTGATAACTGTGGGAGACAGTACTTTGACAAGTGCTGGACCTAGATGTTTGAACTCATTCCTGTAGAAGATAAAATTGACCATGGGCCTGATTGCATCCAGAATTAAATGCAAAACTCATTTGCTCATCTTGAGATCACTATATTATCTTCTGTTTTACTTATTTATTAGACGTTCAATCTAAGCTCATTTTTTCTATCTGCAGGAGGATAAGGAACATTTTTCTCTATCATCCATGTTTTTTATTCAGTTACACCCTATCCCTAAATCAGCAGCAAGCATTCTCATTCTTGTGAATATCTTACAAAATAGTGACTAGTGTAGAAATAATTTTTATATCTCACTATTGATATTTTATTAATGTGAGTTAAGCAGAGAATAGTTTTCTCTAGTGACCCGAGAAATCTATATTTCACATGGTGTTATTTTTACAAATGATTTAACAGAAAAATCGTGATGGTTTTAAAATAATAAATTTCCTCCTCAGATAACCTAAAAAGTACTTCCGCAACCTAATTATTCATAATAATGTTGGAGGCTACATTTCATGAATCACTGTTTGAAAACAGAAAAGTAGTATAGAAGACAAAATAGTATATTTACTTGGGATTTACTGTGTATGTACATTAGCCAATCAAGAGTTTATTTTGCATATGAGAATATAGTGGCTGGAGAAAAGCACCAGAAAAGTGGGGTACTTGGATATTCAACACTTAGATATATCAAGATATCCGATAGTCTAAATTCTTTTGGAATAGACAAATCCTGACCTTTGAAAGGTGCTCTTCTTGTCACATAAGCAGCCAAAGAAAACACCTGCACGTCACACCAGTGTACATGCAGAGTCACAATGGCTATTGTTCTCAAGTTTGCAGCAGTTCTCACGAGAGTGTGGTCTGCTGGAAGATGGTCATATCTAACCTCCCAGCTGACCAGTGTGTGTGCTACCACTGGAAACACTGACCAGCAACTATACAGTGTGCATTTTACTCCTACTCAGAAGAGCAGCAAAGTGCTCCTGGCAGTGTGTGGTGGTTGTCCTCCATGAGAAATCTTATCCGGCACCAATAAGCTTCCTTGCTGAGAGACCACAGTTGCCTGTGGTTCTGCTCATCCTTGCTCTTATGGCATGTTGGTGCCATAGAATTTGGTTCTCAGACTTTGGTTGTCCATCCTTTGGTGTGTATTGTTATGTAAAGTGACTTTATTTGCACTACTGTTCATTTATTTGAATCTTTGTTATTTGTGTATGCATCCCCCTTTATGATACTGAGCCTTTTGGGCACCAACTGAATTTTATGCTTAAATTTAAACCACCAAACCAAGGCCCTGATCCTACAATCTGATCTCCTACAATCTAATATGAGGACAAAAAATAAAGGCCAACAAACTTGCAGTTCTTTTCTGTGTCCTGAAGCCAGTTAGTGTAATTTTTCCAGGGACTTTTAGTTTCAGATGGATGGATGTGCAACAGATCAGATCACACTCCAATCTCTTATCAGATACTTATATTTTATTTAGCCTCAAACTAATAGCTAAGGCTATGTCTACACTAGCACTTATTATGGTATAACTTATATTGCTATGGAATGTGAAAAAGCCACCCCCATGAGCAATATAAGTTACACTGACCCTAGGTGCCAGTGAGGACAGCGCTATGTTAGCGGGAGAAGCTCTCCCGCCAACATAGTTACCGCCGCTCGCGGGGCTGGAGTAGCTAAGTTGACGGGCAAGCTTTCTCCCGTCAGCTTAGAGCTGTTACATTAGAGAGCTTACAGGGATGCAGCTGCATCGCTGCAACTCCGCCGCTATAAACTCTCTAGCGTAGCCGTAGCCTAAGAAAACTATGAAGAGAGGGTTTGAGACTTTGTGTCAGAAAGATTCCCCCACAGTAAGTACTGCTTTTTATTCTTTATGCCTGTTATTGAGATTCCTGCTCCTACATAATTTATCTTAGTCTAGTAGTATCCTTTTAAGATTTCCCAAATTGTTTCCCCACAAAGTGCAGTATTTTAACATATACTTCCAATAAAACTCAAACAAATTTGGCCTTGGCTTCCACTTGTCCCTTCAAGGTATGGAGAAGTCCAATGAAGCCTCAGCTACTGTCTTTATTTCAGTGCAGTTGAAATCTGGATAATAATCACAACAATGTTGCCCTAAAAGAGTATATTAAATAGAACATGGGTATGATCAGCTGAGCATACAGTTACACATGCTCTCTAAGCAATTTATAAACTACTAACAACCTTATGCAATGCTTAGGCAATGCTGTATAATAATCCTTATGCAGAATGGCTGCTACCATAATGTATATCAGATGTTCTTCTCTTCAGCTCTTGCGTTAAAAAATGTTTAATTACAAAAATTAAAGAAATTTTAAAATTCAGAGTGTAGAATAATATGTGTATAGTGTTCCAGCAATGTAAAGCATTATGGACCAGATTCTGATGCGCTTACTGAAACTGAACAGTACTGTACTCCACAAGTAGACTCCTCTTAGAAGAGTCAGGGCATGAGTGTTCAGCCCCATGTAAATGGTGTTATTTATTATCACGGCCACTGTAGAGCATTTCCAATGTACTGCCATTGACCTGTGTCAGATTTGGATCTATTCAGAAATTCTTTGTAGCTATGTATGCAAGCCATCTGAGAAGATCATACACAACTGGTTGGTCAAAATATTGATCAGATTTATTGCTGCATAAAACAGTGGAGTTGCACCCAGTTATGCTGTGATTATATCTCCATCTTTTAGAAATTGCAGGTAGGTGAACACATATATATAGCAGGATACTATAATATCACTTGTATTTTGTAAACTGCCATATATTTCACTTACCAGTATTGAAGCAGTTGAAGTATATTTACACCTTGCTATACAGTGGCTTTGTCTACTCATTTCAGGGGAAATCAGCCCATCACTGCATTAGCACTGGGACGGATGAACCGGTGGTAGGAATAGGGGAAGTCCTAGCTTGTATAGGGCACAACATTGTCCCAGACTCTGGGAAGAAAGACAAAATGCAAGGGATGTGGTTTAATTAGCCTGCAATTTTATTTAATTTATTTGTGAACTATCCTGCAATAACTCATACAGTACAGGTTCCTTCTTTAATTGTCTCCACCTGGTAGAGGGTTTCCATCAGCCCTCCAGACCTGGTCCCAAGACCATTTCTGGGGCCACACAACTCTCCCCTCATATGGGGATTAGGAGGCTGTGTAACAGGGATGCCTGCCTCTTTAAGGGCCTGGAGGCCTGGGACCAGTCTGCACTGTTTATTTAGCCCTGCTCTGCTACACGTGTGCTGGGTGTTGGACTTCTGAGGAGAAAAGCCTAGAACTTGAAGTCTGACATGGGAGGAGAATGGACAGACTGCTCCTCCCTGGGAGAAAAAAGCCTGGTTGAGGTCCAAGTTGTCTGAGGACTATGGCCGGCCAGAGTCTTTTGTAAGAGAGTAGGCCTGGACCAGATTGTTAAGTGGACCAGAGCCCAGGTGCCTGTTGGTGGATATTAAGACAGGCTGTTGTGTTTGGGGCCTCTCTGTAAAGAAGGGGACTGAAGATTCCTTTGTTTCTGTCTTTTGTTGGACTTTAAGGAACTCAGTTATCCCGGGGAAGTTGAATAGTTTAAAGTGGCTTGGCCAAGTCACCTCTATGGCTGAAGAATATTGTGGGGAAAGTGAGGCAGAGATGTTGCGGTGCTGAGTCTCACCATGAGGAGGCGCTCTGGGATCGTAAGTCTGTACAGGCTGCTGTAAGGGGGTTATCTCCTCACTGTACCACATATTAGGAGCCCCAGCCCAGTTCCTCAGCTTCTGTAGGGGATGCTTTCTCCCAAGTCTAGGCTCAGGCTAGAGGGCTATACAGAGGCCAATGGCTTACCTGAGCCCCAACGGCCTGCCCACCTACTCAGATAATGCAGGCCCCCAAGTGAGGGGTAGACCCTTAGAGGAGCCTCTGCCCGTTTTTCCTGCGGGTCGGGTCCAGGCAAAGACCTCCCCGCCTTTGAGACTGCAGAGGGTACATTTGCCACTGTGTTGTCTAATTCTGCTTAGTAGTTATAGACATGCCAGCATCTGCCTGAGCCCTGTCTAAACTGCTGCTGTAATTACCTCCCCTGGAGGAGCAGCAATAGTCAGAGATTTCCCCCCCAAAAAAGTCTAATGTAGACAGGGCCAATGTGACAATCTTTATTCTGCCACAAATCCTAAGAGACGATGTCCATTAAGCTCCCCTAACAAGAGAAAGCATTGTGCATATAATGAGTCACATTTCTCTTAATGTAAGTAGTAACACGCCCAACCACATCTGTATTAGGGTGACCACCTGCCCTAACTTTGACGGGACAGTTCCGAGTCCTGGTCCTGGGCTGAATGATTCCGGGACAGCAGCATTTGTCCCGGATTCCCTGCGGCGCTGCTTCGCACCTGCCTGAAACTCAAGGGTGGTGCCAGTCTCTTCCCAATGTGGGGACTGGAGGCTGAGGTGGGCCTTAGCCTCCCCTCTCCACAAGGCCCTGCCTCCTGCTCCTCCTCTCCCCCCAAGGCCCCGCCCCCTGGTGCTCCCCGGGGGGGGGAGGGGTGACACGGGACAGGGGCCGCTCTTGCAGACCCCAGCCCTTAACCCAGGGTAGGTGGAGAGTTCAGGGCTCCCCAGCGCGGCCCAGGCTCCTTGGGCAGCTTCCAGCCTGGACAGGGAACGGGGCCTCAAGAGGAAGAGGAGGAGCAGTGGACAGGGCCTTGGGGAAAGAGCAAAAGCAGGGGGTGGGGCCTTGGGGGGGGCGTGAGGGAGCAGAGATGGGGCCATGGAGGGGGGCAGTGCTCCTGCATGTGTCCTGCTTTTCCCTTTTGAAAAGGTGGTTGCCCTAATCGGTATATAACTCATTAGCTGCAGACTTCCCCAAATCTCTAATACATGAATGAAACACACACACACCCCAAATATTCACACATAGTAGCTTCCTAACTTATGGCCTGCTCCTAAAAATAGTTGCTCTTGTGTGTGTTTAAACTCACGCATAGTCCTGTTGGCTTCAATGGGGTGACTAGTCTATACTAGAAAGGCTTTTGCCAATACAGATGTAGTGGTATAGCCATACTGGCAGAGCCTCCTAGTCAAGATGCAGCTTATAGCTGTAAAAGGAGATCTTTTGCCAGTATAATTAAACCACCTCCCTAAATGACATAAGCTATACAGGCAAAAGGATTCTTGCCAATGTAGCTGTATCTACATGATGGGGGAGCGTTGCTAGCATAGCTATGTCAGTCAGGGACATGCCATCAAAATGTTATGTGGACCTGGCCTGGGACTAAATATCCATGTGGGAGTAAAGGGCTGGGTGGTTAATGTGATTGAGCATCCAGGCTTCTAAAAGAAATCAGGATTTACCACAGTCTCTCTCCGTCTATATGTCTCTATCTCAGAGGATGGAAATCCATGGAAATGATGCACTAAATACCTTTGAAACAGAAGAAATCTTGAAAGTCGAAGTCTGTGAATAGATTTTCCAAATGCTAATCATATATATATCCAGCTTCTCTTCAGAAACGACATCACTGCTTACTCACCAGCCTGCCTTTATGAGTCCAATTGTGGTATTTTAGTTTTAACATAAGCCTGAAAAAGGAATTGGCAATGGGAAATTTTATGGAAGTGTGATCTAGGGCACTGATGAATTTCATGAAAGAAATTCCAGCATCTTCCATTGGTTCCAGTGCACACTTTAAAGAAACATTTCAGACAACAATTTGGAGTTCAGAAGGATTTACGAGTAATTTCTCTTCTTTTAATCTGTTTCACTTCATGAACACTGAAAGGTACCTTTTCTCAGGCAGTTAGTTGATTACCTGTCTGTTAAATAGATCCTTAAATGCCAGAATGCCCATAGATTTCCAGTCTTAGTTCTCCCAAGAATTACGTACAATATATTTTAGCTGCTGTGGATTCCTATAAAATCTGTGCCTACAAGTGATTTCCATATTACTACTATTATTTTACAATCATGGCTGCAATCTTCTATGCTTGATTTGACACAAGGTATTCACACTTCTTTGTTATTAGCTTTTATCTGTGAATTTCATTGTTACATCTTAAAAGGTACTCTTGGCAAAGATAATGCAAAAAGACATTTCATTTTCTCAGAAGCTATACCGATGATGAACGAACTCTTCTATAGATTGATTTATTATTGGGTCAAAGTCATCTTTAAAAGTAGAAACTCTGAAGATGGAACGAGAAGTTCACCAGCATCAAGAAACTGACCTACTTTATACTATGATTACTATGCAATGAGTTGTGCTGATTTGTAGAGAAATTTTCATAGAATTCATATATTCCAAGGCCAGAAGGGACCATTGTGATCATCCATTCTGACCTCCTGTATAGCACAGGCCATAGAACTTCTCCCAATAATTCCTGGAGCAGATCTCTCAGAAAAACACCCAATCTTGATTTAAAAAATGTCAGTATTGGACAATCCACCACAAAACCGGGTAAATTGTTCCAATGCTTAACTATTTTTACCATTAAAAATGTGCACCTTATTTCTCATCTGAATTTTATCTAGCTTCAACTTTCAGCCATTGGATTGTGCTTTATCTTTCTCTGCTAGATTGAAGAACCCATTATTAAATATTTGTTCCCCATGCAGGTACTTATAGACTGTAATCAAGTCACCCCTTAACCTTCTCTTTGTTAAGCTAAATAGATTGAGCTCCTTGAGTCTGTCATTATAAGGCATGTTTTCTAATCATTTAATCATTCTCGTGGCTTCACTCTGAACCCTCTCCTGTTTATCAGCATCCTTTTTGAATTGTGGACACCAAAAATGGACACTGTATTCCAGCAGCAGTTGTACCAGTGCCAAATGCAACGGTAAAATAACCTCTCTGCTCCTACTTGAGATTCCCCTGTTTATGCATCCGAGAATCACATTAGTCCTTTTGGCCCCAGCATCACAATTAGCAGATTATCCACCACTACCCCCAAATCTTTTTCTGTCAGTGCCTGCCCCCAAAGGGCATCGTCATCATCAGCGGGTCGGATCCTCAATGGATGTAAATCAGAATAGCTCTAGATCTAACCCAGTATATTTACATTTTAGACAAAGGCAGAAACTAATGCCTTGCACAGTTCTGCCTCTGCCTACATCTTGAGCCTCATTTCCCATTGTGTTCCTTCTGTTCCACCAGTGGTGTCAGTTTCAATGTCCCTTTTTAGACCTATGTACTTCCACAACAAGTTTGTAATTTAAACAAACAAACAAACAAAACAGTGACTAAGCAACCAACACACTGTCATTCTCCAGATTTTACAGTGCTGCTCAGCTCCAGGATGTCTATTTTTCATAATATAAGCTTTTAGGAGTAGAGGCTGTCTCTATTTAATATTTGTGTGTATTACGCTGTGCCAACCCCAATGTGCAAAAACAAATGAGAAAAATAAAATCCAGATTTTGCTGAAATAGAATTCCTGGTGGACATATTTTGAATCAGAAAAAAGGTTCTCTAAAAAGTAATGTAAATTTGAGATTTAATAATCCAATTTATTTGGCAATAGTTTAACTAACGTTTATGCAGAAAACTTGCCTTGAGTTTTGAAGAACTGAAGATGTTTCCTTGTTATAACACAATGTAGGCACACACTTGTATATGTCCTAAGCAGCCCAGGATGAATGGATGTATTGATCTAAAAATACAATTATAAAAATAGATTACACCAGTAATCACTCCTTTGCCCAATAATGACAATGTGTACCCAGCAGCTGACAACATATTTAAGATGTTCTTAATCAAAGTTCTTCCAATCCTTCATAGCTAAGGAAAACAAATAGACCTTGTGGAGTGCACTGAAGGTTAAAAGACTAGGACTGTTTAAGACAAGGCTTTTAAAACTAGATGTAGTAGGAAACTCACAAAGGCCAGTATTCTTTTTAAATCTCCCCCCCCACACACACACACACACACACCTCATTTCAGGTGGCAGAACTTGAGTAATTTATTGCTCCTTACTGACCCTAGAAATACAGATTCTTAATATTAAAGGACACCAATTCTTCATTTTCTTTTAATGGGTAAGACTAGAATTTTCCCTTTAGCAGGGTATTTACATTCTAGCAACATTAATATATTCTATACACACAAGATTCTTCCTAGTCTTAATTATTGCCCAAACTGTTTTTCTAATGGGATATCAGCAATGTATGAATAAAATGCTGGTAGTATTTACAAAACAGAGTATTTTCAACTTATGAAATCGTACATTCTAATAAGAGCCCGGTGTGGTGGCGCGTGCCTGTAATCCCAGCTGCTCAGGAGGCTGTGGTTGGCGGATCGCTCAGGAGTTCTAGGCTGCTGTGTGCTATGTCAATCGGGTGTCCGGTGCTACTGACAGCTTGGCCAACGGGTAGTTGGAGGACTGGCTAGAGCAACACGTCTGACGTGTTGTGATCGGCGCTCTCTCTGTGAGGGCTGATAGACCAATCAGTGACAGTGACATTCTAATAAGAGTTAGGTCTTTGTTCTTTGATTAGGTATTAGACACAATTAAAAACCAGGAGAATTATTTTACAAAAATCTCTTAATATTTTGCCATTTTTTAAAAACCGAAATAAAAAAAATTGTCTAGCTCTATTAGGTATAATTATCAATGAAGGAGTTTGAAGGAGAAGAGAAAACAAAGTTACTCATGTTGTAGAAGTCCTGTCTGCTTTTCAGTCCCTTCAGCGATGCGTTCTTGCTGTGGCCTTGACTCCAGGAAGTCTTTAAGATTATTTTCCATGTGAAATATAGACCACACTGTGATCGGCATGATGAGATATTATAGAATGTGGATGTACCAATATTCATAGAATCATAGAATCATAGAATCTCAGGGTTGGAAGGGACCTCAGGAGGTCATCTAGTCCAACCCCCTGCTCAAAGCAGGACCAACCCCAACTAGATCATCCCAGCCAGGGCTTTGTCAAGCCTGACCTTAAAAACCTCCAAGGAAGGAGACTCCACCACCTCCCTAGGTAACCCATTCCAGTGCTTCACCACCCTACTAGTGAAAAAGTTTTTCCTAATATCCAACCTAAACCTCCCCCTCTGCAACTTGAGACCATTACTCCTTGTTCTGTCATCTTCTACCACTGAGAACAGTCTAGATCCATCCTCTTTGGAACCCCCTTTTAGGTAGTTGAAAGCAGCTATCAAATCCCCCCTCACTCTTCTCTTCTGCAGGCTAAACAATCTCAGTTCCCTCAGCCTCTCCTCATAAGTCATGTGCTCCAGCCCCCTAATCATTTTTGTTGCCCTCCGTTGGACTCTTTCCAATTTATCCACATCCTTTTTGTAGTGTGGGGCCCAAAACTGGACACAGTACTCCAAATGAGGCCTCACCAGTGCCGAATAGAGGGGAATAATCACGTCCCTCGATCTGCTGGAAATGCCCCTACTTAGACAGCCCAAAATGCCGTTAGCCTTCTTGGCAACAAGGGCACACTGTTGACTCATATTCAGCTTTTCGTCCACTGTAACCCCTAGGTCCTTTTCTGCAGAACTGCTGCCCAGCCATTCGGTCCCTAGTCTGTAGCAGTGCATGGGATTCTTCCGTCCTAAGTGCAGGACTCTGCACTTGTCCTTGTTGAACCTCATCAGATTTCTTTTGGCCCAATCCTCTAATTTGTCTAGGTCCCTCTGTATCCTATCCCTACCCTCCAGCGTATCAACCACTCCTCCCAGTTTAGTGTCATCTGCAAACTTGCTAAGGGTGCAGTCCACACCATCCTCCAGGTCGTTGATGAAGATATTGAACAAAACCGGCCCCAGCACCGACCCTTGGGGCACTCCACTTGATACCGGCTGCCAACTAGACATGGAGCCATTGATCACTACCCGTTGAGCACGACCATCCAGCCAGTTTTCTATCCACCTTACCGTCCATTCATCCAGCCCATACTTCTTTAACTTGCTGGCAAGAACGCTGTGCGAGACTGTATCAAAAGCTTTGCTAAAGTCAAGAAATAGCACATCCACTGCTTTCCCCTCATCCACAGAGCCAGTTATCTCATCATAGAAGGCAATTAGGTTAGTCAGGCATGACTTGCCCTTGGTGAATCCATGCTGACTGTTTCTGATCACTTTCCCCTCCTTTAAGTGGTTCAAAATTGATTCCTTGAGGACCTGTTCCATGATTTTTCCAGGGATTGAGGTGAGACTGACTGGCCTGTAGTTCCCCGGATCTTCCTTCTTCCCTTTTTTAAAGATGGGCACTACATTCGCTTTTTTCCAGTCATCCGGGACCTCCGCCGATTGCCATGATTTGTCAAAGATAATGGCCAATGGCTCTGCAATCACATCGGCCAACTCCTTTAGCACCCTCGGATGCAGTGCATCCGGCCCCATGGACTTGTGTTCGTCCAGCTTTTCTAAATAGTCCCGAACTACTTCTTTCTCCACAGAGGGCTGGTCACCTCCTCCCCATACCGTGCTGCGGAGTGCAGCCATCTGGGAGCTGCCCTTGTCTGTGAAGACAGAGGCAAAAAAAGCATTGAGTACACTAGCTTTCTCCACATCCTCTGTCACAAGGTTCCCTCCCTCATTCAGCAAGGGGCCCACACGTTCCTTGACTTTCTTCTTGTTGCTAACATACCTGAAGAAACCCTTCTTGTTACTCCTAACATCTCCAGCTAGCTGCAACTCCAAGTGTGATTTGGCCTTCCTAATTTCACTCCTGCATGCCTGAACAATACTTTTATACTCCTCCCTGGTCATTTGTCCAATCTTCCACTTCTTGTAAGCTGCTTTTTTGTGTTTAAGACGAGCAAGGAGTTCACTGTTAAGCCAAGCTGGTCGCCTGCCATATTTACTTTTCTTTCTACACATCGGGATGGTTTGTTCCTGCAACCTCAATAAGGTTTCTTTAAAATACAGCCAGCTTTCCTCGACTCCTTTCCCCCTCATGTTATTCTCCCAGGGGACCTTGCCCATCAGTTCCCTGAGGGAGTCAAAGTCTGCTTTTCTGAAGTCCAGGCTCTGTATTCTACTGTTCTCCTTTCTTCCTTGTGTCAGGATCCTGAACTCGACCATCTCATGGTCACTGCCTCCCAGGTTCCCATCCACTATTGCTTCCTCTACTATTTCTTCCCTGTTTGTGAGCAGCAGGTCAAGAAGAGCTTTTCCCCTAGTTGGTTCCTCCAGCACTTGCACCAGGAAATTGTCCCCTACACTTTCCAAAAACTTCCTGGATTGTCTGTGGACCGCTGTATTGCTCTCCCAGCAGATGTCGGGGTGATTAAAGTCACCCATGAGAACCAGGGCCTGTGATCTAGTAACTTCTGTTAGTTGCTGGAAGAAAGCCTCGTCCACCTCATCCCCCTGGTCTGGTGGTCTGTAGCAGACTCCCACCACGACATTACCCTTGTTGCTCACACTTCTCAATTTAATCCAGAGACTCTCAGGTTTTTCTGCAGTTTCATACTGGAGCTCTGAGCAGTCATACTGCTCTCTTACATACAACGCAACTCCCCCACCTTTTCTGCCCTGCCTATCCTTCCTGAACAGTTTATATCCATCCATGACAGTACTCCAATATTGTGAAATGTTTTTAAAAACTGTTTTGGGTGATTATTACATTTTAGTATTTCCCAAAAAATTATAACATATACTTTAAGACTTTCATACTAAAGTGCTTCACAAACGATTGTACCACTTGTTCTTTATGAACTTAATCCAGTGCCCACTGAAGTGAATGGAAAGGCACCTATTGACTTCAGCGGACATTGGATGGGGCCCTAATAGCTCACCTAGGACTCCAACTGGTATCAGTGAGACAATATGGTACATAGGGAATGAAGGTTGGGTATTTTATTAACATGAATCACATCACCCACCAGCTCTGGGATGGAGTGTGGCAGCATCATTTTACAACAGTTTAGGCCAGGAAGTGCTCAAGAAGTGCTCAAGAATACTTGTCATAGGAAAAGAAACACTATTGCATATAATTTCGTTTTTTTCTGACCACGGAACACGTAAGTTAAATCTAATGGTATAGCTCAGCAACCGTTAAGTGCCTGGTTTTGTTTCATTCTATAGCATTTAGACTGTGCTTGTTAGTGGGGTTTGGAATGATTAAACTAAGCTCTACTCCAGGAATATTGGTGTCAGACCACTGCTCATTAATGGAGTTTGAAATGATTAACCCTGAAAAATACTTTAGGGATTTTGGTGTCAGCTCACTGCTACCCACATTATTTATTTAAAAAATATTCCAGAGAAATTTTGGTAGTGGAAACAAATGAACCAGTGACTCAGATGGAAGAAAATCTTTTGCCTATTGTGATCCTTGGCAAAAGGGGATTTAATGGCATTGTGTTTTATGCTGTTACTGTGAGAATTATCATAAATATGTGGGGCTTCTTGCCTTGTAGTACATCTACATTCACTTTCATTGAAAATGATGTTCAATGTTCCCTTCAGTTGGGAATTCAGCAGAACATAACGAATGTGGTGTTTTTCTGCTTTACGTATTTAGTAATTTGATGAGATAGGTATCATTTCCCGTACAGTTCTGTTCCTTACAGTAATATTGTCCCTCAATAATTTGTCAAACAAAAGAGCTAATTAAATATTGTTGAAATTTTCTAAGGCAAAATGTATACAAGGTCATATCAAGGGCTTAACTGAAGTTTATTAAAGACTAGCAGTCTGTTTTGTGAGAGGGGTCCCTCCAGCTATCTTAGTGTATGACAGCCTGGCATACTGCTTTCAATAGCAAGCTGTTGTACAATGCAGAATTACAGAACAAATTCACTCTCAGTGCCTGGCTAACCAAAGAGTATTATATACTTGGAAGCTTTTTGTTTTAATAGTTTAATTAGTCTTCTTGTTCTATTTTGAACAAATAAAAAAGTATTTTAAGGTCCTAGTTTCTATAAAATACTTTTCATGGAAAAATGAATCTATCATTGTGCACCCAGTGCTCTGACTCACCACACTTTTAGACTGCTGCTCTGTGTTTGTGAAGCAGCTAGCACAACTGTATTACAACAAATTAATAATAATAATAAAATAATAATAATAATTAATAATAATAATGGAGATTTGGCAAGGGGAAGGTGAATGCCTTTTTTGGCCACACATTGCACTTAACAATATTCACATAATAAACATCTTAAATACACTTAGAAAGCTAGAGCATTGGCAAGGCAGCTGCACAAAAAAAACGGTGTGAAGTTTGTGGGTAGGTAGTGGAGTGTGGAGGAACTCCAGGATTTATCTCCATTCTTATGCATCGCATATAGAGTACAGATGTGATACTATCCCTGTAACGCTGCCAAAGATGGTAAGACATGGGTTATTTACCATGCAAGGATGAAGTGTTCTTGAAAAATATGTCTACTGTATTGAGCATAGAACAACTTGTAGTATTTATTCTTCTTCTGCAACAGTGGTTCCGCTTTTTCAAACTAACATTAATTTTCCTGACTCAACATTTATATAAATCTGTAGTCTGACTCTTTTCATATAGTGTCTAAGTGAGCAGTGGCACTAGGAATAGAGGATGGTGTGCTTTTCAGGCATTGGGAATGGCAATGTCAAGCACAGACTATGTTAAGACAGCCGTTCTAGAATATTGAAATGTTGGTGTGAAGAAAATTGCTCATATAACCACATCTGAGATCAGCATGTGGGCACATAAATGGCCTAAGGGAGCACATACAGGATGTTGGTGTTCTGCTAAGACCCCTTCATTTGCAAATTGGACTATGGCTGTTTAGCTTTTTTAATGTATGTAGTGTTCAGTTGGTTTGACTCCTTAGTCTATTACACTTTTTCCATTCAGCCATCTGGACAGGTATAAGAGAGAACTCCAGCCATTGGTGGCAGACATAGGACTGGTATTTCATGGAATTAATGTTATTTATTGGTTTGCAGGTGCATGTATAAGTTATCTTTTAAATACTTTACTGCCATTATATTAGCTTATTTCCTTTCTTATTTATTTTAAGTTTTCTTCAGCATCTACTATCATGGTCTCTGGGTGCCCTACAAACACCTAAAAAAACAACAGACAAAATTGCAAAGGCCACTCATGTAAATGGATCACTGCTGTCTCACTGCCTAGCTTCCCCTCCAGAGACCTGAATATTGGCATAACGTGAGTGTGTGAGTCTTACGCTGCTCCTTAAGAGTCAAACTTACCCTGGTAGTGCCATCAGAAGAAGCAAATTCCGAAAGGCAAAGGCTTTCTTCTGAAAACACTCTGCCACCAGCCTTGGAAATTTCTAACTGACATCAAAGCTGCCTCATCTGATCTTACAGTAACCGTTATGACAAGACAGGAGAGGACATCTCCCAGTCAGTGGGACTCCAGATGCTTTGAGGCTTTAAAAATTCCTTGAATTACATTTTGGAATGAATAGGTAGCCAGTGCAGAGCATGGAACATTGGCATTGTACATAGATAACTGTCAATCCCACTTGATGTGTGTCTAACTTACTATAATGCACAATTAAAAACAAGTAATGAACTGTTATCTTCTTTTTGTATCACACATCCAGGGTTATTATGTCATAAGCAATATTAAAACTAGGAAAATGGTGATTGTATAAACAATAATTGAGCTCTCCTTACTTCGTATCTCCTGAGTCTGATTTTAGAACTCTACATGTAGGGTAACATCACCTGTTAAGTTGATTTAGGCTTTTCTATACCTCACTTGCTCAATTAATCTTTCTGGTTTGCTTAGTAAAGCACAGAAGATGGAATCTCATTCAGATTGAGCTAATTGACCATATACAAATCATTTTGCTTTTATGTAGAGTTCTGTCAAAGTGTAAAATAGTGAAGTCAATATAATTACATTTGTGTGAAACTGGTGACAGGATAATTGGTCCCCAAAACTTCAGTAGTAGCTGCAGTCATCTGAGGCCAGAACTGAGGTCTTAAAAGCCCTATCTTGGGAGATGCTCAGTGCACTCACCCCAGTGAACTTAACGAGAGTAGAAGGCATTTAGTACTCACAGGACTGAGCCTTTAGTTTCTAAGAAAGCTTTATCCTCAACTCCTATCTGATTTATCAGGAACAAAAGGCTGAGGGTGGGGGTGGGGATTATGTTTCCCCAGATTGCAGTTGTCATACATATCCCTCATACATGTTACTCTTGGTGTCCTTGACACTCCCCGGGCTTTTTGGAACTGGATTACATTTTTTCCTCAAACTACCATCCTAACAACATGGCAGCTGGCCTTCTTGTGATTTTCTTTCTACATTAGTAATAAGTTAAACATTACAAGCAGTAGCAAGTATGTCCTCTTAAGGTTTGCTTCTCCATAAGGAGGTTATCCTGTTTTTGCAAAGAGATGAGCAAGATGTTCATGTGCACATAGTGCTTTCTGTAGCTAGTAATAAAGTAAACTTCCTGGTTGTTATATTAATGAAGCAGTAGAATAAAAGACTACAATAGATAATATTTTCATCCAGGAATGCTCGTGGGTTTGTTTATAGGATTTACTTATCCTCTTATACTGGTGCAATTAAAGAGGAAATCCATTGAGATCAGTGGTGTTACACCAGTGTAAAAATGGTATGGAAAAACTGTGTCAATGCTGTGGCATACAGGAAGTATGTTTTATTCAACATCTTTATTAATTATCTCGATGATGGGACTAATTGCACCCTCAGCAAGTTTGCAGATGACAATAAGATGGGGGGAGAGGTAGATACGATGGAGGGTAAGGATAGAGTCCAGAGTGACCTAGATAAATTGGAGGATTGGGCCAAAAGAAATCTAATGAGGTTCAACAAGGACAAGTGCAGAGTCCTGCACTTAGGAAGGAAGAATCCCATGCATCACTACAGGCTGTGGACTGACTGGCTAAGCAGCAGGTCTGCAGAAAAGGACCTGGGGATTACAGTGGATGAGAAGCTGGATATGAGTCAGCAGTGTACCCTTGTTGCCAAAAAAGCCAACGGCATATTAGGCTGTATTAATAGGAGCATTGCCAGCAAATTGAGGGAAGTGATTATTCCCCTCTATTCGGCACTAGTGAGGCCACACCTGGAGTATTGCGTCCAGTTTTGGTCCCCCCACTACAGAAGGGATGTGAACAAATTGGAGCCTTCAACTACCTGAAGGGGGATTCCAAAGGGGATGGAGCTAGGTTGTTCTCAGTGGTGGCAGATGACAGAACAAGAAGCAATTGTCTCAGGTTGCAGTGGGGGAAGTCTAGGTTGGATATTAGGAAACACTATTTCACTAGGAGCATGGTGAAGCACTGGTATGGGTTACCAAGGGAGGTGGTGGAATCTCCATCCTTAGAGGTTTTTAGGACCCGGCTTAAGAAAGCGTTGGCTGGGATGATTTAGTTGGTGTTGGTCCTGCTTTGAGCAGGGGATTGGACTAGATGAACTCCTGAGGTCTCTTCCAACCCTAATATTCTATGATTCTATAAGTATGGACCAATCCTGTATCCTTGCTCAAATCCTGAGACATGCCTGAGACTCACCACTGAGTGACTAACAATAGGTATGGTAATAAGTTGTTTCATTTCTCTCTCTTTTTTTAGTATTTGTGAATGGTAAAGGGCTAGCTGTTTTGCATACTACAGATCTATTTGCCCTATTTTGATCCAAGATTGAGATATAATGCAGTAGGATTTTCCATTGCTTGTGTTGAGTAGCCAAGGTTTAAGGGACTGTAAGTAACATAGTTTGAAATGTTTCAGTGTAGTAGCCGTGTTAGTCTGTGTCAGCAAAATGAAAATAAGAAAGAAAAACTTGTAGCACCTTAGAGACTAACAAATTTATTTCAGCATAAGCTTTCGTGGGTTAGTACCCACTTCATCGGATGCATGGAATGAAACATACAGTAGACAGATATTTATACAGTCAGAGAAACATGATAAGGTGGAGGTGCATAGACCAACCTTAAGAGGCTAATTAATTGAGAGGAACCATAACAGCAGGGGAAGAAAAACCTTTGAAGTGATAAACAAGATGGTCACACAGGTGTGAATGAGGATCGTTAACTTAAGGGAAATAGATTCAATTAACGTAATGGCCGAGCCATTCCAAGCCCTTATTTAATCCTGAGGTAATGCAATCTAGTTTGCATATCAATTCGAGTTCAACAGTTTCTCTTTGAAGTCTGTTTTTGGAGTTAATCTGTCGCAATACTGCTACCCTCAAGTCTGTCACTGAGTGATTAGGGAGGTTGAAGTGTTCTCCTACTGGTTTTTGGAATGTGCAATCACAAAATGTTTTACAAACTGAGATACAGATTATATACTATACATTGAGATCACTTATCTGACATGAACTGCAGCTACTTCCAAAATAAAACATTGCAGCACTTTAACAATTTAGGACACACAGAGAAAACTTGAAGGGGAAGTTAAGTAAGCAGAATGTAATACCCTAATTGGAATTTGGCCTGGACATCGTGTTCATTCCTTCACTTTTGGGAAAAGTGCCATGAGTTTTTAATGACTACATTTTTGTGTTTTTACGTCTCATCTAAAAGACAGCACCTTCACCATGAAGTGTTTCTTAACACAATGCTGGGGAATTAGTTCAGTAATGACTCAGAGAGAAAGTGGTGAATGTTGAAGAGTTGGCAGTCTATTGATCCTGTACTACAGTGGGTCCTAAGTGGTTAGCACATCTATTATCAGAACCCCAAACCTCTGGAGATAGTGCAACATAAGATAATTCTGATATTCTCAGCACTGTGCTATGCTGCTTTCCCCACAAGAGGAAATTTGGAGGCAACCGTCACCGGGAAGCTGATGGAGCATAATTCCTAAGGGCTGCATGAAAAAGGTTAAGCACTCTCTGTTGGTTATCTGAATTATAGTAGTATGTCCTTTTGTTGTCTGATTATATAATAGGCATATCAGGTACAGAGGGATTTTACACATGTATAGACAGAGTTGTGGGGAGTAGGTAATAGCCTATATGTTCAGAATGGAGATTACACAAGTTGGTCTGTATCTGGAGCATGTATTCTGACCGATCTGGAGTTGGTGTATTTAGCCAATAGTTGACTCAGATGATAACAGTGTCTTATGTGGACCATATATAAAGGATAATGGGTCTTATGGTATGGTCTTTGGTCCATATGATGAGGGAGGTGAAGGTTTTATTCTCTAGCATCCAATTTAGTGGGTTGATTCAGTTTATAAGCCGCTACATACATTTTTTGTGAGATATTAGAGATTTGTGGTCTAACAGTGAAACTTAAATAGGGAATGCTGATCAGAGATGGTAATCAGGATAGAGACGAGGGAAAATTAAGCCTGTTGTTGAAACTCCGAGGAGTAATTCCAGAAGTTCTGATCAATTTTCTCGACTTTCAAATTTTTTTTTGCTAAGTTAACACCGAATTGCCTAGCTTTTATATATATATATATATATATATATATATATAATATATATATATATAGTGACGGGGCAAGGCCAGAGGGCTATAGGAAAGTGGTAAGGAACCAATATGTTAGCCCCAGGCTAAACAAATCCCTGATACCTTATGGCAGTTGCTCTAGGTTAATCAAGACACCTGGGGCCAATTAAGAACTTTCCAGAAGGCAGGGAGGTTGATTGGGACACCTGAAGTCAATCAAGGACTGGCTGGAACTACTTAAAAGCCTTCCAGTTAGTCAGTGAGAGGTTAGGAGCTGTGGAAGGAGGTTGCGTGTGAGAAGCTGGGAGCAAGAGGCACTAGGAGCTGAGAGTAAGAGGACGTACTGCTGGAAGATCCTGTGGTGAGGATAAAGAAGGTGTTGGGAGGAGTCCATGGGGAAGTAGCCCAGGGAGTTGTAGCTGTCGTGCAATTGTTCCAGGAGACACTCTAAACAGCTACAATCCATAGGGCCCTGGGCTGGAACCCGGAGTAAAGGGCGGGCCTGGGTTCCCCCCAAAACTCCCAACTCCTTATCAGACACAGGAGGAGTTGATCTGGACTGTGGGTTCTACCAGAGGGGAAGATCTCTGAGGCAAACAAAAATCCGCCAATAAGCGCAGGACCCACCGAGGTAGAGGAGGAACTTTGTCACAATTCGGTGTTGCCTAGCTTTCTATATATATATATACACATATACATATACATATATACATACACATACATATATATATATATATATATATATATACATACATATATATATATATATATATATATATATATATATATATATAATGATAAAATGAAGCCTGTTGTTGAAACTCAGAGGAGTAATTCCAGAAGTTCTGATCAATTATCTCGACTTGAAAGGCGAGAAAATTGATCAGAACTTCTGGAATTACTCCTCTGAATTTCAACAACATTTTCCCTCTTGTCTCTATCCTGATATGGGTAGATAATGGGTGTGTATATATATATATATATATATATATATATATATATATATAAATAAAGCTAGGCAATTCGGTGTTAACTTAGCAAAAAAGATTTTGAAAGTCGAGAAAATTGATCAGAACTTCTGGAATTACTCCTCTGACTTTCAACAACAGGCTTAATTTTCCCTCTTGTCTCTATCCTGATTACCATCTCTGATCAGCATTCCCTATTTAAGTTTCACTGTTAGACCACAAATCTCTAATATCTCACAAAAAAATCTATGTAGCGGCTTATAAACGGAATCAACACCCTAAATTGGATGCTAGAGAATAAAACCTTCATATATATATATATAAAGCTAGGCAATTCGGTGTTAACTTAGCAAAACAAAAATTTGAAAGTCGAGAAAATTTTATATATAGTAAAAAATAGCATTTTTATATGGGTTTGGGGATTTTAAAATAGATAATCTCTTTATAACCTTAACTACATCTTTTCTAGTATTTTTGGCTGATAATTGTCTTCTTTACAATTATTGAACTAAAACTTCCTACGTGTTGTATTATGTGCTTCCCAATGCTATGACTAAGTACAGCACAACCTCAATGCACCAAAAATACCTTATTCAAAACGGGGTCATGACTCCTTGTTATTATCCCTATATTAAGTCTCTGAGCATCCCTAGTCTAACCTGGATGTCTCCAGAGCCTGAGCAGACTCAGAATGATATTAGGCACAGGTGTCCATGAGCATTGCATGACTGGGCCCTCAGTGTTTTGTGCAGTTAATAAAAAGTGCTACATTTTCTCTCCTGACAAACCTGACTCCTGGGTGCTTATTAAACTTTCCTCTGTGGAACTCAGGAGCTGCATAGACTGAAATTCTTCGCTTGCAGTGTTCCAGTGGTTTTCATCACTTATCACAAAGTCTAGTATCTCGGGAGACTGTGCAGAGCTCCCAGGGGTCAGTTTTTCCATAGTGAATAACTTAGGTATACCCGGTGTGCCAATTTTTTAGAATTGGGATTCCCCCTTACCTCACTCCACCCTCCAAATTTGAAGTCTTGTTTAATAAAAAGGATAGGAGTTGTTTTAAAAGATTCAGATCTCTAAACACCTTGTGTGATCCACTTCAAACAACTAAACTATCACCTAACAAGAGATTACATGTACAAAATGTTAAACCAAAAAGAGTTTTCTTTTTGAAAGTTGAGGTTGCAGGGGGATCAAAATCAGACTTATAAAGGAAAAGTGTCTTAAGTTGTTAGTTGTGGAGTCACCACCATGGCTCCACCGTAAAAATGTATTTTTAATATTTATCCATAAAAATGATCACACAGATTATAACCCTGACATGAAATGCTCTAATAAAAAATTGTAGTGAGCTGAGGCAGACTTTGATACATTAAAATAACTGTTTGGATTTTTCTAAAGCCACATAAAATGTGGTAGTCATAAATAAAAAAAGACTAATTTTACATATGAACTCCTGATCTCAGTGGTGACCTCAGTAAGCACAGCAGAATTATACTTTTTTATTAGCTAGAGGTATGTAAACTGGAACCTAAGAAAATCTGGCCCAGAATCCCAAATGGCTCTCGCACACCTCCACCAGCGTCGATATTTACATTGAAAATCCAGGTAGTCAGAGTTACACAGTTTTGCAAATAACATGGGAAAGAAAGATGCACTGTATAGTACAAACATTTAATTTACCACCCTATAATTTTCTCAAACCACACAATAGGACTAGCACAGTGCAAGTATTAATGAAGGTTTTGTAGTACTTTTCAGATATCAAATAGCAGTTAATATATGCTTGATAAAGATCATTTTGATTGCTTTCTCTCTTATTGTTAGGCACCACAAGGCCACATAAGGAGGGGGAAGTCCCGGGTGTGGACTATATTTTCATCACTGTTGAAGATTTTATGGAACTGGAGAAAAGTGGTGCTCTCTTAGAAAGTGGAACATATGAAGGTAAGTACATTTTTATTGCTAAATCTGTTTTATGTTTTCTTTGTTTTTTTCCGATTTAACAGAATTGCACTAGGACATCCCGTTACAAATGTGTCATTGCTACATTTATCTGAAACTTATGAGGAGCCAGATGGCAATTGTGAAAATATTTTCATATGGAAAAGCTAAAATGCAGATGGGTTCATTGTAATTTTAATACATCACTCTAGCTAAGAGAGACACTGAGAGCAAAACTAACACTAGGTATTCATATAAATTGTCATGCAGCCCAACAGGATAATACTCTGAGGTTATATAAAAGAAACATTAGTTCTTTATGCCAAGTACCTGAGGCAATGTAGATGAAGTTCAAACAAATAATTGCTTATTTAGCACAGATACAGGACATAGCAAAGTCTTCAATGAGAAAACAGTTGTAGGGCTGGACACTTCTCCCCAGTTTATATAATATTGATGGTCCTATAAATATCAATGTTCATTGGATGCTGACAGCACTTTTTAAGTAAGGCAGGAAGGCTTTGTAATATCATGTCTCTTGGGCTTTGTAAAGTTACTTAAAAGAATTAATTAATTTATGTATCTGTCAAATACATAGGGATTCTCAGTGATTGCTGTGTTAGAAAATGTCTGTTTAAGGGGAGAAGAGCTAGCAACTTAATGCAGAGCAATGTTCCCCGAGGGGCATGGTTGATTCATCTGATTTCAAATGTGTTCCAAAACATAACCACCCTGAAAGCTAAACTCTTGTGAATCGGTCAGTTGCCGGAACAGTAATGAAACCAAAATCCGCACTAAAAAGTAATAAATGTTTGTTTTAAACAGAAGTATTTAAAATTAAAAGTGAAAGGATCAATATTTTTATTTCAACTGTCTTCAATAGTGAATGTAACATTAAAAACATACCATATTTCTGATTGAAAATATGGCCCACTCCCTCTGGGAGCTCTGCGTGGGCAGATCCAGTTGCAGGATATGGCCCCATATTTGTACCATGTGATAAGAATATCTATATTACTTTTACCCTGATTTGTCCCAGTCAGTAAAAACATCTAAAGATCAATAAAGAGCTGGTCACACCAAAGAAAATCATTAGCTCTATTATAAACAGCATGAAGGAAAGCAATCCTTTCTCACCTAAGTACCCATTGAAAAGTAAATACATTTTCATAAAGGTCTAGATCAATACACAAATTATAGCAAAGAAGAGTTCCCTTTAAAGGAAGACAAATATCTGGAAAAATGCATCTCTTTCCCTCGCCTCTCTTTTTCACTGTGTGACATTAAGGGAGAAACTTGCATAAACAATAACACAAAGGTATGGTAATACCACAGTGTTACATTCATCAGACCTTCATTGAATGTTGAGCCATCTCTGCCGGTCTCTTTATGTTAATTTAGGTTTTGAAGCTTGCATTAAAGCTACATAAGTTTAGCACAGGTCTGTCATTGCTTGACAATGTAATTTCATTAGTTTGTAGCAACATTCTAGTAGTTGACCCTGCTAGTTCAAATTAAATCATAAATGTTTTGCTTTCCTCGAGGGATACAGAGAAGTGTCTTTTAATACCAACTATCAGAAGCTGAGTGGACAGCAACATGAAATGTTCTGAATTGGTTGGTTGGGAAGCACTGTTGGTTGGGAAGCACTGCATGGGACCAATCTGCTGAGAATCTAGCTGGATAAGGGCCCAAAGCAAGGCAGCACAATGTCCAATACATCACTCCCTGATTGGCAAATGCCAAGATTGCCAAAACCAAAGAAAAACCAAAATAAACCCAGGAGACTTATCTCTGTACAAATCCTGTCCCTGTTGCACAGGCCTCCCATTATGACGTGTGTCATGGAAACTAAGGAGACAATGTGCTGGAAAGTACGCCTGACTTACAGATGGACATCGTTGCATTCTCCTTTGAGTGCTTGTCCATATGCACATTCCACTTATGGCGTGCATGCATCTTGTGACCCCCGAGATTGGCGTCTTTTTGGCCAGCAATACCCATAAGGCATCATGCGTTTTTCAGTCCTCGTGCTCCACAGCAAGGGCACATAAGGCCAAGGTATGCCAGCCCCCATTCAGTTCCTTTCACAGTTTAGAGACGGAGCTCTGACTAGTCAAGAGACTGCCAACCTTTCTACTGTAGTTGGTAGCTTAATTGTTTTACAGTTTAGTTTATAGTTCATAGTTATTAATTATTTTTGTTTGGTTGCCTGTTGCTTTACTTCTTAGAGTTCTGTTCACCACTGGTATGGTGTTGTCCAGTTCTCCTGGATTCAAACATTGCCCCTCTGACATGTGTGTCAGGAAAACTGGATGTTTTTGACTTGTTCACCACTGAGGCTTTGCCTGATACTTCTGTCTGTCACTCTTGTGACAACAGCAAATGACCAAAGAGTTCCATATTTCTGCAATAATTCCATGTTTAAAACTATACAGTTTTCCATTTTTCACAAATCTGTCAAACATGATTTTGTTTAGTTTTAGTTTTTCTGCACTTTTGCCAAATGGTATGACTATTGTGACGAAGTTCTTCCTCTATCTTGGTGGGTCCTGCGCTTATTGGCGGATTTTGATTGCCTCAGGGATCTTCCCCTCTGGTAGAACACACAGTCCAGGTTAACTCCTCCTGTGTCTGATCAGGAGTTGGGAGTTTTGGGGGGAACCCAGGCCCGCCCTCTACTCCGGGTTCCAGCCCAGGGCCCTGGACTGCAGCTGTTTAGAGTGCCTCCTGGAACAACTGCACGACAGCTACCACTCCCTGGGCTACTTCCCCATGGACTCCTCCCAACATCTTCTTTATCCTCACCACAGGATCTTCCAGCAGTACACCCTCTCACTCTCAGCTCCTAGTGCCTCTTGCTCTCATCTCCTCACACGCAACCTCCTTCCACAGCTCCTGGCATTCCCCCCCTCACTGACTAACTGGGAGGCTTTTAACTAGTTCCAGCCAGCCCTTGATTGGCTTCAGGTGTCCCAATCAATCTAGCCATCTCCACTGCTTTTTCTAGAAGGATCTTAATTGGCCCCAGGTGTCTTGATTAACCTGGAACAACTGCCATTTGGTTAACAAGGTATCAGGGATTTGTTTAGCCTGGGGCTAACATACTGGTTCCTCACCACTTTCCTATAGCCATCTGGCCTTGCCCCGTCACACTATTTTTGCTCACTTTTATTTGTGTTCTCCTGAGCTCCTGCTGAAAAGACCTTGCCATCTGTATATTTGTGGATTCTTTTAAAACTGTGAAAATGCTTGATCTGCTGCTGCATATGTTGTGGCAAAACACAGGAGTTCAGTCTCCAGGGCTTTACGTGTGGCAGAAGAAAGAAAGGGCCTGCTTTTGCTCCTCTCGAAGTCAATGACAAAACTCCCATTGACTTCAGTAAAAGAATTAGTGGGCCCAAGTGTGTAATAATGCTTTCATGCAATCCAGCAGAGCATTATCTGTATATATGTAAGTGAATTGCTTCTTTCTTTTCCTGAAATACATCAGCAAATGTATGTTATGGTCTTTTTATTGTTAACAGACTTTTATTGAAGATAATGGGCCAAATCCAGAAGGCCTTACTTTGTTTTTCTTAGATAAAACTCCTACTGACTTTATTAAGTAAAGGACTTCAGTATTTGGCTAGCACAGCATGAGATACTGAACATCACGTATTAGGGGAAAATATAGTTTATACTCAGGTAACATAGTGAGGTAAAATAATAGTACTATAATGGATGGCTAGTGTGTGTATATGTATCACTGCCTTATATTGTATAGAATTGGAACTATTCAACTGTGTGTCATAGGCCCCATCTTGCTGTAACACTGAAGGAGAGCTTCCAGTTCAGGTGGCAGGCTCCTGTGCTTTTTGAGCAAAATCTGAGTTCTAGCTCCACTTTTTGAGTGAAGTTCCAGGTCATGGCATGTTGAAAAATGGCAGCCATAGATCATAGATGATCACAGACTTCATAGCAATAAATTACAAAGCAATGTGTTTAGCATTGCAGATTGGTAAACAAGACGACGTCTGTGTGTATTCTCTCCCTTCCCCCTTTAAATGGAAAGGGTGGGCTCAGTACACTTTCATCTCTGACCTGTTAAGACCCATTCGGAGGCTTAATTTGTGGATAACTGACTTGATAGACATTTCTGCCTCCCTATGTCAACGCAATTTTGTAGTCTGTATACTAAGTCCATGGAATGAAAATCCTTATGAAATGTAGGTTCAGAATAATGTTAATGTGCATAAATAGAAATGTAATAACTTTTTTTCTAAAACACAAGTGCATTTTAGCACTGTTGTTGCTTGTAAAACTTAATTATAAAATATTACGAATATTGAAGGATTTGAAGAACAGCGTATATAATGGACAGAATGGCATTTTTTTAAAAAATAGCATATGTGAGAGCAGTATTAGAAACAACAAATATTTGTCAAGATAGGGATATTTGCTCTAAATATGACTTGCAGAGAATATGCACAGGTATAAATACCCATTACAGATATCTTATATATGGAAGAAATGGGTACATAGAAAATAGATGTTGATGGTATGGAGCAGCACTGTAAATACAAGCATGGAAAAGTTTGCTCAGAGCTATAAAAGCAATAGTGAAAAACATGACAAAAACGTTGATAAATCAAGTATGTTAAATTAACACAGCATTCCAAGGCTGCCTTTACCAGCTGGCACCCTCTTGTGGCTCTATGAAGTGCTACACCAAGTCTGACAGTTTCTCCCCTTCCTGCTATCAATCATTTAGTTCTGTGTCTATCCAGGGGCGGCGCAAGCTTTTTTGCCACCCTAGGCAGCGGCGGGAGAGGCTGCCACCGAAATGCCAGCGAAATCCCCGGCGGCCGAAGCAGCTGCCGCTGAAGTGCCGCCGGGGTCCTCTTCGGTAGCTTCTTCGGCCGCCAGGGATTTCGGCGGCATTTCGGCGGCAGTCTCTCCCACTGCCGCCACCGAGGGACCTGAAACGCCGCCCCCCAAATCTTGGCACCCTAGGCGACCGCCTAGGGTCACCTAATGGTAGCGCCGGCCCTGTGTCTATCGATTTCTTGTTATGACCTCAGCCCTCTGGCCAGGCCCTTACTAGTTTCTGCCCTTTTGGGGTAGTAAAGATGCAGGAGTGCCATGACCCTGGTGAAGGATGGACAGTTCCAGGCCCCTGTGTGAAGCAGCTAGAACCAGTTCCTCGCAGTCCCTTGCTGTTCCCTGAGCTGCTTCCCACCTCGCCTCCTTTCTAGGCCTTCCCCAGACTCTCTTTCGAGACAGCAGACTTCCCTGGCAGCTCCTTGACAGTCTGCTCAAGGGTTCTCCTTCCCTGGCACTACCCCACCCCTGTGCCTGGCAGCCCTTTCCTCTTTACAGCTGTTTTGAAGCCACCAATCAACCCCAGCTGAGCAGACAGGCAGTTTTCTTATTAACCCTTAGTTGCCATTATGCACAGGAAAAGTCTCAGATTTAATTCTGTGAGGAATAATCAGTTTATCTCAGTGGTTCTCAAACTGGGTGTTGGGACCCTTCAGGGGGTCGTGAAGTTATTATATGGGGGGATTGCGAGCTGTCAGCTTCCACCCAAACCTCGCTTTGCCTCCAGAATTTATAATGTTGTTAAATATATTTTAAAGTGTTTTTAATTTATTAGGGGGTCGCACTCAGAGGCCTGCTACATGGAAAGGGGTCACCAGTACAAAAGTTTGAGAACCACTGTTAGATGCTGTGCTATCTGTGCCACAGAAATCCACTCTTTATCATTTGGTGGATTCTTTAAATTGTGCAAAACTCTCCTACATAGTCAAATATTCAAAGACTAGCTGAAATTGCTTGACCATTCCCAACATTGCCTACATGTAGATTAAAATCCTGGCCCCATTGAAGTCAGCAGCAAATCTCTGATTGGTTTAAATAAGGTCAGGATTTCACCCCTACTATT
This sequence comes from Chelydra serpentina, assembly GCA_037349315.1. Taxonomy (NCBI): domain Eukaryota; kingdom Metazoa; phylum Chordata; order Testudines; family Chelydridae; genus Chelydra; species Chelydra serpentina. Next base: position 21,022,686 of record JBAIAC010000008.1, read on the forward strand.
CTACAGCAGGACGATCAGTGAGTTATCTTAAATGCCTATACACAAATGCAAGAAGCCTGGGAAACAAGCAGGGAGAACTGGAAGTCCTGGCACAGTCAAGGAATTCTGATGTAATTGGAATAACAGAGACTTGGTGGGATAACTCACATGATTGGAGTACTGTCATGGATGGATATAAACTGTTCAGGAAGGATAGGCAGGGCAGAAAAGGTGGGGGAGTTGCGTTGTATGTAAGAGAGCTGTATGACTGCTCAGAGCTCCAGTCTGAAACTGCAGAAAAACCTGAGTCTCTGGATTAAATTTAGAAGTGGGAGCAACAAGGGTAATGTCGTGGTGGGAGTCTGCTACAGACCACCAGACCAGGGGGATGAGGTGGACGAGGCTTTCTTCCAGCAACTAACAGAAGTTACTAGATCACAGGCCCTGGTTCTCATGGGTGACTTTAATCACCCCGATATCTCCTGGGAGAGCAATACAGCGGTGCACAGACAATCCAGGAAGTTTTTGGAAAGTGTAGGGGACAATTTCCTGGTGCAAGTGCTGGAGGAACCAACTAGGGGAAAAGCTCTTCTTGACCTGCTGCTCACAAACAGGGAAGAAATAGTAGAGGAAGCAATAGTGAATGGGAACCTGGGAGGCAGTGACCATGAGATGGTAGAGTTCAGGATCCTGACACAAGGAAGAAAGGAGAGCAGTAGAACAGAGACCCTGGACTTCAGAAAAGCAGACTTTGACTCCCTCAGGGAACTGATGGGCAAGGTCCCCTGGGAGAATAACCTGAGGGAGAAAGGAGTCGAGGAAAGCTGGCTGTATTTTAAAGAATCCTTATTGAGGTTGCAGGAACAAACCATCCCGATGTGTAGAAAGAAAAGTAAATATGGCAGGCGACCAGCTTGGCTTAACAGTGAAATCCTTGCTCGTCTTAAACACAAAAAGGCAGCTTACAAGAAGTGGAAGATTGGACAAATGACTAAGGAGGAGTATAAAAATATTGTTCAGGCATGCAGGAGTGAAATTAGGAAGGCCAAATCACACTTGGAGTTGCAGCTAGCCGGAGATGTTAGGAGTAACAAGAAGGGTTTCTTCAGGTATGTGAGCAACAAGAAGAAAGTCAAGGAAAGTGTGGGCCCCTTACTGAATGAGGGAGGGAACCTAGTGACAGAGTATGTGGCGAAAGCTAGTGTACTCAATGCTTTTTTTGCCTCTGTCTTCACAGACAAGGGCAGCTCCCAGATGGCTGCACTCCACAGCACGGTATGGGGAGGAGGTGACCAGCCCTCTGTGGAGAAAGAAGTAGTTCGGGACTATTTAGTAAAGCTGGACGAGCACAAGTCCATGGGGCCGGATGCACTGCATCCGAGGGTGCTAAAGGAGTTGGCTGATGTGATTGCAGAGCCATTGACCATTATCTTTGACAAATCATGGCAATCGGAGGAGGTCCCGGATGACTGGAAAAAAGCTAATGTAGTGCCCATCTTTAAAAAAGGGAAGAAGGAAGATCCGGGGAACTACAGGCCAGTCAGTCTCACCTCAGTCCCTGGAAAAATCATGGAACAGGTCCTCAAGGAATCAATTCTGAACCACTTAAAGGAGGGGAAAGTGATCAGGAACCGTCAGCATGGATTCACCAAGGGCAAGTCATGCCTGACTAACCTAATTGCCTTCTATGATGAGATAACTGGCTCTGTGGATGAGGGGAAAGCAGTGGATGTGCTATTTCTTGACTTTAGCAAAGCTTTTGATACCGTCTCCCACAGTGTTCTTGCCAGCAAGTTAAAGAAGTATGGGCTGGATGAATAGACGGTAAGGTGGATAGAAAACTGGCTGGATGGTCGCGCTCAACGGGTAGTGATCAATGGCTCCATGTCTAGTTGGCAGCTGGTATCAAGTGGAGTGCCCCAAGGGTCAGTGCTGGGGCCGGTTTTGTTCAATATCTTCATCAACGATCTGGAGGATGGTGTGGACTGCACCCTTAGCAAGTTTGCAGATGACACTAAACTGGGAGGAGTGGTTGATACGCTGGAGGGTAGGGATAGGATACAGAGGGACCTAGACAAATTAGAGGATTGAGCCAAAAGAAATATTATGAGGTTCAACAAGGACAAGTGCAGAGTCCTGCACTTAGGACGGAAGAATCCCATGCACTGCTATAGACTAGGGACCGAATGGCTGGGCAGCAGTTCTGCAGAAAAGGACCTAGGGGTTACAGTGGATGAAAAGCTGAATATGAGTCAACAGTGTGCCCTTGTTGCCAAGAAGGCTAACAGCATTTTGCGCTGTATAAGTAGGGGCATTTCCAGCAGATCGAGGGACGTGATTATTCCCCTCTATTCGGCACTGGTGAGGCCTCATTTGGAGTACTGTGTCCAGTTTTGGGCCCCACACTACAAGAAGGATGTGGATAAATTGGAAAGAGTCCAGCGGAGGGCAACAAAAATGAATAGTGGGCTGGAGCACATGACTTATGAGGAGAGGCTGAGGGAACTAGGATTGTTTAGCCTGCAGAAGAGAAACATGAGGGGGGATTTGGTAGCTGCTTTCAACTATTTGAAAGGGGGTTCCAAAGAGGATGAATCTAGACTGTTCTCAGTGGTAGAAGATGACAGAACAAGGAGTAATGGTCTCAAGTTGCAGAGGGGGAGGTTTAGGTTGGATATTAGGAAAAACTTTTTCACTAGTAGGGTGGTGAAGCACTGGAATGGGTTACCTATGGAGGTGGTGGAATCTCCTTCCTTAGAGGTTTTTAAGGTCAGGCTTGACAAAGCCCTGGCTGGGATGATTTAGTTGGGGTTGGTCCTGCTTTGAGCAGGCGGTTGGACTAGATGACCTCCTGAGGTCCCTTCCAACCCTGAGATTCTATGATTCTATGATTATATTTGGGTAATGTATGGCAGTAGAATAAACATTAGAATTTCCCTTTTAACCCAGAACTCTTGAATTAAGGAATATACTTTAAATAAGATGAGTGTGTATTTCCTTCAAGATGTTCTTTGTGCCCATATCCTTTGATGAAATGCTGGTTTGCCATGTTTTCCCTGTATTTGAGGACACTATAATTTTCAGTTGTTTTACAAATGGTTACATAAGGTGATGGCTGGCATCTTTTCCTTTGTAAATACTATGGAAGCAAGGTTGTTATTATACAGCCCTAGGGAATGTGGGAAGTGGGTGGCTGTGGTGGTCATGCTGCCTCTCCCCCTTCCAGTTCCCAGTTGTGATTCATCTTCTGCAGAGGCATTATTCAGCGCCACATCTTCAGCCTTTTCAGCATCCATACAGCTTTAATATTATCATGATTTTAAAATCTGAATGATGGATAATTCCATATAAGTATTAGTTTATTTATTATTGAATTGTAATTATTAGCTTTTTTATAGTAATAATTAGCAAGCGCCTAAGCCCCTTACTCAGTTTTTAAATAGTGGAGTTAGAAATGCAAGATTTGGCCCAGTGATTGTATTTCTATAGTGCTGCCTCCGGCCAAAGCACTTGGAATGCTGTACAAAAGAAATGAAACAAATGCAGTGTAATAAAATGCCACCCTCTGAAAACAAACATATAGAAGCAAGTGAAAGGGCCCGATTTTAAAAGGGGAGTAAATGGATTGAAAGGGTATGGATATAGCTATTCATACAGTGATAATAATGATCATTCTAAAACCATCTTTTTATGATAAGTGAAGCGTTTTTAAAAGCAGGGAGGAAATGAAATGAGACAGACTGCAGCGGGGAGTGAGGGCCATGCTGAAAGGGCCCCCAAAGCAAAATTGTGATGGTCACTTTTCAGACCCAGCTTTATAAGCATGGATACCTACTGAAAGGATGAAGGAGTAGGTCTTAAATGTAGCCAGGGAGTTGTGGCCTGATTGAGTTCTCTCACTAGTTTTACACCAGTGTAGTTCTATGGGCTTCAGTGGCATAGCTATTGATTTACAAAAGTGGAAGTGAGATCAGAATCAGGCCTTTGTCTTTAAATATTGCAGAACTTTAAACATGAAGTGCTAGGGATTGTTGTTTAAAAAAATAAGCAAGAGGTAGACCCTTCAGAAATGGAAATGCTCCACAATGTAACACCAGGTCCTTTTCAATGGATGTACTGGAGATTATAAGGGACTCTCTTCTGCTTCTTACTTAATGAACTGAAAGGCATCAATCTGTGATCTTGTTTTGTTTTTTGGTTGAATGCACTGATGTTTACTAGGGCAAGGAATAGCAAGGAATTACAGTTTAATAGACAGAATTCCTGTCCCCCTGCTTCCTTATCCTCCAAAATAAAAGAGAAAACAAGGCTTTTCTTTAGTTGTGCTACTCAGACATAAAATGTGACTTTCAAAAGTAACTTCTACCAAATAGTTTTAAACTTCTGAAATGTGAAGATGGTGTGACAGATGTCCCCATCCTGTCTGATCTGAATTTTACCTGCTGGATAAATATTGATGATTTTAATAATTGGCATTCTGTCTCTGTGCATCTTACCAATGAATTTCTCTGTCTTGAGCTATGCTGCATGAAAAGAGCTGACGGCAATTAGTTTGGTGTTGAAATAGTACCTTTCGTAGTAGGTAGTGTCACGAGTGCTACTGAGGATTGGGCAATGGATTTGTATACAAAACATGAGTAAAAGGGCAGCACTTCTTTGGGGAGAAACCTGTGTGTGAAAAGGCCCACTGGAATCAAAGAATGTGAGCCAAGTAGCAGTGAGAAGGAAGAGAGAAGCTGATCATTGATACAGAGTGGGGTGAGTATAACCCAATGTCCACGTATGTTTGTGATAGAAATAAAAGTTATTTTTGACATCTGAAATGGAATGAATGACACCAGGGAAATTCAGACACACCTCCGCATAAAGCAGGGCTTACACACAGACACACACTTGAAGATCTTCTTTTTGAGAAGACTGGCCTTTATATGACACACACACACACACGCCAAAGCCAGTCCCAAGGCACAATTTGTACCAGTTTCAGGGCTGCTTTATATTGTAGCAGCTGATAATTGCCCCAGAGAAGATCAGCCAGATGTAGAACTCCCTGGCCCTCATCCCTTTCCCTGACTATGCCCAGCTGGATTCTGCAGTATGGAGGGGTCCTTCAGTGGTATAAAGCTGCTGCAGCAGGGCTTCCTATGCACCGTGTATACCCAGCTGCTCAAACAGCCCCTTCAGCTGTTGGCAGCCAGTGTAAATTATAACAGCCTTCAGGATGCTTTAATGTATAGCAGTGATTAGATCCACACCCAGAGGGTCCCAGTACCCCTAGGAGTCCAAAAGCGGCTTAAAGCCATTAGTTATGCCCTCTCTCCTGATCTGTGCAGAGCACTTCTCAGCTCAGCCCCAGATCTGACCCATTGCCAAAATTCTGGGCAGTCATTACCAGAAAGATACTGACAAACTGAAGGAGTTCAGAGAATGGCAACAACAATTATCAGTCAGGTATAGGATTGATTTAGCTTGTTTAAGTAATGATTGAGAAGGATAATATAGTTTAAGTGTGCAAACCCCTTGGACAGAGAAAAAATATTTAGGGTCACCAAAGTATATGACTAGGAGAACTGGGAAGAAGTTAACAAAGGGGAAAGATTAGGTTTAATGTTAGGAAATATTTTCTGACAGTGAATTGTATTAAATGGAATAATGTTGCAAGGCAGAGGGTCAAAGTTCATTCACTCCCAAGTTTAAAAGTAGACTGGGAAATGCATTCATAAGTTATTGTAGAGAACTTTGCTGCACTGGCAGATGAATTAACTGAAAGCATTATTAAGTGTTATCTATTTCTAATTTCTGTGTGAAATTATATTCTAATTGCTACCAAACTTAAATCCTGAGTGACAAAGTACAACCAGAATTTATTATTATACAACTAGATTATAAACCTTTACTATTAGGCATTTCAGATGTGAATGCTGACAGCCATCATGTGAATGCTGCCACTTTAATTCAAAATTATGGTAGTGATATAAGCCAAATTAGAAAACAAAAGCACTCATTGCCTTACTCTGTGTAGAACTAAGCCCAGTAGGGAACATGGGATATTGCTCTGACAACACAAATGTATATTTGTGTTTTTTCCCCATACCTACTTTAGCATCCCAGACCACAAAACATAATAACAGATGCCCTAGTTATGGAGAAAGGTGTAGCTAAAAGGTACAGTAGCAAAGTTCTTCATTAGCTCACTTTTTTATTTTAGAAACAAAATGTTTGGTAAACTAGGCTGGTTTGTATAAAATTAAAGATCTTAGTAGGGCTGATCAAACAGACTTCCTTTGCACCTGTGTATCCCCTTCAATTTATTATTCAATTTTTCATTTGTTATACTCAATATTTTTCTGTTGTATTCAAAGGACAATGCCTTTCTTGTAGCAAATGTAACCTCAGTTAGATCACCTTGAACTGCAGCCAAAAACTGCAGTCTAATACACAAAGCCATTGAGTTCAAATTTTGCCCTAGAAACAGGTCATTTTTTTATGAGAGATTCTTCATATCCCTTGGGCCAAATTATGAGCTGACTGAAGTGGAGCTGCAGAATTTCCCCCTTTATGTCAAACAGATCCCTATACATTCAAAATAATTATGTTTTACATATAGTAATATTCTGTAATTCACAAAAATATTTAAACGTTATGTTAAAAAAATAAAGTATAATCTACCAGATAGATTAGCTTCCATTACAGTTTCCAGGCTACAAATCTTCATATGAATTAAGGGATACTTTTTGACTGGTTATAGACTTTGTCCCTGAACCGTGGTTTCTGCTAAGCAGTGCACAAATGAAGTCGGAGGGTGGGGGGAGTTACTAGGCTAGCTCTTTGTCACCATTGCATTCCCCTGATCCTCAGCCTGCTATGTGTCCCTTAGTATAACTTGCAGCATCCCGGAGGACACTAAATTTTGCCAGCTTTCAACAGCGCTATTGCAGTCAGGAATCACTGGGGATGCACGGGATCTAAAACACTACATACCCTACACCAGCACTGGGTGTGGGTCATGGTGTATAGGAGCCTTTGCACTGGTTCTTTGTCACTAGAGGATGCTACTAGACTGGCATGATCTTCTTGCACTGGACTATGCCATCCTTAGGGCTGCTTTGCTCTGACCACATGATGTAAAGTGGCCCTAGCAAAGGGGAACATCTGAGTCATTGTATCATGTCCTTGCAGTTCTGATTGTATTTCTTTTGCTTTAACTGGAAATAGATGGGAGCCCCCTAGTGGCCAAAACAACACCTGGGGCCTATTTCTTCTCCTGTTTACACTGAACTAACTCAGGAGTAACTAAATGTCAAGTTAATAGAATTGCACTAGTGTGAAACCAGTATAAGGTTTTTTGATATAACTTTAAATTTTGGAGGGACATAAACTCTCTTGCATCCACACACACAAGTTAATTTTTTTTAGTTTATGTGGTGGTTTAGCCCACTACATTTAATTAATCCACTTTGGAAGTGATGGAACTCTTTTCTGGAATGAGTTATACCCATATAACGACTGTGTGGATGCATACCTATTTCAAGTGAGCTATGCCACTTCCAGTAGTCCTCCACTACTACCACTTCACACCTGGACTAGTGTGTCTGTTTCCCCGTGTGACCTCTACTGCTCTGGGATCATCTTGACTGGATGTCACCTCCCTGCCTAGGGTACCAGGTGCACTCCTTTGTTCACGTACCTAGAGTCCATCATAACACTTGGGCGCTGTACTTCCACGTGGTCCTGCCAAGTGGTTCTGAACTTCCTTGCCCTCTGGGGAGAAGAGCACATCCAGTCCCATCTTAACAGGAGTACAATGCACTGCAATGCAAAGATTTACAACCAGCCAGCAGAACAAATGCAGAAATAGTATTCCTGGACACAACCCAGTGCTGTGCAAAGGGGCTCCAACACAAACACAAGAACATGAAGGACAAAACCAAGACCTCAGGTAATTCTCTCAGTACCTGCCCTTCCTATGTGGAGCTGGATTGGGTCCTCACGCTTGGGATTCAGCATGCTGATGAGATCTTGACTAGTCAAGGTCTAGGGTCACTTGGGTGCCTTCCAATGCTGTGGTCAAATAGTTCAGCATATACCAGGGTTCAGTGAAGGCCTCCTTGGCCAAAAACAAAAAACCAACAACGGTTTCTTTCCTCATGAAAACCTTATACTGACATAATTAATTCTGAAATAGTTATGTCACTTCTAACACACATTAATTTAAGCAGCACAAGACTCCAGATAAACTAAAAAAAATACCTTTTGTGTGTGGATTCAAGGCAGTTTATGCCAAAACCCTTTCCTGTGTAGACAAGCCCTTACACTGGTTTCATACCAATGGAATTCCATTAAATCCAAATTAACTCTTGATTAAATCTAGTGTAAACAAGACAAAAATAGGCCTTTGGGCATTATTTTGGCCACCCGAGGGCTCCCATTTATTTCCAATACAGCAACAGAATTACAATCAAAACTGCAAGGACAAATGCGCTAATAGAATACAATGATTCAAATGCTCCCCTGTGTTAAGGGCACTTTACATCATGCTGCCAGAGCAAAACAACACTAAAGATGGTATAGTTAGGTGCAGGAGGGTTGTGCCAGTATAGCAGGATCTTCAAGTAAGGTAGAACCAATGCAAAGGCTCCTACATACACTGACCAGTACTGGTATAGAGTGTGTAGCATCAGAGAGCCCTTGCATCCCCAGTGATCCCTGTCTATCATATGCCCCTTTGAGGCTGTGGATAGCTGGCAAAATTTAGAGCAACCTCTAGGCTGTAGTAAGTTACACTGAGGGACACATATCTGGCTGAGGATGAGGAGTATGCAAAGGTAACAAAGAGCTAGCTTAGTACTTGTTGACTTGCACTGTGCACCTGGTTAGCTGCAACTAGTGTTCATGGGCAAAGTCTATAATCAGTCTGAAAGCATCCTTTAGTTCATTTAGTTAATGATCTGGATGATGGGATGGATTTCACCCTCAGCAAGTTTACAGATGACACTAAGATTGGGGGGAAAGGTAGTTATGCTGAAGGATAGGGATAGGGTCCAGAGTGACCTAGATAAATTGGAGGATTGGGCCAAAGAAATCTGATGAGGTTCAACAAGGACAAATGCAGACTCCTGCACTTAGGATGGAAGAATCCCATGCACTACTTCAGCCTGGGGACCAACTGGCTAAGCAGTCGTTCTGCAGAAAAGGACCTGGGGATTACAGCGGACAAGAAGCTGGATATGAGTCAGCAGTATACCCTTGTTGCCAAGAAAGCTAACGGCACATTGGGCTACATTAGTAGGAGCTTTGCCAGCAGATCGAGGGAAGTGGTTATTCCCCTCTATTCAGCACTGGTGAGGCCTCATCTGGAGTATTGTGTTCAGTTTTGGACCCCACACTACAAAAAAGTTGTGGACAAATTGGAGAGTCCAGCGGAGGGCAACGAAAATGATTAGGGGGCTGGGACACATGATTTATGAGGGGAGGCTGAGGGAACTGGGCTTATTTAGTCTGCAGAAGAGAAGAGTGAGGGGAAGATTTGATAGCAGCCTTCAACTACCTGAAGGGGGTTTCCAAAGAGGATGGAGCTAGGCTGTTCTCAGTGGTGGCAGATGACAGAACAAAGAGTAATGATCTTAAGTTGCAGTGTGGGAGGTCTAGATTGGATATTAGGAAACACTATTTCACTAGGAGGGTGGTGAAGCACTGGAATGGGTTACCTAGGGAGGTGGTGGAATATCCATCCTTAGAGTTTTTTAAGGCTGGCTTGACAAAGCTCTGGCTGGGATGATTTAGTTGGGGTTGGTCCTTCTTTGAGCAGGGGGTTGGACTAGATGACCTCCTAAGGTCTCTTCCAACAATAATCTTCTATGATTCAATCACGCTGAGCTCTGTAGTGAGAAATGTAAGAAGACTCAGGAACTGAGAGTCTGGCCCAAATCCAGCTGCCACATCTCCCGCCCCCCCTTTCTCAGTTATTGATGGTGTGCATACAGATAAGGGACACCAAATACGGATAGTCTCCATGCAGCTGTGTCCTACTGCGGCTTGAATCTGAAGGTGGAGGGCTATTGGATCTGTGGACCCCTACCACACATATTCAGATCCCACCATGGGGGCACAGTAGTGCTCCAGCTGCAGGCATTTAAACAGGGTGTGCTCTGAGGAGTGGATTTGGCCCAAAGAATCCGCCTTGTATTTACAGAGTGTTGAAATCCTGGTAAGGTGGCTTTAGATGTTAACTATTAGCTTTTTCCATCAGTGCTATTGCAGATTGATTAATTCTTACTCGTGTTTTAAAGTGATGAGAAGAGGATGAGAGGACAACTTTCTGATCAAAACCATTGTACACAGTAAAGCTAGTTTAAAAATAAAATAGTTGAACCCCGTGGAGGGGTGGGTCAAGTTTCACTGGTATGCTCTGGCCTCTTTGTGCTGCTCCAGTAAGACAAAGCATCCATCAACCTGCAAAACGGGGTGTGCAGCATGGCTGGACCACAGCTGTGTGTGTGAATCTGGCCCATGATAGTTAAAAAACCTGTTTTTTTAAAAAAGTAGCCCTTTAAAGTGCTCAGTTCAACGTAACAGCAGCACTGCTAACTTTGCCCATTCCTTTGCATAAAGATCTTTTAACAGGGTTCAGGGAGCCAAATTATCTCTATTTGTGTTGTGCTAGTTTGTAGGATTTAAACAGCTAAACCTTTCCTAACATGTCTCTTCTTTTAGGTATCACAAGTTCATATGGCTTAACCCTCCTTTTTCTAGCAGCTTTTTAACATCTGAAATGTTTTATATCAGATGAAATACTTAGAGTTCCGCCTTTTGGGATCTTTGTAATTTCTAGTGTAACAACAAAATAACACATTCAGAAAGGCTTTCTTTTTTCAAAGACTGTACTGTACTTCTTGACACTTTCCAAGAAGAGAAGACAAAATATTTAATCTTCTGGGTATAACAACTGGCCAGAAAAGGACTGAGGAGAAGAGAGAGAAATGTAACTTTCGTGGAGAACTTTTACTGCTGAAAGTTCCACTCGGAACTTCTATCTGAGGAAACTTTAAACACAACATCTGCTATGGAACAATTTTATTTGTTATCAGGAGATTTAGTACAGGTTCTGTTAAGGGGAAATATATGGAACCTCTTTTGTAAAGTCTAAAGGGACCAACCAGAAGAATGCTCATTTACCTTATTCTCATTACAATAAGCTAAGAAGATTATAGACCTAAGGGCCAGATGTTGTTTACTGCCACGAGAAGTCCCATTGGAGTGAGGTATTAAAGATTTTTTCTTACTGGTAGGAGTCAGATTATAACAGGCTCTTATGCAGAGGTGTGGGAGAAAGGTTCAACAATCTTCCTGAACATTGCTCAGCCCATACAAAGGCCCATTGGAAATGCAGCCCCTGCCCCTCTGCCTAGGAGAACATAGGCAGTGTCCTTCTGGAACTAGAGCCTGCACTGTTGAAAACAGTGGGCACTTTGTATTGGGTTCAGGCCTTTGGTGTGCTCCAGGGGAACAGAGTGCTTGAAAGGCTATGGTACCCTATATACCAGCCTAGAGAGTGGGGTGTGCAAGACGAAGGAGCTCCTCAGATGGGTTCAACTATAACTAACATCCAGCTGAGCTGGCTCCTCTATGAGTCGCCATCCAGATAATAAAAAGCAAGTCCATAACTGAGGGTCCTTTGAGCAAAGTGCTCTATGTTTAACCCTTTCTCTGGAGATTTTCATATCAAGTAGTTATATCAGTAATCCCTAGCACACATTTCACTGCCACCTTTCCCATAGTATTATACTTTGAGTACCAGTCCAGTTAATAGCAATAGTTTTTGGAAAGAAAAAGAAATGAAACCTCATTCCTAGAGTGTTGGAAGAACCTTGTAATTTTGGAATCACTCTGCCTGTCCCCATGGGAAGGAGAGTGATGAAAAATCCCTTGATAGACAGAAATTCAAATTCAAACTCTGACTGAATCAGCCATGAAGAATATTAGATAGGACAGATGGCATGAAGATATCTCCATGATGGTTGGCTCCATGATGTAGCTCAGCTAGAGAGAGAAAAGAAAGACCCATCAGGACAAAAAGTGTTACCAGAGTAAACTCCCCTCTTCAACAAGAGTAGCCCCACTTCAACAGTCTGGGGAGTGAGTCCCCCTAGAATATCCACCAGAAGGAGAATGAGTAGGAGACCTCCCAGACATTAATTAATGTTTTAATTAATTTTATTATGATTGCATTCATGGAACCATAGATGTGTATGGAAACCGATAATGACAGAGCTTCCACCCTGAAGAACTTGCAATCTAGAAATTAAAATAAGAAACCAGAGGAGAAGAGAACACAACAGGTTGGGTAGGGACGAGGACAAGTGCAAGGATGATACTATCATGCTACCTATAGAACAGCCAGAGCTTGTGCCTTTCACTGTCCTGGAGTTCCTCAGTCCTAGGTTCTAGGCAGCATGGTGCTAATGGGAAGACGAACAGATTCATAGAGTACAAGATTCCAAGAAGGGACCGTTGTGATCATCTAGTCTGACCTCCTGTATGACATAGGCCATGAAACTTCCCCAAGTAATTCCTAGAGCAGATCTTTTTGAAAAATCCAATCTTGATTTAAAAATAGTCACTGATGGAGGATTCTCCATGACCCTTGGTAAATTGCTCCAATGGTTAATTACTCTCTCCATTAAAAATGTATGTCTTATATCCAGTCTCAATTTGTCTAGATTTAACTTCCAGCCAGTGGACCGTCTTATACCTTTCTCTGCTAGATTGAAGAACCCATTATTAAATATTTCTTCCTCATATAGATACTTACAGATTTTAATCAGGTCACCCCCTTAATCTTCTTTCTGTTATGATAAATAGATTGAGGTCCTTGAGTCTATCATTATAAGGCATGTTTTCTAATTCTTTAATAGTTCTAATGGCTCTTCTCTGAGCCCTCTCCAATTTATCAACGTCCTTCTTGAATTGTGGGCACCAGAACTAGACACTGTATTCCAGCAGTGGTCGCACTAGTGCCAGATATAGGGATAATATCTCTACTTCTACTTGAGATTGCCCTGTTTATGCATCCCAGTATCCAGTGGCGTAGCCAGGTTCTAAAGCCAGGGGGAGCGAACGCATAGAAAAAGGCACCACCCGACCCGACCTGGGTGAAAGAACCCAGGCCAGCAGCGGGACCCCTGCTGGCAGGAGCCCGCGGGGGCAATCCTAGAGCGGCGGCTGGCTGAGCCGTTCAGCCCACCCCACTCTGGGATCCCCCCCCTTGCAGGCTCCTGCCAGCCCAGGTCTCTCAGCCCACTGCCAGCCTCGGTTCTTTCACCCAGGCCAGCAGCGGGCTCTTGGTGGGGCCAGCAGCGGGACCCCTGCTGGCAGGAGTCCGCGGGGGGAATCCCAGATCGGAGTGGGCTGAGCGGCTTAGCCAGCCGCTGCTCTAGGATTCCCCCCGCGGGCTCCTACCAGCAGGGGTCTCTCAGCCCGCTGCCAGCCTGGGTTCTTTCACCCAGGCCAGCAGCGGGTTCTTGGTGGGGCCAGCGGGGGATGTCGCTCCACCTCCACCCTTTCAAAAATTAAAAAGGCTCCACTTTTGTGCTCAGGGGGAGCGGCCGCTCCCCCTGCTCCCCCCCTAGCTACGCTACTGCCAGTATCACATTCATTCTTTTGGCCACAGTGTCATCCTGGGAGCTTATGTTCAGCGGATTATTCAAATCTTTTTCAGAGTCACTGCTTCCCAGGAAAGAATCCCCTGTCCTGCAAGTATGGCCTACATTATTTACTCCCAGATGTATATATTTATATTCAATTGTCTTAAAACTCATGTTCTTTGCTTGCGCCCAGTTCACCAAACAATCCAGATTGCTCTGAATCAGTTAACTGTCCCCTTTATTATTTACCACTCCCCCAGTTTTTATGTCATCTGCCAGTTTTATCAGTGATGATTTCATGTTTTCTTCCACACCATTGATAGAAATGTTAAACGGCATAGAGCCAAGAACCGATCCCTGCGTGCCCCACTGGAAACACACCTGCTTGATGATGATTCCCCATTTACAATTACAGGAAATTTGCAGGAAAAGGAACTTTGTCTCATGGGATGATACAATTTACTGGACCCGTACCGCTCTCCTATCAATCTCTTGCACAATGCCCACAGAAGTAGGCAAGAAGGGTTCTGTAAGGGAGGAAAAGGATTGGGTTGATGTTATGCTATCCACTGATGTTTATCTTGAATAGATTGGTCTGCAGTGGAGCCAGCATCTATAATCTCTTGGCATTTATGCAGTCTGAAACTCTGCATACATTTATGTTGGATCAGGCTCTAATAATTTATTTTATTCTTAGAGTGTTTTCAACTCTTTGGCACGAGTGGTTTTGTCAGTGAATGATGTGGGAGGAGGGAAATGACTTGCGGCATGAAAAGATTAAAGGATAATGTCTTAGGGGAATTATTCATTTTTCTGGCTGTTTCTTCAGAGCCTCATCTTATGTATATAGAATATCTGTTTGGAGTATTTACCTTAACAGCACAGGGCTTGTAAAGTGCCTATTTTTTATATAGTGTCTTGCTAGTGTGACAGCTAGTAAGAGCTCAAGAGACACTGTTTTTGAAGTATGGCACTCTGATTAGATAAGAGAGATTCAGTGAGGAATCCACATTACATAGACAGTAAATTTTCCAAGAGCCATTTATTTTCTCAATGCAGCATTGTTCTCATGTGATGTTGTTAATTAAATACAGTATGTATTTAGCATATATACGTAAATACGTTTTTTAATTACTGGTTGTAACTTCCACTATTTTCAGCACTTCAGTCTCTTACCAGTTTGTCAATATTATCTTTATTTATAAAAAAGATTGGGTAACTGAAGTAGTGTATTTTTATAGCCTTCTGGTTGCAATTGACCTGTAATTTACAAAATAATTACTTTCCTTTGCCTGATTCTCAATGAGCTCAGTATTACTTTGAGTTGTGAGGTTCCAGTTACTTTTCAGGTAGTTAAAGAAAGAAAAGACGTGCAGGGCTAGATTCTCTAATCTCTTGAGAGCAGTTTTGTGTCATTCTTGAAGCACTTGGATGGTAAATAAAGCAGAGAGCCACAGGACCCCTGTGGTGTTCAGTGCAGGAGGTGGATAGTATGCAGTGTTTGTGGCATGAGTACACACAACATGAGGTAAAAATACATACTGAGCAGCATTTGTTTCACTGACCACTTTCATCCTGTGCACTGATGGAGGCAGGAAAACTGGTATGTGATCATGTGGCTAAAGACCCACCCAAGGTTTCACAAGAGGGCTGTATCACAGCTGGGACTATACCCCAGGGGCAGCTGCACCCTCACTGACAGAGTAGAATACAATCAAGGAGGGTGGCTACAAACATAGGGGGAGTCTCCTATGGGAACAGCAAGGAATATTTTCACTCTTGTTCTCTGCTGGGTGTTATTTTAGTGGCGCGCAACTCTGAAATCCACCAGGAACTCAATAGGAGCACAACAAGTCGAAGCTGCACCCAGGATGCACGTATTTAGTGTTTCACGTGGCGGGCCTGTCCCTACTGTTGGCCAGTGCTATCAACTTCAGGATGTGTGATGACTTATTACGGGTCGCCGAGTAACCTGCCAGGCAGACATTTTGCTGATAGACATCCAGCACCAAAGTCTACTCTGGCTCAGCCTGTCATAGACTCTGAAGTGAAACTCTTCTCAGATCATCTGGCTCCAATCCTGTGTTTTAGCCATAAGACCATCCTTCCCATCTTAGGAATTTAACCATAGGAGTGTGTTTTAACGAATCAGTCAAGAATAGCCATGAGGAATACAGACTTCCTGTGTATTTGTCTGTGAGAGATGTAAAAACCTCTGTAATCTGTGGGCTTTTGTCAGAATTTGTTTAGAATACAATATTGCAATCAAAAAATGCCTCATTGATTTAAAAAGAATGAATGAGTCTAATAGAAGATACATTCTTTTATTGTCAATCAGTAAAACAATTATAAAAGACAAGCACAGGCAGAATAAACTTCATACAACACAAATGGATAAAGTGTAGCTCATGGAGTTGTTCATTGTGTCCTATTGCTGCAAGCTGCTCAAATCAAGGTGGAGCACCTCAGTCCAAGACTTGTGCTCTCAATAGGCTTTAGCTCTGTATTAAAGATGAGGGCAGCCAGAATTATAAACAAATTAAGTATGGCTCTTGGGCTTCTGAAATCTGCCAATGAGGACTCAGGTGGGCAAATTTTTGAGGACTCTCTCATAGGATTTAACTTGTCTCTAATACTTCCCATCTTCCTGTTGTTGCTAATTCTGCTTATTCCACATTGCTAAAAGAGACAGTTGTGTAAATTACTTAGAGGACTTAAGACAGACATTTGGAAATGAATACCATGCTTCTAATTCATCCCTCATATAAATCCATTCAATCCTGTTTAAATATGTGATTACCATATCAAACACAGATTTATGTTGTGGAAAGGGAAATTTGTCATTTCTGGTTGATACTTCAGAATAACTTAGTAAATGAAGACAGAAACCTGAGAATACTTCAGTTTGTTCATTATTTTTACCTGTCTCATTTATGAATATTTATTATAAGCAAAAGTATTTTTCATTTGTTATCAGGCACTTGAGGGGATGACTGAATTATTCACAAAGTGTGATTATTTTTCTCTGCTTCCTTAATATAGAGGGAATTCAATTGAAATAGAATAGTAAAAATCAGAAATGGTTAGCATTAGGTCATTTAGACTGTCTGGCTGCTAAGGAAGGACTGTTGCCTACAATATATGCAGGTGTCACAAGATTTGGTTGCACGTCCCCTGTTGGACACTCATGAGACTGCTGTGAGGGGATCCAAATGCTGAATCCCATGTGCCTTTAGCTTGTTGGGGCTGGGCAGAGTTTAGGCACTAGCTCTGGCTTTGAGCCTCTAGGCACACAGTCCAGGTGTAGACTTTGTGTGTGACACCCCTCTTGGCAGTGGGAACCCTGTGGCCCAATTGCGTAGGCCCTCAAGTAGAAACTCCCCCAAGCCTCCCCAGCAGCTCTTGCACAGTCCCCAGAATCCCACTGAAGGGGTGAGCCTTTTGCTTTACAAAGAGATTCCCCAAATTGTCACATCAGGTGCTTTGTTTCAGTCTAATCTCAAGTGACCCATGTAGGGGGACTTCTTCCGCCATTTCCCTTGGAAAACAATTCAACAGCCTGACCATTAAGAAATGCTTCCTAGTGTTTGGCCCAAGATTTTCTTTGCTCGGTTTCAACCCACTACTCCCACTTATATCTCCTGGGACCACCCTAAACAATACTTCTTCCTCCTGGTTGTTTGGCCTTTCAGATATTTATAGATGACAGTTGCATACCGTCTCCTGCTGTCATGGATGGAGTTAAGCTTTACACACTTTGATCTTTAAGCTATTTCAAAAAAATCAATCTGTCTAGCCCATTAAGTCATTTTTGTTTATTTTTCCTGATTTCCTATTCTGTTTGTTACCCTGTTTTTAGTAGTAGGATAAGCAGAATTGTGTGCAATGTACTATATTAGGTGTACACTCACCGTATGTCCTGTTACTGGTACTGCTCCTATCAAGGCTGTATATTGACCGTCATTAGGAGAGTGACACTCACAAGTTCACTCTGTCAACTGTTTACCTTCTCTCATCACCTTCATTCAGAGGAACCTGCAGTATCTTGACCCCATTGCAAGAGCATCAGGTGAGGGGGCAGAAGAGAGCAAACTGCGGGAGAAAATGGAGAGATATGGGGGGAAATGAAAAAAATTGCAGGTGAAATCAGAGGGACAAAGGAGGGGGCTTTAGAGGAGAAAATACAATGAAATATTTAAGAAGGATGGACAATGACAGAAAATTTAGTTTCAAAGAAAACAGGTGGTGAAAAAATGAAGAAAAGATTTAGGATGATTAGAAAGAAGAGTAAATAAGAGGAGAAAAAGAAACTGGAAGTTGTTGTTACAACAGGAAATTTTCTTTATTTAGTATTTGAATACTGGCTTATTGGTGGTTTGGTTATTTCTAGCAAAACAATATTCTGAGAAATTCTCCCAGCTTTAAACAGGAAGGGTGTGCTGCCCCCTTCCCACCCCTTGCCTGTATCCCATAGATCACCTGCACCCTATCTGCTACTATCAGGGATCTCTGTGCATGCCCAATGTGTCCCAGCCAAAACATGAGCACTATAGCTGCTTCCCTTGTGGGAGTATTGAGGGTTTTAAATGAAGAGAAGTTGAATGTCTGACACACAAGGATATGGGCTATTGTGTTACTTATTAACGATACATTACATGCTTTAGCTTGCTCCCACAATACACTGTATTTGTGGAAAATCATATTCCCCTTCATCCCATTGCCTAGAATTACTCTGTTTACTCTTTTGCTGGAGTTATCTTTTTTCTACAAGTCTCCACTGACTCAGAGTGCTTGTTTGGTGTTCTCTCATTACTTATTTCCATTACAATAACTTTGAGCAATCCCTGATGGAACTACGTTACCTGATTCCTTTTCCCATATATTCTTTTTTCCCCCCAGAGGAACTGTCCTCTTTTGTACTAGGTATCTCTTGTTGACTTTCATAATTCTCCAGTCTTCTTGCACATTCGTGAATTTCAGTGTTCTTCTTTGAGTGCTTGCTCATATCAATTCCAATTAGGTGTACGTGCGCTGCGTGCACGATTGTCGGAAGATTTTTACCCTAGCAACACTCGGTGGGTCGTCTGGCGCCCCCTGGAGTGGCGCCATTGCGGTGCCTAATATATACCCCAGCCGGCCCAGCGGCTTCTCAGTTCCTTCTTACCGCTCGTGACGGTCATTGGAACTGTGGAGCACAGCGTAGCTGATCTCCACCTCCCTAGCTTAGTTAGCACTCACTTAGCATTTGTTAATAGTTGTAAGTACTTTTAAGTAGTTGTTAATAGTTTTTATAGTTCTTGTTAGACTCTTAGTGTAAATACTAGTAGGGTGACCAGATGTCCCGATTTTATAGGGACAGTCCCGATTTTTGGGTCTTTTTCTTATATAGGCTCCTATTACCCCCACCGCCTGTCCTAATTTTTCACACTTGCTGTCTGGTCACACTAAATACTAGTGGGGGGTAAGGGGGTTTCCCCTTCTCTCCCTCCCGAGACTGGGCTGATGCCTGGTTCTCTGGGATTCAAGCCTTGCTCGGCCTCCACGACTCCTGTCTGAAGTGCCTGGGGGAAGCCCACTTAACAGATAAGTGCCGGATCTGTAAGACTTTTAAGCCAAGAACAAAGAAGGAGCGGGACTTTTGTCTTAAGCAGCTCCTGTTAGAAGCGGCACTTACCCGATGTCGGCCACGCACCGAGACCCTGTACTGACAGCGTCGGTACGTAGCGCGCCGGCAGCACCGACGCGCCCAAGCACCAGCAAGGAGCCCCGGCACCGGATGACTCCGGCCCCGTTGCCAGCAAGGTGCCGCTCTCTGTCCCCAGGCCTAAGGAAACAGGCCGTGGCCCCGGCACCGCCTCCAATGCCATTGCAGCCGCAACCCGTACCAGACCGCCCGGCCAAGGCTCCGGCCCCGGCACCGGCCCCGTCGACTCCGGTACCACAAGGTCCGTTGAGTTCGGTGCCCGTGGCTAAGGCACCGACCCTGGCACCGTCGACTCCAGTACCGCAAGGTCCGTCGAGTTCGGTGACTGTGAGCTCCCCAGTACGCACCGAGGTCGAGCTGGCGCTGCCATCCACACCGGACACGTCCTCGGCAGCGTGGGACTTGATCGCGCTTACCGAACTGGCACCGCAACGGCCTTCGGTGCCGCCGGTGCAGATTGTCCCTTCACGAGAGGAGCCGGATGATGCTGATCCTGGTCTAGATCAAGGTCCCAGTCTCCATCCCACTCCAGGCACAGGTCCCAGTCATGGCACCGCTCACAGTCCAGGCGCCGATCCCCATCTCGGTGCTGGTCGCACTCGCGGCGCCATTCAACGTCGCATGGATCGACCTCCAGATATGGTCGACGCCATTACAATTCCCGGCACCGCTCTCGATCCCGGTGCCGGTCATGGCGCAGGTCCCTGGAGAGCCGGTCCCGTCGTCGATCGACCCGCCGTTCCTCTTCGAGGTCCAGGTCGGGCTCTCGGATGTTCAGACACAGGGCCTTTGGTCGGTACAGGAGTTATCCATCCACATCAACGTGACAGAGCTACGGGCAGTGCGCTTTGCCTGCCAAGCCTTTCACAAGCACCTTCAGGGCCGTTGCATTGCAGTCCTCACGGACAACACAACGGCCATGTTCTATATCAACAAACAAGGAGGAGCACGTTTGTCCCCCCTTTGTCAGGAGGCCGTGCGGTTGTGGGAGTTCTGCATTGCGCACTCCATCCACCTGGTGGCCTCTTTTCTCCCAGGAGTTCAGAACACCTTGGCGGACCGCCTCAGCAGATCCTTCCAGGCACATGAGTGGTCCATTCGCCTGGACGTTATCCATTCTGTTTTCCAGAACTGGGGATTTTCCCACATAGACCTGTTTGCGATTCGCGAGAATCGGAAGTGCCCTGCGTTCTGCTCGCTCCAGGGATGCTCCCCAGGCTCCCTGATGGACACCTTTCTCATGCCATGGACAGACCGCCTGTCCTATGCCTTTCCCCCATTTCCGCTAGTCCACAGAGTCCTGCTCAAGGTGCGCAGGGACGGAGCCCGCTTAATCCTGATCGCCCCAGCGTGGCCCAGGCAGCATTGGTACACCACTCTCCTAGAGCTCTCTGTGGCCACTCCAATCACTCTTCCGTTGTGGCCAGATCTGATTACTCAGGAGCACGGCAGACTTTGCCACCCCGACCTGCAATCTCTCCATCTGGTGGTGTGGCTGCTGCATGACTAAACCAGTCTGAGCTACGTTGTTCCAGCTCGGTTCAACAGGTCCTTCTGGGTAGCAGAAAACCATCTACCAGATCCACCTACTTGGCCAAGTGGAAATGTCTTTCCTGCTGGTGTGCCCCACGTGGTACTGCCCCCCTGCAGGCGTCAGTGCCTACCATCTTGGACTACCTCTTGTCCCTAAAACAACAGGGCCTGGCAGTTTCATCGTTGAAAGTACACCTGGCAGCAATCTTGGCCTTTCACCCTGGCGAAAACGGGTGCTTGATCTTTTCCAACCCCATGGTCAGCAGGTTCCTCAAGGGGTTGGAACGACTGTACCCGCTAGTCCGGCATCCGGTCCCTACATGGGATCTCAACCTGGAGATAACTAGGCTCATGGGGGCCCCATTCGAGCCGATGGCCACCTGCTCGCTCCTGTACCTCTCCTGGAAGACAGCCTTCCTCGTAGCCATCACCTCGGTAAGGCGTGTATCTGAACTCAGAGCTCTCACATCGGAGCCACCATACACGGTGTTCCACAAGGAAAAGGTACAGCTGCGACCACATCCGGCCTTCCTTCCTAAGGTGGTGTCTGCCTTCCATGTTAACCAGGACATCTTTCTGCCGGTCTTCTATCCGAAGCTGCACGCCCCTCCAAGGGAACAACAGCTCCACTCCCTAGACGTTCGCAGGGCCCTCACCTTCTACATTGAGCGGACGAAGCCCTTTAGGAAAACAACTCAGCTGTTTGTTGCTGTGGCAGACTGGATGAAGGGCCTCCCGGTCTCCTCCCAGCGCATCTAGTCCTGGATCACTCCGTGCATCTGTGCGTGCTATGACTTAGCTGGTATCCCTACCACACACCTTACTGCCCACTCCACCCGAGCTCAAGCCTCATCTTCCGCTTTCCTGGCACAGATGCCAATACAGGAGATATGTAGGGCAGCAACTTGGTCATCGGTACACACCTTTGCTACTCACTATGCCATAGTCCAGCATTCCAGAGAGGAATAAACAGCCTAACATAATTTGGGTGGGGTTTTAAGACACACAGACAAAGGCAGAGTGAGTTTATAATCACCTGAAAAATGCAGTATTCTATAAATGTGAAGCCAAGAATGTGATATTGCCATTATAAAATGGAGATTGTAAAGAAAAGTGAGAAATATAGTCAGGCCTCAGGCTTATTGATCAGGCAGATATAGGTGTTTGGGGGCAGGGCATTACACCCTCTCCTCTCCATATCATAAAGCTGTCAACAAAACTGTCATGCTATCTGAATTTATAGTTATAGTGTGCTCAAGTCAGCTAATGGAGCTAACTGGATCCAGTTTGAAGATCTTTATTTGCAGTTTATCAGTTACCCTGAAATCAGTGAGGTGAGGTTGGGAAAGATTCTTTAGTATTAATTACCAAATGTGGTCTTAATACAGCCTGTTCAATCTGCAAATTTGAAATCAGAGCTGCCAAGAAATACATTTGAAATAAAAACATATTAAGTAAGTTGTCTCATTGTATATGTTAGTGATTACTGTCATGGGAATGGTAACACTACTTCTGGCATCTGCCAGTCTTGTACTTTTATTCTACTGATTTTTCCTAGGTTCCATTCTGCTCCATATTCTAGTAATTTGCTAGATTTGCATAACAATCTTGTGAATATTCATTCAAATATTTAAATGAACTTATTTTGACTGTTCTTGTGATCACACCCCATCTAGAATTCTGAGTTATGCTCAACATAACAGAAACATGCCATGTGACCTGTCTATCCAAACCAAATTACTAAACACAGCTCAGAACTTGAATACAAATGCTTGCAATGAACTTCCCATGCACTATCCACAGTATACAAATTACATATAAAGTATTCACAGAATAAATTTACAAAAATGAATTAAATTGAGAAATCATAAGCTGTTTGCAGACACCTGCAAATAGAAAAGAGGCAAAAATGGTTTAATATATTAATTGCTACAAATTATTCACCTAGCACTAAAGGAATTGTTAAAGGACTACATCTTGCCATCAGTGTTTAAGAGAAACTCAGGGCCGGTGCTTCCATTAGGCGACCCTAAGCGGTCGCCTAGGGCGCCGGCATTTGGGGGGCAGCAACTCCCGGCGGCGATGCGGCAGCTGCTGCTGCCAGCGGAGGTGAGCTGCCACCGTGGGGGGATGAGGAGCTGCCGTGGGCGGGGGGGGGGGAGGCTGCCGCGGCCCGCAGGTTAGCTGCCGCAGGCGGTGGAGCAGGGAGCCGGTCGCCGCGGGCGGGGGGGGCGGGAGGCTGTGGGTTAGCTGCCACGGGGGGGGGGGAAACGGGGAGTCAGCCACCGCCGCGGGCGGGGGGATGCCGCAGCCCGCGGGTTAGCTGCTGCGGGGGAAGGGGGGGGAAGCGGGGAGCCGGCCGCCGCAGGTGGGGGGCTGGCTGCCGCTGGGGGGGGGGAGCCGCCGCGGCCCAAGGGTGGGGACCTGCCTCGGGGGGATGGGGAGTTGGCTGCCGCGGGCGGTGGGGGGGTTAGCCACCGTGGCCCGTGGCGGGATTAGCTGCTGCAGGGGGGTGGGGAGCTGGCCACTGCGGCCTGCAGGCGGGGAGCTGAGGGGCCGCCGCACCCCACGGGGGATGGCGAGCTGGTGCCGTGCGCGGGGAGGGGGGGTTAGCTGGCTGCCGCGGGGAGGGTGGTGTTAGCTGGGCGGGCGGGGGAGAGGGGGACGCAGTGCTGGTGCAAGGAAGTTTCGCCTAGGGTGCGAAACGTCCTTGCATCGGCCCTGGAGGAACTCTCAGTTTTCTTCAAAGATTATTTAAATGGGGATCATTTCCTTCAATGGGAACTTCCACTGAAACATTGATGGCATCATACGATCAATTTTTGTAGTTAAGGGTAAGAGAATGATAGACTCATATCATTGACTCATTACAACCAATGAGATTGCTACGTAGAAATTAGCTATAGAGTAAGGATGTTGATTGATTGTTACCTCTGATATTGCAATGGTCTAGGACTCTTGGTGTAGATACATGTCTTACTGTTTTATTATACACAGATGGAGTCTGAAGGGACTGGCCTATATGGAAAGATTAAATGAGCTAAATAACTACAGTGAGTGAGTAGTCACAAACACCACATTCAAATATTCAGGGCCAACCAAGATGGGGCCAGGAGGACCAATTGGCCTGGGCCTCAAGCTCAAAGGGGGCCTCACAATTAGCCACTTGTTAATTTTTTGGCATTTGATAAGTTTTGCAACTTGTTTTTATGCTCATCCCTATCGGACAAAAATGTGACACACTCTCTCAGCTTAGAGCTGGAAATGTAAGTAAATAATGTTATACCAATAAAATAAGAACCAGCAGGATCTTATTAAAGGGGATAAGACAAAATGTCACATTTATTGTGAATACAAAAAGAATCATAGTAAGCAGTCAGTTATACATTCAGTTTCACATTCATTCATACACACACACACATACACACACAGGTTCTGCATAGATGTCATAGTTACCAGCCTAGAAGTTGCTCATGCCAAGTTACTGGCCAGGTAACCTGGGCATGAGAGTGGAGCCGAGTCCTTGTCAGATTCATCTGATGCTCTTGGAGGGTGGTCGCAGAACCAGACTCAAAGTCCTCAGTATTTAGAAGCCATTCTTATAGGGATTTATTCCTATGTCAGTCTATGGGAATTGCTTCATCATGCTGTTGCTGAATCAATCAGCAGATGGCACATTCCTGATGGCTCCGTGCTGTCAGCTGTTATCTTGTTTTTTCCATCCTTTGAGATGGTCGGGTGGATCCCAGTTTACCCTCCGAGGGTTGTCTGGTCGTTCCCACTTGATGCCGCCTTCAGCCGATGGTCACTGAATTCCTAGGCTGGCACCTTCCTGCTCATTCATTCATGTACACCAAGTATTCATCAGCAGACATACTGTCTTCAACACTTTCGGGGTGTGTACTAATTTATTTGAGACTCCCTGCTCTTTAATTAAAGAGGGTGGGGGTCTTTCTATGCTGTTTCTAGGTACAAAGCATGCATAAAGAACAAAGTCAAATAACTTGTTTGCAAGTTTCTCATAGCAATACAGTATCTTTCTGAGAACAGATACAATCAATGGTTTACACAGACAGTAGCTTGTAAGTTTAACAAGGGATCCAAGAGATCTTTTACTTGGTAATGCTATGAGGTTTAAATTGTGGAGGACAAATTATGGGGAGTTATTTTCACTTGGGGAATCACTTTCAGTACCTTCTTTAATATCCCTACATAATGACATGTGATTTGGTAAAAGACTTTTTTTTTTAACTGATATAGATTTTGTCATATTAGAGTTTAAAATGTTCATAAATATTAATAAAAATATATCGGTTATGTACAAGATTAGCCCATGATGAACATGTCCTCTCAAATCAGCTGATTATATAAAAAAAAACACTACTGGTGGCTGGTGCTGGATCAAGTGTGTGTTGAAAGATAGAGAATTGTTACATTTTAGTGTCTTCATAGTTTTACATCTAGTTGACTAAGGAATTATTTATGTGTGAGAATTCGTCATTATTATCTTCATATGGTAGCTAAAAGAGGTGACTGGTTGGTTGCTTGGTTGAGCCCTAGCTTGGTAGCTTGTCCATCGTCATAGGCTTTATAGGCCCAGATTCAAGGTGAAAATTTGTGAGGACAATCTTGTACAGTGAGTTTTGTGAGGACACACATTTGAAATTTTTGGACATTATCCCTCTGTCTGTATCCGTGTCTGTGTTTACTATATATATGTCATCCCTTTGTCTTCAGCTCAGCCTATTATATTATACCTTGCGTGCTTGAGTTTTGATTCAGTGATAAGGATAATAACCTGACTGTTTCATTTTGTGTTCTTAATTAGCATTCTTTCGTTTTAAGTCTTTTCAACATTTGTGTACATGTTTACAGCAGAATATTTCAAGTGTAAATAGGCTACATATTGACCAGATAGATCACTATGAAGAGGAGATTTGAATGTGGTGCAAGCAAGAGACGGTGAAAACAACCGAGTGAAGCAGCAGCTAAGAGCTCAAAGCCAATAACTTCTCAAACCACTGGAAAACACACCTTACCCAACAAACAATGCTACAGATAATGAAAACTCTGCAACTGCAACAGGTGATATTTCAATGCCAGTACCTGAACATGAGGACAGTGGTCAAGAAGATGTGCCAACAGTAGCAGATGCAGCAGAAGATCCTGTGTACGATCAAGAAACTCAATAGGAAGATCATGATGTAGATCTTTCTCAGCAAGAGCAATTCATGAGTACTGCAGGTTTGACTGTGACTGACATTGGAATTATTGACAAGAGCAATGCTGCCCAAATACAATCTTTTCTTCAAATTAGTTGTTTGGGAATTCCAAGTAACTTTCCACGAGATGCTGATAATCATGCTTTCTCTACTCGTCTGCTGACAAAAACTCTTCCAAATGGTGAGACCTGCACAAGAGACTGGTTATGCTGGAGTATGGAAAAACAATCTCTGTACTTCGTTTTGAGCAAAAGTGCTGCAAATGCATCAGTTCTCTCTGATCAATCAGGATGGAGCATCAACAGAGGTTGGAGGAAGTTGAATGACCAAATACCATCACATGAGAGTTCAATGTCACACAAAGAAAACTATGTTGCATGGAAATCAGCCAGTAGGGCAGCATCAGCTGAAAGTTCAGTTGAGAATTTCCTCTTGACTGAACTCTCTACAGAAACTAATAACTGGAAAAAACTTCTTGAGCGCATCCTGAATGTCATCCTTTTTCTTTCTGAGCGGGGATTGGCTTTCTATGGTTCCGGTCAACCTGTTGGTGATCATGCAAATGGAAACTTTCTAGCTTAGTTGAGCTCCTCAGCAAATATCACTCACTTTTATCAAACATGTTAAATGTGTTCGAGAATCGCAAGTGAGTCAAAAGCACATGCAAGTCCATTATCTCTCCACATGCATACAAAATGAGTTTATTGAGCTTTGTGGGTCATTCGTACAAACAATTCTTGATGAGATTCAAAATGCCAAGTATTTTTCTATCATTGTTGGTGCCACTCCAGATTGTTCTCACAAGGAACAGACTACTATGGTTATTCGATATGTTAAGATTGTAGACAGTTCAAAATTTTCAATTGAAGAAAGGTTATTTTGTTTGATAATTTCACGAGAAAAACTGGAAAAGAAATTGCTGCTTGAGTACTAGCAATTCTAGAAGGTTTTAAGTTAGATTTTCAAATCTGCATTGGTCAAGCCTATGACAATGGATCTAATATGGCTGGGAAGTACAAAGGTGTACATGCAGTTCTGCTTGAGCATAATTCAGTCTGTATTTTCTCCAGCTGTGGAAACCACACACTAAACCTTGTAGGTGTTGACTGTGTTGAATCATGCAAAGAGGCAATTACTTACTTTGGAACTGTTCAGCAAATGTACAATCTCTTCAGTAGCAGTCCACAAAGGTGGGAAACTCTGAAGCAATATCTTCCTGTTTCACTACATGGGATGTCCAAAACTAGATGGTCTGCACGGATTGATGGTGTTCAACCAGTTGTGCAGCATTTGAATTCAGTGAGAAAGGCTTTAAATGAGCTTGAATCTCTCAGTCTCACTGCACAGGCTCAAACTGCACTTCAGTCTATTCAGAAGCACATGTCCAAATTTGAATGCATTCTGATGTCATCTTTGTGGATAAAGTTACTTACAATGATCCACCAAACTAATCTGGTAATTGAAGCACACAATACTACACTTGATGTTGAAAGGGATAACATTGAAAAACGTATCAATGACATTCAACAGATTAGTGAACAATGGGGTGCGAACCTGACTGAGTACAAATTAGTAGCACAAAATATTGACATTTCATCTGAGTTCTCCACCAAGCGCAATTTACCTACTGAATCCGATGCCGAGCAACATTATAGGGTCAATGACTTCCTTGTCATCACTGACTCTATTCAATCAGGTCTTACACGTCGATTTGAGTCACTGTGACTAATTTTTACCCTTTTTTGGTTTCTTTGGCAGGTCAACAGACTGAGTAATGAAGATCTACTTTCTGCAGCTGAACAATTTCAGCAACAGTACAATAAAAATGTGCAGATGATACAAAATTTGGCAAAATTTGTAGATGATACAAAACTACTCAAGATAGTTAAGTCCCAGGCAGACCGTGAAGAGCTACAAAAGGATCTCACAAAACTGGGTGACTGGGCAACAAAATGGTAGATGAAATTTAATGTTGATAAATGCAAAGTAATGCACATTGGAAAACATAATCGTAACTATACATATACAATAATGGGGTCTAAATTAGCTGTTACCACTCAAGAAAGAGATCTTGGAGTCATTGTGGATAGTTCTCTGAAATCATCCACTCAATGTGCAGCGGCAGTCAAAAAAAATGAACAGAATGTTGGGAATCGTCAAGAAACGGATAGCTAATAAGACAGAAAATATCATATTGCCTCTATATAAATCCAGGATACGCCCATACCTTGAATACTGCATGCAGATGTGGTTGCCCCATCTCAAAAAAGATATATTGGAATTGGAAAAGGTTCAGAAAAAGGCAACAAAAATGATTAGGGGTATAGGACGGCTTCCGTATGAGGAGAGATTAATAAGACTTGGACTTTTCAGCTTGGAAAAGAGGTGACTAAGGAGGGATATGATAGAGGTCTATAAAATCATGAGTGGTATAGAGAAAGTAAATAAGGAAGTGTTATTTACTCCTTCTCATAATACAAGAACATGGGGCCACCAAATTAAATTAATAGGTAGCAGGTTTAAAACAAACAGAAGAAAGTATTTTTTCACGTGACGCACTGTCAACCTCAGGAACTCCTTGCCAGAGGGTGTTGTGAAGGCCAATACTATAACGGGGTTCAAAAGGGAGCTAGATGGATTCATGGAAGATACGTCCATCAATGGCTATTAGCCAGTATGGGCAGGAATGGTGTCCCTAGCCTCTGTTTTCCAGAAACTGGGATTGGGTGACAGGGCATGGATCACTTGATGATAACCTGTCTGTTCATTCCCTTTGGGGCACCTTCCATTGGCCAGAGGACAGGATACTGGGCTTGATGGATCTCTGGTCTGATCCAGTATGGCCGTTTTTATGTTCTTATGTAACAAAGAAATCTCAAAAGATCTCAATGATGAGGTCATCTTCCTCAAACGAATATATTCCATGAACTTTAAATTGGATTGCAAGCCAAAGGAATAGCTTCAAGAAATACTCAAACTTGGACTCTTTGGGGTGTTTCCTAATATCACAATTGCATTGCATATTTTGTCAGTTTGCCTGCATCAGTGGCTTCAGGTGAACGCACCTTCAATGTGTTGAAGCAAGTAAAGAACTATCACTGTTCAACTATGGGACAAGAGCATTTGAATGGGCTCGCCATGTTTAATATCCACTGTGACATTGCACAAAACCTAGATTTATCCTCAATAATTAGTGCTTTTGCGCAGAAAAAGTATAGAAAAGCATTTGTTAAATAAAAAAATATTCAAATTATGTCTCACTCTTGTTTTGGTGCTTTATTTTGTTTTCATGTGTTGTCATTTTTTTTTTTATTATGGCTAGGGGCCTCAAAAGCTGGAAGTGGCCCGGACCTCTCTGGACCTCTGAGAGGGCCTGCAAATATTTGAAGTATATAAATGCCAACAAGGAATAGTATTTATTTAGGATCTGACAATCAGTATAACTAGGAGTAACAGGAACATTTTTGGAAAGGAAACCTTAAGCTGGCCATCAGGAATAACTTAATGATTGAGTTCCTTTAGAAAGTAGCCTATTATGTTGCAAGGGACTAGAAATAGAAGACTACTCATGTGGAATATTTAATAGTAAACTGAAAAAAGAACTGGGAAATTCGTTGTCAGAAGCAACCTATCTCTCACAGGTAGCTGGACTAGATGACTAAAGAGATCTTTTCCATCTGTAACCTGTGATTCTATTAATGGTATTTATTTCTTTATTTGATCTTTTATGATCATTATATTAACTTCACATAGTGGGAGTTTGCCTGCCTGCTTTTTATTTAATTTTTATACAACATCTGTTCTTTTTGACAGATGATCTGGTCATTTATTATCTCACTTTCTGAAAATGTTAATTTAAATCAAAAGCGGTAATTTCAGCAAAACTTTGTGAAGCACCTCATATCAATATTTTTTTACAAATAGTGGAAGAAATTGTGGTGTTCATAAAACCAAGTCTGCCTGTATGTGCCTTGCTTATATGTTAGCCATGTTTTGTTTCCTTGCTGTTGAACCTTTCTGTGACACTCGATATTATTTTTAGTATTTTCCTTTTGTGTCTCAATGTAGAGCTCGTGAAAGGTGTTAGATTGAATTAACAGCTGAAGACACTAAAGTGCTCTGTTTAGCTACCAGTACGCTAGCAGGTGATACAAGCACCCCTGTGTTTCCTCAACCATAACTAAAAGGGCGTATCACTAGGAAACCTATTGCCACTTAATTCAGGCTTCTTTGCTGAGACTGGCAACAAAACTAGTGCCTGTGACAGATATGGCAATTTCCTGCAATAGCTTTGGGAATCACCGTATGCCAGGGACTGTATGCAATTCCATGGGAAAGAGGGTGACTACTGCCCTCCAGGAACTAAGAACAGATTATAACGTCTATAGAAAGGTACCACCACCTGGAGAGGTTTGCTTATGCTGGTTCAAACTGGATTCTCCGGAGACCAACACACAAAGAAAGGGCTTTTGGATAAATAACCTGAGTTTAAACTGATTTAGGGCCTTCTTTCTGATCCAATAAACAGACAGGACTTTCTGTCCAAGGGGGGCTTCAGACCTGGAGGCTGTCTGTGCAACTAGGTGGACCCTTCTGCACATTCCTGATACCTTCCTTTCTCCTGGTATCTGGCCCCAGCCCTGCTCCTGGTACCTGAACTCATTTCAGTTGCCTGGTTCCTGCTCCCCTGCTCTGCTCCTGACTCCTTGTCCTACTTTGTTTCCTGATCCCCTGCTCTACTCCTGACTCCTTGCCCTACCCCTGTTCCACTAACACTATTTCAGCTGACTCACTTGGTTCTGACATGGTGTGGCTCATTGACCTTGGCTCCAACCTGATCCTACAGCATGCTATTAGTATGGACTGCTGCTTCTGGCCTTGACCTTCTAGACTGAACTCAGACCATGTCCCCGTCTCCCCGCAACCCAGGCCTCAGCCTCAACCTGCATCCCATAGTTGTAGGCTTGGCAGGTGATAACAAAAGTAAAGAGACTGACTCTTCTGTGACATATCACCAGCAGTAATTGAGGTCATGTGTTAGGATACTGAAAACAACACATGCTCAATAGTTTGCCCAATACTTCAACATGCCTCATCTGTCTGGTCACACTCCTCTCAGTAACCTGGCCAGCATCAACATTGTGCAGTCATCCACAGTTGACACAACAGGTGGAGCTGTACGATCCACTCCACTAACAATTTGTGAACAAGAGTCTGATGTTTAAGCTCTTGAGAATTGTAGAAAGGAACAGCTAATTTGGTATGAAGATAGTCTTTGTTCCCTACCTGAATATTCTCATTGTTCAGATCTGTTCAGGAGCTGGAAAACCAAATCAAAGCTGAAACAATCATCTTGTTCTGAAAGATGTGTAAAGACTACTGAAAAAACTAAAGCATTTGATGATGTTAGGAAGGTACAGTGTATGAAGAAGCTTGTATGCCCAACAATACCCCCATGTGAACTTTAATAAATGTCTATCCCTTTTGGAACCGTGCTTGAAGGAACACATGGACTTGGCTACACTAACAAAAATTGCAGAAAAGACCATCCAGCAGTATCAGTCACAAGGCAAGCAGCTTCTTGTGTAGACTGGTGGTTTATCAGACAAATTCTTCAAGCATGGTGCTTGTGGTGTGTTTGTTCAGTGGCCTAATGGAGAGCGTACAAGAAAAAGCACTAGTTTGGAAAATATTGTCTTGAATTACGTGGCTGAAATAAAAGCTATTCTCACTGCACTGCAAGAAATAAATAGAATAGAAATATAGGCAGATGTTGTAATGTTTGTTGACTTGCAGACCGTGATCTTCTGTTCCTTTAGAAGAAATGAGAACACTATCAACAATGCACTTCATAAAGAGGCTCGGAGGTTTAGAGAGCGAGTCAATACATTTATTTTACAATGGATTCCATCACACATTGATTTATAAGGAAGTAAGTAGCTGATGATCTGGCCAAAGTTGGAAAATTGAAAACGTAGATAGCAATGACAAGGGTGAAGTGTATTGATGTCCAATCAAGAAAAATATTAGCTGAAGTAAATTGTCAAATGACTAAAGATCTTCTGATCGCTATCAAAGCATCTCAGAAAATAACATCCGGTATCATGAGATTGTCAACATGGCATACTCAAGGAATGAAAATCAATAGAGATGGGACCAAGATGCATCCATTGCAAGTTGTGTCCAGAGCAGGCTTTAACACCTGCCCACACTTTTGAATGTAATATTGTAAGGGAACTCAGATTTGACATCTTGAATCAAGCCCTTACAAAGGACCCTGTAAGAGTTACTGAATTCATTCTCAAACTCCATGGTCTGATATGATTATCCTGGGACAAGATAACAATAACGACAGTTACTGAGTATCATTGTGCTTCAGGAATAATAAAACGGCCTGCAATGATTCTGCTGCTTTCAAGAAGACTTCTCTACGTTTTAATGTGCCTCCTGCCTCTTGAGAACCATAAGAATGCAGAGGACAAGATTGGCTGAAAAATACAATAAAAGGTCTCCATGAAATGCACTGCTGTGTAGACTTTAATTTCCTTCTTCCCCAACTGAATTAATCTTTATGAGCTGCTTTGTTTGTTTTTAGAGGATTAGATGTAAAATAGTGTTAATAAAGATTGACTGTGCAGATCAATTATTTTAAAACTAGACTGGACACAGCACAAGAAAACACAATGCAGGAAAAAGCTCTGCATTGGCAGGGGTTGGACTATAATCTTATAGCTCTTTTCTATCTCTAACCTATGATCTTATAGGTCTTTAAAGCAGCTTATTCACATATAGCACTGAATAAATAATAAAAATAATCCTTTTGAACAGTAAGAGGTGACAAATCTTAGTGAATGTAAATCTTTTAAAGTGAGTGGAGATTTTTCTAACTAAGATCAAATAGACCCCTAAACTTAAATCCTCATCTGTTCATTATTGTCTTATTGTATTTCCCCTCCTCTTTTTCTATTTCCCCTTTCTGATAATATCAGAATAAACTAGAGAGATGGAAGCCACCTGTTCATGAACAAATACCACCATTTTATTTAAATTTTGAGGAAAAAATAAACGGCAAGATTTTGGAAATCATTGTACAAAAATCTTTACTTTTTAGGTGCATTTTTAAAAACTGTGACTATTTAAATTTCATGGCTTGCTGGGTTCTTGGGATAATAAGGCAAAGAAGCTTCATCGGCATATCACATTCCACAAATGGGTACACTATATCAATCTGATAATACTTGGCCAGGGCAAGAGGATTTTAAAAGCTGATTCTCATGTTTTACAGTATACTGTATGTTAACAGCTATAACCAGTTTTTCAGATAAAATCTTGTGCTATGGCTCTTATGATTTGTTTAAATGAATCACAAATGTTAAATAGCTAATTAACCGGCAC
The DNA here is from genome assembly GCA_037349315.1 of Chelydra serpentina. Lineage (NCBI taxonomy): Eukaryota > Metazoa > Chordata > Testudines > Chelydridae > Chelydra > Chelydra serpentina. The sequence goes on from JBAIAC010000008.1 coordinate 21,056,162, forward strand.
CCTAATTAGGGCACAAAATACCTAGGGAATTATAAGGTGGAAAGATGATAAAAGCCTGTGAAGAATGCAGTTATGAACTCTTGAAATCAGATATTTAAGTGAATGTCAAGAACTGTACTTAAATCAACCAAAGCAAAGTTATAACTGAATTAGTTGAGATTTCTACTCTGTGCTTTCTTGGACCAAGGCTACAATATTGCAGTAATCTGTGATGAATTCAAGATGTTATATACCATTTATTCTTGAGTTTAGTTACAGTCTGTTGGAGTCCATTGTATGAAATGCAGAGGTTATGTATTGTTGTGGGCCTGGTAGATCAAAGGACTATATTGAACAATGAGGCAGATAAGAATGGTCTTAGGGTCAATATGGGTGAAATCAGGGGCGGCTCTATGTTTTTTGCCACCCTAAGCCCGGCAGTCAGGCGGCCTTCGGCGGCATACCTGCAGGCGGCCCACTGGTCATGCAGATTCGGCGGCATTTCTGCGGGTGATCCGCTGGTCCCGCACCTTCGGCATGCTCGCTGTCAAATTGCCGCTGAAACCGCGGGACCGGCGGACCACCCGCAGTCATGCTGCCGAAGACCGCCTGACTGCCGCCCTCACAGCGACCAGCTGGCCGCCCTCCTTGGCTTGCCGCCCCAGGCACGTGCTTGCTGCGCTGGTGCCTGGAGCTGCCCCTGGGTGAAGTGGATTTCTTAGGAAATATCTAGGGGGAAGTGAATGCAAATTCCTCCTCTCCCTACCCACATATGCAAAAACACAGCCTTTTGAAGTAGTGCACTGGGGAGGAGTCCATTGTCAGCTGATCACCTATTCCCAGAATCTGAAGATCAAAGGCCCAAGCCGCATAAAGAAACAGGCTGCTCTACCCAGCTGACGTCCTTGGTCTGAGCTAAAACCCTTGAGAACATGTAAGCCCAGAAGAACCCCTGTGTGGGGTTTGAAGGACTGATGCCTGCCAGAGTTTCTGCTGGAGTTACAGTGGATGATTCTGATAAGCTTATTAGCATGCTTTCAGGTTATTTTATTGTTTTTAATATGTTTTCTCTGTTATGCTTAAGGATAAATGTTTTTACTTAGAAAGGGCTGTGTGGTAATTTATAACTGTGGGCAATTACACTGTTTACAGCTTCTGAAGAGGGAGCAAAGCATGGATGCTAGCCTATTTAGGCAGTCTGGCTTGCTGGGAATAACACTGCATAGGCAGAGTATTGTGTACCCTGGAAAACTCCCATTCAGGAGGGAGAGAGGTGCGGGTCACTGCCCAAGAGAAGTGATGGCTGAGGAGTAGGGAGTCTAGAATGGGTGCCTTTGGTGGACCAAGTGCAGTTGCCATGAACTGTAACACTCATCGCCGTTCCTAGGTATAATTAATCTCTTCCCTGCCCCTCACCACTACGGATCATCAACAGGGATAGAACAGTGCCTAAATATATGAGATTATATTTCCTTTGCGGGCGGGCCCAGACACCTTGTCTTTACTAGGAAAAAGGTGTGATTTTAACATGTTAAGCTCCTAGTGTAGACAAGGCAAGTTATAGTTTTAATTTGTGTTACCTGGCTAAGGTATACCAGAGACTTCATGCTAAGGTTTATCTCAACCACCCAACGCAAGTCAAATCTACAACTTCCTTGTTTACACAGAAGGCTTGTCTACACAGCCCCACAGTGTGGCCTACGGGATGATATTGAGGTTATGACAAAAACTTTTTCATTCTGTCCCCCTTTTCATGGTGACTCCATCTTTTCAGAAAGTTCAGGCTATTATGAGTCTGGGTTAAATATAAAAATACCAACTTAGTTCCCCTGCTCTCCAGTGTCCAAATAACTCTCAAAGTCCAAAGGCCTCTCCAGATTCACAGCTAAGTGGCCTTTCCGTGCTAGCAAATCTGTAAAACAAACCATGTCCTACACTGGTTGCATCAGGTGGAAAAATAGTTGAGAATTTTAAATAATACAACTGTAAGTAGAGTGACCAGATGTCCCGATTTTATAGGGAGAGTCCCAATTTTGGGGTCTTTTTTCTATATAGGCTCCTATTACCCCCCACCCCCGTCCCGATTTTTCACATTTGCTGTCTGGTCACTCTAACTGTAAGTATAAAGGTGGAATACAAGAGTGGGGATCATGACCAGGGGAATCATACATGAGCTAAAACAGAAAGTCAGGACTGCTTTGTTCTATTACCAGTACTTCAGAACTTGAAACACATTTTTGGGTAAGTAACTTCCCATATTGGTACCTTAGTTCACCTTATCCATTTGTGAAATGGGAGTAATACCTATGGTACAGGAGCTTTAAGGCTTCAATAGTTGCTTAGAGATCCTTGGATAAAGTGCAAAGCATTTTATTGCTTGAAGAATGTGAAGATGATGGTCATGAGCATGGATTGCTTTTGAATCACCTATCATGTTTTATGGTTGCTATGGTGATTACTCACCTGATTACATTTTAGAGGAAAAACAAGGATTGTATATATTATACTTTTACTTTAAGAAAAAAGACAAAACTCTTGTAGAAGGTATTGAGATCAGAATAATTGAGCTGAGATCATTTAACAGCTATCAGGACGAATCTGGGGCACTAAAGACAGTAAGTTAATTATACAGAATAGTGGTTAAAGCATTTGATAGCCAACATTTATATTAGTTTCTGAAATTGTAACTCTCCAACAATTAATATACAGAATTATTTTCAAACTGCAAAAATAATAGATTAATAGATTATTATTAGTCATATTATATTTTGGTTTAGTTACTGAAAAACTAACTGAAGACCGTTGAAGAACTTGATTGTCACTGGGTTTGCTTAAATGGAAAGACTACGCTTCTTAATTTTGTGGTTAAGAAAATGTACTCGGTTACGCTAAATTATTTGAATTGTGAGTTAACTTCCCAGAGTTTTTGGCATTATTAAAATATGTATTTTTTTAAAAAAAGATACTCATTATATTATTATTAATAATAATACTTTTCTGTTGTATAACACTTTCAATCTGAGGCTTTCAAAGTAGTTTACAGGCATGAATAAATTTAGCCTCACAACAGCCCTGTGTATTAAGTATTATAATAAAAATGTTATAAATGAAGAAACTGAAGTTACCTTGAGATTAAGGATAATATTTTCAAGGAACCTACTTGCCCATACGTGCACTGCACTTATAAGCACTTTTCTATACATGCACCCTGAATGCTGTTTTGTTTTGTTTTTTAAAGATTTAGGTGCGTGTATAGGTCAAGCAAAAATTAAACCAGAATGTAGTGCCAGCTGGCTGTGGCCCCCATTGAGGTGAAGGTGGCTGGAAGGTAGGAAGGAAGAGTGATGAGGCAGAGTTTTTCAAAAGGTTGGAGGAATTGAGTACATAGTTATACTGAACGAGTAAGGTATTATCACTGCGGTGGATGGCCATTACATTACCACCCTTGGCATTATAAAAGCAGATGGTGCTGTAATGTTCTCTCGGACTGTGATATGCAGATTTTAAATGGACATTTTACATTTATAGATGAAACAGACAGCTTGTCCCTTCTGGGATGCTTCTGTTATGTGGCGACTATGCAGCCAAGCTCTTTCTTGGATGTAGGCTCCATTTTCCATATGATGGCTGAGATGAGCACACCTCATGTAAGGGTGCACATACATCTGTGCAGCCTCCTGACAAACTGTAACACTTTCACCACTTGGGCTCAAGGCTGTGGGCCACGGTCATGCCTGTCATATTAGCATATGGTAATAGCTCGTTAACACATGAAGATTTGCTCTACAAATACAAAAATGTGTGACATTAACATCAGCATGCTGAGAATGCCCAAACTGTTCAAACAGCCCCATCTGTTGCAAATTGTGAGGATGCCATTTTAGATTTAGTATTCGAAAGTAGCGAGGGCCTCATAGAAGAACTGGTTGTAGAGGACAGCCTTAGTTCAAGTGATCATGAGTGAATTCAGCTTAAACTAAATGGAAGGATAAACAAAAATAGGTCAGTAACTAGGGCCCTTGATTTCAAAAGGGCAAACTGTAAAAAATTAAGGGAATTATTTAGGGAAGTGGACTGGACTGAAGAACTCTGAATGTGGAGGACACTTGGAATCACTTTAAGTCAAAGTTGCAGAAGCTATCTGAAGCCTTCATCCCAAGTGAGGGGGAAAAAATTGTAGGGAAGGGTGAAGGACCAAACTGGATGAGCAAGCATCTCAAACAGGTTATTAAGAGAAAGTAGAAAGCCTACAAGGAATAGAAGGTGGGATGGATAAGCAAGAAGAGCTACCTCTTGGAGGTTAAATTGAAGGGAAAAAGTCAGAACTGCAAAAAGCCAAGCAGAGTTGGACCATGCAAAGAAAATTAAAACCAATAATAAAAGGTTCTACAGCCATATAAATAAAAAGAAAACAAGTGGGACTGCTAAACACTGAGGATGGGTTGGAGATTAAAGATAATCTAGCCATGACCCAAAACCTGAATGAATACTTTGCCTCAGTTTTTAGTAAAGGTAATGAATTTAGGGATAGTGGCAGGGTGGCTAGTGGAAATTAGGGTATCGAAGTAGAAATAAGCATATCTAAGGTAGAAGTCAAACTAAAATAGCCTAATGGGACCAAAATGGGGGTGTCTGGATGATCTCCATCCAAGAATATTAAAGGCATTGGCACATGAAATTGCAAGCCCAATAGCAAGGATTTTTAATGAATCTGTAATCTCGGAGGTACTGCCCTATGACTGGAGAATTGCTAATATAATACATATTTTTAAGAAATGGAAAAAAGGTGATCTGGAAAACTGCAGGCCTATTAGTTTGACCTCAATTATCTGCAAGATCTTGGAACAAATTTTGAAAGAGAAAGTAGTTAAGGACATAGAGAGGAAACGCTAATTGGGATAAAATACAATATGGTTTTACAAAAGGTAAATCATGCTAGACCAACCTGATCTTTCTTTTAGCTATAATCTGGGGATTTATCAATTGGAAGTGACAGAGGTGGAGAAACCTGGGTGTATTGGCTGGTCACAGGGTGACTATAAGCCATCAATGTGATGTGGCCATGCATCAGGCGAGGTATTTCCAGTAGAGATAGGGAATTTTTATTGTCATTATACAAGGCACTGATGAGACCTCATCTGGAATACTGTGTGCAGTTCTGGTCTCCCATGTTTAAGAAAGATTGATTGAAACTGAAAAAGATGCAGAGAAGAGCTACTGGAATGATCAGAGGAATGGAAAAGAGCTTAGTTTGTTTAGGCGCCTCATCAAAAGAAGGCTAAGGGGAGATATGATTGCTCTCCATAAATACATCAGAGAGATAAATACAGTGAGGGAGAGGAGTTATTTAAATTGTGCCGCAAATTGATATAAACTGGGAAAATAGACCAAAGTTTCTCATCATCAGAAGAGTGAAATTCTGAAATAGCCTTCCAAGGGGAGTAGTGAAGGCAAAAAACCTAACTGGCTTCACGACTGATCTTGATAAGTTTATGGAGGTATGGTAGAATGAGATTGCCTAAAATGGCATGTGGCCCATCTGAGACTGCTAGTAGCAAAAATCACCAGTGGCCTGAGATGGGGCATTAGATGGGAAGGGCTCTGAGTTTACTACAAATTATTCTTTCCCAGTTGTCTGGTTTTCTGGTCTTTCTGACATGCTCAGGGTTCAACTAATTCCCATATTTGGGGTCAGGAAGGAATCCCCTCCTTCTCCACCGCCACCCCCCCCCCCCACCCCCCGGTGAGATTGGCAGATACCCTGGGAGTTTTTTGCCTTCTTCTGTAGCATGGAGCACATGTCACTTGCTTGTTTAAACTATAATAAATGGTAGATTATCTGTAACTTGAAGTCTTTAAATCAGGGATCAGCAACCTTTGGCCCATGGCCAAAGCCCCGGTGGGCCGGGCCGGTTTGTTTACCTGCCGTGTCCGCAGGTTTGGCTGATCGCAGCTCCCATTGGCCGCGGTTCGCCGCTCTAGGACAATGGGGGCTGCGGGAAGCAGCGCGGGCCAATTATACTAAGTCTATACTTCGAAATACTTCTAAATCATATATACACACCATTATTATATCCAATTATATATATTTATATATATATAATTGGATATAATAATGGTGTGTATAGATAGATATAATGTCCAGTTAAAATCATTTGTATATTTAGATGAGCCTTTGGGTTCCAGGTAAATTAGCAATCATCCAATTATAATTATGTATACCAATAATATTTTATAATTGGCACCAGGAGCACTGCCTATTATTAAGGTTGCTTGACACCTCCATTATGTTTCCAGTTGCGTATAACTTTGCCAAATTTTTAACTCTTTGGGCTAAAAGTTTCTGTGCCAGGTTTCTGCCTCAGCTGAGTTTCTGTGGAAAATTTCACACAAAACAGTTCAGCCAAGCAGGGACTTGACATTTGGCAGGGTGGGTGGTCTTTGTGTTAGGGATGTGCCTTTTGTTGTTCCTGTGAAAGTCCACCCAAATTTGGCTAACTTTCCACCCGAGGCCCCGTCCTGCCTGCTGTTCCTTTTGTGCCAGAGGCTGGGGCAGGCAGGCTGGGGGTCGTGGTGCGGCTCCGGGGCTACGCCACACCGCACATCCTCCCGGCGCTGTGGCCGCATGGCCTGCCCAGCACTGGGGCTGGGGCCGCTCTGGCCATGCCATCTGCCCAGCACTGGGGCTGGGGGCACTCCGGCCGAGCTGCCTGCCCAGAGCTGGGGCTGGCAGCTCGGCCAGAGGGCTCCTTTAACAGCTGGAGGTCAGGCCCAGTGGTGCAGCCTGGGGTGGCTGAGGCATGCTGGCCAGGGGTTGGGCCTGGTGACGCAGCCTGGGGAGGCTGGGGCCGTGCTGCCCGGCTCTCCGGGGCTGGGGGTGGCTGAGGGCGCAAGCCTGGGGCAGGGGCCAGCAGCCACAGTGGGGGGCTGGGCTCCAGTGGGTGTGGAAGGGTGGGCCTCGGTGGAAGGGGTGGGGCCGGGTGGGCCTTGGGTGGAAGGGGTGGGGCTCGGGGGGCTTGCCTCCCCAAGCCAGGGGTTCACCCACTATCGATGAGACTCAAGTATTAAGATTCAAAGGCCATAATTCAATCCCTGTTGTCAGAGACCCACCCGGGAGTGTTAGTGTTACATATAACAACCTGATTTATGAGGAAGATGTTAGGGGACTCGTACTAAGCATGCTCAGTGCACCTCTGGATGTGCTAACATGGAATAGGAGTCTTTTGAGCTGCCTTAATGATGTTTAATTCAGAGCTGGTTACATAATTACAAAACTATAACTTTGAGGCAGCATCTCTGTCCGACTGCATTTATATGGTCCTTGTGCTTCTTTAGTATAAACGATTAAGACCATTTAATTAGTTAATATTTGTGAAGCAGTTTGAAATATGAAGTGCTATGTAAGTGCTTCAGATTATTACTTTGTGACTCTTCCCAGCCATTTTCCTAATAAAACATTAAAGCTAAAATATTCGCCCTTTACTGGAGTAAACTACAATGAATCTTGTCTCAAGTAATCATTTGGAAAATCAGCAAAAACCATCTGTTTCTCTGCTATGATGGATTGGGGTTTGCATCAGTTTTATACTAGTGTAATTTCATGTACTTCACTGGATTTTTTCCTGATTTACACCGTTGTGAGAGGATAATCAGTTCCTACCTATTTGTGGATATTTTGGGATGGTCCAATGGTAGGTGGGGGTTCCTTATAAAAATGGCTTTTTGTACAGGTTTTACTGTAATTAAAACATTGATCCATTTGGCTCAATCAGGTTTTATTTTGGATCGTTCCATTTCTCAGAATTGGAGATAACTATCGTTACAGAGACTGAAACAATCCTGGACTCAGAAATGTGCATTTCTAAGGAATTTGTTTGGCCTGTGATTTTACAATGGGATAACTTGCTGAGTTGGGAAGCCTTTTCTTTTACACAGAGCAAGGTTGGCCCGAGGATGGCCCTCCAGCTTTCCCTTGGGACCTGACATGTACTCAGCAGTGCAAAAGAAATTTTTACAACATTACACCCCTCAGCACAGCAGTCAAGACACACTGAAGCAGCTGATTGTGTAGGTACTGGCTTTTGTTGCCTCCTTTTGTTTCTACTGGTTAATAGGGCAGAGTCAAGAGGCATCCAGGACAAAGCAGAAAAGTGGTTTGTCCCAGAAAGGGAGTGTGGAATGGGAACTAAAACAGGCAGGCAAAAGAAAATAGCCTGAGGCAGCACAGTGTGTCAGTGAGAGAGGGAGATAAGCACTTGGACAGTTGTGGATGTTGGCTTCAGTCTGTAATGACTGTGTGGCCCACAAGTCAAAAACATTTGGCTGCCTTTGACAGAGAAGAACAAGAAAAGGGTCTGGCTGTTTTTTAGCCATGTTTCTTTCTGTTCCTTTAATTAATATTATGCAAACTGGTGAACACCAATTTCTTTTGCTCTGGCTCTGTTATGAAGTATTTTTCTAAGTCTCTTCAGTCCATTAGCAAAGGCCATCTGGAAATCACTTTCTGGCAACCCCTTAGTCCTTTAACAAATCAGCCTTCTGTCGCTGATCACCTAGGATTCTGCCTACTCCCGTTTTCACTTCCCTAACTCTTGTTTGTCTAATATCCTTCCGATACACACTGTAGATTCTTGAGAGCTGCGACCATATGTTTGTAACATGCCATGTGCACCTACAGTGATACAGAAGCAAACAATTATAATACAGAGCTGAGGTCTGAGATACAAAGTTTAGAATACAATTCAAAGCACATGGCCTTGGAGTTGGAGTTCAGATTAGAGCCCATCTCTTCTACTAAATAATTAAGTCAAATAAATAAGACATTTTCTTGAACACTTCCAAATAAATTCCAAAAGAACCATACTCGCTTATTTTTCCTTATTTTTGAGGATCTTCTTGGGATCTTCTTGTAACGTGTCTATAGAATTAGAGAAACTTCTGTATATGACAGTTATGATTGTTAACTTGCTTTAGTTACTCATTATTTATTGAATGAGGAAATTAAATAAAACTAGCTCCTAAAAATGTCCATATTAGAGCTGAGTATTATATTCCCAGTCAAAATACAAGCATCTTGAGTGACTTCATTCCCCGATATTTATTTCTGTTTGATCCCAAATCCGAATAATTCTGAATGAATAAAAAAAATTGCTTTCTCACCTGGTTGAAAAACTATCAGATCACCATTGACAAAGGTTTCTAGGCCCTTCAGAATTCTGTGGATTGTCTCATATCCCACTCTGATATCCTAATTGATCTCTGGAGGTGCTGAAATTATTCCAGTGTCCAGCATAAATTGATTGGTGGCAAAGGCACTGAATAAAACACCAATGATCCATTGGTGCAAGCTCAGATTTTTATCTACGTTGTCTTATCTACAGAAGAACCTCAGAGTTATGAACACCAGTTATGAACTGACCAGTCAACCACACACCTCATTTGGAACTGGAAGTACACAATCAGGCAGCAACAGAGACAAAAAGAAAAAATGCAAATACAGTACAGTATTGTGTTAAACGTAATCTGCTAAAACAAATAAAGGGAAAGCAGCATTTTTCTTCTGCTTAGTAAAATTTCAAAGCTGTATTTTTAGTCAATGTTCAGTTGCAAATTTTTGAAAGAACAACCATAATAGTTTGTTCAGAGTTACGAACATTTCAGAGTTACAAACAATCTCCATTCCCGAGGTGTTTATAACACTGAGGTTCTACTGTAGTTCACAGTGGTAGTGAGTAAGTTGAGCAAGGATTATATTGTTTTTTAAAAAGTCCATATAAGGCTTAAAGAGAAAGTGGAAATACCAATTCTACATTCCTACACCATTTAGAACTGAGGAGTTAGTTTAATGACTGTTTCTTGGGGTGGGGAAACAGTCCGTCTATTGATCTGATGAAAGTTACAATGATTTTTCCCTACTCTTCATGAAGTTTCGTTATTTTCTTAACACACGTATTTGGAGCCTGAGAGAATTATTTTGATTCATTTTGACAACTCCTAAAGGGAAGAACCAACTGGGAAATTTGACTTCTTCAAGGTGTTCATGCTGACTACCCAATCTGCAGATGCTTTTTTTTGTAAGCACAAAGGGCAAGGATTCCTTACATACCTCTCCAAGTTGGCAAGAAACCTTGCTTAGGAGCAGCTTGAATAAATGAATCTAAAACTGATAGACTACAGGGAATCATGTCTTATTTGCAAACAAGTTTAAGGAAAATGTCAGCCAAAATAAACAATATAGAGGTATTCTTTGATGTTGTCAAAGGCCAGCTGGAGACCGGAGAATTCAAGCTACAATCCACAAAAAATGCCAGTATGAAATTATAAAAAGGTATCTATAAATGTATCTTTTTAAAATAAGTCTGACTTCCTATGAAAAAGGGAACATAGGAATTGCCATGCTAGATCAGCGCCAAGGTCCATCTATTCCGACATCCTGTCTGTAATAGTAGCCAGCACCAGATGCTTCTCAGGAAGGTGTAAGAATTAAGCAATAGAGAGGTGCTGGGTAAACATTAGATCTCATCTTGATCTCTGACAGACTGGCTCAAGACCTGAAATAGGAGATTTAATATCTCTTCCACAAACATTGTTATCATTAGTTATGATAACACTGAATATTCTTGATGTCCATATAAAATGTCCAATACCTTTTTTGAATCTTATTAATTTCTTGGATTCAATGATTTTCTGTGGCAGCAAGTTCCACAGTTTAATTACATGTTATGTGAATAAGTATTTTCTTTGATCGATCTTCAATTTCCTGCCTTTAATTTCATTGAATGTCCCCTGTTGTATTATGAGACAGGGAGAACTGAAGTTCCCTATCTACCTTCTCTAGACCATTCATTATTTTATATACTTTTATCATGTCTCCTCTACTTCATCACCTTTCTAAGATAAACAATCCCAATCTTTTCAATCTTTCTTCACATGAGAGATTTTTCCATGCCCTTGATCATTCTCTTTGCCCTTCTCTAAATCACCTCCAATTCTGCAATATCCTTTATGAGACGATGTGACCAGTACTTTACACAATATTCCACGTGAAGCTACATCATTGATTTATATAAAGGCATTTGAATATTCTCTATATTATTTGCTTATCCTATTCCTTATGCAACCTAACATCTTTTTTGCCTTTCTGACTGCAGCTGCACATTAGCAGAGGTTTTCATTGAACTGTCTACACTGATACCCAGGTCCCTTTTTTGATTTCACACAGTTACTGTAACCTTGTAAGGTGTAATAGTAGTTCACATTTTCCACCCAATGTTCCTTAATTTGCCTGTAGCAATACTGAATTTCCTTTACCACTAATGCTGCCCATTCACCTACCTTGTTTAGCTCTCTCTGAAGTTGTTACAGGTCTCTCTGGTCCTCACAAACCTAAATAACTTTGCATCCTCAGGAAATTTTGCTAACCCATTACACACCCTCCTTTCCAGATCATTAATATATATATTAAACCGTGCAGAACCTTCAGGAATTCTGCTGTTAATAGTTTTTCATTATGAAAATTGATCATTTAGTCCAAAAGTCCCAGTTCAAGAATGTATGGGTCCTACAATCCAGGGTAGGAGGGAGGAAGACAAATATCTTAATTTGTCAATTAAACTTAAACCTTTACATAAGGACACAAAATAATCACGACTCAATCTACATGGAACATAGTTACTGAATGTTTGTGATGAGGCACAATTTTAATTGCCCTTTCTGCTCTAGTTAACAAATATTGGATTTGCTCTACGTCAAGAAGAAAAAAAGGGTATATGCTTTGAAGGGCAATATATCTCAGCATCTCTGCTAAATTATAGAGAACATGTTGAGATAAAAAGTTCACCTTTTGGGAATTGGTCCAAATATCTGCTCCCAAGTTACCTGGGGGAAAAGTCAGAAGCGGGGATTAGCTGTAACTACTCTTCTAATTGCCCTCAGCTAATGAATCCAGCCTCCTGACTGGCTGAAGAATCCAGTGGGCACTGTCTTAAACCCAGCAGCAGGTCTGGGCCCCTGGGTGTTCAGTAGTGTTCCATACCCACAGCTGTGTTTGTAGTCCTGCTTTCTGTTCCTGCTCTCAACTCATAGCCTTCACTCCAGACCCCCACCCCCACCCCCCGGCTCCTGGTTCCCTCCTCGTGGTTCTAGCTCCTGCCTACTCTCTGGCTGATATTCTGGCTCTAAAATCCCTGATTCCTGGCTCTGGCTTGCTGCCTGAACTTGGTATTCACATTTTCACCATGGCGCTGACCCTTGGCTTCTGGTTTCTGATTCTCAGCTCTGGCTTGCTCCTGGCGTTTGATTTCTGACCACTGCTCTGATCCCTGTCTCCTGGTCATTATCTCTTGGTTCTGGCTTGCTCCTGAGACTCAATAATTCAGCTCTTGACTTGACCACTAGGCCTGGCTAGTGCTTACCTCTGTTCAAACCATTAAGGCAGCTTTCCACCCTATTAGGCAAGACTGCCCACAGCCTGGTCGTTATAGTAATATTGATACACAAATTTTTTTTTTCTGGGACTGTAGCTCATAAGATACTCCTGGGGAAATTCTGAACCATTGCGCATGTGCACAATTTATGTCCCCCACAGATTTCTTTGTTTTCCCGCAGTAAAATGACTTTCTGATGGGGAAGCAAAAGGAAGCCACAAAAGTGGTCATGCGACCCTCCCCAGCAGTAAGTTTTGGTTGCTCAGGGCAGCCAGCAGAGAGGTAAATCACTGTGGAGGGGAGGGTCAGGATTCAGGAAAACACGGCTGGTGGCTCCTACCCTGCGCCGGGCTCAGGTGCTAGTCCCGGCTGGGATGGGGAGGGCAGGACTTCCCCTTTCCTTGCATGGCATCCGAGGCCAGGTCAGACCCAACCTCAGATTTCTCCCGCAGCTGTAGGAAGCTCTGCAAATGTCCCCCCCGCCCCGCCCTGCACTTCCTCCACCCATCGCTCATCAGATGCACGGAGAGGGATCACTGTACAGGGAGCTGCTCTCCCATCTGTCCAACCCCCTGTGAATCCAGACCTCCTCATACCCAGACTCTTCTGCCAAGCCTCACCCGCCCCATATTCAGAACACCCCCCAACGAACGCCACTCCCCCTGCACCAGGACCACCCCAATGAGACACCTGCACCTGGATCCCCACCCTAACAAGACACAACCAGATCCCAACCCCACTGAGCCCCACTCCCTAGTATCTGTACCCCGCCACTGAGTCCTCCACACACTCAGACCCCTCCAGCTAAGCCCCAACCACCTTCACCTGGACCCCCCGGCAGAGTCCCATTAATGTAGCACCCAGAAACCCCCAACAAGCACCTGTGCATCCAGATCCCCCACTGAGCCACCTGCACCCAGATTGCCCCACACAGAACCCTCTCAACACATACCTGAATTCCCCCCACACTAAGCCCCTCCACACTTGGATCCTGCCTTGCTGAGCCTGCCTGCCCACACCTGGTACACCTGGCACGGAGGGGCAGGGCTCTGAAGTGTTTCTGGGGCAGACCCAGTCCTTGCGCTATGTCAGGGTTGCGTGCAGCCTCACGGCTAAGTCTGTGTTCCAGGAGCAGGGAGCTACATACACAATGATCTCCCACCTCTGTGCAGCCAGTGGCCTGTGCTCCCCAATGCCATGCTGGAGCCTCCACATTTATTTGACAAATAAAATTTGCAGAATTTTGCAGAATTTTAAAATATTGTCCACAGAATTTTTATTTTTTTTTGCTCAGGATGCCCTCAGGAGTAATAAGAGTACGTAGTTATTATGTAGTCCTGCCATGAGTGTAGGGGATTAGATTAGATGACCTCTTGAGGTCCCTTCCAGTCCCATGATTTTATTATTATTGCAATTTGGAGCTTTCTGTACATTGTTAACAATGGAAACCTTTCTACGAACTCAAAAAGCAGAAATCAGTATTTTATGTCAAAGAAAAATGAGATATTTAAAAGAGGAAATGAAGCTGAGAATGCTTATTGAGATAACTGAATAGTGTGAATCTTCACTGGCATACAGCGAAGAATAAAAGAGTGAATTTTTCACACTTTCTGAAAATTGGAGCCTTTTTAGGTATCTGAGGTTGGATACCCAAAAATGGAGACACCCAAAATCAATAATCATTTTTTTAAATCTTGCCTTTTGTCCATTTCTTTATCATCCTCTGACTTCTCCTCATGCTGATCTTACCTAATCTTTCCATGTGTTAAAGATGAAAGCAATCATAAAATATTTATTTTTACCTTGGTAAATATCCATTTAAAATGGGGCAAACTCAGATCTTCCTTACTGGTAGCTGCTACAGTCAAACTGTGGCATGGAAAGGCAAGAATCGTATTATGTAAAGTTGGATCACTATAGTAGTGAAGGACTGGAAGCAGGCCTATCCTGTCTGGAACTGTTTGACAACTCTGCCATCTCTATTCCATATATGTTTACATTTAAAAACTTCTTGTGTGAGCGCATTGGGGCCCAAAACACTACCAGGTAAAGAAAGCTATAGCCATATTTGATTATTTAATTGAAATATGGATGACTAGACAATCCCAGAGCCATGTAATGTCATGAATTGACTCTGAAGCCAGCATACAGTAGAACCTTAGAGTTACGAACACCTCAGGAACGGAGGTTGTTCGTAATGCTGAACAAAATGTTATGGTTGTTCTTTCAAAAGTTTACAACTGAACACTGACTTAATACAGCTTTGAAACTTTACTATGCCGAAGAAAAATGCTGCTTTTAACCTCTCAATTTAAATGAAACAAGCACAGAAACAGTTTCCTTACCTTGTAAATTTTTTCAAAACTTTCCCTTCAGTTTTAGTAGTTTACGTTTGACACATTACTGTGCTGTATTTACCCGTGTGTGTGTGTGTGTGTGTGTGTGTGTGTCTGCTGCTGCCCAATTTCATACTTACAGTTCCAAATAAGGTGTGTAGTTGATCGTGACTCTGGTATTCGTAACTCTGAGGTTCTGTTGTACTTGATTCACTGGCTGGTGTCTGCTGAGGGAAGCTGTGAGAAATCAGGCTGTATGAGCAGTTTTCCCGAAGAAGAGTCCAGCAGTTCAAGGCAAACAAAACCTCCACTCCACTGGGGGTAAGTGGGCAGGAGCCAATAGGGGAGGCTGTCTGCACCCAGAGAAGCACTAAGGCTCTACCAGCCAGAACTCTAAACTCCTCTAGTCTGAGAGAACCCCAAGGTCCCTGGAAATTATCCCTCCCCTGGTGCTGCTGCCTTGCTGCTACCGGGACAGACTCAAGCCCAGTGTATATGGGTTACTCGGTAGATGGTGTAGAAGATAATTTTGAAAACACTTTGTGACGGGTTGGATCACAGAAACCCCCTTGGGGTTGCCAACTGGTGTGCCAAGACTACTTCTGTGCCTGCTTTCCTCCCCTGGCAGCTTGGGACTCCAGAGCCCTGCCTGGTTTCAGCCAGACCAGCTAGCCTGCTGCAAACCCAGACCCAGGTCTGAACCACGTCCCCTAACAGCTGTAGGCTTAATTGAAAGCAGCTTAAGAAGTGTTCCCATCTTTAGCACTCAGATGCCCAACTCCCAATGGGGTCCACACCCCAAATAGATCCATTTTACCCTTATACAGGGCAAACTCATAGATTGTTCGCCCTCTATAACACTGATAGAGAGAGATGCCCAACTGTTTGCCCCTGCCCAGGTTCTAATACATACTCCAGGTTAATTAATAAGTAAAAAGTGATTTTATTAAATACAGAAAGTAGGATTTAAGTGGTTCCAAGTAGTAACAGACAGAACAAAGTGAATTACTAAGTAAAATAAAATAAAGCACATAAGTCTAAACCTAATACCGTAATAAAACTGAATACAGATAAAATCTCACCCTCAGAGATGTTTCAATAAGTTTCTTTCACAGACTGGATGCATTCCTAGTCTGGGCACAATCCTTTCCTCTGGTGCAGCCCTTGTTCCAGCTCAGGTGGTAGTTAGGGGATTTCTCATGATTGCAGCCCCCTTTGTTCTGTTCCACCCACTTATATATCTTTTGCATAAGGCGGGAATCCTTTGTCCCTCTGGGCTCCTTCTCAATGGAAAAGCACCAGGTTAAAGATGGATTCCAGTTCAGTTGACATGATCACATGTCACTGTAAGACTTCGTTACCCACTTGCCAGCACACACACATACAGGAAGACTTACAAGTAAAACAGAGCCATCTACAGTCAATTGTCCTGGTTAATGGGAGCCATCAAGATTCCAAATCACTGTTAATGGCCCACACTTTGCATAATTACAATAGGCCCTCATATTTCTGGTTTCAGATACAGAAGTGATACATTTATACATCTAGGATGACCACACTTGGTAGATTATAAGCTTTGTAATGATACCTTACCAGAGACCTTTTGCATGAAGCATATTTTAGTTACGTTATATTCACACTCATCAGCATATTGTCATAAAATCATATAAAGTGCAATGCCACACACTTTTTATAGGAAGTTGCCCAGGAATCTCCACATCCACTTGCCCCAGCCAGTGCATTTGATGTCATCTGCCTATATTTAAATAAGGAAATATGCCATTTCTAACAGCTCTGCCAGACTAAATACCTTTTAATTTGTACCTTATTTTCAGACAGTGATTTAACAACTGGGCTCAAACTGCTAAACAGTCTGATTCAAAGGCTCAGTTAGGAAAGAAAAAGGGACTGGATTCTTCAGTCTCTTTCTGAAAGTAGAGATTCTTTTTCGAAGATGAACTGCAAAGGTCTTGCCAGAAGTTTAAAAACGTATTTGTAATATTCCTGAAGAATTAGAAGGAAGCTTAGCACTGTTAGTGAGCAATGTAATCACAATATTTTTGACAAAATTACTTCCCTTAGATAATCCTGGCCTGCAGCTTTTCCTGGCTTGTGACCTCACAAGTGCCACAAACAAAAATGGGAGTTTTTCAAACTCTTGTTTGTGGATGTTACTCATGACAAACTAAAAAACCGCAACACCAATTCAATAGGCAGCATTGCAAAACTGTCATGAAAATGTATGAGCCCAAGCACAAAATATACTCACCCACCCTTACTATAGTGATTAAAAAACTAATTATAGTATAGACAGCCGTCAAAATAAATTACTCAGCCAGGATGAGTGGAAGAGCAGAAGTTTGTGAGACTTCCTTTTTAAAGGAGGTTGTAATTGTTGTGAACATTGTTAAAATACAGCACTAATTATATTTGAATATCTATGTACTGTTTTCCTCTTTTAGAATCCTATAAGCAAGTTATCCAAATTTTAAAAAGAAAGGAAACTTCTGCAGTTCTTTAACATTCTGATTTCTGTGCATTTGAAAACAGTGTACCTTAATTACATATAAAAAATCTGCATTAAAATAATATTTTTAAGGTTGCAAAGTGGAGCATTCGAAAGCTAGGAAATGCCAGTTTTGATGTTGTCCATACAACATTAGTTCAGTCCTCATGCAACCACATCATAATGCATATATGCACAAGATGGGTGAATTTAGTGTTGCATGGACAACAGGGAATCTGGCATTTCTTAACTTTCGAGTGCTTCACTTTGCAACCTAAATAATAAATTTTCAAAATAGGGTTTGCTTCCTGCAATTTCTAAGTGTGTTTCTTTTTGTTAGGAAAAAAGATAAAAATGAAATCTATTATGTTCAACTGTAACAACAACCTTCCGCCCCCCGCCCCCCACCCCAGTTCATCAGCATCTGGAACCTTCAGTACTGTAGTACAAACTGCGACTACTTGGGTTACAGGACTGAATGTTAGCTGCCTGCAGGAGAAGACTGTTCTCCTGAATGGAGGATGGGTCACTGGTACCAAGTGTTGGGTTCAGGCCATAGTTGCTTGAGTCTGACCCAATCCAGTTCTATTTTTCTCCTGCAACAAGGCAGGCTGCTCTCCTCTCCTCTCCTCTCAGAAGCCCCATGCAGCACTTCTGTCTACAGTGTCCTTCAATCCTAAGCCTTTTCTCCAGGGAGAGGGAGAGGAAGCACAATCTCTCCAGCTGGAGATCTGGCTTTCCCTGGGCTCTGGTAGCCCCTCTCTCTTTTCTTTTCACTTCCTTCCTCTGACCTTCTCATCTGATAAGATAATTAGCCTCTCAGAAACATCAGCCTATAGTCTGATTAGGTAATTAAGTCTTCTGCCCCTCAATCTGAGCTTCTCTGAGGGAACTAGTTAGTGCCTAAGTGACCAGAGTGCTGGGTCAGCTGCTGGCTCTCGGCACTTTGTCACACCTCCCTATCCCTCAAGCTGGGGGGCTCCTGCCTCATGTGATGCCCCCCAAGGAGGGAATAGGCCACTGGCACTATATGGTCTTGGAGCTTTACAGTGGGAGTCCAACCCAGATCTCCCTGTCCCCACTCACCAGGCATTGAGGAAGCTGCAGGCCCATATGATACCTCCCTTAGAATAGGATGGGATGCTTGGGCTACATGTCAGTTGTGAGGGAACCTGGCCTGGCTTTTTCCTCTGTTTCCACCACTACATCTGCTCTGGCAACTCCCAGACATTCCCAGCAGGGCCATAACCCGGGCGGGATGAGAAAAGCAGTCGCTCAGGGTGCAAAGCCGTGGGAGTGGAAAAATGCGGTGAAGAAATGAAGGGAAAAAACAGTAGGGGACTAGGGTGACCAGACGTCCCAATATTATCGGGACCATCCCAATATTAGGGGCTTTGTCTTATATAGGCATCCTACTATCCCTCCGCCCCCTTGTCCCGATTTTTCACACTTGCTATCTGGTCACCCTATAGGGGCACAAATATGCTTTCTTGCCCAGGGTCCTAAAAAGCCCTAGTTATGTCTCTGATTCCCAGTGTAGTGGCAGCTGTTACTGGGTTGATTAGAATGTTCATGTTCTGTTATTATTGTGACATGCTGCCAAATTTTTTCTCAGGAGTACAAGTCAGAGAAGGAAAATTGAGATTTTTAACAGTTTATAATTTAGCTAAAAATTAGTGGAATTTTATGGAATTTCTTCTCTGGCCCCAGGTATTTCTCCCTGCTGAATTTCTATGGCCTGCTGCAAACTATGAAGGTGTTAGAGCTTCTCAAAAATGCTTTCAAAAATCTTTTATAATGGAAGGTGTTAGGCAGCAAGAATATAGGGGTCACTACCAATGCTATTCTTTTTATATAGGAATGGCCTTGTGTTGTGCAGAATGTCAGACTAGACAATCATAATCATCCCTCCTGGCCTTAAAATCTATGAACCTAAGAGTAAACATTTTGTTAGATGTCCTTAGAATGGTCTTGTTACAATTATTTTTAATCTATTCCAAAACCTGATTTCTCATTTGTCATCCCCATATTCCCACCATCCATATAACATCTGGACTCTTAGATTATAGTTTATAATTAAACTGATGCTTCCAGTGGTATGTGGTAGGCCTCAAGAGATGGGCAATGTTTAAGTATCAGTTTAATACAGATGACAAAATATGTATATTTATTATTTCAATTTAAAAATAATACTGACTGATGTCCACCCAGAACTCTGTGTGCATTGCAATGAAATGAGTTTCCGAAACATAATTTGTTTTCAATGGAAGAAGTGAGCCAGTATGACATCAAATCTACATGGTATACATCCAAACAGTAAATGGATCTTGGAACACTTTTACCTTTAGTTTGTAAATTATCATTTGTCAGTGACTCCAAAGGGACATGGGAGAATAGTTCAACTAAACATTTTACAATAGCATGTATAATGAATGTATTCCTAGATTAGTGGAAACAAACACCAAAATCTACTTTCCTTTTCCTAGAGATGTGCCCAAGACTCACATTATCTAGTTTAAATATTTCAGCAATTCAGTGCTGTATACACAAGTACAAATTGGGATTCTGAACAAACAGAAGCTTGGGACCATTTGTTGTTCAGGTTTTGGTTCATCCCACTCTAAAAATGAGTCTCTGATGAGAAATTTGGATCTAATTAAGGGATAGGATTCTGTATCATCCCAAAGTGTGGGAACCTTTGTATTTGGGTTTTTGACTTGGGCTCGGCACTACTTTTCACCACAATTGTTTAGTCTTGTTATAATCTCCTAATTACTCTGTTTGTGGCTTTCTCTTATATTTTGCTGTAACAATTTTTCTTCTTCCCAGTTCCCAGAAATAGATCTATTATTCTTAGTCATGACTCCTACCTTGGCAGGAAACAAGATAAGCATCCACTCCTGAATGTTTTCTTTATTATATGGATTTTTTTAAGCCTAGCTCAAATTGCTAAACTAAACTCAGGAGGAAAACCCCCAAATTTCTTTGTCCTTATTTCTTCCTTGGTATGTATCACCTGAAGATTCTGATCCGGAACTCTATCATCAGCAGGGTGAACAGGATTAAGCCTTCCTGGTAATTTTTTTTTTGGTCCAGGCTCCTCTCTAAGGATACTTGCTGATTGTATGATTGTATACTATCGAGGATCCACCTTACAGTGAAGTCAGAGGGAGTAGGAGCAATGATCCAAGAAAGCAGGAACTTTTATTTTTCACTAGCCACTGAATTCAAATGTTTTTATTTTGCGTCTGGCTCCCTAAATATTCTGAGCATCTCTCTGATTTAATATTTTCATTCATGCCTTTTAAGAACAGGACATTTTGTATGTAGTGCAGTTGTAGCCATGTTGGTCTTGGGATATTCACAACACGTGGTATACCTCATGCAATGTACATGTAAATGTACAATGTACAATTTAAATGTCCCAATAACAACTATGTGAGAGGTGTTAGTACCGTTATACAAGGCATTGGTGAGACCTCATTTGGAATACTGTGTGCAGTTCTGGTCTCCCATGTTTAAGAAGGATTAATTCAAACTGGAACAGGTACAAAGAAGGGCCACTAGGATGATTCGAGGAATGGAAAACCTGTCCTATGAAAGGAAACTCAAGGAGCTTGGTTTGTTTACCTTAACCAAAAGAAGGCTGAGGGGAGATCTGATTGCTTTCTATAAACACATCAGAGGGATAAATACCAGGGAGGGAGGGGAATTATTTAAGCTCAGTACCAATGTGGACACAAGAACAAATGGATATAAACTGGACATCAGGAAGTTTAGACTTGAAATTAGACGAAGGTTTCTAACCATCAGAGGAGTGAAGTTCTGGAACAGCCTTCCAAGGGAAGCAGTGGGGGCAAAAGACATAGCTGGCTTCAAGATTAAGCTAGATACCTTTATGGAGGGGATGGTTTGATGGGAAAACATGATCTTGGCAATTAATTGACCTTCGACTATCAGTGGTAAATAGGCCCAATGGCCGGTGATGGGATGTTAGAAGTTACTACAGATAACTTTTTCCTGGGTGTCTGGCTGGTGAGTCTTGCCCACATGCTCAGAGTTCAGCTGATCGCCATATTTGGGGTCGTGAAGGAATTTTCCTCCAGGGTAGATTGGCAGAGGCCCTGGAGTTTTTTCGCCTTCCTCTGCAGCATGGGGCCCGGGTCACTTGCTGGAGGATTCTCTGCATCTTGAAGTCTTTAAACCATGATCTGAGGACTTCAATAGCTGAGACATAGGTGAGAGGATTATTGCAGGAGTGGGTGGAGGAGATTCTGTGGCCTGCATTGTGCGGGAGGTCAGACTAGATGATCATAATGGTCCCTTCTGACCTTAAAGTCTATGAGTCTATGTGGGTGAAACCAAACAATCACTATGTTCTCAAATAAACTCACACAGGAAAATGATAAAGGACAAAAACACCATATCATACTTTTCACTGTTCTCAAAGCAATCACTTTGTATCTGACCTCTCAGTCCTTATCCTCAAAGGAAACCTTCACAACACTTTCCAAAGATGAGCCTGGGAGCTTAAATTCATAACTCTGCTAGACACTAAAAATCATGAACTGAACAGAGACACTGGATTGGTTTATTACCACAATCTGTAACCCATTAGCCCACTCCCTTTTGTCCTATGACTGAAGAGATGTTAACAGGCCTCTTTATCTTGAATGGTCCATTACAACAATATTGTGTTATCTACTTATATTAACCTGTGCCATCTTGAATTTAGCTGTGACTCTGGGAGTGCCTTTCCCTGACTTGAGGAAGAGCTCTGTGTAGCTTGAAAGCTTGTCTCTCTCACCAACAGAAGTTGGTCCAATAAAAGATATTACCTCACCCACTTTGTCTCTCGGAATAGCTCAAATAGTTGGGAATGCACAGAGGCTATCATTTATAGTCTATTGTCTAGAGTGCTGTTCTCAAGTAGGAAAGAAGGCTGTGAGAACATATCATATAGGGCTTTTGGTGTCAGCTGACAGGAGGATGCCCTTGGCTTGAAGTCTTGTTTCTCAGACAATTTAGTCTTGGTATTTGGCATGCTTTGATTTGATAAGATTACGTGGGGCAAACTAGCCAAGCCAGCAGTTAAAATTCAATAATTTAACTCCAATACAAGATAGATGAGAGACAGCTGCACATGGGCCAGTTAGAAAGGGAAGTTGGCAAGTAATACCAGCAGATCTAGTGGCCTTAGGGGAAAGTTTTGGACTATGGTGAGGATTGGGCCAGACATTCCCCTCATCTCCCACACTTACAGAGCTGTTTGCCCTGGTTGTACAGAATTAGCAAGAGGCTTCCCAATGTCAGGTAGCTTTTCCTGGGCAGTGTGCTCACTGCTTCTCCTTCCAGTATTCTCGGGCTTCCAAAAGCCATAGCTATCCTTAGTCTCTATAGGTCAGATTTTTCAAGGTATTTTGGTGCCTAAAGAAGAAGATAGGTGCCTGATGGGATTTTTGAAAGTGCATAGGTGCCTAACTCCCATTGAAACCTCTTTCTTTAGGCACCTAAATACCTTTAAAATCCAGTCATGTGTCTCAGCTTCCCAGTCTGCAAAATGGGGACCATGATATAGGACTATTATTAGGATTAATTAGTTAATGTTTGTACAGAGCTTTGCAGTGTAAAATGCTATGTGAGTGTATTACTATTCTATAAAATATAGAACACAGTGATCCACAGCCTTTATAGAATAAATTCATAACAAAGCTTGCTAAATTAGATTGTGCTGCTATTTTTATGGATTGGACAATACACCAAATCCCACTTTGAAGTCAGTGGAGTACTCTCTTGCTCTCTCATTTTGGAGGTCAGGAACATGGAAATTTATATTGAGTTTTCAGTTTGAAACAAAAAGAATGAAATCCGCTCAGACTTCTAATCTTAAATGTACAATGTTGTCTCTTGTGTTTTGAAACCTGTTACATTCATATGAAATCTTTTCACAAGGCATTATGTATATGGCTCTCTAGTCATTTGCCAACATATACGTGGGTCTAACAGAGATGGGTATTTAACTTCCTGAAATAGAATGAACATCTCCTGTATTTAGAAAATCTTTATGGTGTGTGTTCTATTACCTAGTGTTCAAGACGATTTGATTGATTTACAAATGTACTAGTTACGTCATTACAGATTTCTTCCAAGAAATCAATAATCTTTAAAAGTATAATTGAACTACAGAACTTGGCTATGTATGAAAATGGTAAAACAAGGAAGGATCCATAGAAGCTAGGTTGCAGTCAAGGCACTGCACTGCACTTTTAACTTCAGAGCTGGAATCAGAATTGACCTGTTACTGGTTGAGGTTGTGTGCTGCAATTCATAAAATCAATGCTTTATGATGCTGCACAATCATGGAAGAGTAATGCTTTTCAGCTGGTGAAGTGTTTTAGGTAGGGGAGGGGTTTTAAAATAGGAGAAATAAATTCCTTTAAAAATTTACAATACATTCAAGGCATGAATGCCACCATTATAAATAATATGCAGTTATGGAAATACAGAAATGGATCTGGATCTGGAGTGTCTATGCAAATTAGAAAGTCTTCTTTCATGTCTGTTAGCTTCAAATACAGCTATTGTCAGCTACTATCAAATTACCTGTTGGTAAATAAGTAACTGCTCCATCAGTGCTTTGCAAATGGATTGAGACCCTCTCTAATATTGATATTTTTAAAAAATGTGCTTAACTAATTACCGAGAAAATCTTTGGCAAATGTTGGCAATAGTTGTTCTCCTTAACCTCTGAGGATAGGACAAGAAGCAATGGGCTTCAATTGCAGCAAGAGAGGTTTAGGTTGGACATTAGGAAAAACTACCTAACTGTCAGGATAGTTAAATACTGGAACAAATTGCCAGGGAGGTTGTGGAATTTCCATCACTGAAGGTTTTTAAGAACAGGTTAGACAAACACCTGTCAGAAATGGAGTAGTTATTATGTCGTCCTGTCTTGAGTGCAGAGGACTGGACTTGATGACCTCTCAAGCTCCCTTCCAGTCTTCTATGATTCTAGTCCAATGTGAGTCTGAGGGCCATTAAACACAGTAAATTTTCCTACTGTATCACAATTACAGAAATATCTGTTCTAAATAATGTGGTGCTAATTCACTGTGAAAATTCATAAAGCTTTCACTAGACGTTAGAATACTTAATTACTTATCTGTACTGAGGTGGTCTCATGAGCGAACATTGTAGGGAGTTACAAAACACACAGGAATACAGGTCCCAGAACTCTCTCTATACTGCCTGAAAAATGCACCTGATAATGTTTTACTGATTAAGGTACTTTACCTGTATGTGGCACATTTAAAGGTGAGAATAGGTTTTGAAGGTGCTACTGGTATTCGTTCATGCAGAAGCAATAAAAATATTGGGAGAAAAACTGTAAAAAGGTTATATGACTTGTCCTTTGAATTTCTTAAGCAAGTCATAAGTGTTTTGGTGATGATAATACTGTATCTACTGCCCATGGGAGCTGCAGGAAGTGGTGCGGGCCAGGCCACCGCTTCCTGCAGCTCCCATTGGCCGGGAACGGCAAACTGTGGCCATTGGGAGCTGCAAGCAGCCGTACCTGCGGATGCTCAGGTAAACAAAGCATCTCGCGGCCCGCCAGGGGCTTAACCTGAACAAGCCACGAACCAAGTTTGGGAACCCCTGGTCTAGATGGTGTATGTAAATTTAATCCTAGTGCATCATGTAGCTAATGGAGTCACTGTTTGCTGTTTTCTTCTTGAATTGAATTCATACACAGGTTTTAAAAACAAACTGGGGATGCTGATAAAGGATTCTGCGAGCCCCAAGGTGCATAGGAACATAAGAACAAAGGAATTGCCATTACCAGATGATATTTGTGGTGCATCTAGTCCAACAACCTGTCTCTTACAATGACTAGCTTCAGATGATTCAGAGGAAGGTGCCAGTAATTTCCTGTTAGGCAGATGTGAGATAATTTCTCCCCCACCACATTAGTTCTTCAAATCCCTAATTGTTAGAGATTGGCTTAAACCACGAAGCATGAGGTTTCATATATTTTCCAAAATATATTAGTATTAACTATTATAAACCTGGATGCATGTTCATGAGCAGTAGAAATGTTGAATAATGTAAGAGATATGGAAATGGATTTGAGGCATTATTAAAGATTTATAAGCATGGATTATCTACCCACCAACCTATAGGTATGCATAGAACTTCTTTGTTACAAGCATGATGTGACATAATACAGAATGTGTTTGCCTTGATGAATAGCCAGTTACTCCATTTTTGGTCCCTTCAAGCCTCCAAGCCCTGCTATTTCATGGCATACAACATTGTGAAATTGGTTTGGCCTATCTCTAAAAAAATCAATTTCTATTTCATAAAAAATTAAATTTTAACTTCACAAACTGTTTTGCACTGACTTTGAAAAGGGACAGTGAAACTAACCCTATGTCATACAGTATCGATAGTTTCTTATGGTGCAAAAGATGTTCTTAAGAATTTAACTATTGTCCTACTGATTTTATTTGCAGACAACTACTACGGCACTCCAAAGCCTCCAGCAGAACCAGCTCCATTATTGTTAAATGTGACAGATCAGATCCTTCCAGGTGCCACACCTAGCGCTGAAGGCAAACGTAAGAGGAATAAATCAGTGAGCAATATGGAGAAGACAGGTATTGAACCACCGGAAGAGGAAGAGGATGAAAGACCTGTGGTCAATGGAAATGGCATGGTAGTAACACCAGGTTAGTCCATTTATCCACTTCTGAATTTTATTTCAGTTATTTCACAGTTATTTCCTTCTGCAGTTATGAGGATGCTCACTTTGGGGAGGGAGCGTTTATCTTGTGCTGAACAGCACAAGGCTGATAGCCAGGACTCCTGAGAAATTGGCTTTCAGTATAACCTAGAACAAATCACATGGGGTGTGTACCTCAGTTTTCCTTTCTGTAAAACAGGGGTTCCCAAACTTGGGTCACAGCTGGTTCAGGGTAAGCCCCTGGTGGGCCGCGAGACGCTTTGTTTACCTGAGCATCCACAGGTACGGCTGCTCGCAGCTCCCAGTTGCCGCGGTTCGGCGTTCCTGGCCAATGGAAGCTGCAGGAAGCAGTGGCCCGGCCCGCGCCGCTTCCTGCAGCTCCCATTGGCCAGGAACAGCAAACCGGGGCCACTGGGAGCTGCAAGCGGCTGTACCTGCAGATGCTCAGATAAACAAAGCGTCTCGCAGCCTGCCAGGGGCTTACCCTGAACAAGCCGTGAACCGAATTTGGAAACCCATACTGTAAAATGATTAGCAGTTAATTTTTGTAAAATGCTTTGAACTTTTCGAATGAGACATTGTGTAACAGCAAAGTCTTATTAGTGCATTAATGCAACAGAATCTTTATGAACCTGAGACAGTATCAGTGTGGCTGACTTGGTAGTACTGTCACTTGAGAGTCAGACAGACATGGGGAAAACCCTTGAAGCCTCCAGAAAAAGCAAATTGGAAGGACCAAGGTCTGTCAATGTTCCAACACCTTCAATTGGATGAAGGTGATACAGACCATAGGCAGGTCGTACTAAAAGGTACCTACCCTTACATCCTATGGCTCTCACTGCTTCAGATGACAGTTGAACCCAAGATATGTGCTGGTATCCTGCATAGGAAAATTCCATCATGTCCCAAAGCGGGTGATCAATTCTCCTTCAGAGTTTGAGCAAATATCACCATTTTTTATCCTGAAAAACCATTTGAGACATAAATGATTATTTTTTTCTTCAAGTAAGAAACTGAAAAGCTCAGAAGTTTGTATTTTGTAAAAGCGACAAAAGGTCCTGTGGCACCTTTTAGACTAACAGACATATTGGAGCATAAGCTTTCGTGGGTGAATACCCACTTCTTCAGATGTATGTTGTGGAAATGTCCAGAGGCAGGTATAAATATGCAGGGAAGAGTCAGGCTAGAGATAACGAGGTTAGTTCAATCAGGGAGGATGAGGCCCTCTTCTAGCAGTTGAGTTGTGAACACCAAGGGAGGAGAAACTGCTTTTGTAGATGGCTAGCCATTCATAGTCTTTGTTTAATCCTGAGCTGATGGTGTCAAATTTGCAAATGAACTGGAGCTCAGCAGTTTCTCTTTGAAGTCTGGTCCTGAAGTTTTTTTGCTGCAGGATGGCTACCTTTAAATCTGCTATTGTGTGTCCAGGGAGATTGAAGTGTTCTCCTACGGGTTTTTGTATATTGCCATTCCTAATATCTGATTTGTGTCCGTTTATCCTTTTGCGTAAGGACTGTCCAGTTTGGCCGATGTACATAGCAGAGGGGCATTGCTGGCACATGATGGCGTATATTACATTGGTGGATGTGCAGGTGAATGAACCGGTAATGGTGTGGCTGATCTGGTTAGGTCCTGTGATAGTGTCCCTGGTGTAGATATGTGGGCAGAGTTGGCATCGAGGTTTGTTGCATGGATTGGTTCCTGAGTTAGAGTTATTATGGTGCGGTGTGTAGTTGCTGGTGATAATATGCTTCAGGTTGGTGGGTTGTCTGTGGGCGAGGACTGGCCTGCCTCCCAAGGCCTGTGAAAGTGAGGGATCATTGTCCAGGATGGGTTGTAGATCACTGATGATCCGTTGGAGAGGTTTGAGCTGAGGACTGTAAGTGATGGCCAGTGGAGTTCTGTTGGTTTCTTTCTTCGGCTTGTCTTGCAGCAGGAGCCTTCTGGGTACATGTCTGGCCCTATTGATCTGTTTCCTTATTTCCTCATGTGGGTATTGTAGTTTTGAGAATGCTTGGTGAAGATCTTATAGGTGTTGGTCTCTGTCTGAGGGGTTGGAGCAAATACGGTTGTACCTCAGCGCTTGGCTGTAGACAATGGATCGCTGTGTCCGGGATGTGTCCAGTGTGTCCGGGATGGAAGCTGGAGGCATGTAGGTAGGCATAGCGGTCGGTGGGTTTTCGGTATAGGGTGGTGTTAATGTGACCATCACTTATTTGCACCGTGGTGTCTAGGAAGTGGACTTCCCGTGTAGACTGGTCCAGGCTGAGGTTGATGGTGGGGTGGAAGCTGTTGAAATCATGGTGGAATTCTTCCAGAGTTTCCTTCCTATGCATCCAGATGATGAAGATGTCATCAATGTAGCATAGGTAGAGAAGGGGCGTGAGTGGACGAGAACTGAGGAAGCGTTGTTCCAGGTCAGCCAAACATATTGACATATTGTGGGGCCAGGTGGGTGCCCATAGCGGTGCCACTGGTCTGGAGGTATATATTGTTGCCAACTTTGAAATAATTGTATTTTGTAAAGAATCTGAAAACCATTTTGAGTTAGCAATAATAAATGCCGGGTTAAATATGTGTAATTTTCTCATTTGGCCTGTATATGTCTAGAAGCAATGTGAAAAACCTGGATAATAAAGCCCTTTAATCCTAGGGAAATTAGAGGTACAGAAGAAAATGATTGAAGTAGAAGTCTCTTTTGTGACAATCCATGTAAATAGAACGATAAAATTACAAGATTTCTGAATTTATAGGTTCTTATGAAACAATAAATGCATTATCTAATCTCTAGGTGCTGTAAAATTGATTTTCACATTTCATTATATGTATGCTTTTTTTCTCATACTTGGTTGGAAAGCACATCAAATTGAATAACTTTCCCTGTTATTGATAGGTCTGGTTGCATGCTTTTTTGGTGTGCATGTTCTTCATTTAAGGGCAATTCCTGAGCCTAGGTAGCTGGGCTGGGCACTGAAGAAACATGGGGGAATGAGTAGAAAAAACCTCCCGCTTCAGTCTCCAAAACAGCTGTGGAGCCATTCTTTGGCCATAATGGCAGTGTTGAGACTGCAGCATGCCCCAGAGCCCTTACTCAGCCCTTCCACAGGGGAGGATTCATACATCAGTCCATCTTACACCATGCTTTCATGCAGCCCTGCCCCATTCCCTGCATACGGGAACTCTCGATAGAGCTAAATTCTACACTATACAAGTAGAGTGCACCCCCTCAAATCCTTATGAATAAGAATAGCGTTGGATCTTCTGCCAGGGAACTAAAGGGGCTAGGCAAGGACAGGATTTGGTACCTGCAGGATAGTCTTCCTAATATCCTTTCATATTGTTATATGAAATATATGCCCACATGGAAGTTTCAAGGAAGCAATTTCAGGGCAATATATTTCAGTTCATAATCCTAATCTGATCAGGAATAAATACAATATCTGCTTTTCCCTTTGTGTTGTCAATATACAACATGTCCCATGCAAATTCTACATCAGTGGTGGTTAGGTCATACTCAAGAAATATCCACTGGTACTAGCAATGTTCCCTCTAATTTTTGACAGGACGTGTGCGCAAAAAAATTTCTTCTCTGAAAATTTTTGACAGGCTGTGTGCGCAAAACAATTCTATGCAAATTGTGCTTCTGTGCAAATTTTTGTGCGCGCGATGTTTCGCCGTGTGCGCGGGGTTTAGGATCTGTGTGCACGCGCACACGCACACAGCTTAGAGGGAACAGTGACTGGTAGGTGCTATGTTAAAAGAATGCAATATTGAGCACTGTATGTCAAAGGACCCCCTGCAAAGTAATTCCTTTAGGTGTGGGTCTCTGAACAAGCAGTGTCTCTCTGGACTCCGGTGGTTTTTTTAAGGAGCATTTTGTTGTTCAGCTATACTGACTGAGGATTTGGGGGATTGTACCAACACAGCACATAGGCTCTTTCTACGCACACAGTGTTGCCTTTTTTTGGCAATGTAGTTCTCAGGAACTCTGTACAGTAGACAATGAATCTGTGTGCCTAAAAAGAGTATTAGCTGTTCCCTAAAATGCATTTGTACTTTGTCTCCAAACAGGCAGGAAAAACAAAATACATTAATGAGTGGGTCACTGCAGATGGAAGGAACCAAAGCCTTGGCGCTTGTCATTGCGCTTTTGGAAAGTGCAGGCCATTTTTCATAAGAGTTTCTCTTACCTTTAAAGGCAACATCCCATTAAATACACAGCTCTAGGGATCTGCAAAAGATCTGTACAGTCCTTTAAGATGTTTATACATGCTGCACAGCCTAAAGTCTTACAAACTAGTAGTGTTGTCAGAGTCTGAGCAGGGCAAAGGACTATAGTGTGAAGCTAAGGGCTGATGTAACAGCTTGCACCAGCAGACTGGAGGAGTTAAAGATCTGAAGTGAATTCAATAACCTGTCTTTATCAGACTGGTAAATGACAATGATATTTGTGGAGATCTTTATGACTGTAATCTGATTTCTTTTTATTTATGTTATACCATTTCTTTGTTCTTCTTTCGTGAGAGACTTGGTGTGTTTGTAAAGTCTTCCCTTGAACTTGTCAGGCTTTATGAATAGGGATCCAGTCACTATAGTATTTCCAGGTACCTTGCCCCATGCCAGCCAGGGGATCTCTCCCTCAGACAGCCAGGCACCTGCCAGGCTAATGACCCTTAGGCATGGTTCATCATTATCTTATTTTTACTTTGTACTTTCCCCGTCTGTTTGTCCTATCCCCCTTTTTTGTCTCTCGTTCTATACTTAGATTGCAAACTCTTCAGGGTAGAGTCTTTTTGTTATTTGTGTGTATAATCTCTAGCATAATGTGTCTCTGGCCCCTTACTGAAGCACCTAGACACTACTGTAATATAAGTAATAGGCTATAACAATAATAGTAGCATTTCTGAGCAGGTGGCCCATGTCCTCCTGGCATCTTAAAAACCATCTACCAGAAGTAAACTAAACTGAAGTGGAAACATTTTGCAATCAAGGCCAAGCTGACTGCTTTGTTTACCCCCACAAAAGCTGCTAGACTACCTTCTTGCTATGTCTCTGTCCAATTTGAAGTCTAATTCCATCCAGATACACGTGGCAGCTATTTCAGCCTGCCATGAACTAGTCAAAGGTTGACCACTGTCTCTGCAGCTGCTTGTTATCAGGTTCATATGAAGCTTAACATTTTTGAAACCTCCCATTAAAAAAGCACTCTGTGTGTCATGGATAATAAAAGTGGTCCAGACAAAGCTGATGAAAGCTCCTTTTGAACCACTTCAAAGCTATGGCTAGTGTCTTCTGTGTGCAGAGTGGGAGAGGGAGCCTCACCCAACCCCAAGCATACGTAGGGTTGGAGATGCTGCTCTCCTGTCACCACCAGGCACCAACGTGTAAATTGCCACCTGTGTAGGAAGAGAGGGGTACACCGTGGGAACAGTTCAGCAACCATACAGAATGGCCTTCACAAAGTCAGTGACCTAGTGATGTCATATGGCCTTTCAATTTCTGTTGGGAAGTGATACCCATTGGGAGGATGTAAGGCGGGGGTACGTTGATGGTAAATGCAGGGACTCAATAGCTTTGAAGAATAAGACCAGGCCATTATAATATTGAAATAAACAACAACAAATTGGCAAAGATTAAAAAATAAGGAAGTCACAGGGAAGGGTCCTTCACATTCCCTCTAATGCCACTTTGTCTCCCTGCACCCCTCACCTTTACATCCCTCCCTCCCTAATGTTCCTTCTCTCCTTCCGGACTGTTTACTACTCCCTTGCTTCTGTTTCCTTTCATTCCCACTCCACCCATTGTGCCCCATCATCAAACAAACCAACCAGAACCCATATAGCTAACTATTTACTATTATTATTAATATTATTTAATTAACTCTGATATTGTGGTAGCACCCAATGGCCACAACAAGGTCAGGCCCCATTTTGCTGACAATCCCTGCCACAGAGAGTTTAAAAGACAGGATATAAAAGTTGGATGAGACAAACAAATGGGCCATAGTAGAGTGGGGGAGATGAAGCAACAAATAAATATAATAAGAGCCATATAGTTCTTAGCGATTCTGTACTAATGATCACAGCTCTCCCCCTGTCTAGTCATTATTCAGTTGTACTTTACTGCACTACAGAAGAAGTGAGTTTTAAGGGGGACTTGAAGGAGAACAAAAAGGTGGTAGAATTGAGCAAAAATCAGAGTTTCCATCCTATGGGAAACTCTGATATTTCAACATTAGTCTTAATCCCTGTAACAGGGTGGTTCTGTTCTCTAAGGAGTGGTGGGAACTGGGGCAAGTCAACCCCTATTCCGTGATATAGCCCCTTTCAGGAAACAGGTGTTCAAAGGAGCCGCAGACAAGCTGGCGAATGGGGGGCAAGTTTTAATCAGAGAGCTACTCCCTGACATGATAAAACTCACCTGTTAGGTAATTCCCAGGAGAAGAGAGAGGATAGACGGTAAGGAGAATGGCATGGGAGCACTGAGTCAGCACAGAGGCTCTTTGAGTTGGGATTCAGAAGCGGAAGAGAGACTTGTGGGTTGTGGAATCTTGTCTGAACCACAGCACAGCACCAAGAAGGAGAGCTGTGGGGCCCCTGAACCAAGGGAAGAAGTGTGAGAGGGCAAGGACCTAGAAGAGCTACCAGGAGCAGGGCTAGAACCTTTGTAGGCTGGAGAGGCCTGTGTGAATCAAGGCACAGTCCCATGAAGGAGGGCTGTGGAATCCCTTTGCCAAAGTAGAGTTTTGTTTTCATCCCCGTAACAGGGCTGTCTGTCCTCTTTAAGGAGTAGGAGGAACTCAGTCAGGCTCCATTGTGTTGAGCACTATGCAAACATGATAAATGACAGTCTCTGCCCCCAAAGAACTTACAGTGTAAAAGCCAAGATGTAAGAGGTGGATGAGACAAACAAGTGGGACATGGTAGGATGAAGTAACAAATAAATATAAGAGGAGCTGTGTAGTTCTTAGCTATTTAGTAGTAGTAATCACAGCTCTCCCCCTGCCTTATACTTTACACTAGATGCTCTAGAGAGACCAGGGGCTGCAGGGGGACTGGCAGAGCTCCATGGCATATATTGTACTTATTGTGGCATATACTATACTTATTGTGGCACGTTGCCTCATTCAAATTGTAGATTGGGTACCTGATGCTCCCTCTGTTATGAGTAGTACCTGATGCTCCCTCTGTTATGACTAGACTCTCTGGCCAAACTACATCTCCCATGAAGCACCTACAGTCATATGACTGCTATTATGCACCACACAGTTAGGTCAGAGGAAGTCCATTTTGCATCATAAAAGCTGTAGTCCCTCCAAGCAGCCCAATCACAGGAGAGAATAGGAGCCAAAACAATAACTCCCATAAAGCCATATGCCACAATGGGGAAATGCAGTTTAATGCTGAAGAGACTTGAAGCAAAATGTTTGGGACCAGTACAATAAATTGAAATATTTCACTGTATCATAGACTTCAAGGTCATAAGGGACCACTATGATATCTAGTCTGGCCTCCTGCACAATGCAGGCCTCAGAATCTCATCCACCCACTCCTGCAATAATCCTCTCACCTATGTCTGAGCTATTGAAGTCCTCAAATCATAGTTTAAAGACTTCAAGGTGCAGAGAATCCTCCAGCAAGTGACCCATGCCCCACGCTGCAGAGGAAGGCAAAAAACCTCCAGGGCCTCTGCCAATCTGCCCTAACCAAGTGGAAACAAAATGTTTCATTTCTATGAAAATTTTAGCAAAATTGAAATGCAGAAAATTTTTAATTTTCAGAAACTACATTTTCCATCAAGAAATCATTTTGACAGAAAATTCCCAACCAGCTGTAGGTGGTAGCCTTACAGATGTTGATTGGGAGCTTATAGGGAAGGGCTTGAAAGAAAGTGTGAAAGTGCTTGTCAGGCAAGCAGAGAATCAGGCAATTGAGGCAGGGATCATTGATGAAGGGAAGGTGGGAGTCGACCTTGCAGAGAGATAGCAAGTCAGAAGATAGGGTGGAACTATATATTGTTGAAAGCTATGGAAATGAGGACAAGAAGTTTGTGTCTGTTGTGTTAGAAGAAAAGAAATCAATGGAGTGACTTAACAAAGGGGTGATGTAGTCAGAATGATGAGTCAAAAAGATGATTTGAGAGAGTGAGGTTGCAGGCATCAAGGACAGAGAGGAGGAAATGACAGTAATCAAGGTGCAAAATGTTCAAGCCTTGTCACAGTGTTTTGGCAGTATAGGCAGAGGTGAAAGCTCTGATTTTTCAGACATTGTGTGGGAAGAAGTTGCAAGATTAGACTTGAGCTGGATTTGTGTACTCAAGGAGAGTTATTAGGCCTTCACCTTCCTGGGGTGATATCTTATGATTCTGCCCCTCTCAGACTGGGGTACTAGGCTACATCCCCATGTATGCCAACTGTGATTTCTCAGGTCTTCCTAGGTTCAAACCCTGCGGTTCTTCCCTCAGGGAGTGGTGGCCAGTGTGAGAATATGAGGACATAAAACAGCCTCTTCCAAACAGAGCATTGTTTAATCTCAACAGAAGGAATCAAAGCCTAACAAGAAAAGATTTTTTGAACACTGCCGTCTACATGCTTCTGTTTTACCTAAAGCTCAGTAGGCTTAGTTTATCCAGATGCCCCACTTCTGGGATGGGGTGACAGTCTGCACCCTGCAGTCCTTGTGTCTCTCCCCTAAATTTAGGAGCTCCGGTTTTTAATCTACTCCACATTTTTTTGTTTCAGTGTTGCTGCCTGAATTTCCCCCTTCCCTGTACCAAGCCAGGGAAGTTGAAATCTGCATGATCAGAGGGAAACTTGAAAGGGATTGAAAACTGTAATGTTCTTTTAAGTATGGGTGAGTGGTCCTATCTGAAGCTTGTCATCTCCCTGCCTGGTCTGAGTAACCCATGTCTCAATTAAACCCTTAAAGTCCTATAGCAGACACCACCACAACAAGCAAACAAAGAGAATATACCGGAGTAATCCACTATTGCAGCGAGAAGGTGGGTGAGGTGATATTTTTATTGGACCAACTTCTGTTGGTGAAAGAGACAAACTTTGTGAAGCTTGAAAGCTTGTTTCTATCAGAAGTTGGTCTAATAAAAGATATCTCCTCATCCACCTTGTCTCTAATATCCTGGAACCAACACGTCTACAACAACACTGCCGTAATCTAATAGAGGCATCTTCAAGGTCCTTCATGGGAAGGACAGTTTTGTTGTCCACTGTGACAGAGGTTGGGTGAAAGAGGGGACGGTTTAGTGGAAAAGATCCGGAGATTGGTTTTGGACATGTTAAGTTTCAGCTGATGGTTAAACGTCCAAAATGAGATGCCAGAAGAACGGGTAAAGATTTTAATTTGGATGGAGGGAGATGGACCCAGAGTAAGGGGGTAGATTAGTGAATCATCATCATAAAAATGAGAGGCAAAGCCATGTTTGGGAATGAGGGGTGAAATCCTGGCCCAGTTGAAGTCAGTGGGGATTTTGCTATTGACGTCTATGTGGCCAGGATGTCATCAAGAGATAGGGTGTAAAGGAAGAAGAGAAGGGGGATGTGTACAGAGTTCTGAGTGACCCACCCTGAAAAAGGGAGCGGGGAACAGGAAGACTCAATGAACAGAACCAAGAAGGAGTGACAGGACATTTATCAATGGCACCATAATAATTTACTGGGATGTTATAGCTCTTCTCCCTCCTATCATCTGTTTCTGTTACTTTTAGGGGATAAGCTCTTTGGGGCATGTGTTTGCATAACACCTATCATAGTGAGGCCTTAATCCTGATTGGGACCCTTAGACTCCACCATAATATTAATTATTATTGTTGTTATTATTCACCATATTAATTTATAATTTGGATTTAGGGTGTCCAAAGTATGTGTGGGTAGTGCTCATAAACCAGGCATTTATGCATACTGTTGGGAAATTCACACTCCTATCAACAAAAAATTAAATCAGTCTCCTTAGCAACCAACATCAGAATTCAATGCTTTACTAGCCACCACCTCTGGCTCCACACTTTTCACCAAAGCTGTTTTTACCCTTTTCTAAATTCCATATGAAACATGCCTTTATAATGTCATGGAACATACAAAATCTGGAAGACCTGTCTAAATGGTGATACTGATGAAAAGGATCTGGGGGTTATAGTGGACCACAAACTGAATATGAGCCATCAATGTGATGCAGCTGCAAAAAGGGTTAATACGATTCTGGGGTGTATTAACAAGATGTTTTATGTAAGACACAGAAGATAATTGCCCCATTGTACTCAGCACTGGTGAAGTTCCCAGCTGGCGTAATGTGCCAAATTCTGGGCACCATAATTTAGGAAGGATGGGGACAAATTGGAAAGAGTCCAAAGGAAAGCTACAAAAATGGTAAAAGGTTTAGAAAACCTAACCTATGAGGAAAGATTGAAAAAACTGGGAGCATTTAGTTTTGAGAAAAGAAGACTCAGGGGTAACCTGAAAAGTCTTCCAATATGTTAAGGGCTGTTATAAAGAGGACAGTGACCAATTGTTCTCCATGTCCACTGAAGACAGGACAATAAGTAATGGGCTTAATTTGCAGCAAGGGAGGTAGAGGTTCAATATGAGGAAAAACTTTTAAACTATAAGAGTAGTTAAGCTCTGGAATAGGATTCCAAGGGAGGTCCTGGAGTCCCCATCGTTGGAAGCTTTTCAAATCAAGTTGGGCAAATACCTTCAGGAACGGTCTAGGGTTACTTGGTCCTGCCACAGTGCAGGGGGCTGGACTTGATGACTTCTCGAGGTCCCTTCCAGGCCTTCATTTGTGTGGTTCTATGTGTATTATTTATCTTCCCCTCCAGACAATTGGAAGTTATTGCAACAATTACAAGTTTCACCCCAAAAAGGAAATTTTTTTCAGGCTCAAATAAATTAAGGAATAAAACATGACAAGGAAAGTGTTTCAGAAGGATTATTGCATGCCCTCAGCTGTGTTGCAAAGCAAGAGGCCAAGGTCCAAATGTCATCAACCATGCCAAAAGATGCAACGATCCCAGAAGAGTGCACTGGCTGCACTGGCTTATTACTATATAGGAATGATTTTAAAAGAAATGTATTAGTTCCTATGCAGGACTAGGAATTGTTGACTCAGATATGATGACACCTACACTACATAAAAAGAGCCATAACTGTTTTTTCTCCAGAGGTGTACAAACCAATTCAAAAATCAATATTTTATATTATTTCATTTAGTTTATTCTCCGTCTATATTACTTCAGGCAGCTGGGTTGTTTCTTTTCTTCCAAAAGTACAAGGTTTTATACTTTACTGCATGAATAATCTGCAGCATTAAAATCAAAACCCAATCCGGCATGCTCATTTCACATGGTTAGATGGAAACTTCCAAGTGTTAGATTATAAGTAAAACAACACCACCACAATTTGAACTGCTAGCAGCAACTTTGGGTTAAGGATCAAGCTCTGGAATAATCAAATAAGACATTTTAGGGGTATTTTTGAAACATAAGAAAATGTATCACTAATCTAGCACTTCACATTTCCCAGAGGGTAATTCATCAGATTTAGTAATTTTCCAATTGCTAAACTTTGTTTTGTTTGTTACTATGTAGATGAAACAAAATTATCTAATTTAGTTCCATTTACAGGGTTTTAAATGTATTTTTAATGCAGACTGTCTCAATGTTCCTTCTTTCCCCTGAATGTGCTATGTTTAACACGTAATAAGAGACTGATATTTTCCCATTGCCTCCACTGCCACTTCTCAGGGCACTCACTGTTGATGTACTGCACTAAATTGCTTTTTAATATATTTTGAAAACTGGACCATATAATCTTTTCCATCTGGAGACAGTATCTCCAGTAGGCTGTTTCACCTGCTATCTAGTCAATTAATTATTTTCTTTAGTGACAAATGTATTTTGGGGCACATATTATGGAACAATCTTTTTAAATCTTTAAATCAAAGATGTTATTTAAAGGCAGATATTTATAAGAGGCCTTTGAGGGTTTTTCCTCCTTGTTAGTGAGTTGCTGTAATGTTTTGGATTTTATTGAATGTAAACATTTTTCACCAGAACTCTATTTTTACGTCAAACATTATTTATCAATATATATTAATAGGAAGAGAATTAGGAAAGGTGACATATAGGTTACCTGAAACATTTGAAACATACATATACACAACAAAATATGTAATATTAAATGGCAATACAATGCTGGACTCTAAATCAAAGATGAGTGGAATGTCTATTCTGTAGTGTAAAATGTGGGTAGTTCTATTCGGAAACGTATTTTGTTAAAATGTCATTATAGCACCTTTATTGCTCATTTTTACACTGATCAAGAGGAGTTTCCCGGTATAGCCAAAATCATGTGTTCATCAATCAGTCCCCAATAAATATTGAGATCGTCTTAGAAATCATGAGATTTTAAAAAAAATAATTAAATACACATTGGGTACTTTTTATTTGTCTTCTGTTTTTATGAGGCAGACCTCCAGATTATGTAAATGACCATGGCATCATTGACTAGAATGGAGATATGACAATTTATAGCAAGTGAGAGTCTACCCTCTGCTCCTTAGGGTTCATATTTTCAAGCATTTCTCTCAATGATAAGATCTGGGAAACATTTTTGTTGTTGTTGTTTAATGACAAATGATATTCTCACCTAATCATATGACTGTGGAAGTTTGGCCTTTAAGAAAAACACCACACATCACAATACTTGAGATAAAATCACAATAGTTGGCAACACTGTTTTCCTAGCTGCCAGACCTGTGATCGGAGAATCGAGCTGTGATCTATCTGGCTCACACATAATTACCAATACTAAAGTTTCTGAAGTCAATTACAGCCTCAGTTACCCCCCAGTCCTTATGGTTTGCCCTTAGTTTCTCTATTTGGCCTCATAAGAACATAGGAACAGCTGTACTGGGTCAGACCAAAGGTCCATCTAGCCTAGTGTCCTGTCTTCTCAGAGTGGCCAATGCCAGGTGCCGCAGAGGGAATGAACATAACAGGTAATCATCCAGTGATCCATCCGCTGTCACCCATTGCTTCTGGCAAACAGAGGCTAGGGACACCATCCCTGCCCATCCTGGCTTATAGCCACTGATAGACCTATCCTCCATGAATTTATCTAGTTCTTTTTGTTAACCCTGTTATAGTCTTGGCCTTCACAGAATCCTTTAGCAAGGAGTTCCACAGGTTGACTGTGCATTGTGTGAAGAAATACTTCCTTTTGTTAACCTGCTGCCTATTAATTTCATTTGGTGACCCCTAGTTCTTGTGTTAAGAGGAGTAAATAACACTTCCTTATGTATTTTCTCCACACCCATCATGATTTTATAGGCCTCTATGATATTCCCCGCCTTAGTCGTCTCTATTCCAAGCTGAAAAGTCCCAGTCTTACTAATCTCTCCTCATATGAAAGCTGTTCATACTTCTAATCATTTTTGTTGCCCTTTTCTGAACCTTTTCCAATTCTAATGTATCTTTTTTTGAAATGGGGCGACCACATCTGCACGCAGTATTCAGTATGTGGTGTGATGGGGCAAGGCCAGATGGCTATAGGAAAGTGGTGAGGAACCAGTATGTTAGCCCCAGGCTAAACAAATCCCTGATACCTTGTTAACCAAATGACAGTTGCTCCAAGTTAATCAAGACACCTGGGGCCAATTAAGATCCTTCTAGAAAAAACAGTGGAGATGGCTAGATTGATTGGGACACCTGAAGCCAATCAAGGGCTGGCTGGAACTAGTTAAAAGCCTCCCAGTTAGTCGGTGAGGGGGGATGTCAGGAGCTGTAGAAGGAGGTTGCGTGCGAGGAGCTGGGAGCAAGAGGCACTAGGAGCTGAGAGTGAGAGGGTGTACTGCTGGAAGATCCTGTGGTGAGGATAAAGAAGGTGTTGGGAGGAGTCCATGGGGAAATAGCCCAGGGAGTTGTAGCTGTTGTGCAGTTGTTCCAGGAGGCACTCTAAAGAGCTGCAGTTCACAGGGCCCTGGGCTGGAACCCGGAGTAGAGGGCGGGCCCAGATTCCCCCCAAACCTCCCAACTCCTGATCAAGCACAGGAGGAGTTGATCTACACTGTGGGTTCTACCAGAGGGGAAGATCTCTGAGGCAAACAAAAAAATCCGCCAATAAGCGCAGGACCCACCGAGGTAAAGGAGGAACTTTGTCACAGTGGGTAATACCATGGATTTATATAGAGGCAATATGATACTTTTTGTCTTACTATTTATCCCTTTCTTAATGATTCCCAACATTCTGTTAGCTTTTTTGACTGCTGCTACACATTGAGTGGATGTTTTCAGAGAACTATCCACAGTGACTCCAAGATCTCTTTCTTGAGTGGTAACAACTAATTTAGACCCCATCATTTTATATGTATAGTTAGGATTATGTTTTCCAATGTGCATTACTTTGCATTTCTCAACATTGAATTTCGTCTGCCATTTTGTTGCCCAGTCACCCAGTTTTGTGAGATCCCTTTGTAGCTGTTTTCAGTCTGCTTTAGACTTAACTATCTTGAGTAGTTTTGTATCATCTGCAATTTTTTCCACCTCACTGTTTACCGCCTTTTTCCAGATAATTTATGAATATGTTGAATAGTACTGGTCCCAGTACAGACCCCTGGGGGACACAACTATTTACCTCTCTCCATTCTGAAAACTAACTATTTATTCCTACCATGTGTTTCCTACCTTTTAACCAGTTACCAATCCATGAGAGGACCTTCCCTCTTATCCCATAACAGCTTACTTTGCTTTTAAGAGCCTGGGTGTGGGACCTAGTCAAAGGCTTTCTGAAAATCTAAGTACACTATATCCACTGGTTTCAGTGTAGTAGCCGTGTTAGTCTGTGTCAGCAAAAAGAAAACAAGAAAAATACCTGTGGCACCTTAGAGACTAACAAATTTATTTCAGCATAAGCTTTTGTGGGTTTTCTTGTTTTCTTTTTATATCCACTGGATCACCCTTGTCCACATGCTTGTTGACTCCCTCAAAGAATTCTAGTAGATTAGTGAGGCATGATTTCCCTTTACAAAAACCATGTTAACTCTTCCCCAACAAATCATGTTCATCTATGTGTCTGACAATTCTGTTCTTTACTATAGTTTCAACCTGTTTGCCCAGTACTTTAATTAGTCTTTCCAGCCTGTAATTGCTGGGATCACCTCTGGAGCCTTTTAAAAAAATTGGCGTCACATTAGCTATCCTCCTCTCTTCTGGTACAGAAGCTGATTTAAATGATAGGTTACATACCACAGTTAGCAGTTCTGCAATTTCACATTTGAGTTCCTTCAGAACTCTTGGGTGAATACCATATGGCCCTGGTGACTTATTACTGTTTAGTTTATCAATTTGTTCCTAAACCTCTTCTAATGACACCTCAATCTGGGACAGTTCCTCAGATTTGTCACATAAGAAGAATGGCTCAGGTTTGGGAATCTCCCTCGCATCCTCACTTGTGAAGACCGATGCAAAGAATTCATTTAGTTTCTCCATAATGGCCTTATCATCCTTAAGTGCTCCTTTAGTATCTCGATCGTCCAGGGGCCTCAGTGGTTGTTTATCAGGCTTCCTGCTTCTGATGTACTTAAAAACATTTTTTTACTAGAACCAAATGCTATTCCAGTACAGGGGAGGGGAAGGGCCCATGTGCCTTCCAATCAGCTTCTACATTTCTCAGCAGCAAATTCCTTTGATCTCTTGCATAGAAGGGTTATTCCTCACCTCACTCAGCAGCTTTCATCCCAGGGACCCTGCTCGCTCTCCCACCCCTGCTGGGTAAGTACACTCTACGTGTGGCCATGTGGAGCCAGGTCTCGGGAGCAGTTCCTAGTCTCTAGCACACACCCTTCCACAACCCGCCTCCATGGATCTTTGGAGCCAATAACTGCTCAGTCTGGCTCTGTTTTCATCCTATGCCCATGAACGAATTGAGCCGACCATGGGAGAAACTGCTGTGTGAGTGACTGGGGGAGATGTAATAAAAGAAGAGTAAGGTGGCTTGGGATTCTTCTGGGAAAAGACCAGCAGGGTAGCTCTACCAAGGTTCAGTTAGTCTCTGCTTTGCATTGGCGCATGCCTCACTCAGCAGGTGCCACTATTGGGGCTGCGGTTCTGGAGAGCAGGATGGGGGCAGGGAGGTAGAACAAACCTCCCCACACAACAGTCAGCCAACCATCAGCTGGAAGGAGGAGAGGGGAGCCAGCCAGTTCCATCCTTGCCTTTCCCTGGGGTAGTTCTAGTTCCAATTCCATTCCAGTTTGAGCTGGGATGTTTATTGCCTTTTCTCCAGGGTAGGGGAGTGTTAAAGGGACCAGGAAGGGCAATGAACAGATGCATTCCTCCTTCACTTTCTCTGCATTTCCCCAGTGGATCAGCCCTGCTGCCCTGTCTTCCTTGGCATGCTGAGACCCACTCAGTGGTGCTTTTCTCCCTCTCAACTGGAATTCCATGTAGCTTGACTGCTCTCATTATCCCAGTGGAGTCTGACCTGATGCTGCATTACAGGGGAGGCTCTTTAAAGTTCACCCAGTGAGGTGGTCTGTAAGTTCTAAACAGATAGGCCTGGCTAACTCTTTCATAATTTTAAATTGAATTTTGATATTCAGCTTTAAGAGTCAATGTTAGGAGTCAGCTGAGAAGCGTGTCAGTTTCAAGAGTCTTCCTGATGGGTGCCCCCTTCTCACCGAGCACAATGGAAACCTCTGCTTGATGACGGTGCACTGTTCCAGGTTGACTCCTCTGTACGCTTCCACTTCTGCTCTATACACTCTTACCCTGGTGCTGCCCTTTTGGGTGAAGGGAGAAACCGGCTGCTAGGGTCTTAAAATGAGGAGGCCACCCCTAAAATATGGAAGAGGACTCCACACATGCCATCTCTTCTTTTTCACATGCTCATTATTTCACTTCCAGAAACACAATGGAGATGCAGAACTGGGCCTCATTCTTACAGTAGGAATAATCTCAAGACAATGGGGTAGCCTTTGGAAATTAATGAACAGTTTTATTGATAATGTGTGAAACATAAAAGAAACCAGATCCCTTTCACAGCTCTGACTCTACAGAGCTAAGAAAAGAAAAAAATAACAGGAGCTTATGTTAGTCATTAAAGTAAGCAGGTATAATTCTGAATACACAGAGAGCAGATTTGCTGAGTGAGGAGGTGTCATTTTTAAATAGTCACTCTTCTGAGTAGAGGGGCACTTTAGGGAGTGGTGCCCATGTTGTCATATTCTTCTCTCCATAATACCTCCTTCCCTTGGCAGACACTTCAGCTGTGCCTCACATCTGATCAAAAAAGAGGATAGTATTCCTCCAAGGTGATGATAACATAGCTCCAAAAGCTGACTAGCACAAAGTATTATAGAAAAGGGCAGACAAGAACCTGTCAACCCTCTTAAGTGGTAAGTGGGGATTTTTAAGTAATCAATATTATAAAAATATACTCTATAGATC
This sequence comes from Chelydra serpentina, assembly GCA_037349315.1. Taxonomy (NCBI): domain Eukaryota; kingdom Metazoa; phylum Chordata; order Testudines; family Chelydridae; genus Chelydra; species Chelydra serpentina. The sequence goes on from JBAIAC010000008.1 coordinate 21,099,608, forward strand.
AGGCTATAATGGCTACCCCGTGCAGCAGGGGGGAGGATTAAATTTGCTCTCAGAGCAGAAAAAGAGAGATAGCATGTGTGTCACCTCCTTGTCTAGGTGGAATGAAGAGTCGTTAAGAACTGGTTGAAACCAACCCAGATCAGCAAAGGGTCAGAGAGACAATGCAAGCTCCAATGACTCATGGATTTCCCCACATCTCAGCAAGCAAAGACCCTGCTTGAGAACAAAAGACTTAGAGGTGTGAGGATAAGAGTGAGCTCTGAAAGAAGCTCGAGCTGTCTCATTTGGGGACTGACTAAGTAGGTCAGACTGAGAGACGCACAGAGCCAGAAAATGGAGTTCACTACAGCTTGGCTGGGGCTCTCAGCTGATGACAATGGACTATGATTTAACCTAAGGCAGTGGCTCTCAACTTTTTTTTTCGTGGACCACTTGAAAATTGCTGAGGGTCTTAGCTGACCACTTAATGATCTTTCCAAATCTTGTTTATACTGTTAGGTAACTGTTGTAAAGTGCTTTGGATAAAAGTGCTATATAAAAAAACCTTAATAATAAAAACATTTGTTCTACAAATAAAAAGCACACAAGTCATATTTTAATATCAGTAGTCTTACCTTTCTAATGTGATGGATGTTCCCTCTCTCCCCTGCTGCAGCAGTCCTAGAACTGGACTGGGAAGGAGGGGGTCTCTCCCCCGTCACAGCTAGGGTGACCAGATAGCAAGTGTAAAAAATTGGGGTGGGGGGGGTAATAGGTGCCTATATAAGAAAAAGCCCCCAAAATCGGGACTGCCCCTATAAAATCGGGACATCTGGTCACCCTAGTCACAGCAACCACAGAGCTGAGGCAGGGCAGCCGCAGCCCTGGAGCTGGGGAAAGTTGCCTCTTTCTCTGGCCTCCACAGCCTTGCACGTCCCAAATTCCCCCCACCCCCTCTTCTCACCCCACTTCCCCCTCCCACCTACCCCTTATTCCCCCCAAGGCCACCACCTCACATTACATGTGCATCTTCTCCAGGGTACAGGCACCCAATTAGCTGGGTGGCCCTTCATTCTCTTGTATGCAGCCACCCAGGCGCGCACCTTAGAGGGAACTATGCGCGGACCACCTGAATGGAGCTCACGGACCACTGGTCGTCCGCGGACCACAGTTTGAGAACTTCTGACCTAAGGACTTCTTATGCTGTGTTCCAGTTGACGAATTACCCCTACTGTTTTGAAAACACTGCTTGAGTGTTCTTATAAATATTTGGTGAAGCGCATTAGTCCCTGAAGAGTGGACAACTCTACAGCAGGAGTCACTCTGTCATTGGACAGAGCTCATAGTGTGAAGCAGGAGTGCTAAAGCCCAGAGGTTCAGTCTGAGGAGTGGGTGAGGCCATGTGGCCTACTCTGAAGAAAAAGTGAGGTCCCTTGGGTGCTGGCACATCAAAGGGGTTCCTGCAAGGGACAGTTCCAAAGCTAAGGGTGTAGCAGTGATCCTGTGGATCCATGACAGCTAGTACTACTGGATAAAAGGCTGCCTTCGCATCACTGCTACCAGTTGATTTGGGAGAACCCATAGGAGAAAGCAAGCAAGAACCATTAAGGAGTAGAACCAATGATGTGCAGATACGGTAAGTATTCCACAGAAACCCACGAGCCCTGCAGTGCGATGAAAAGCTTGTTTGCCCTTGTATGTCTGATCTTTTATTTTCTTGGTTTGGTTTGTTGTTTTTTGTTGCTGTTGTTGTTTTGTAATCTAGGTTAAAGAAATAACTTCTTGGAGGGAAACCCAATAAAACCTTTGTCTTTGTTTGGAGACTTGACGTTTCCGGAATGTTAGTCACAGACTTTCATGCAGTAAATCCTCCAAATTATGTAAATGAGTTACAAACACAGGGATAAGAAAGTCTCTTTTTCTTCTCTCTTGTAGAATCAAGTGAACATGAAGAGAAGAGTACAGGTGCCTCAGGTGAGATTTCTTCTCAGCCTTATCCTGCGCCAGTGTACAGTCAGCCTGAAGAAGCAAAGGAGAATATGGATATAACAAAGCAAACAAAACCTGAAGAGAATGATGAGTTGGGCCCATTGCCTGATAATTGGGAAATGGCTTACACAGAAAAAGGGGAAGTCTACTTTATTGAGTGAGTCCTGCATATTTTTTCTCTCTATTAAAAAGAGTATGTTTAACTGTGTAGGGGAAACTGTTTTGTAGTGGAATGTTACCTAATGCACAATCCAAGATCCTCCACTCTGAACCAGCAGAAAGATCATGCATGTCATGGAAGTGACACAAAATTTAGTGCCTGGTGCCAGGAATTTGTAACATTTTCCAGATTCCTGGCTGATGTTCAGAAGCAGCATTTGCTTTCAAGGGAAGTAGCTAAGGAATATGGAGCTCTGCTGGCAATAGTTAAAGGTGGAAAACACTAATCTGTATTTAAGAAAAGAACAACTCAGCCATATGCTTTGGCCTCAGTAGAAGGCTAGCCTTTCATGCTCCTATATGTTGTAGTACAATTGCTAGATTCTTACGTCCTTGTCCTGTATAACGTATTCTTTCTTTAAAAAGGATTAAATGTAAAAAAAAAAGATGATAAACTTGTAGATAAAACCTAAGAACACAGATCAAATAATATTTAAAAATAAGACTCCTGAGAACTTGGAGATGGATAATGAGATATGGAATATTTTTTCTCTAGATCAGTGGATCAAATCCAGTCTATGTCCATATAGTAATCAAAAGTAATTATTTTCTGATTGCTGTTCAGTGGCAATTGAGAAATGAACTGGTAAACTTTACACAACTATTATAGTGGTCACTAAATGGCAGCCACATTAGAACAGTAATTGAATGGACATGAAGACACAACTATTTTTTCACCTCCTGGTGCAGCCCTGTGATGCTCCCCAGGGGTACTAAGTGTCATGATGTACCTTGCCACTACCTGCCCTTCATATGAAGTAGTTTTGCCTGATGCCTGCTGTATCTCAGCTCCCTAAAACCAACAGCCTCTGGCCACAGACCTAGCACTTACTTCCAGATGTCCACAAACCTTACCCTCTCTGTGCAGCTAGTGACAGACACACACCAGCCCTCAAGCCCCTCTGCCAGCATCCCCCTCTGAGGTATTCAGCCCATTACTGGACATTCACAGAACTGATCAGGTAAGCTGTCTCCAAAAGAGACAGAGTATACACAGTTTGACTGGCACAACTCACATCAGATCCTTTATGACAACACAGCACTGGAATCTACTGATTGTGAAAGCAAATCAATTTATTTACTAGATTAAGATTTAAGAACTAGGATAACAAGAACAGGTTACATGTAAAACAAAAGGTATAACTCACTTCTTAGACTCTGTGTTAACTTTAACAGACTAAAGTTCTTGTCTAATTTCTCACCTAAAGCAGCCTCCCAGAATCACTAGCCCACATGGCTAGGATCCAACTTTCATGAATGGAAAAAGCGCTGTCCTTTTTGCCTCCTCAGTGAAAGGATAAGAAAGGGGTCCTTTTCCCTTCCTCATATAGTCCAGTAAACCTTTGAAATGCCCCTTTTGAAGTGCCACCCTCAGATAAGATTCTTCTCTCCCATTGAATGTTCTCCAGTGTTCTCCTTGTTGATTTCACATCCCTCCCAGCAACATGTTTTTCCTGTTGACTTCACATGCAAATAGGGCTTCCATTGTGTTGGCTTAATTTACATGTGACAGAGAGATATACATCTTATCTCCTGTCTGGAAAAAACCTGTTTGTGAACTCTTCCTGGTTACATAGTTTAAAAGTTATTTTTAGTAAGTGCACACAATTCCTTATGTACCAACTATACATACATCTCACAATGCTTATGATGACCACAGGGGCGGCTCTCACAATTTTGCCGCCCCAAGCAGGGGCAGCGGCCCCGCCCCCGACGCAGGCAGATGTAGCGGGGCCCCGCCCCCGACGGCTGCCTGCATCATGGGCAGGGCCCCGCTACATCTGCTTGTGTCGGGGAGGGGCCCTGCTACGTCTGCCTGCGTCGGGGACGCAGGCAGTCCCAGTCCGCGGTGGCAAGGGGAGAGCGGCGGAACTGCCGCCCCATTGCTGCTGCGGCAGGCGAGAATGGGGCGGCAGTCCGAGTCCCACAGCGGCAATTCGGCAGCAGGAAGAGTGGACCTGCCGCCCCATTCTCAATGCCGCCCCAAGTACCAGCGTGGAAAGCTGGTGCCTGGAGCCGGCCCTGGATGACCAGTCTGATCTAAGCTTTCGTTTGATACCGCTCATAAAATTATAGATATATACTATGACAGCAGTGTGTTAGGTGTGATGAGTTGATCAGGCCTCATGAGGGTTGCTGTTATAGAACATTGAACTTCCCAGCCTCAGAGCTTTCACTGTCGCCTCCTTGAGACACAACTACCCTACCACGGACCCTTCCATAGGAGTGCATTTGAGTGGCTGGCTGGGTCACTGTCCAGTTCCCTTTTTGGAATGGACGGGGCTTTCCCTTGGTTTCCAGGTCGTATTTTGGGCACTCCTAGTCAGTGGCCTTGGAGATGCATACAGCACTAATGCACCAGGCGGCACCCATCCTGAGCCGGCTCAGCAGGACCCTGTGGGTCAAGAAATGGAGGAAGTGCAACCCCAACCAGTGCTGGCCCCCTCTTCATCCTCCCCTGACAAAGCAGTCTCAGCAGAGGGCCTTTCCCTCCCCCAGGTGACTGTAAGGCACACCGAGAATGGTTAGTGAGGGTTGCCTTAAACCTGGGAATACAGACGGAGAAAGTAAAAGAATCCTCACATTGCCTGATTGACATTCTGGCCACAGCAGGTCCTTCCAGAGTGGCGTCACCTCTAAATGAGGCCACTGGGGATCCAATTTAGGCATTGTGGCATCCCTTTCCCCACCTCTAAAATGGCAGCATGCAAATATGATGTGCCTTCTCAGGGTTTTCAGTTCCTTTTCTGCCATTCCCGCCTCACCCCGGCTCTCTGGTTGAACCTGCTGCCAATGAGAGGGAAAGACAGGGCGCAGCCCCCAAATCAAAAGACTAAAAAAAAATTCCATGGCTTTGGCAATGGCCATGCATAGGAGCTCCTGGTTGCAGTCCTCCGGGCTCCTACAGGAGGTCCAACAAACTTTGCAGGACCTTCCATTTGAGGGATCTTCGCTCTTTTCAGAGCAGACTGATGCTAAGCTCCATGGGTTAAAGGACTGACAGGACAGTCCTAAAGCCCCTCAGGTTGTACACTTCAACCCTACCAGGAAGCACTTCAGACCACAAGTCCACCAGTACTCGGTCCCAGCTCCTCAACAGGACTGCAGAGAAAGTGGAGTAGGGATTATAGACATAGGCCTGTGCCTCAACGCCTGCTCCACCTAGACATCCAGGGGTTACTAAGCAAGCACTTTGATGGGATGCACGAGGATGCTGTACCAGTTTCCAGAATGTCAGACACCATTTTTCCTCTGTTTGCAAACTGCCTTTCCCATTTCCTCCGTGCTTGATTCCATAGCACCATGGACTGTTGGGTGTTGAGCTCTGTAGAGATGGGATACACCCTCCAGTTTATTTCTACCCCCTTCCCATCCTCCATTCCTGTCCCTTTTCAGGGACCATTTTCACAAGAAGCTTCTGGTTTAGGAGGTTCAAACTCTTCAGGTGGGAGCCATAGAGGAGGTTCCACGCAATTTACATGGGAAAGGCATCTACTCCCATTATTTCCTGATCCTGAAAGCAAAGGGGGGTCTCAGACCTATTTTAGACCTTGTCAGCTCAACAACTATCTCAAAAACATAAAGTTCTTATGGTCACCCTGGCATCAATCATTCCATCACTGGATCCTGGAGACTGGTACACCACCCTTGATTTAAGAGATGCCTACTTTCATGTGTCAATATACCAAATTCACGGAAAATTTCTCAGGTTCATAGTGAAGCACTCGCATTACCAATTCACTGTGCTAATGATTGGCCTGTCTGCAGCTTCTGAGATATTCACAGTATGTATGGCCATGCTAGCAGTATTTCTGAGGAGACTAGGAGTGCAGGTCTAGCCTTACCTATACGATTGGCTAATCAAGGTGTGATTCAAAGCCCAGGTTCTGTCCAGTGTACAACTCATCCAGTCAAACCTCAAAGCACTATGATTAGTGTAAACAAATTTACCCTTTGCCTGGTGCAGAGGATAGAGTTTATAGGGGCAGAGTTGGACTCAACCCAGGCCAGAGTGTTCCTTCCAGAGTCAAGATTCCAGTCTATTCAATCTCTCATGACAGACCTCAAGATTCATCCAATCACAACAGCCCAAAGCTGTATGAGGCTCCTGGGGCACATGGCCTCATGCATATATGTAGTACAACATGTGAGACTGCACCTTTAGGCCCCTCCAGACGTGACTGGCCTCAGTTTACTCCCCAAGCCTCCATCATCTGGACACACAGTACCTGTGTTCACAGTACCTTTGTGGGTTCTAATTTTACTGAACCCTCTCAAAGTTTGTGTGGACATTTCTTTCTTTCGCTCTCAATCTTTGATGACTCTGGTCTTAGATGCATTGGCTCTAGAGTGGGGAGCTCACCTGGTGCCCCTCCGAACTCAGGATCTATGGTCCTCAAGGGATCTCATTCTTCATATGAACCACAGAGAGCTCAGGATAGTTTGTCTTACCTGCCAGGCCTTCCTACATCATTTCAGGGGGAAAAACCTGCTTGTTGTCACAGATAACACCTCAGCAATGTTTTACCTCAACAGTCAGGGAGGAGCTCGCTCATCACTCTTTTGTCAGGAAGCAGGAATGTTGCATTCAATAAATCTTGAGGCCTCTTACCTTCCAGATATGCAGATGAGTTAACAGACTTCCTGAGCAGGCCATTTTTGTGTCACCACGAGTGGTCTCTCTGCCTGGATGTAGCCAGATGCATTTTCCAGTGGTGGTGGATTCCCCAGATAGATCTATTTGCAAACAAGTCCATCAGAAAAAGTCTTCAGTTCTACTCCCTGTACAGCCTCACTCCAGGCTCCATTACAGATGCCTTCCTGCTACCCTGAACAGAACAGCTCTAATACGCTTTCCCCCAAGTCCCACTCTGACACAGAGTGCTACTAAAGATCAAGCGGGCTCACACTCAGGTTATATTAATAGCCCAAGTGTGGCCCCACCAACACTGGTTTTCTATTGTACTAGATCTCTCATTGGCAACTCCAGTCTCACTCCCGGTGCACCTGGATTTGGTCTCCCAAGACTACAATTGGCTGCTCCACCCGAACCTGCAGACCCTCCATTTAACAGCCTGGAAGCTACACGGCTAAATCCCAGGGAGCAGGCTTGTTCAGAGCAAATTTGTGATGTCTTACTAAGTAGTAGAAAGCCCTCGACCAGGGCTGCCTACCTGTCAAAATTGAGACGGTTCTCTATTTGGGGTGTTCAAACCAGAGTCTCACTGATGCAGTCCTCAATTCAACACATACTAGACTATCTCTTGCACCTGAAGCAACAAGGCTTAACAATTTCTTCTGTAAAGGTTCACCTGGCAGCAATATCAGCTTTCTATCGTCACAGGGATAACTGTTCAATATTTTCTAATGTTATGACAATCATTTTCCTTTACAGCCTCAAAAAGTTGTACCCGCAAATAAGGGAAACTGTTTCCCCATGGGACTTGAGCTTTGTCTTGTTGTAACTTATGGGACCACCATTTGAGCCTTTAGCAATGTGCTACTTACTACACCTTTTGTGGAAGGTGGTTTTCCTAATAACTATCACCTCTGCCAGAAGGATCACTGAACTGTGTGTCCTGACATCCGAACCATTGTATATAGTCTTCTTTAAAAATAAAGTATACATATGCCCTCATCCAAATTTTCTCTCTAAAGTAGTACCAAATTTTCATATCAACCAATCAATATAGCTACCTGTATTTTACCCAAAATTATACACAAATAGGGACAGGCTACTGCTACACACATTGGACATTAGAAGAGCATTGGCGTTCTACATAGATTGAACCAAACTGTTTTGGCGATCCACCCAGCTGTTCAGAGCCATAGCGGACAGAATGAAAGGTCTTTCAGTCTCTTTTGAAAGAACTCAGTCTTGGATAACTTCCTGTATCAGTGTTTGTTATGATCTGGCTCCTCACATGCACACCACAAACTGAACTGAGGTCCTTTTTAAATTCAGGTGCCCTGATTAGCCAGCCTGTCCTAATTGATTCTAGCAATTTCTTCTTAATTGGCTCCAGGTGTCATAATTAGCCTGCCTTCCTTAACTGGTTCCAGCAAGTTCCTGCTTGTTCTGGAACTACCCCTGTTACCTTACCCAGGGAAAAGGGATCCACTTAATCTGGGACTAATATACCTGCCTTCTATCACTCTTCTGTAGCCATCTGGCCTGGCCCTGTCACACCAGGTAGACTTCAATGTGACCAAGATCCAGTCCCTCTTCAGAGTTCTCGGTCTGCTGATCAATGAAGACAAGTTAGTCTTCTTCACTGTTCAGAGGATAGAGTTTATAAAACCGGTCTTGGCTTCTACAGTAGCCAGGCTTTCCTCCTGCAAGTCAGATTCCAGACTATGTTAGCCATTTCATTAGATCTGAAGGCTCATCCAGCCATAACTGTAAAGAACTGCCTCAGACTTCTAGGGCACAGAACCTCATGGACATATGTGGTTCAGCATGCCAGACTTCATCTCAGGAAGTTGCAGAGCTGGGTGAGCTCAGTGTATTCCCTGATTAGTCAACCCACTGGACATGCTGGTTCAAGTATCCACAGGAGTCTTTGAATTGGTGGATGAACCCAACCAATGTACGTGTGGGAGTTCCCTTCGACCCCTCGACCCCCACCCACATTGACTGGTTACAGATGCTTCTTCTGTGGGTTGGGGAGCCCTTCTGGGGAATCTTTGGACCTAAAGTTTCTTATCTGGCCAAGATTTAGCTCTCCACATAATCATAAGAGATTTGAGAACCATTTGTCTAGCCCAGGCCTGCACAACTCGTAAAGCGGCGAGGGCCATATTACTTCAAAGAAAACAGCTGAGGGCCGAAACCCCCTGGCCCCATGGAAACACTCCCCCCCTCCCCCCGCCAGCACCGCCCACCCCATGGAAACGACCCCTCCTTCCCCAGCGCTGGGGTGTGGAAGCCTGTAGAGGGGGAAAGAAACAGTGCGCATAGGGTGACCAGATCACAGCAGTAAAATAGGACCCGCCCCCTCCCCGCTCGGCCCCACCATCACACCCCTCTTCACCCCCGCAGGGGTCACTATATTACTGCACACAACAGTCAATCAATGCAGCTGTAGATAAATCTCTGCATTATGCATTTTTGTATAACTTTTATATGACTTTGTATTGAACCTTGGTAATATGTTATAGCGGGCCCCTAAGGTAGTATAATTAAGGTAAAAGAAAAATGTCTTTTTGCTAGAAGTAGAATAAGATCTTCCCCGCATTTTGTATTCAATTGCCCTGTTGAATGAATGAGGTGTGAATGAGAAAGGTGTGAATGAGGAAGGTGTGGAAGGCAGGCACCTCTAGACAGCTGCAACCCTTGGAGAGGGGATGAGAACCAGACTAAGGACAATCAAACTTGTCAAGTGGGCTGACTAGAGAAGAGCAGACATACTGACGGCCGCGGGGTTAGAAGCAAGCACCTTCCTTTGGGAACAACCTCTTTGCAGAAATGGGACATCCTGGACACCTGGAAGGTGGGACCATGCTGGTTATACAAAACTGCCCAAGCTGCAACACCTCCTGACAGAGACGATTCCATCTGTCACTCCCTCTCTGTTCACATAGAGCATTGCTGCTGTGTTGGCCATAAGAACAAGCAGAATCTTTCCCTTGATGAGGGGGAGGAAAGCCCAATAGGCTAGACCAGGCCTGCACAACATGCGGCCTGGGGGCCGCATGTGGCCTGCGTGGGCTCACTTTGCGGCCCGCGGGGGGGGTGAGTAGGTGGGCTCACTGTGCGGCCCGCGGGGGGATGAGTAGGCAAGTGGCGGGGTGGGGCAAGCCTACGGCCAGCTGGCCAGCCAGCGGGTGGGCGGGCTGGTGAAGAGGCCAGTGGCAGGCTGGGGAGTGAGGGTGAACCAGCAGCAGGGGGCGGGGACAGCGGCAGAAGGTAAGAGGCCAGCAGCAGGCAGGCAGATGAGCTGGCAGCGGGGGGAGCCGGCGAGTTGGCAGCAGGGGGAGCTGGCGACTCGGCGGCAGTGGGGCTGCTTGTCTCTGGACTGGGGGTTGTCCCATTTCTGCAAAGAGGTTGTTCCCAAAGGAAGGTGCTTGCTTCTAACCCCGAGGCCGTCAGTATGTCTGCTCTTCTCTAGTCAGCCCACTTGACAAGTTTGATTGTCCTTAGTCTGGTTCTCATCCCCTCTCCAAGGGTTGCAGCTGTCTAGAGGTGCCTGCCTTCCACACCTTCCTCATTCACACCTTTCTCATTCACACCTCATTCATTCAACAGGGCAATTGAATACAAAATGCAGGGAAGATCTTATTCTACTTCTAGCAAAAAGACATTTTTCTTTTACCTTAATTATACTACCTTAGGGGCCCGCTATAACATATTACCAAGGTTCAATACAAAGTCATATAAAAGTTAAACAAAAATGCATAATGCAGATATTTATCTACAACTGCATTGATTGACTGTTGTGTGCAGTAATATAGTGACCCCTGCGGGGGTGAAGAGGGGTGTGATGGTGGGGCCGAGCGGGGAGGGGGCGGGTCCTATTTTACTGCTGTGATCTGGTCACCCTATGCGCACTGTTTCTTTCCCCCTCTACAGGCTTCCACACCCCAGCGCTGGGGAAGGAGGGTTCGTTTCCATGGGGTGGGCGGTGCTGGCGGGCGGGGGGGGGGGGGAGTGTTTCCATGGGACCAGGGGGTTTCGGCCCTCAGCTGTTTTCTTTGGAGTAATATGGCCCTCGCCGCTTTACGAGTTGTGCAGGCCTGGGCTAGACGAATGGCTCTCAAATCTCTTATGATTATGTGGAGAGCTAAATCTTGGCCAGATAAGAAACTTTAGGTCCAAAGAGGGTAGGGATAGGATACAGAGGGACCTAGACAAATTAGAGGATTGGGCCAAAAGAAATCTGATGAGGTTCAACAAGGACAAGTGCAGAGTCCTGCACTTAGGACGGAAGAATCCCATGCACTGCTACAGACTAGGGACCGAATGGCTGGGCAGCAGTTCTGCAGAAAAGGACCTAGGGGTTACAGTGGATGAAAAGCTGAATATGAGTCAACAGTGTGCCCTTGTTGCCAAGAAGGCTAACGGCATTTTGTGCTGTATAAGTAGGGGCATTTCCAGCAGATCGAGGGACGTGATTATTCCCCTCTATTCGGCACTGGTGAGGCCTCATTTGGAGTACTGTGTCCAGTTTTGGGCCCCACACTACAAAAAGGATGTGGATAAATTGGAAAGAGTCCAACGGAGGGCAACAAAAATGATTAGGGGGCTGGAGCACATGACTTATGAGGAGAGGCTGAGGGAACTGGGATTGTTTAGCCTGCAGAAGAGAAGAGTGAGGGGGGATTTGATAGCTGCTTTCAACTACCTAAAAGGGGGTTCCAAAGAGGATGGATCTAGACTGTTCTCAGTGGTAGAAGATGACAGAACAAGGAGTAATGGTCTCAAGTTGCAGAGGGGGAGGTTTAGGTTGGATATTAGGAAAAACTTTTTCACTAGTAGGGTGGTGAAGCACTGGAATGGGTTACCTAGGGAGGTGGTGGAATCTCCTTCCTTAGAGGTTTTTAAGGTCAGGCTTGAGAAAGCCCTGGCTGGGATGATCTAGTTGGGGTTGGTCCTGCTTTGAGCAGGGGGTTGGACTAGATGACCTCCTGAGGTCCCTTCCAACCCTGAGATTCTATGATTCTATGATTCTAAGATTCTGGCAGACCACTTAAGCCGATCTTTCAGCAGAGACCACGAGTGGTCTCTCTGGCCAGATATATTAAGACTCATTTTTCAAACCTGGGTGTTCCTCACATAGACCTTTTTGCAACTCATCCCAAGAGGAAGTGTCAGCTTTTTTGTTCAAGAGCAGGTCACAGACTAATAATGCTTTGGATCTTCAAAACATCCCATGGCAACAAATTCCACAGGTTGGCTGTGTGTTGTGTGAAGAAGTACTTCCTTATGTTTGTTTTAAACCTACTGCCTATTAATTTCATGTGACTCCTAGTTCTTGTGTTATGTGAAGCTGAACAGTCCGAGTCTGTTTAATCTCTCCTCATATGGAAGCTGTTCCATATCCCTAATCATTTTCTTTACCCTTCTCTGCACTTTTTCCAATTCTAACATATCTTTTGTCAGATGGGGTGACCATAGCTACATGAGGTATTAAAGGTGTGGGTGTAATGTGGATTTGTATAGTGGGACTATGATATTTTCTGTTTTATTATCTATCCCTTTCCTGCTGGTTCCTAACACTTTTTTGACTGCCACTACAGTTCACAAGAAACAGAGAGGAAAAATCACTATGTCCCCAAATGACAGCACCACTCAGAAAAGAAATGGTAACATCTATCCTTGCTTTAAGAGGGCTTTACAAGCAATATAACTTTACAAGCAATATAATAAAACTTTATATTATTATTATTATTATTATTAATGTATTTATTTATTATTTCTATTACCGTGGCCCCTAGGATGGTTTAACACTCTTTTCAGATTCTTATTTTAGAGACATTTTTGCAGTGTTGTTTTCAACCAAACTAAATAAAGCTTGCACTTCTTACACTTCTGTATGGGCTAATAACATGACTAACACTCTAGATAGCCTCAAGAGTATGCAAGTCTGAAAAGAGCAGAAATTGTTGAAACACAAGTGATCTTTGCTGAAAAGGACAAAATATGCTTATTCAAGAAAAAATAATAAACATAGTAACTTCCCCCAAATAGAGCATATATGAGCTTTCCTGAGGGGTAGCTCAAACATGCTTCTGATTCTTTCCCCATGCGCATATGTAATTTTCTTGCACATTTGTTCATGCTTTGATAGAGGCCACTGTGGAACTGTATAATGAGAAACTTTTTTTGAATCCTGTGCAAGAAAAGCTGTATGATTTATGTATGTTATTTTTTGTAACTAAAACACCAAGTTGCTACAGTGATAAGAACTACAGGAATCAATTCAGTTGAAAACAAACATATATTTCACAAGAAATAAAGTGAATGCAAATAACTCTGCTGTTTATAAAGCAAAGCCCACCCATAAATTCTTTTGATGGTGCAGCTTCCTTTCTTCACTGAAAATGTGATGGTTTATACAACAATTGTAGCAATCACCATCTTTCATTTGCGCCAGTCTATGTTACATTAAGCAAAGAAATCAGAGGCACAGACTGGATAAAAAGAGTGCAATAAATATGTGCAAAAAATTAAGGTATATTTTTGAATAATGTAAGTGTTAGAATATAGAATTGCTCAGCCTCCAAAATGTAAGATTTGCTATTTGCTGAACTAAATGTCATCTCTTTAATCATTTGGTTCTTCATATTGTTCAGATTTCACAGGGTTAAGCTTGGATGCCATGCTGTGGGGATGCCGTTAAATTGCCTCTTTGTTTATGAGTCAGTTTGGTTAATGGCATAAAAGAGGCTCCGTTTGCTTTAGTGAAAAACAGAAAGATAAAAAGACAACAAAAACCTGTTTGTTTAACACCATCTCCCCAAAGAGTGGTAAACACCATATCATGATTATTAAATTATAGATAAAAACAGATATTTTAAAATGTAAATCACACTGGGTGAAAAAATGTCATTACTGTGCGGTTTCTATTCCTGCTACATTTGAGGCTTTTGTGAATTGTTCATTTAAACTCCAAGGACTCCAAGCAGTAAGTGATCTCAGATTCTTTAGCTTTCCCAGGTATACCCAGAGGATTTAGATTTCAAGGGGAGAATATTTTCCTAAATTCTCCTCAGACTAACCTAACTAAATTTTTAAGCAAGTTCTATATCAAAACACTCCCATTAGAATGCATGTGGCAGACTTAGAATGGAAGGGAAAGCAATTTGATAACAAGAAGGATATCTATCTGTAGACTTTATTATTGTTAATCACTGATGGCCATACAAAGCACATTGGAAGGCACTGTCTCTGCCCCTAGGTCTAACTAGACAAGACATTTCAGACACACAGTTCTCAGGATGGCTCAATGATACTTCTATAGAGCATACATAGATTGGTTGGTTTGTTTCCATTTTTGAAATAGGTGCAGCATGACTGTGTGTTTGCGTAGGTGAGTTAACATTGATAGGCTTAAGAGAAAAAAAGGAAGCACATATCTCCATGTGATGCTCACCAATATTTGTTATGAGGAGCAATTTTCACACAGTTCTTGGTGCTCCCTTACAGCCTCCCTTTTATATATAGATCCAAATATTCAAACATAGGCATCTAAACAGGAGTCAATCTCCTACATTTATTTTTATTTAGAATATATGATAATGAGAACATACCATAATTAAAATGGCTATTTGTAAATTGCACATGCCAACAGAAGTCTCCAGTTCTGCCTCTTCTCCCCCACTTTAAATAGAACTGATGAGTCTAACCCATCTCAGTTTGCACACACCAGTTATAATCACAATGTTTTTTCAATTTTTCTCTCTCTCTCTTCCAAAAAGCTGTTACAAAAAATTTCTTTAGCCCTCCAGTCTTAGCCCCATACCTGAAGCAAATGCCTAAGAGAAGAGATGAATCTTGCACTGAATTATAAAGGTCAATAGGCACTGGTTACTTTGGATCATTTGTAAACAATGCCCACTGGTGCCTTATTAAAATAAATACAACAATATTAAAAGCTCTATAAAGCCCCAATTCAGCAAAGCATTTAATCTCATTCTTAACTTTAAGTAAATGTGTTAAGTCTACCACTATTCAGTAAATCCTTAAGCATGCATTTTTAAATGAGTGCTTGAGTGCTTTGCTGAACTGGGACCTGGAAAACTGAGGTGATTAGGTTCTTTCTGCCACCACAAATAGATAAGTCCTCAGGACCTTTCCCTGTAGCTCTTTTTTTCATTGCATCTCTAAGGTGTACATCAGGAGAGAGGGATCCCCTTGTATCTGTGAATGAGGCCTGTCTGTACCAGTATCACCATCATCTCCTGGAGAGTTCTGAACCATCAGGCTCTTCTGGGATTGATTCCTAGGCTCCCATTATTCTTGTACAATATTTACGTGCCACATTGAATTGATGAGTTTCCTATCAAGCACAGTATGATCATATGTCGCTTCTGATCTTGGGGCCCTAATATAACTCATAGTAGGAAACCAAGACAAGCCACCATTGACTTATTCTCTCCAAGGGCATTTCCTTGTACCCAGTGACAGACTGTCCCCCCACTGGTAAATTTACTAAAATTGAGGAAACGGTGTGTGCAAATTGTTTTTTAAAAGACTTTAAAAGACTTTCTATCTGCTCTAGTAGTGTATTTTTTCTCCTCCTTTCTCCCAATCACTATCATTCTTTTACCTCTACACCAACATCCTCTCGATCCCAAAACCAGGCTACAGTCAGACCTCAAATTCCGTTTCTTCACTTTCTCATTCACAGCCCTTCTCTCTTCCAAGATCCCTCCTTCCCCCATGTTGCAGATTTCTATTTTAACCCAACCCACAAAGTTTGGGGTTTATATTATGAAATTTCACGCCCCAAAATATGAGAGTCAGTTCTGTTTTTCTTGGAACCTGTTCTTCTACTTTCACACTTACAATCAAAAGACACCTACTTTGGATTTAATGAACTAGAACCACCATAAGGTAGAGAACTAAGGGTATGTCTATACTTACCTCCGGGTTCGGCGGTAAGCAATTGATCTTCTGGGATCGATTTATCGCGTCTTGTCTAGACGCGATAAATCGATCCCAGAGCCGCTCCCCGTCAACACCGGAACTCCTGCTCGCCGAGAGGAGTACGCGGAGTCGATGGGGGAGCCTGCCTGTACCGCGTGGACCCGAGGTAAGTGTGTTTCAGTTCGAACTAAGATACTTTGACTTCAGCTACGCTAGTCACGTAGCTGAAGTCGCGTATCTTAGTTCGAACTGCGGGGTTAGTGTGGACCAGCCCTCAGTGTCTGCAGTAAGTCTGAGTTACAGCCAACAGAAGAGGGACTACATGATTGCAATTCTAGTGCCCTATTTTCCTGTCGTCGTACCCACACACATCTTAACTAAACTGCCTGAAATCAGTATTAAGCCAGCTGAAAAATGTTACACATCCAGACCTCTGCCTGAGATATGAGTAAAAGGCTGAGCATTTAGAACAAAAAATCAAAAAGGCAGGAGAACTACAGTGGGATATTGGATCTCTGTCTGTCTCATATATTCTCCTTTGCCTGAACTTTTACATTGTGGACCTTCTTGAATGCTGTGCAGTACATTGAAAAATCCATATGTGATCTTGTCTCTCAGCTGACTTGAACTATATACTGTCAAATACTCCTTTCATAAGGCATTTCACAATAGCATGCAAATTACATAGCTGGAGAAAGCCACCGTTTGCAATTAATTTATGGTGTTTTCAAGAGACATTAAAGACAATTACTGTTGGAAACTACGGCCCATATTCTTTTCAGAAATGTTTCAGAAGATTGTCTGAAGTCTCTCTTAATACAGGAGATTTAATCTGTCATTGTGTTTGAATGCTACTTCATCAAACAAAAACTACACTCAAATAGTGCAGTGTCTTGCACATATCCACAAAAATAAGGAAATGCATTGGTGAGGCCAGATTTTTGAACATATTTAGGCTCCTAAAGATGCACATAGGCACCCAGTGAGATTTTCAAAAGCATGTAGATGCCTAACTCCTATGGGAGTTAAGGGCTTAGGTACTTTTGACAATTTCACAGGCTGCGTATCTGTATTCTTTAGGTGACTGCATATCTTCAGAAATCTGACCCTCAGTGTCCAATATCTGAGGACACTGGCACACATAGTAACATTAGCTAGGCAGCCTGTTGTGCCTCAGTAATGGGCATCTTCTGCTTCTATGTGCATTTTCCTGCTTTTCAGCTGCACTGAGAGGTGAACCTCAACCCCTGTGCAGAGCAGTTTTTCTCAAATGTTGTAACTTGGTCCCAAGCTGCAAATGTCTATGTACATTTTCAGCGTGCAGTACATTTTGTGTTTAAGTGGACTCAGGTTATGTGAAACTGGGTAGCTCTATAGCTGCCTCATCAGCATGAGCAGCAGTAATGTTCGCACTGCTGTATTGCATTGCTGCCCACTCCAGAAAGACACCACCCTAGCGGTAACAGGATACTTCAATCTCCATTCCCCTTCTGGTGAGAGAGCACTATCAGTATTCCTGTGCGTGTATATCTTCTGACACCATTCACCGTTGATATCTAGGGGAATCATATATCTATACTAGAAACAGTACAGTGGTGCAGCTGCGCTACATTACAGTACAGCTGTGACAATGTAATGTAGTGTAGTGTAGACACTTTCTCCACCAACGGAAGGGCTCCTTCTATCGCTCTAGTAAATCCATCTCTCCAAGAGGTACTATTAGGTCTACACTGAGGTTTAGGTCAGCTTTACCATATAGCAACATAGCTAGGTCAACCTAGATTTTAGGTATAGACCAATCCTAGGTTTGGTGGTGCCAACGTAAGTGGTGGTAGATTTTGGTGGTAGATTTTGTGTTGTGTCCCCGACACTCCTGCAAATAGATGGAGATCTACCATCTATTTCTCTCACGCTATCGTAGACACATATATGATCCCCATTACTACAGTATCTGAGCACCTCATACTCTGTAATGTATTTATCCTCACAATACCCTGGTGAGGTAGTAAAGTGCTATTATCCCCATTTTTCAGCTGGGGAACAGGAAAACAAAGAGTCTAAGGTCATACAAGAAGACTGTAGCTGAGCGGGGAATTGAACCAAGGTCTTCTGAGTTCTAGACTGGCACCCTAAACAGTGGACAATCCTTCCTTTCATTCCATATAAACCAGATTGAGAATAATTTTTGCATGAAACTTCATAATTTTCCTGTGTTCATATGATACTTTGGTTATAATAAAACATTTCTATAGCCACTAGTACATAGTATTGGCAATTTCAGTTCAAACAGCAATAATTATTTAATTGATTTTTGGCTACATTATTAGGCTTACCTACTTTCATTTTGTATTTTAGACTTTATTCAGCAAATTCACAGTAAACTCTAGGCTTCTGCACAATTTCTCCCTTGTACACTGGTAAACAAATTAGGATGAATTAAAATCTTTCACTACTACCATGTTCCGGGAGCATAGTATAAAAGCCTATGGGAACTTCGACATCAAAACTCTTTCCATGGCTTCTGGCTTTAAGAAGCTGCTTTTGATTTCAAGGGGGAATCTTGCCCTCAGTAGCAGAGATGTAATATTTGTTCGGGAATTCGACACCTGCCTTTGAGTTCACTTACCACATACAGTAATCAGGCTCATGGAAATGATATAGGGGAGACTTTCTGAGCATGCCTTCCAGTGATGAAGTAGGGTTCTTTGCTGAATAACCAAAGAGAAGCCAGGGAAAAATGTTAATTGCACTGCAGCTATATTTCTTTCTGGATGCTTTTACTGCATCACCTCACCCCTTTCACTCAGTCAGTGATACCAGCCTTGAATGCCTGTTTGTGCACTTTCTCAATTGCCTTTGCATTTCCTCTCAAGCTGCCCTGCATAAATGGACTAATCTGAACTAATCTGTAAAACCACTACCTTCTCTTTCAAATCTGTCCGCGGGACTCGCATCTGTTACAACACCTGCAAGAAGCCAGCTGACCACTGATGGTTAGTATGGGTGGCAGTGTGGATAGCTGATATTAAGAATAATTTTAAACGGTTTTTAATGGTTCAACAACATTAATGTGTGCACATAGTTTGTGTAACAGTGTGATATTAATGTTGTTATTATGTATACTACTATAGTGCCCTTGTTCTGCCTTCCTCTTTCCCTCTTGTTGTTTGCTATGCTTACTTGTTAGGTTTTGGTGTTTTAGTTAGATTATTAACTGTTTATCCTGGCCACAGCTTACAAAACAAGGGGAAGTTGAGTCTTTAGGAAAGTCACGCCTATATTGGAACAGTACTTAACTGTTTGCTGGTTAACTTCTTAGATTCAACAAAAGCTTTGGAAAATGCAAGTCGCTAGTTCGCACTTTAAATAGTAATATTGCTTAGTTTTCAAACTCAGATGCCTAAATTTGGTGCCTAAATGTCCTTTTTGGTGCCTAACTAAATACCCATTTTAGACACCTACTACGAGAGTTAACTTAAATGTGTATTTAAATGACGCATCAACTCATCATATAGATTTGGTAACATGTTGGAGAGTTCTTAAGTTGCTCTAGGCTGAGGCAAAGTGACTTAGTGGATAGACCACTCACCTGGGACTTTAGAGTCCTTAGTTCTATTTCTGATTCTGCTCCTGGGTGACTTTAGGGGAGTCACTTCACAGCTATGTGCCTCATTTTTTCCTAGCTGTATAATGGGGGTGATGATACTGACTTTCTTTGCAAAGTGCTTTAATCTACTGATGAAAGCATTATATAAGAGCTATGTATTATTATTAGAGGAACCTTGAAGGAAAGTGCTGGTGGATTCTTGCTGACTCACTGTAGCGAGTGGGGCTCACTGTCCCTACCCTAGCTTACAGGCAGGTGGGACTGGCTCTAGAGAGGCCCTAGGCAGAACACTCCTCAAGGAAGAACCTAGCCACAGCTGATTTAAAGTATGGGCCGAAGGCTTGGGTTGGAAGTTATTTTATTATTATTATTAATTTCTACATAAATAAAGCCACAACCCAGAGGAGGGTGGGATTTTACTCTATTCAACATCGTAGACTGTGTTTTGGTGTAGGGTGGGAAAGCCACCTGCTCTCAGTGCCTAAAATGGGTATTCAAATGCCTAAATACAAATTTAAGTAGGTACTTCAGGCATCCAAATTTGAAAATTGGCCTTATTATTATTGGTGAAATCAAGGCAAAGAGGAGAATTGACATACCCAAGAGCACAAAGGCAGTCAGGATAGGAGTAGGGATTAGAATGCAGGACTTTCTTATCCTTAATGGAAGAATCACACCACTGGACCAGATCTCATTATGTGTATAAGTCAATACAAATAATTGATAAATTACAAAATGTATCCAGATCAATTTTTGACTGGCTGCCTGGTTCTGTCTACTTTTCATTAACATTTACAACAAATGTTTTAAATACATTTTAAATGAGACAGCAAATGTTATATTAATAATCTAAATAATTCAGTAATATATAAAACTGTACAAAGTGAGCAGCCTCCTAGGATGTGTTAGATAAATAAAACATGCCTTAGAAAGGGATGTCAGTGTTAGAAGACAAGCACCTGTGCAAATATGAGAATAATTGTTACATCTCCTTCCCGTTTTATAGCCTTCCTTTCTTGGCATTGTATTTTTATTTGGCTCCAAATTCAAAAGGATATGGAAAGGGTACACATTAAAAAAGCTTCTTTTAACTCTGATTAGCTGCTCTGTGTGTCAATTCATTTGGCAAAATACTCTCCTGGAAAATAATTTGTACCAATTCAGAGACTATTTCATTGCTGAGTCCTGAAAGATCTATTCTGAGTATAGCAAAATAGCCACATGATTCATTCAGCTTGTGCAAAATACATCTTATTGTGGTAGAAGAATTAGATATGGAATAGATAAAGGTTGGTTAAACAAAGTGTCATAAATCACTCTGTTAGAAAATGTAGACTTTGCAGGAGCACACTGTAATTTGCATCATTTTTGCAATGCCTTGCCAGCATGGCTGTTAAGAAATAACAAACACGTATGTATGAAAAGGACAGGTTTAAGATGAAAATAATTCTATCCGAAAACTCTGAGGATGGTATGGAATCCTGTCGACTGCACTCATTCAACTCGAGAACACTGTATTTGTAATAAATTCCTTTTGCTCTGGATGAGTTCTGCATTTTCAATGAGGTTAACTTGGCAACATTCTAGTTGATTTTAATAAAAATAGCTGCTTTGAGGACAGGGAGCTGAGGTTGCCAAATTTACAGCTGCCTTGCACAATTACTCTTACACCTCCTTCAGGGCTACTTAGAACCAGTAAGCAAATTAAGTGTATCGATTGCAATTTTGTTGGACTAACCCTTTTTTTCTTAAGGAATAAACTTGATTCCTTTCAGTATGTGTCTGCTCAGAGTGATCTCTTTTCTTTTCAGCCATAACACAAAGACAACATCATGGCTGGATCCACGACTTGCGAAAAAGGCTAAACCTCCTGAAGAGTGCAAAGAAAATGGTAGGTTATTAAGTTTTCATTGCTGGTCAGAAAGGATTTGTCTTTGTGTGTGTTGTCTCTCTGAATTCTTAAAAAAGGAAGGCATTTTACGGACTGATGAAAGGTGTTTAATTGCTGCTTTGGTTATAAGCCATAAGTGATACAGTATTCTCAATGTGCCATGTGTTTCTGCTTTTTATTCCTACTTTCTGATGATATCCAAAGCTGAGGATCGCAAGTGTGTTTTATGTCTGTTTTGTTTTTTGACTCCTTGACTGACCCCTCTCCCTTGTCTCCCACTGAGAACTTTGGTCTGCAGAACAGAATCTCTTTTAAGATTCTGAGCTTTCAGTCTACAAGAAAAGCAGTTCATAAGGGAAACCAACAGCACCATGAGAAATGAATATTATTTGATTTGATTTTAAATCCACAGTGCTGTGCTAGTTAGTATTTAAACAAAATAGTGTCCGATAGAACTGGGGGGGGGGGGGGACTTGGGGAGGGAACAGTCACTATTACAGTTCCAGGCCAGATATCTGGTGTTGCAATGAAAATAGTTTAACAAATAAACACAAAAATAAGATTGGAGACATTTAAAAGAAATATATTCATTATGAAAAACAGATAAAAGTGTATTTTGGTTAAAAAATATATCACTTTGGTTACAAAATATATGCTATAGCGCTCATCAAGCTGTATATCTTTATGTACACTCTATATGCTTTTCAGATTTTCTCTAGTAAAGTTTCTGTCATTAAAACAATTTAATAACAATTATGTTAATAAATGCTTTATAATGAATCTTTTTTCTTAGATGATATATTTAAATTGTCCTATATTTCAGTGTTGGTTCAGCTCACCAAGTATCATAAGGTGGAAAGAGAGTGATTTATTATAAATTATTATTATTATGTATTTTGAACCATAGAAAAAGACACAGGGGATTTTACACCTGCATTATATATGCATTAGTTTAGAACTTATTTTGTGAATATGTGTTTAATGTATTAACATAAAATACTAGCTGTTTTCATACACCTCATTTGATTTATGTGAAACTGCCATTATACCTAATATTGATTAATGTAAACATTATCAGTAGAAGGGTAATTTTATGCCATTTTGTGCCGGGAAAAGACAGAGAATCATTGATGAATATTTGGGTGTATAAAATGTAAGATCAGAGGTATGGTACAAAATGTTCTCTTATTTTATATAAATCTGTGCAGCTTTTAAGTACCCATTCATTCCAAGAATCTCTCCCCATTTCAACAGTAATCCTGACTTTCTCTTCTGACATGAAATCTATCACATCTGAATAATTTTGTGATACATTTTTTCCAGCATTGATAATGCTAGTTCCCCATGTCTTAAGTGCTACAATGCATATAGTAGAATTATTACTGACACAAAACAAGGGGACTTGAGGTTTGCATTAGAAATGTGTCTCACACATGATACTTGAATGACATATCATTACCCAGTGCTTAGTGGTGCGTTGTCTTGAGTTTAAAAAACAAAACAAAGCTAGACAGTGATACATCAGACATTGTTGAAAACAAATATATATTGCTTCTTTTCCCAGCAGTTGCAATTCACCGAAACTGCAACAACTATTTAAATGTCAAAAACTGAAATAATTTCAGATTATTTATAGGATTATTTTGCAGCTCTTTGACCAGGGTGTTACTGTATAGCACTCTGAATCGCCTCTCGCTTTCAAGAGTTGCTCAGCTCATTAATGCAAAGTACTTGAAGTGAAGCATAAAAGATTTTAGGGTGAGACCTTATGCTCTTTTCCTCAAAGTAAAGCTCTCTGATGTAACATACACAATTTTTCTGTAGTTCTTTGGTTGCTCAAGATAGAAATTGCTTGGTTCCTTTAAAGTTTTGAGTCGCCACAGAGATACAGGCCCCGCAAAATGGCAGATGCTTGTGAGGAGTGTTACCAGCTTGCCATTAACATCTGACATTGGGGAGTTTAATTTAGCACGCAAGGTTTTTTTAGATGTAATGCCAATTAAAGTACTAACTTTATACCGGTTTCAGCTAAAGCTGCGTAAATTTGTTTTATGCCAAAGAAATTATTTGCTCTTTACAGTTTATGATCTACTAAAGTCCACTTCTAGGTGGAGAATTCAGTCTTCTAGAAAGTCAATGGTGCGTAAATAGGAAATGATATGTACTTTGTTTCCTATATTGTTGTTATTTTTAGGGTTCATGTTTCTGCAAGTTAGTTTCATTGTCACTCACAGTTTGTGCTTTATTTTATTGCAGTTAGAATTTGCATTGGCTAAATGGGATGTATTTTGCTGGCCATACCATAAAACCAGTTCTGTAAGCAATTCTCCAGGCCAGCCACTTCTGCCACTCTCAGCCCCTTCCTTCCTGTTCTTTTGCTGCTGAATCCCTCCACTCCACTCTCTCTGTCACCCTAGATTCTTTTCTATCCCTTTTCTACCTCAGAGTCTATCTACCCATAACATGTGATTGCTACATTTTTGGGCCACTGACCACGAGGATTTCCTCCACTATAGATAAAGCCTGTGCTTTCAGGTGCTCTGTGTTCCTTGACAAACAACACTAATTCTCCATTCTCATTGACTCCCAAGCCTCCAGTCCCAGCTGCTTATTTATTACCTTTGGCATCCTCTAAACCTTCTCACACAGACACTTTCTCCCTCTCTGCACAGGTTCTCACTGACCTTTTCAGTGAAAATGACAAGATCCACCAAGGCAACCTTTCCTCTTCCTCCTCCCCTGTCACAGAAGCCATGGCTTCCTGCTCACTCTTCTCCTATAATCCCACCTGCCACTCACTGCCCATCAGAGAGGTAGTGTGGAGTCGAAACCTGATGTCTATTCTTCTCTGCCCTGACCTGCTGTGTGACCTTGGGCAAGTCACTTCACTTATCTGTGCCTCTGTTTCCCCTTGTCTATCTTATCTATTTCAACAGTAAATTCTCTGAGGCAGGGACTGTCTGTTACTATGTGTATATACACTGCCTCACACAATGGGGGCCTGATCTCTGTTGTTGGGGTGCTACTATAATACTACTAAATAAAGATGGTCAGGAATTTTCCATCACAGATCATTGTGACGGAAAAGGCAGTTTTTGCAGAATTTCAATTTTCTACCAAAAATTTTCATTTTGCCAGAAAGATTTATTTTCTGTTGGGAAAATTGAAATAATATATTTCATTTGGCTCAGTCTGACCTGAATTGGAATACTTCCTTTTATTTTTAAAGAGGACCCAAAACACCTAGTTTTAAATCAGTTCGAAAAAGAATTATACTGCATTTATTTATGATGCATTGAGAATTGCAGTTCTGGCCCCCATTTCCTCCCATGGACCTGACTCTCTGAATGACTACATCTACCATAATAACAAACAAATAATTATAATAATGCATAATTCATAGCCTCTTATATAATGCTTTTCATCAGTACATCACAAAGGAGGTCATTTATTTCAGTATCATAATTTCCATTTTACAGATGGGGAAACTGAGACACAGAGGGGGAAAAGTGACTTATATTTCCTCTCATAGTGCATCATGGAAGTCGTACGATTTTTAGTGCTTCCTGGAAGAGAGAATCTGGCA
This sequence comes from Chelydra serpentina, assembly GCA_037349315.1. NCBI lineage: Eukaryota > Metazoa > Chordata > Testudines > Chelydridae > Chelydra > Chelydra serpentina. Next base: position 21,124,470 of record JBAIAC010000008.1, read on the forward strand.
ACGGAGCCTTGAGAGAATGGGTAGGGGCAGAATGTTTTGACATTACCAATCACATTTTTTGGAATGTTGGCATTTCGACTTTTTGGGCCAGTTTCAGGATGAAAACAAATGTTGAAATGTCAGAATTTCTCATGGAAAGGAAATTCTGAATTTTGCTCAGCTCAGCTCAGTAACAGTTCTGCCCTCATTATTGGTCCCCATCAGTTAGCATCATAGAATCATAGAAATGTAGGGCTGTAAGGGACCTTAAGAGGTCAGCAAGTCCAGAGCCCTACAATGAGACAGGACCAAGTAAACCTAGACCATGCCTGACATGTATTTGTCAAACCTATTCTTAAAAACCTCCAATGATGGGATTTCACAACCTCCCTTGGAAGCCTACGCCAGAACTTAACTACCCTTATAGTTAGAACGTTTTCCTAATACCTAACCTAATGCTCCCTTACTGAAGATTAAGCCTACTACTTCTTGTCCTACCTTCAGTAGATATGGAGAACAGTTGATCCCCATCCTCTTTATAAGAGCCCTTAACATATTTGAAGATTGTTCTCAGGTCCCTCAGTCTTCTTTTCTTAAGAAGAAATGGCCCTTTTTTTTTAACTTTTCCTCATGGGTTAGGTTTTCTAAACCTTTTATCATTTTTGTTGCTCTCCTTTGGACTCTCTCCAGTTTATTTACATCTTTCCTAAAATGTGGCATCCAGATTTGGACACAGTAGTCCAGCTGAAGACTGAAGCAAAATAGGTATTAAACACCTCAGCCTTCTTGATGTCATCAGTTATTAGCTCTCCTTCCCCGCTAAGTAGAAGACATACACTCCTTCACTTTTTTCTTGCACCCAATGTAGTTAAAGAATCTCTTCTTTTATGTCCCTGGTTAGGTGTAATACATTTTGTGACTTAGCCTTTTTTTGTCCCTAATAGTCCTCCTCAGCAATTTGTCCATGTTTCCACTTTTTGTAGGATTCCTTTTTGATTTGCAAGTCATTAAAGAGCTCTTGATGAATTGGCCTCTTACTATTCTTCTGCTCTTTCCTTTGCATCAGGGTAGTTTGCAGTTGTGCCTTTTTAACATTGTCTCCTTGAGAAACTGCCACCTCTCCTGAACTCCTTTGTCCCCTACATTTTCTTCCCACGGGACCTTACCTATCAATTCTCTGAGTTTGTTAAAGTCTGCTTTTTTTTAGTCTATTGCCTTATTCTGTTGCTCCCACTCCTTTCTTTCCTTAGATTTATAAAATCTGTCATTTCATGATAACTTTCACCCAAATTGCCTTCCACAATTTAGCTAGATCCTCCCTGTTGGTCACAATCAAGTCTAAAATGGTTGTATCCTGGTTACTTCCTCCACCTTCTGAAACAAGAAGTTGTCCCCAATACATTCCAAGAACTTCTTGGAAATTTTGTGCTTTGCCAGAGTATTTTTCAACAAATGTCTGCGTAATTGAAGTCCCCCATTACTACCAGGTCTTGTGTTTTGAATATTTCTATTCTAGAAATGCCTTCTCCACTTCTTCTTTCTGATTGGTAGTCTATAATAAACCCCCCACACACACACCTACCGTGACATCACCTCTGTTTTTCCCCTTTTATTCCTGCTCAGAGACTTACAACTGGTCTGCCTCTTACCTCCTTCTGGACTTTAGAACAAGTGTATATATTCTTGATGTATAATGCCCTACCTCGTCCCTTTTTCCCTTCCTGAACAAGCTTCCAATATTCCAGTCATGAATTTATCCCACCAAGTCTCTCTGATACCAATTAAGTCATATTTTAGCTTATGTATTAATTCTTCCAGTTCTTCCTGTTTGTTCCCCATACTCCTTGCATTTATGTATAGACGTGTCTGATGTTGAGCAGATTCCCCCAGTGATTTCCTTCTGGTTGCTCTTATTACCCTATTGTAGTTTTCCATCCCCCAACATCTAGACTTCTGTTAAGGTTTCTGTTTTTCTATGCTGACCTGTAGGCTTTTGTCACCTGCCCCCTTTGAACCTAGTTTATAGCCCTCGTAATTAGGTTCTTGGTGCATGGTGCTACTCTTCCCTTCTTCATCAGATGGACCCCGTCTCTTCCTAGAAGTCCTCCTTCCTGGAACAGCATCTCATAGTCAAGAAAGGTGAAGCCCTTCCATCTACACCATCTGTGCAGCCATACATACATTCATCATCCTGTTGGGCCACCACTACCACATACTCCTCTTCCCAAAACAATAGAAAGCTGTAATGTTATTAATATACACTTGTTTTTAAAACAATACAAATTCAACAGTATGGTCCTTTCCAATGAACAACTCTGAACCGCCATTCTCGAAATTCCATACAGGAAGATACCAGCTTACTTTTTGTATAGGCTATCTGGAGCCCCCAGACTTATCAGTATCCTGGGAAAACAATAACCCCTCAGATCATTAAATAGGCTCTATCCTTCTTAATGTCTACCCACCTTTGTGCATTCTATTTCCTGGCGGGTCATCACTTCCATGGATATACACAGTTTTGGAAATTTTACATAGTGTGGTACTGGGAAGATTTAAGAAACATTTCTAAAATCACTGGATAAGCTTTCGTGGGTTAGAACCCACTTCATCGGATGCATGGAATGAAACATGGGTTCTAACCCACGAAAGCTTATGCTGAAATAAATTTGTTAGTCTCTAAGGTGCCACAAGTATTTCTTTCTTTCTTATATTCTTTTTGCTGACACAGACTAACACGGCTACTACACTGTAACCTAAAATCACTGGATGTTTTGTAGTCTCAATCTCTGAATGCATCCCTCTTACTGATATCTTTGAACTTCCTCATTGCAGGGTGACTGTTGTTTTTGTATCACTTCACCTGTGTCATACAAATACACCTTCATGTATCTGTCCCAAGCTGCTGTTTTACCCTTTAAATGCCTCTTCTTAAATGCTCCCACATAGCTAAAATTAGAGATAACTAAAGCTCAGTTAGCTACTGGCTAATGGCCCCTTTATTGATCTCCAGTCAAGAGTCACCACCTTTCTTACTCATTTCTTGTTCCAGCAAGAGTTACTAATCAACTGCCAAATGATGAAGGGGAAGGGGCAGCCATTTTATTATGTGCCTTGTGCAATTTTATTGTTCTTTAAAACACTACTGTGAATGTAAACAAGCAAACCTTTACTAAAACATCACTACAATTCCTTGAAAAGGATATCATTTACGTTTAATAAATGCATTCAGCTAAAAGACTCTGTCTGCACATGAAGAAATATGGTCTTCTAACAGGCTAGCTCACTAAATAGGTATGGATCTTATCACATACAGTCAGTGAGTTTTGAATTATATGATGAGTTAATGGTACCAAACCAATAGATAAATTGGTTTATTTTTCCATTTTAACTTCAGTTGGTTAATATATTCAGTTGCATAAGATATATTCAAAGAGATCCTGGCAACTTGGCAAGTGATATTACAGCATTTTAAATCACATTCAATTTTTCTGTACTTACTTTAAAGAACTTGTACTAAAATTAGTCTTCAGTTTAGCTGCTTTTTTTCTTCATATAGTTCACTAGCTGGTACTTATTTTTTTCTTTTAAGAAAAAAGATGATCAAAAACAAAGACAAATAAAATGTAAATAATTAAACAAATGAATCCACCAATGGCAAACCATAATTTTCATGATTCCAATTTGTTTATTTGGGTCGGTGGCTTTTTTTAAGCTCAGAATTTTTGTTGAAGATTGTTTTATTTGAAAATAAGCAACTGAATAGCCCTCTATTCTTGTAGTTAAAGGTACCAGTCTTGCAGCTGATTTGAATATGTAGTAGGTAGCAGATGGTCTGAAATCTGCAATACCTAGCTTGCTGTTCTAATGCAGCTGGAACACCTACAACATACTATTTATAACAAAAATTAAATGTGACAGAGTTAATTTCATTTCTGAGTAGGTATTTCCCACACATAACCACAGTCCTGTTTTTCCCCTCTGCTTTGCCCAGTACCAGAATGTTTGAGTAGCTCTGTCAAAAGTCATAATTTGGAATCCACTCTGATCATGCATAGACCTAGCACATGCTTACCTTTACACAATGTGTCCAGTGTAGCAAAGTTAAGCATGTGTGTAAATCTGTTCAGGATTGGGGCTTAGATATAGACTAAATCACAAACACATTAAGAGAAAATATCCTGTCTTTATTTACTTCTTTCTTTACAATTCTGTAAAAATAAATACATTTCCATCATTATGTCCTCTGCTGTTTTTCAAAGGGACTTTTGGACCAAAAGATATGAAATATTTGCTTTTTTAAATTTCCTTGAGTTATTAAATTCATGTTCCCACTGGACACAAGTAGTAAGCTTTCTTATATGCTTCTGTAATATACTGGCATTGTTTATGGGTACCAGTGCCCCCTCATGGAGGACGTACACAGGATTGATTCTCTTTTAACTCAAGTGATAGAAGCTTGTGTATTTGGAACTCAGTCTTTCAGCACCAGCTGTCATGAAGCTTTTCTCTTCCACCCAGGTCTCTGAGTATCTGCCTGTGACCATTGTTTTGTATTACAGTATAAGAAAATAAATAATATAAAACTCTTTTGACCAGAATCTACTATGAATTACCATTAAAATTTGGTAAATATTACCAAAAGTTCCCGCATCTATATCACATTAACTATCTAAAAATATGTTACTGGTGGGATTTTCAGAAACATGTATTGTTGGCCTAACTCTGCTCCCATTGAAGTCAATGGGAAACTGGACCGTAAATGCTTTGCTAATATTTCCCCATATATGCAGTCATTGTAGTTAACACAAGGATGTTATGTGATTGCACATTGGAGGGCAGGTGGAATGCACAATCATGAGTAGGATGGGAAGTTACGCATGAGACATTTTCTCTATTAAGAGAAAAGTCCAGACTTAAAATCAATTTTTAAAAAAGTATGAGAATCCCCACCATATTGGCTGAGTATGTTTGTTTTGGAGGGATTTATTAGTTTAAATTTTGAATTATTCTTGATAAATTATACTGCCTGACACTGAAAATCCTGTTTATCAATGGGACAACAAGTATGCAGCATCTGTAGAATTAGGTTCAGAGTGCAGTGAAGCGACACAGACAAAATGTGAGCAGTTTTGAGGCAAACCTTTCCATGCAGCCCTGCAAATACTTTTTCTAGTCAGACATCAAAGCCCCTCCTATTCCAGGCTGTGTCACTTCTGAACAGGGACTGCCCTTCATATATTTTTGCCTGGTGGCTTTGTGATATGAACTAATGACTAGGATTTAGAACAAGACTGAGAGTACACCAGCTTCATTTTCATTTGTGATCTAGATCCATGTATTTATGGACAATAAGCTTATTGCACCCACTAAACGCATAGTTTGTGTGTTAATACTTTTCCTTTTACAGTTTACTAATCTGATTTTTAATATAGTTTTTAACACCCTCAGTTTTTCAAGGGACCACCATTATGCAAGCTAGCATTCAGTGTAACAAGACTGATCACAAGGAATTTATTTGTCATTTAAGTGGATGTCAAATACGCTTCCATGGGCTTGTCATTTCAATTCAGTATTAATTAAGCAATAACAGGGTGTCTCTTGAAGAATAATGACCTGCTGAAAGAGTCAGCAACTGAATTCATTAATGAACTAAGAAAATCTCAGTATCAAATCTGTCATTACTATTAAAACATGAAAACTACAAACCCCAGAGGATTTTGTTGCTAGGATTATCCCAGGGGAATAGAGGACATATACTAGAGCAGGGATCTCAAACTCAAATCACCACGAGGGCCACATGAGGATTAGTACATTGGCCCAAGGGCCGCATCACTGACACCTTTTCATATAAAGATACAAAAGCTCCCTCCCTCTGCCCCTGGCTCTGCCCCACTCCACCCCTTCCATGAGGCCCCGCCCCTGCCCCTTCCCACCCCTTCCCCGCCCCCATTCCAACCCCTTCCCCAAAGTCCCCACCCCAACTCCGCCCCCTCCCTGCCCCTATTCCAACCCCTTCCCCAAATCCCCGCCCCTGCTCCGCCTCTTCTCCGCCTCCTTCCCTGAGAGGGCCGTGTCCCTGTTCTTCCCCCCTCCCTCCTGGAAAGCACTAAGTGCCATCAAAAAGCTGTTTGGCGCCGGGAAGCATCTGGAGGCACGCAGAGGAGCGGGGATGCGGCGTGCTGGAGGAAAGGGGGTGCGGCTGGTATGGGGAGCTCGGTGGCCACAGGAAATAACTCCAGCAGGGCAGGGGAGGGGGCGGGGAGCTTGGCGCGCCACAGCCCGCGGGCCACATGTTTGAGACCCCTGTACTAGAGAATGAACAACCTCTATGTTAGCCTCTCTGATAGTTTGAATCCTCTCTAACATTCCATTGAGTTAATAATCATAGAATCATAGAAGATTAGGGTTGGAAGAGACTTCAGGAGGTCATCTAGTCCAACCCTCTGCTCAAAGCAGGACCAACACCAACTAAATTATCCCAGTCAAGGCTTTGTCAAGTTGGGCCTTAAAAACCTCTAAGGATGGAGATTCTACCACCTCCTTAAGTAACCCATTCCAGTGCTTCACCACTCTCCTAGTGAAATAGTGTTTCCTAATATCCAACCTAGACCTCCCCCACTGCAACTTGAGACCATTGCTCCTTGTTCTGTCATCTGCCACCACTGAGAAAAGCCTAGCTCCATCCTCTTTGGAACCCCCCTTCGGGTAGTTGAAAGCTGCTATCAAATCCCTGCCTCATTCTTCTCTTCTGCAGACTAACAAAGCCCCATTCCCTCAGCCTCTCCTCATAAGTCATGTGCCCCAGCCCCCTAAACATTTTCGTTGCCCTCTGCTGGACTCTTCCCAATTTGTCCACATCATTTCTGTAGTGGGGGAGCCCAAAACTGGGCACAATACTCCAGCTGTGGCCTCACCAGTGCCAAATAGAGGGGAATAATCAGTTCCCTCGATCTGCTGGCAATGCTCCTACTAATGCAGCCCAATATGCCATTAGCCTTCTTGGCAACAAGGGCATACTGTTGACTCATATCCAGCTTCTCATCCACTGTAATCCACAGGTCCTTTCCTGCAGAAATGCTGCTTAGCCAATCTGTCCCAAGCCTGTAGCAGTGCATGGGATTCTTCCGTCCTAATTGCAGGCCTCTGCACTTGTCCTTGTTGAACCTCATCAGATTTCTTTTGGCCCAATCCTCCAATTTGTCTAGGTCACTCTGGACTCTATTCCTACCCTCCTGCTTATCTGCCTCTCTCCCCAGCCTAGTGTCATCTGTGAACTTGCTAAGGGAGAAATCCATCACATCATCCAGATCATTAATGAAGACCGACCCCTGGACACTCCGTTTGATACCAGCTACCAACTAGACATCGATCCATTGAGCCCAACGATCTAGTCAGATTTCTGTCCACCTTATAGTCCATTCATCCAATCCATACTTTTTTAACTTGCTGGCAAGAATACTGTGGGAGATTGTATCAAAACTTTGCTAAAGTCAAAATATATCACATCTACCGCTTTTCCCATATCCACAGAGCCAGTTAACTTAAGCAGGTTGGTCAGGCATGACTTGTCCTTGGTGAATCCATGTCGACTATTCCTGATCACCTTCCTCTCCTCCAAGTGTACCATTAAATGAAATATTCCCATTACTATCAGCTCTTTTATTGCTACATGCCCTCTCCGCTATATAGAACTCCTTACAGGTCTACAGTACTAATCTTAAATGTAGATAACTGCAAAGACAAAAGTGCATACAAGTAAGGAAACAGTTTCCATTTTCTCTTGTCTGTTTAGCAATCACTTGACTGCCCTGGAGTACTGCTCATATAAGTATTTATTATTGCACCCTGATATTAGCCCACACTTGTCACTGAAGAATCTACTAGAAACATCTTAATATTTGGAAGGTGCTAAACTCAAGGGGAGGAAGTTTAAATAGTGGGTAGAGATAGGCGGCTGGGAGTCAGGATTCATTGGTTTTAATCCTGGTGCTGCCATTGGTTCATCATGTGAGCTAACACAAATTACTCTGTCTCGTTGTGTGTATAACATACACAATTTTCAGATAGGTGTTGTGAAGTTTAATTGTTTTTTAAAAGGTCTGCAATTCTCAGTTGAAAAATGTCCATCTGTTAACAACCTGTACTAACTACATTTAACCATTTCAGTGGTTACCATGATGCACAATCTCCATTCTAAGGATGAGGAATACTACATATATCATCAGTGCTGTGTGCAAAATGTTAAACAGTAACTTTTTAAGGATGCTGCTTATAAGCTTTATTTTGGCGTTGTATTTTATTTTCAAAATAAGAGAAACTTATCAGTAAAGGATTGATGTTAACACAGAACCAGAGGAGCAGGATACACAGTGATGTTGGAGTGAACTGAATATGGCAGTGTAGATCTTGTTGAAACTTGAAATCTAAAAAGTGTGACTAGCCAGTTTAGATATTTCTGAGGCATTGTAAGCCTTTGAGCTGCATGGAAAGGAGGAGGTTTTTATCCAAAACTTGCCTACCCTTTCCATTTGAACTTTGGTGGCTTAGATAAAAAGAAACACAGATTCAAAAAGCCCGTTTTGGGTTCTCTCAAAATGTGACCAAAAAGATTACAGAAGAACAAAATGTGGCTTCATCATCCCATTTCTATTTGTGCTAGATTGACCACCTTTTCAAAAGGCAAAAGCGGGACACATGCAGGAGCCCTGTCCCCCATCCATGGCCAGTCTCTCCTCTCTTACCTCCAAGCCCCTGCCCCCCCCCCACTCCTCCTCTTATCCCAACCCCTGAGACTCCACCCCCTGGCCAGGCTAGAAGCCACAGCCAGGTCGTGGTAAGAGCGGCCCTGGGAGTGCGGGTCACTGTAGAGAACCCCGGACCCTCCACCTGCCCTGGGCAGGGAGCTGGGGTGTCCGAGAGCAGCCCCGGGCTTGTGTCCCCGCCCCGTGGGGCATGCCACCCAGAACAGGTAAAGGGTACAGGACAGTGGGGCTCCCCAGGCGTGCATACTACCAGGGCCATCCCTAGGCATATTCAGCATACACGGCTGCGTAAGGCACCGGAAAATTTGGGGCACCATTCCCCTCGCTGGCCGCAGCTGGAATCCTCTCTTCTCCAGCCCCTCCCCTGTGCTGGACTGGCGGGCTTCTCCCAGCCCCCTCCCTCCTCAGCTGGCTGGCTGAGGGCCCCTGCCTCTGGCTCTGCTGCCTCAGCCCCAGGAAGCCCAGAGTGGCGCGGCCTCCTGGCCCACCACCGCTCAGAGCGGGGTCCCTCCCTGGACCCTTCCTGCCTGCGCCGCTCGGTCTCCGTCGGGGGCCGGGCTGGAGCCAGGACAGGAGGAGTCGGGGTGAGGGAGTGAAAGGGTGGGACTTAAAGTGACAGTTCACTCACTCAGTTCACACCTCAACTGCTAGAAGAGGGCCTCATCCTCCCTGATTGAACTAACCTCGTTATCTCTAGCCTGACTCTTATTTATACCTGCCTCTGGACATTTCCACTGCTTGCATCCGATGAAGTGGGTATTCACCCACGAAAGCTTATGCTCCAATACCTTTGTTAGTCTATAAGGTGCCACAGGACTCTACAGATCCAGACTAACACGACTACCCCTCTGATACAGTTCACTCACTGTCTCTCACACTTTCCTCACACACAGTTTCTCTCACACACAGACTGGCTCTCACACCCACATACACTCTGCCTCTCATGAGTCACAGTCCCCCAATACAAATTGTCACACACACACACACTCACACGCCTCAACACACACTCTGTCATACAGTCCCCCAACACACACACACATACACACACACACACACACACACACATGGGCTCTCTGTCCCCCTCACACACACACATACACACACACACTTTGTCATGCACACACACACAATTATTGTTGTTGTTATTACTGCTTGGTACTTCCTGTCAAAATGCTCCTGGTGAGCCAGGAGTGGCGAGGGGCTGCAGGAGGCCATGGGATCTGGCAAGATGCAACCCCAATGTGACAGCGTGAAGCCTGCCTTGAGCCACTGCCGCAGCGTCTGCTGCGTCCGAAGCACGGTGGGTGTCAGCAATGGGGAGGGTTCGGGGGGGGTCTGCAGGTGGGAGTGGTGACTGTGCCACCTCAACACACCGGGGTCAGCGGTGCCATCTGGGAACCACCATCAGTGGAGCATAGGGGCACCAGTTTAATAATACTGCGTAGGGCTCCATAAATCCTAAGGACGGCCCTGCTTACTACTGCCTAGCTCCGGTTTTTGGCCTGGCCAGGGGGCAGGGCCTCTGGCGGGAGAGGAGAAGCAGGGGGCAGGGTCTTGTGTTGCAGGGGAGGCTAATGCCTTCCTCATTCCCCCCACCAGGAAGAGGGTGGTGCCACCCCTGAGCCTCAGGCAGGCACGGAGCGGTGCCGCAGGAAATCCAGAACAAATGCAGGCCAAGAGTCATTCAACCCAGGACCGGGACTTGAACTCTGCTTTTCAAGACTATCCAGCCCAATTCAGGATGGCTGATCACCCTAATTTGTGCTAATATGTTCATTAGAGAGAGCTGAAAAAATTCAACTTTTGAAACTTTTTGACAGAAAAAAGGGACAATTTTTTGTGACAAATGTTCATGAAAGTTGTAGCTATTTTTTGACCAGCTTTAAGTTGAAATCCCAGCCCCAATGAAGTAAATGGCAAAACTCTGATGAACTTCAATGAGGCCAGGATTTCACCCTTAATGTTTATGTACTATCTGGGGAGGGGGGAAAAGGAACTTTAAAATGTTCCTCCAAGGACTTTCTTGTTTAAAGGAAAATTCCTCTCAGGAAAATTGTGATCATACGAAGAAGAATTTGCAACATGGCCTTTTAGCAATAGATATGCATACTACAGAACTGTATATAAATATAGAATAAAATATTGAAATCCCTACAGAAATATTCTTTCAATCATAAATAGAAAGCATAGTAGGTGATCGCTAATCCTATTGTCTCTATGTCCTTAATGATTCAATCTTGACTTCTAAATGGCAATGAAATATAATAGGTTTAACATAGGAGTCTTGTGGGATTATATTCATGACAATGTTTTCAGCCACCCTCATTTTTATCATTTCTCTTTCCTTTGGAGTTGTTCATGAAAGCTCTTACTTTTAGCAGAGATCATTAAAGAAAAAGGAATGAAACAGTTTATTCTTTAAAAAAAATTAATCTTCATAATGGACTCATTTTAAATTTGATCCAGAAGATCAGGGATCTGATTCATCAGTGGGGTTAGTGAGCTTAGGAGGAAAAACAATTTTCTGTTCTTTGGCAGTAAATTTGCTTGCTTCTACAGTCCTATTATGTATTTCCTGCTAGTCATTAAAAATGATGTTTTCCTACTGGGTACATAATTTACTAATGTTTGTAGCAGCCACTCAAATCATATTTTATCTGTAAAAAGAACAGGCGTACTTGTGGCACCTTGGAGACTAACAAATGTATTTCAGCATAAGCTATCGTAGGTTATAGCCCACTTCATGGGATGCATAGAATGGAACACACAGAAGTAAGATGTATATATACACACAGAAAACTTGGAAGCTGCCATACCAATTCTAAGAGGATATTTCATTTAGATGAGCTATTACCAGCAGGAGAAAAAAAACCTTTTGTAGTGATAATCAAGAAGGCCTATATCAGACAGTTGACAAGAAGGTGTGAGGATACTGACACTTCTTTAATGCAGTTTTTATTACTATTTTGCCAATATGTTTAATCTTTTGTGTTTATATATTTGAATACCGATAGGCCTGTTCTGCAGAGTTCAGATACAGATCTAAACTTCATAGATGTTGGGATCTGGGCTTTGGTTCAGATCCTTCTCTATCATTGTGAGCTTCTGTCTCTTATCATCTGGGTTGTTACACAGGGATGTAACATTTTCTGTTACTTTGTGGCTTTTGTTTACTTTTTATTTTTGCATGTTTTGTTGTGACCTTTAGAGTGAAATTCATTCTGGGGTTATAGACTATCTCTGTTAGTTAAAGCTTTGCCAGGGATGGAAGAACATACCTGAGTACATTTTGATCTCAAGAGATCATGGATCTAAGGTTTAGTAAATGAAGCAGCCCTTTTGAAAGATGCAGTCTTTCAGGAATAATGACTTTTTACTGTCAGATAATGGGTTCATAGAATCTCAGGGTTGGAAGGGACCTCAGGAGGTCATCTAGTCCAACCCCCTGCTCAAAGCAGGACCAACCCCAACTAGATCATCCCAGCCAGGGCTTTGTCAAGCCTGACCTTAAAAACCTCTAAGGAAGGAGATTCCACCACCTCCCTAGGTAACCCATTCCAGTGCTTCACCACCCTACTAGTGAAAAAGTTTTTCCTAATATCCAACCTAAACCTCCCCCTCTGCAACTTGAGACCATTACTCCTTGTTCTGTCATCTTCTACCACTGAGAACAGTCTAGATCCATCCTCTTTGGAACCCCCTTTTAGGTAGTTGAAAGCAGCTATCAAATCCCCCCTCACTCTTCTCTTCTGCAGGCTAAACAATCTCAGTTCCCTCAGCCTCTCCTCATAATTCATGTGCTCCAGCCCCCTAATCATTTTTGTTGCCCTCCGTTGGACTCTTTCCAATTTATCCACATCCTTCTTGTAGTGTGGGGCCCAAAACTGGACACAGTACTCCAAATGAGGCCTCACCAGTGCCGAATAGAGGGGAATAATCACGTCCCTCGATCTGCTGGAAATGCCCCTACTTATACAGCCCAAAATGCCGTTAGCCTTCTTGGCAACAAGGGCACACTGTTGACTCATATTCAGCTTTTCGTCCACTGTAACCCCTAGGTCCTTTTCTGCAGAACTGCTGCCCAGCCATTCGGTCCCTAGTCTGTAGCAGTGCATGGGATTCTTCCGTCCTAAGTGCAGGACTCTGCACTTGTCCTTGTTGAACCTCATAATATTTCTTTTGGCCCAATCCTCTAATTTGTCTAGGTCCCTCTGTATCCTATCCCTACCCTCCAGCGTATCAACCACTCCTCCCAGTTTAGTGTCATCTGCAAACTTGCTAAGGGTGCAGTCCACACCATCCTCCAGGTCGTTGATGAAGATATTGAACAAAACCGGCCCCAGCACCGACCCTTGGGGCACTCCACTTGATACCGGCTGCCAACTAGACATGGAGCCATTGATCACTACCCGTTGAGCACGACCATCCAGCCAGTTTTCTATCCACCTTACCGTCCATTCATCCAGCCCATACTTCTTTAACTTGCTGGCAAGAACGCTGTGCGAGACTGTATCAAAAGCTTTGCTAAAGTCAAGAAATAGCACATCCACTGCTTTCCCCTCATCCACAGAGCCAGTTATCTCATCATAGAAGGCAATTAGGTTAGTCAGGCATGACTTGCCCTTGGTGAATCCATGCTGACTGTTCCTGATCACTTTCCCCTCCTTTAAGTGGTTCAAAATTGATTCCTTGAGGACCTGTTCCATGATTTTTCCAGGGATTGAGGTGAGACTGACTGGCCTGTAGTTCCCCGGATCTTCCTTCTTCCCTTTTTTAAAGATGGGCACTACATTAGCTTTTTTCCAGTCATCCGGGACCTCCCCTGATTGCCATGATTTGTCAAAGATAATGGCCAATGGCTCTGTAATCACATCGGCCAACTCCTTTAGTACCCTCGGATGCAGTGCATCCGGCCCCATGGACTTGTGTTCGTCCAGCTTTTCTAAATAGTCCCGAACTACTTCTTTCTCCACAGAGGGCTGGTCACCTCCTCCCCATACCGTGCTGCGGAGTGCAGCCATCTGGGAGCTGCCCTTGTCTGTGAAGACAGAGGCAAAAAAAGCATTGAGTACACTAGCTTTCTCCACATCCTCTGTCACAAGGTTCCCTCCCTCATTCAGCAAGGGGCCCACACGTTCCTTGACTTTCTTCTTGTTGCTAACATACCTGAAGAAACCCTTCTTGTTACTCCTAACATCTCCAGCTAGCTGCAACTCCAAGTGTGATTTGGGTTAAGTGTTTCTGAGTGTAGACCCCCCTCCCCTGCTCACTTGCTCAGTATGAGATTGTACAAGATAGGGGAAGCCTGCCTTGCGACTTTTTACACAACTTTGGGAAACTTGAGGCTTCTTTGTGTGCTCTGCGTTGTGTGTCAGTCTGTGTTCACCTCAGACCAGACCCACTCACACAAACCACCAGGAACAAGGCTTTATTCTGTAACGAACATAGAACAAGGATTACAGTCCAGCAGCCTCCTCTCTGCGTGCCTGCTACATGCTCCCAGCTCAGTCAGTGCTGAGACCTCCTCCTGGGAGAGCATCAGGTACATTGTACAACATAACCCCACCTTACAAACATGTTCTAACTCCCACAATAACTAAACCCCAAAACATGCACGCCCATGTTCCCTTTTGTGTCATTTAAACTCCTTTGAGGGTGCTCTTTAAGCCCTTTTTGGTCCTACCTGTAAATAGGGTTGCCAACTTTCGAATCGCACAAAACTGAACAAAACTGAACACAAAAGCTGTCATGTCCCTTCCCCGAGGCCCTGCCCCAGACTCACTACATTCCCCCTCCCTTGGTGGCTCACTCTCCCGCACCCTCACTTTCACTGGGCTGGAGCTGGGGGTTGGGGTGTAGGAGGGGGTGAGGGCTCTAACTGGGGGTGCGGGATCCAGGGTGGGGCCAGAAATGATTGGGAGGGGGTTCCGGGATGGGGCAGGGAGTTGGGGTGTGGGAGACGGTGAGGGCTCTGGCTCTGGGATGGGGATGGGGTGCAGGAAGGGGCTCCAGGCTGCGGGGTGGGGCCCAGGGACTCGGAGTGTGGGAGGGGGCTGCAGATTGAGGCAGGGGATTGGGATGTGAGAGGAGTTGAGGGCTCTGGGCTGGGGGTGCTGGTTTTGGGGTGACGTGTGTGGGGTGCAGGAGGGGGCTCCAGGCTGGGGGGTGTGGCCGAGGGATTCGGAGTGTGGGAGGGGGCTGCAGGTTGAGGCTGAGGGGTTCAGCATGTGGGAGGGGGCTCTGGGGTGGGGCCAGGGATGAGGAATTTGGGGCAAAGGAGGGGGTTCTGGGTTTGGGGGGCTCAGGGCTGGGGCAGAGGGTTGGGATTCGGGGTTGGGGCACGGGCTTATCTTGCGTGGCTCCCGGTCAATGTCACAGTGGGGCTAAGGCAGGCTCCCTGCCTGTCCTGGCACTGTACTGCGCTCCGGAAGCGACCAGCAAGTTTGGGTCCTAGGCGGCAGGGCCAGGAGGCTCTGCATGCTGCTCTCACCCGTAGGCACTGTCCCCCGCAGCTCCCATTGACCCAGTTAAAAAAATTGCTAAGGTGGAGTGTGATTCAAGGAAGGTTGAGAACCCCTGGCATAGGTATTTACTGTGGGATCCAGAATGCTGAAGAACATTTTCAGAGGTGGGCTAACGAGCTATATGCTCAGAATTAATAGTGGAGGCTTTGTAGTAGAATTGGATGACTGTAAGAGACTGAGAGCGTGTGAACCTAGAGATGCTGAGAGTATTGGTAAGACAGAGAGTATAAATAACACAAGAGTTGAGTTTGTGATTCGTTTAAAGTCACATAGAAGAATATTTGGGCATAGAAAGACACAGGAAAAAAGCATTGTTGGCATAAGAAGGCCTTGAAAATAGAGACAGGGTAAATGGGCTTGGAAAGCAAAGCTGTAGAGTCTTGGAATTAGAGTGAGAGCACCCAAAGGGCATCTTGAAAAGATCTAGCCCTTGGAGATGCACTCAGACTCCAGGACTATGAATCTGAGATGTTTTCTTTTAAATGTGAGATTATCATATTTTTCATGCTACAGGATGTAGTTTAATGTTTCATTAAAATAACATTTTAAATTCCATTTTCTTTTTAAAATTTGTGAAGGTTTTGTGTTTCATAGAACAGTAGTTTTGGGTGAGATTGTTTTTGTTTTTCAAAGGCTTGGGGAACTTTACAGACTTAAATTTCTTCTCGCCACAGTTCTGCCTCTCTCTTCCCCTGTTGCCTCTTGCTTTGTCATACAGACTAGTAGTATTACATCTGACAGCTAATGTACAGTTCTCCACTCTTCATGCAGTTGCAGCAGACCCAGGATTCATTTCTTCAGGGTCCACAGTATAAACCAAATTATGTTTGAATTACCAAGTACTATATTGCTATATTATCCATCATTTGCTTTTGTTGTACAGTTACAAATAACATTATTGTCCTTTGATATTGCGTACATTTAAAAACCTAGATTAGGTCTGAATCCTGAAAACACGTGTGCTTATCTTTAAATTTGTGGGTAATCCAATCACTTTCAATGGGATTAAAGGTAAACACCTTTGTGAGTGTTTTCAGGATCAGAGCCTTAGATTTTGATAAATAAAGAATTAATGTATGCTTCTGTCTAGCTAGTATAATTTTCATTTTAAGCAGAACAGTAATGTGTTCATTCTGTTTGCTGGAATTTACGCAGTATTATTTTTCCTTCTTATATTTTTGCCAGCAGTATCTAGACTTCTCTGTTAACATGAGGAAGTAGCTTTTTTCCCCCAAGGATTTTGTACATTTTGGTATTTCTGTGAAAAATCAAATCTTGCCCTGATTAGCAAGTTAACGATCTTGTTCCAATTGTATAAGCTGTTATTGATTATGCAGATAATTTAAACCATGGCTCTTCAACTCTAGTACCAGATAAAGCAATCTCAGTCTATAATAATGCTATTTGACTTGTTTAAGGAACAAGTATAATCCACACACCCTAGTACAATGCAAAATGAACATTGCTAATTGTCGGTAGATCAGATACGAAAGTTCATTGATTAAGGTTCTTGTGTAGATGTTTTGTTGCAAAATCTTCCTATTTACTTTAAAAATATAGACTGATATTACTTCGCAGCATTATGAGAACTGCTCATTATATTAAGTATGTATGTTTGTCATTATTCCAGTGGAGAATTCTTTACAGTCTCCTTTTCAGTTTCTTAATGGAATGTTCCCACTTAGTTCTATATCTTTTCATGAAAGATTTAATGCTCTTGAATTTATAGCTGATTGTCTAAGTGCATTTTAAAGTGAATAGATATACCAGATTCCCAGAGCAACAACTGCAATTGGATAGGAAACATGATCCTACTCACCCCTTCCAATGAATGGGAAAAAGAACTTGGTGTTGAGCTCAACTGGGCCAATTCTTGCACTGGTTTGCACTTCATACTGTCCCACTGATTTCAGTGGAATTGTACAGGGAGTTAAAGTCAGTGTAGAATTTAGTCCAGTGTACAGCACAAGCAAAGACATTTGTTTTACCCTAATATTAGCCCAACCAGAAGGAATTTTCCTGGTCTAAGGAATCTTTTGCTAATAGAGATTGAGACTTCCATCCCATTTGCAGTAATGTGGAAGATCACCATGAAGGCAAGAGCACAAATAGACAGGTGGTTAATATTGCACGTAAGAGAAGCAGATAGACAGAGGTTGAGTGGAACTCTCCCAAGCATTTCTAACTCTCACTTTCTCAGTAGGATACGCACATCCACTAGTTCAAGGAAAGAAGACAGACGGGGTGGTCTGCTGGCACTTCAGTTATAGCATTCATAATTATCATAATACATATTAATAAGAATTATAATTATAATACAGAGATTACCTAAAATGACTTCTAACTGAAATAGCCATGCAACAATAACCTTTTAATAAAAAAAAAAACCCCTACTTAAATGGGTTCGCCAGTAGTGAAAGGACAAAGGGGACTGATCCAAAGCCCATTAAACGGCTTCTATTGACTTCAGTGGACTTTGGATCAGGCACTGAATATTTGATTTGTTGAAAGGATATTTGCCCTGCTTCAAATAGTGACACGAAGAGAGCTCTGTTTAGATGAGGAACAAGCTGTTTTAGATTTTATTTCTCCAACAAAAAATAGTTATGTAATTTGTTTTCTTCAAACAGAGCAGCTGATAGGAGTACAGTCTATGTTTAAAACTTGCATGCAAGTAGTTCTTATGTTGCATTGCTTATGCATTTATGATAAGTCCCCCCACCCTTCTGTCCTGTATAATGGTTTCTGGATGTCTGTGGCAGTGGTTGCTGCTAATTGATAGCTTGTGGGAGTGTTGCACCTGTGTTGGGTCTCCTCCCTTGATTACAGTGGACATTTAAAAATAAACCACTTCTCTGCCAATTATCATCATTGAGATATTCTGCTCATGTTTACTTTGTTTTTTCCTGAGATTCAGTCTGCTTGAGCTAACCAGAAGCTGGAAAATAACATAATAGCTTGTTTTCTCTCCTTGGGATATTTATTCTAATGACCATGTTGGTAGAGAGGCTGGCTAGGATACTTAAAGTGCACTAGCTGTTCGTTTATTCTTTTTAGATCTTCATTTGAGAGAGAAACATAATGCCAGGAATCTATTCCTTTCCTGGGAAAATGAACATGCATAGCTGTCACTGAAGTAATTATGGTTAGGCATTGTTACTATAAATGTAAAGCAGGCTTTGTTTCTTGGATCTGCTATTTGAAAAAGCAATAACAAGATTTTTTTAAATGTTCCACATGGGGATATTTAGATGATATCCTGCCTTGCAAGACAAGTGTAAGTTTTGCTAAAGAGAATTCTGATATAAATAAAATTAATTATGCTGTGTATTCATATTGTATATAAAGTATTGCATTCCGAAGATTTACAGTTAAACATGATTTAGAGTTTTTAAAAAATTCCTCACTTGGTCAGTTTAATACTGACATTTCAGGCAAAATTCTCTTTTCCTGTCCACATGGTATATCTATCCACCTAACCTAGACATTTCTTCCACTCTCATCACCATGGCCTCTGATCTCCTAGTATTCCGTTTTGCTATTCTGCTCTCCCCATGTCTGCAGAATTCCCAGTAACATCACTGTCAGGAGATATATAGAGACAGCAGAATATCAAAGTTCATTACTGTCATGGGGAATTGAGAAAAGAATTTTGAATTGAGAATATTGCTTTTCAGCTTTTGCTGTTGTGCTCTGCCGTTCATACGACAAGGTGCCATCAGCTGAGCTTTTGCACAGGATTTTGCAGGATCTCAGGTTGAAATACTGCCACGATGGATTTGGTCCTTCTAAGGAGTGAGTTAGCTGCTATGTTTAAACATTTTTGCCATAAAGTATTTCAACATCACATATGTTCAAATAAACTGACTTCTACTATACCAAAGAAAGCGTTAAAAGCCTTAAAACTAATGGTAGGAACTTGCTTTTGGCTTTCATCTTGGATTTGTTCCTTTCAAGCAACATGTTCCCATCACCACATTTAAAAAGCATTCGAATCTTTGATTTGAATTCCAAAATTGTACTTTCTCTACAGGGTTTAAATGTTGCTACTGGGACTAGCTCTTCAAAGGAGCCAATCTGAGATGGCAGATGTGATGTGTTCTGGGATTGTGCAGCGCATACAACATGGGTTTCTGCCACACAGTTATGAGATTCCCTGATAAGGAATGCCTATTTTATACTACTGTTAAAAATACAATAATGTATAGATCAATACTGAATTCAAATACAGAGTCTCTAGCTATACTTTTATTAACCTGAATGCTGTTGGCATAATCTGACCTTAACGCACTTTGAAATTGCGCTTTATTGTTCTAGGTTTTTTCCATTTTATACAAACTTCTTTTTCATAAGAAGTCACCAGGGCAAACATGCTCCAACTCAGCTGCCCAGGTTAGGCTCCTAAATCCATATTAAGAAACAGATACAAGATACATTATTTTCAGAGGTGCTGAATATCCACAGTGCTCATTGACTGCAGGGGAAATTGTGGCTGCTCAGTCCCTCTGAAAACTGTGCAACTTATTAAAGTGCCTAAATATGGAAATATTTTATCCTAAATGTGTATACATAGGCTTGGCAGAAATCAATTTTTATATATAATTTCAATAGATAATACAGCTGTTTATTTTTAAGCTTTAAAAAAAAATTATCTATTGAAATTTTCATAGTTTCAGGAAATTATGGGGGGGGGGGGGGTCAGACAAGAAGGCAGATCAAACAATAATTATTTAATAAGGGTGGACATTGACTTCAAAAAGTTAAAACTTTATAGCTGTTAAAGCACAATTTGTCAACATTACATGTCAAAATATACAAAGTAAATATCTTTAAATCAAACTTTTAATACGTCTCAAGCAGCAGTTTTCCTACCTGGCCTATTTGTACATTTCTATTATCATCAGTGGAAATATTTTTCATCAATGTGTGTGTGCAGTGTAATCTGTATTTATGGATGTTTACCAATAAAAATCTAATCCTTGCAAGGCAGTGAATAAAATATTGACCACAGGATCTAGAAAGATCCAATTTTTAAAGACTTTTTTATATTTGGGAGACTGGAACAGTTACTTTACCAGTGATTTACCATAGTATGTCTTCAGCAGTTAGTCACATTGTTTTTTAAAAGAGCATTTTGCTTTGTGAATACATTGCTAGAATCATCAAAATATAGGTTGTATTAGAGTGATGGAGGTGCTGATCAGGACTCCACAGTTGACACTGAATTGAATTTTGCACTTAAAAAGGATAAAGGGTCCTGTGGCACCTTATAGACTAACAGAGGTATTGAAGCATAAGCTTTCGTGGGTCAATACCCACTTCTTCGGATGCAAGCAGTGGAAACCACAGGACCCTTTGTCGCTTCTGCAGATCCAGACTAACACAGCTACCCCTCTGATACTTAAAAAGGATGAATCCCTGCTTTATGTAAAAAGAATACAAATACCATATGTAGTAAAAATCCTTTTGGAAATTCTATGAAAGTCCAGCTCATAGATTCCTAATTTTAGAGAGGGCCAATCCTGTATCTGAACATATCTAAACTTTGGGGAACTTTGGAAACGGATCTGATCTTTGCAGCTGGCCTTTATTTTAGTAATGGATTAGCCAAAATCCTTGATCTTGAAAGCCAAAATATGGGCAGATTGGATCCTAACACTTAACGCTGCAGCTCCACCCACCCCTTCTCTGCTACTTTTAAGCTCAAAATACCTCTGCCTAACTCTGTTTAACCTCATCTTGGTCAGAAAACCAGAAACAGGCCATAGTAGAGCCTGCTTGTTTGCCACAGTCCATCAAAGTATCTTTAAACATGAAGGTATATTTCAACAAGGAGGGTACAGCAGCAGGTTTTCTATCCCTAACCCACTGTTCAGTTATAGAGTGATTTGAAGAATGAAGATAAACATTTGAGTCAGTACCAGGAGTTTCAGATCCTCTGGGGTCAGTTAAGAGATTAAACTGGAAGTAAAGGGGACAAGCTCAAATGAAAACAAGATGTGTGCATGTAACCTTCATCTCTTAATATTTCTCCAACAGTCCAACAGGGTACTTCTGTGAATGAAAGTATGTCAGTGTTATGGAATGTAAAATTCAAAATATAAAGTAATAATGTTAGAACCAATATGTTATAAAACATGTACAGCACTCTGTATTAACTTGTTAGCAAACATATTTTCTCTCTCTCAAGTGTCTAGGTACATATATAACACTGTTGTATCTGGAGCAGCTATTCATATTAATTAAATTCCAAGGGCCTACGTTTGTGAAAAGTTCAGATATGATAATATGGCTGTACTCCAGATGCTTTTCCTCAGATGGTCAGTTCTAGAAATTATGAAGATGTTTGATGTTGTTCACTAATATTAAAAATACACAAATGGACAAACCAGGTTAGCACTGGGAAGTGGTTTTTTGTTTGTTTTGTGTTTGTTTGTAGTGAGAAGATAAATGAAGAAGAAACAGGATGAATGTACTGTTTTTAGTTTCAGTTCCTGAGGGTCAGCTGGTTGATTCTTAAAATCCATTCTTTTCAAGGCCTAATTCTCAGCAGGTCCTGCACTGTTTTCCATATCCCTTCTCCCAGTGCAGTTCACAATGCTGCTCTCTGTACCTCATTTTCTTAGGTCAGAAAAGTTTGCTTCTCAACCCAAAGCTCACAGGACTATGTCCTACCATCAACCTTGTACAAAACTTCCATTGACTTCAATGGAAGATACATGCACCAAATGATAACTGGGTATGGCCTGTGTGTGTTTTCCATAATTGTGGGAGACTTCACCCCAAACACATTAAAGATCACATTGTTTTAAGAGCTTTGCTTAGCTAACCAGTCGGGAGAGATTATATCGTGAATATTAAACGGTAGTTCTATTCTAAAGAGTGACTTTTCCGTGTTAAAATGGCACCTTTTTATTAAAACTCCTCAATGTGTATATTCAGAGTCCCACCTATTTGTGAGTCAAAACAGTGCTGCAAAGTTCAGTGCATAGACAGACTGCTGCACTGTCAAAAAGCCCTACTGAACGTCAGTGGCGCTCCATGTGGATGCATTAATCCACCCATGCATTGTATACTGCAGGAATGGGGCATAGGCTTTTACTGGATTTGACTGCTGTTCAGCACTATTCAGCACAGCACTGTTCAGAAACTAACACAAATAAGGGAGACTAAGCCAAATTCTATTCTTGTGTCTATGTTACCAACAGAATTATTCAGTAAGGACCTATTTCTCCTTTCAGTTACATTGATTCTGTACTAATGTAACTTCAGATATCTGTGAGGCCATAATTTGAAGACAGTGGGGTTCCATAGGATTACTTTGGAAAATATGGCTTTTAGATGGAAGACAGGGAAGAAAATGCTCCAGTATTACCCTTTCGCCATTTCCCAATTAAAAAGTAATTTTCTCAAAAATAATAGCAGCAATATACAGATATATCTCAATTATCCAGAGATCTTATGGGAAATTGGAAACCTTTGGATAATCAGGGGTTCCTATAACCAGGAGCTTCTGCTTTGCAGAACTTCAGCAGCTCCTGCCTCTGAAGCTTAGAAGCAGCATAGGTCTTTTAGATTAATAGATTCTAAGGCCAGAAGGGACCAACATTATGATTCTGTAATATGACCGCCTGCGTAACACAAGCCATAGTATTTCACCAAGTGGTTTTTGCATCAAGCTCATAGCTTCAGGTTGAGCTAAAACATACCTTTCAGAAAGGCATCCAATCTTGATTTAAAGACTTCAAGTGACAGAAAATTTGCAATATCTCATGGTAAATGGTTCAAATAGTTAACTGCCCTCTCCTCTCTACAAAAATGTGCACCTTTTCTCTAATCTAAATTTGTCTAGTTTCAGTCTCCAGCTGTTGGCTTTTGTTATACCTCTGTCTCCTAGGCTAAGACCCCACTGCTATCAGAAATAATCTCCTGTAGATATTTATAAACTGCAATCAAGTCAGCTCTTAATTTTCTCTTTGTTTTAGCAGACTTGGCAACATTCAACAATCCTGAGTCAGTTCCCCAGAATCATGAGTGACTTAAAATCATGACAGTTTAAAAAATAAATTTGGAAGTATTTTTATTTGACTTCTGGTTAATGTTTTCAAGCTTTCTCCACAACCAAAAAGCCTAGAAACTTATTTTTTAAAAAATGAAAGCTGAGCTTCTTGTGTAATTATCTCATTTCTAGAAACTGAGACTTTTGGAAAAACATTGAATATCACAAATGTTGGCCACACTAGCTTCAGCCTTTATTTAGTTTTGGTACTCTACAGAACTGAAACCTAAGTCCCATGCTCAAGTCCCGGGGGAAGGTTGGATGGAGGCCCTAACATTAATGGAGCCAGAAGCTTCTTTTGCCTCCATAGGTAGCTGGAGTGCCTAGGTTTATGAATTAAGACCTTGGGCCCAGGTCCCCAGAGAAAAAGTCTGGGCTCCACCTTGTGCAGCAACATAGAGTAATCTGAGCTGCAAGTATCCCCCTTCCTGCCCAGAACCCATCACATCCTTCTCTTTGCCCTGCATCTGCAATCCCCAGCTGGCTGTCCTGCACTCTCTTGCTGCTGCTGTTCCATTAAGGAGCTCTTTAAGAGTTTAGCAACAGACAGGTAATTTTGGGGACATAGCTCTTAGGCTTAATTACCACCTTAACTTCACTGGCAAATTAACCTGAGGAATATTTTCTGGGATTCATTAGATAACTATTCTTTCTTTAGAAACAGGATATAAAGTTGCATAAGTTTCACTTTCAGTGTCTCAGTGGTTGGCTTTCAGACACTCTCGAGGAATGTGCATCTGTTTAAAACCAACTGTCTTAATTGTACTTTTTTAAATAAAATTTCTGCTGGTCTTTGATTTTGTGAACATTTGTTATTACAAAGTTGAAAATTTGGGACAAATTTAAGTTGTTAGTGTCCGTTTAAAGTGCCATGTAATGTGGAGTTTTGTATTTGTTTATTCTTATATACAGTTTTATACATTATGTTTTAAGGGAAAATTGGAAGTTAGAGAATTGAAGTGGCTGAAAATACTTATGTAAGAAATAAAAAATTTAGCTTCAGAAATTCTGAATTCTTAAGCTAAGTGCATTATATCTCAAGAGGAAAGCGCAGACCTTGATTTTTAAGAGAAGAAACAAAACAAAACTTTGTGCCTATAAGGCTCTCAACTAAAAAACGCTAATCTGTTTCAATGCAACTCAGTGACCCACTATTTAGTATGAGATCTTTCAGCTAATTGGGAGTATACAGTATTCAAGAACTCACATTTGTTTTGTGATGTGAAAACATCACGTTTTAGTAAAATCTGGCCATAGCTAAGTGAACTGCAGAACTCTGCATCTGGGAGTTTCTGAATAATTTATTTAAAGTAATGAGTATCATCATGTGATGCTGTATCAAAGCAACTGCTTGAGTGAAAGCCAGCTGGGTACAGCAGTTGTATATAAAATAGTTGCTTGAGTTGTCTCTCTGGAAAAATTAGGGAACATAATGAGCAAAATTAGAAAACCTGGGGAGCAGCCTCCATGGATACCCATTAGCAAAAAGTAATTTGATTAGTGTGAGATCTGTAGAAGTTCATTATTTGTGCATTCACAAAGATTGCCAGAGTTATTTCAGAAGTGTTCTATTATATATATTTTACAAGTGTGTTCACACACAAACATATAGAAGTGATGCAGAGTATGAACTGTGGGTATACTTATATTTTTATTATGTCAGCTTTATGAAATAGTAACAGCATATTGATTTGTTCACTATCTAAAAGTCATTCATTTAATGCCTCAGGGAAGTTTTTGGTTTGAGTTTTCCCGAAAGCTTAATTTATTCTCAGTAAAACTAAATGTTACAAGAACAGGATCCAGCAAGAGCTGATGGAACACACTGAGTAGGAGAAAATGCATACATCTGTGAAGTATTCAAGTGAAGTTTGTTGTGAAGCCTGTGTATTTCATTCAAATAACATTTGTCTCTACTCTACTGACTTGAGGATTTGATCCTATAAGATACTGAGCACCCAGAATTCCCACTGAAATCAATTGAAAGCTGTGGCTCTTCAGCATTTCTCAAGAGCAAGTCCTGTCTGCAAACCTTGTAACCATAAATTTTAGAATCTGTGCCATATAAAGGTCTACATAAAATGTCATTGAAAATATCTTTTAGATCCAGCAGTTAATAGCAAAAAAAAAAAAAAAAAGCATTTTGCCCCTATATTTGTATCAATAGCTTTTGTAACTTAAACTAATTATTTATTTCTTGCAGACATGAGGGAAGTACTGCTTCATAAGATTTCCATTAACCTGGGAAAAAAAGAACTATTGACTAAAGACATGAATAGAATAGCTTGTTATCAAAATTACCAGTTGGAGATTCCAAAAGGACAAGGACACAGCCTGTCTGATCATAGCAAAACCCTACACTGCCATGGGGAACGCCCAAAAGGGCATCTTTTCTTTTTACGTTGCCCTTAAATCTAGACTGGCACTGTTTTATTGTTTCATAGCATTGGAACAGACGCCTTTTTGAATTTCGGTAACAGATACAAAGAGTCAGTGTCCAGTCAAATTTGGTCCAAAATTGTAGGTTTTGTTAAAGTAAAAAACTTTTACAAAACCTCAAGCCAGCAGAAATATGTCTTTGACATTATTTATTAAAATTCCAAAGATTTAAACCATTTGTGAGATACACATTCCAGCATTGTTCTGATGCATGAGAACTTGAAGGTGAAATTGTCCAGAAACTGGCAAAAGTAGAAGTAGAGTTAGTAATGTAAAATGCTTGTCCAACATAGAGACATATAAAAAACAAAGAGAATAAATAATGAAACGTATATTAGATTTTAGAAATAACCACCAATTTCAATAATCTGTTTTGCTTGGTCACTTTTTCAAATGTAATTTTTAAGCAGACAGTGCTCCTTTAAAATCCATGAGTGAGTAAGTGGAAACTCCCCATTCCCTTAAAAGGCCTACACTCTTGTTATTTAATTTCCAGTCTATTAAGAATTTTATAAGGCTAATTCTGAAAAGTGTCTTGATATGCTCCTGTCATTCTACTGAATTCCTGTAGCCAACCAATGGCTTCCAAATGGAAGGATGTTTGTTAGTAATTTGCCTGCTGTTAAAGCTGAAACATTCAGTTGTCCCTTTCTGCACAGCAGCTGCACTGTGAGTCCTTGACAAAGCAGTTCCTTTTTGTCCTTTCCAAAATAATGATCCCTCTTTTTAGTTGTTGCCCAATACATACAGAGGTCAAAAATCAATTAATATAAACATTTTACAGTATATCAGGGCTGAAAGAAGCATTTGATTCTTTTCTTTGTCTTTTTTACTTTGTGTTTCATAAGAGACAATTGAGCCAGGAAGAAAAGGACAAAAAAAACCCACCTCTCTCTCTTAAAGAATTTAATTTGAAATAAATCTTTTTGTGACCATTACAATAGTAGGGATTATTGAGACTGGCACCTAACATCTTGATTTTCGTAGAACACTGTTTTTTAAACGATTTGTGGCAAATTGCCGGCACTACTATGATGGGTCCCGCACTTTCGCTTCTTGTGGAGGGGTTTCAGGGTGCTATTTCTTGCCCCTGAACTGGGGTAACAGCTATCCTACTAGTATCCCAGGGAAGGGAAGTGGAGAGGGAGGGACCCAGGCCCGCCCTCTACTCCGGGTCCCAGCCCAGGGGCCCTATGATAGCAGGTGAACCACTTGTACCAGTGATTCTTTCCCCTGGGCTACTTCCCTCTCCTGACCTTCAGCTTGTGGGGCTTCCTGCCTTCCCTCTGCACAAGCCAGGTGTCCCTTTACCTAGGATCTTGGTCTTCTTAGCCCGCTGCAGCACTTCTCAAAACTCTCCTCCGCTTTCCTTCGAACTGCTCTTTGTTCCACCACCAATCCACTCTGCTTCACTCCTCCAAACTGCTCTCTGCTCCACCACCAAACCACTCTGCTCCAACTCCTCCTCACTCTGCTCCAGCTCCTCCTCTGGCTGATTGAAGCAGGGGGATTTTATCAGGTGTCTGGTTTCAGGTGCTCTAATTGGTTTCAGGTGCTCTAATTGGTTTCAGGTGCTTTTAATTAATCTACAGGGAATAAGGCTTCTCCTCATCCTAGATCACTCTCCTGCTGCCTTCTGGCCATGCTGTATCACAGATTATACTGACATTCAGGAAGCTGTGATGAAAAATTGTGAACCTTACAGCTCATGCCTGTTGGGCCTGATCGTCAGCCGTACTCTTGTTGAGTAGTACCTTACTATGCAAATAACCCCATTGATGTCAGAGAGGCAAATTTATGTTGCAAGCTACTGTTCAGCATGAGTGCATATGGCAGAATGAGGCTTCAGGCCAAATCACACCATGGGGAGCGCCGGATATATTGTGCCTCAGAGAGGTTCAATCCCTCACAGTGCTCCCTGTTTTCAGTGGGTGGGATTAGTGGGTTAATGTTGTTAGCCAAATGGGCTCGTTTCCCCCTGGAGCTACCCAATTACCCCAAGGAGGCACGGGAGTCTAGAAGACGGCTTCAAGTTCTTTATTGACCAGTCAGCTGAACGTAGGGTGACCAAACGTCCCGATAAAATCGGGACCGTCCCGATTTCCGACCATTTGTCCCGCGTCCCGACCGATGGCTGGTCGGGACGCCTTTTGTCCCGATTTTCCGTGTTCCGGATGCAGAAGTTGGTTTTTTTTGCTCAACAAGTTTGGTTGAGCCGTTTTTTTGGGGGTTTTTTTGTGGGAAGTCTCGATTTTCGGGTCTTCCCATCTGGTCACCCTAGCTGAACGGGTGGCTCTCCTCGACTAATGCCAGAGAGAGAGAGACACACCTTACAAGCGCAAAGCAGGCCTTTTTATACCCAGTAACAAACAACTTAGCGTGCATACATTCTGTTAACATATGGAATTTTTAGATTCCTTTCTAGGGGTAAACAGGACACATCTGTTGGACTCCCTTGATTGATTATCCTTTTAGGGGTCGTCAGGATACATATGTCTGACTTCCTTGACTGATTGTTTTGTGTACGTGTATGGGAAAGCAGCTTCGTGGATGTGGGGAGCAGCTGGGAAAATAGGCAAATAGTTGACCTTTGCTCTAACAATGTGCAACACCCCTTTCAGGATGCAGCTCACCCGTGTGGCCTATCAGCTCCTATGGTTGGCATGTGAGGATGGAAATGGGAAGCCATGGCTTTGCCAGCTCTTTTCCCATCCCCACCCAATTGCTCCTGAGGGAAATATCTGGAGTGCAGCTGTTGCCCTCCTTGAGTGCCAGGGTGGGATTCTGGGGAGGCATTACATTTCCCTAACAAAGGTGGAAAGTCTTTTCTCCCTCCCATTCCCCTACACCACCATGCAGGGCAGAGGCACATCTAACCCTTACTGAGTAGTGGAAACATTTGCATAAAATACTATATCATCAGTGGGTTGAAAATCCAGCTACTTATTATCAATTAGAACAAGCACCCACCCGGCAGTGCAACTACCAGTTAGCACTGAGCTGCCATTTCTATTATAAAATCAGTGTCCCAGAGATTTATATCTCCATTCCTTAAATTCATATCAGACTGAAACTTAGCAAACAAGGTACTGGTACTAAAACAAAATGTAGAGGGGTCTTGTGGGAGGCTGGTTAGTGTACAGTATCAATCAATAAGTAATATATTTTTCTAGAATTTAGATATTGTATATGCATGCACCTATGCTCTCAGCTGTTTTTGTAACCAGGAGCAGAGTCCCATTAGCCTGAAGATACCTCTTCCTTCCAGATATTCATGTACATGGGCCCCACAAGGACCCCTCTAATCCTCTCGCTCCCTTTCCAATTTACCTGCCTTTTTAGAAGCATGTCACCCATTTAGTTCTACCCAGCTTCATCCTCACATTCCTTTATCTTCCCCCTGCAAGTCCTTCCAGAGGGATTATTGCAGCCTTCAATTTAGTAGTCTTCATTGGGCTGGTGAGAGGAAAACAGAGGAGCCCAGATCCATAGCTGGCCAGTGAAGGGATAGGAAGACCATGTCTGGCTGTGGTAGTTGACCACATAGTGATGGACAGACCTCAGGATTGGTCCTGCCATCTTGTAGTGAGTGTCTTCTGCACCCTTCAGAATCTGGGCCAGGATATATAAGAAAACACAGTAAACCTCTGTGGTAACTAAGCATATTGGAGTGATTTAATGATGGAGAAGGTTTGAGCCCAAATTCTGCCCTCAGTCACACTCTTCCAATGCCCCTGAAATCATAGGAATACAGGAACAATGAGGACAATATGTAATGTTGTTATGTTTTATTTTGGATCTATTTTAAAGGGAATTTGCTGCTTTAGTGATTTTACAGGCCTACAGAATATTGTTGGTCGTGGATGTGCTAAGACTTTATTCTGCTCTTTAAGAATCACTAGATATATCATCAGTATTTTGGGTGAAGGTCTGTGGCCTGTGTCATGCAGTATCACAATGGTCCCTTCTGGTTTTATAATCTATGAATCAATGAAATGGGGTTTAAAACGGGCTTTCTTGAAGTAGTTTAACTTTTATAAAATTAGCATCTTTGCCTTCTTTAAATCCTTTCCTTCCTCTTGGCTAAAAGGGCTCCTCCAAGAGATGTTAGACCTTGTCTACCAGCTTCATAATTCACCTTTTCCTCATTTCTTATCTATCTCCTTTTTTCTTCTCATTATTTTTTAAATGTTAAAGGTATCAGGTGGATATCAAGAGTCAGGTGCTGTGCTTATCAGCTTTTACAGATGTTGTTAATTCAGGACTGAACAGTGTCAGACCTGGATCTCAGACCATTGTCATTTTTAATCACAGGCTTTTCTCTGAGCCCCATTTGGAAGGTGGAGAAGAAAAATATGCATGGCAGATTCTTCGTATTCTAAAATGGTGGCAATTTGAAAGCTGCTGAAGTCTTTGGCATGTCACCTCGTGATGATGCATTAGCAATGAATATATATATGGATACTTAGATATTGTTGTGTAAGAGAATGTATATCCCATGTTCGTTGGCATTTGGGTAATAAACAGTTTATAGCTGTATTACCATTATTTAGTATTTGTGCAACAAAAACATGGTGGGTGCTTCACCATGGTGGAACATGTCCTCAAGGAATCCATTTTGAAGCACTTGGAGGAGAGGAAGGTGGTCAGGAACAGTCAACATGGATTCACCAAGGGCAAGTCATGCCTGACCAACCTGATTGCCTTCTATGATGAGATAACTGGCTCTGTGGATATGGGGAAAGCGGTGGATGTGATATATATATCTTGACTTTAGCAACGCTTTTGATATGGTCTCCCACAGTATTCTTGCCAGCAAGTTAAAGAAGTATGGATTGGATGAATGGTCTATAAGGTGGCTAGAAAGCTGGCTAGATTGTCGGGCTCAGCGGGTAGTGATCAATGGCTCGATGTCTAGTTGGCAGCTGGTATCAAGCAGAGTGCCCCCGGGATTGGTCCTGGGGCCAGTTTTGTTCAACACCTTTATTAATGATCTGGATGATGGGATGAATTGCACCCTCAGCAAGTTCGCAGATAACACTAAACTGGAGGGAGAGGTAGATATGCTGGAGGCTAGGGATAGGGTCCAGAGTGACCTAGACAAATTGGAGGATTGGGCCAAAAGAAATCTGATGAGGTTCAACAAGGTCAAGTGCAGAGTCCTGCACTTAGGAAAGAAGAATCCCATGCACCGCTACAGGCTGGGAACCGACTGGCTAAGCAGCAGTTCTACAGAAAAGGACCTAGGGATTACAGTTGACGAGAAGTTGGATATGAGTCAGCAGTGTGCCCTTGTTACCAAGAAGGCCAACAGCATATTGGGCTGTATTAGTAGGAGCATTGCCAGCAGATCGAGGGAACTGATTATTCCCCTCTATTCGGCACTGGTGAGGCCACACCTGAAGTATTGTGTCCAGTTTTGGTTCCCCCACTACAGAAGGGATATGGACAAATTGGAGTGAGTCCAGTGGAGGGCAATGAAAATGATTAGGGGGCTGGGGCACATGACTTACGAGGAGAGGCTGGGGGAACTGGGGTTATTTGATATATGATTCTACGATTCTATGATTCTATTTAACCTGCAGAAAAGAAGAGTGAAGGGGGATTTGATAGCAGCCTTCAACTACCTGAAAGAGGGTTCCAAAGAGGATGGAGCTAGGGTGTCCTCAGTGGTGGCAGATGACAGAATAAGAAGCAATGGTCTCAATTTGCATTGGGGGAGGTCTAGGTTGGATATTAGGAAACACTATTTCACTAGGAGAGTGGTGAAGCACTGGAATGGGTTACCTAGGGAGATGGTGGAATCTCCTTCCTTAGACGTTTTTAAGGCCCGGCTTGACAAAGCCCTGGCTGGGATGATTTAGTTGGTGTTGGTCCTGCTTTGAGCAGGGGATTGGACTAGATGACATCCTGAGTTCTCTTCCAACCCTAATCTTCTATGATTCTATGATTCAGTGACATGCAAGAATACAGGCCTGAAAAGTAGATAGTCTAATTAGACAAATCACAAACAAAAGAGAAAAGGGACACAATGAAATATTTTCCACAAAATGTATTAAATTCCACACCTAACTCCCTCTTGTTTCAAACTCTACCTAGTTTCTCTTTCTTTGTGTTTCATAACATCTATTTTCTTTTCCCCCAGACATTTTCCTTTTTTAAAAAACCTCTGCCTATTTTCTCTTTTTATTTATTTCACCTGTTCTATATTTTCCTTTCTGTTTTTAGCCCTTCTATTTTAGTGAGTCTTTTGTCTATTTAGACCCTTTCTTATGTTATCTTAACTCTAAGGCCCACCTTTTCTCTGCAGGCAAACTCCTATGCCCATATAGAGCCGTGGTGACGTTAAAATCAATGGGGCTCTTCATGGGAATAGGAGTCCACCTGCATAGATCAGTTTGTAGGATTGGGACCTAATCTATTAACCCAACACTGCCTTCTCCCACTTCCGGGCCTGATCCATCATCCATTGAAGACAAAGGAAGCCTTTCCACTGACGTAAGTGGGCATTG
Source organism: Chelydra serpentina (assembly GCA_037349315.1). Lineage (NCBI taxonomy): Eukaryota > Metazoa > Chordata > Testudines > Chelydridae > Chelydra > Chelydra serpentina. The sequence goes on from JBAIAC010000008.1 coordinate 21,156,745, forward strand.
GATCAGGCTCTGTGACCTAATCTTTCTTTATATAGTGACACCTTAACCTTTTTACTAGTTCCCTTTCAAGAGACATCAAGTTCACTTCCTCTCCCCTTCCACCGAAAGGGTCACATTCAGTGTAGATGAACAGGAATGACTTTCAGGCTAATGTGTTCTGCATCTTGACTCTTGGGCTCTCTCCCCACCATCTGTGGTACTGTGGTTCCTTTGGAGCCATGCTGCCACAGACTCGGCAGCACCTGAAAAAGAGGATTCCACAGTACCAAAGGGAGCCAAAGGACTAAATAGCCTTTTGTGAGGCTTGCCCTTTTGTTGCTCAGATGGATGGTGCAGGTGTTGCATCTGACTCTCCCCTTTTCCTCCTCCCCCTCCCCTAGGGTGACCAGATGTCCCAATTTTATAGGGACAGTCCCGATATTTTGGGCTTTTTCTTAAATAGGCTCCTATTACCCCCCACCCCCTGTCCTGATTTTTCATACTTACTGCCTGGTCACCCTACCCTCCCCCGTAGATTCTGTGGTAGTCTTTTGCAAGCTCCTCAGAAGTGGGTGGATGTGTTGGGGGGGGGAAGAGGGGTATTACCATAAAGGTGAATAATCACCCCCCTCTGTGAGGGAAGTGTCAGGCTCCAGCTCCTGGTAATCAGGCCTAGTGGTTGGAGTGGAGGGTGAAGCCAGATATAGGGTTAGAACTGGGCTGAGGGCAGCATGGGAACTGGGCTCCAGGGACAGGCCAGGGTCAGAACCAAGATCAGAGTCTGTAGACAAGCCAAATCGGTACCATAGCCAGAGTCCAGGTGCAGGCCGAAGGGCAAAGATAAATAGTCAGTGTCCATGGACAAGCCAAATAGCTCAGTGGTTTGAGCATTGGCCTGCTAAACCCAGGGTTGTGAGTTCAATCCTTGAGGGGGCCATTTAGGGATCTGGGGCAAAAATTGGGGATTGGTCCTGCTTTGAGCAGGGGGTTGGACTAGATGACCTCCTAAGGTCCCTTCCAACCCTGATATTCTATGACTCTATGACTCTAGCTGGAGTCCAAATACAGGCCAAAGGTTAAAGCTGGGTGGTCAGAGTCTGAGGGGGTCAGGAGGCAGAGGCAGGACTGGAGCGGCTCAGTAACAGGGCTGGGGCAAGGTCAGAGGAGGGCATGGGCAAGACTAGAGCAGTCTGGAACAGGGCTCAAGCAAGGCAGGGGCAGGAACTTGAACTGGATCAAGAGCAGGCTGGGAGTCTAGAGAGTCTGTTACACCGTGAGGCAGCAGGAGGGTTCCTGGCCTTGTAGTACTGTTGTACAGACTGACTTGCAGCTCTGGCAGGGTTGGGGAAATACCTGATCCAGGCTGTGCTCATGGATAGGTTGTTGCCGTATGCCTGAGTGATGACTCGCTGGGCTTTGTTGGAGGGGCACCTATTGAGTTCCCAGGGGATGGGTGGATGCAAGCCTGCCCACATCTAAAGGTCCCTCCCCCAGCCTAAGGGGAGGAACCACTAAACCCAGGGCTCAAGTAAAGTCAGGAGACAACCAATGAGAAAACAGGGATGGGAGTGAGGGTCACAGGGTCAAAAGCAGGAAGCCAGAGGGGGACACCGAGCAGAGAGCCCCAGATAATGCCCATCACTCCTCAAAGGCATCCAAGGAGCCAGTGGACACGGCCCAGAGGAACTCTGCCAGAGACATGATTCAGGGAGGATTGGAAATAGGCCCCACAGTTGCAGAGCACCTCTCCATCCAGCATCCTCCTCCTCGTATGATGGACAACCAGGAGGTTGACAAGGAGATCTTGCGACTTCATGGGGCCATGCATAGGGTGTGCATGTTTCTGCTCAGAGATAGGCTTCTACCATATGCCTGAGTGATGATTCACTGCAGCTTTGTTGGAGGGCAGTTGAGTGAGCAGCCCTGGTTTGGCTGTGGGTTTGCCTCACAGTTAGGAGTTGATCCATGCGTGGAAGGAATAGATTTTGGAAATGTCTACATAAAGGTGTCGTTTGTAACCATGGAAGCAGATTTGTGGTGAAGACAGAGTTTAGTTCCCTGAGGTTCCAGAGTAGTTAGTCATATTGTTATAAAACTGATTTCCTTTTAACAGAATTGTGGGGAAAATTCCAAAAGAGTTCTTGGTATAGTTCCACTTAATCTGACGGTATCACTTTAAGAAAACATCTCTGTTTGTGTATGCTGTTCTTTGGATTGAAAATTATTAAAACAGTAATATTTCTTACAAAGGTAGGTATTCTAATATAAGTGTGCCTCCGGGAAGAAAATAAATTGAAAATGTTATTAAAGTTTAACTACATTTTTGTCATTTCTGCAAAGGAAAGTTAATTCAGTACAATTAAAAATAATACATGATAACTTAAATTTTATCTGCCTTCAATCCACCATTCACATACTGAAATATTACTCAGTAAATAAATACATCCTAAAAACATAAAGTGGCTAATGTCTATTTGATTTAAATAAGCATCAGATGCTTTATTCCACTCTAATGTTAAAGCCAGAGATAAAAGCCTTTCAAGGGTTTTTGGCCAGATTTATTTGTGCAGCTTTAGAAATGACATTGAAAGGTTGTTTAAATGCTGATTTTTCCCAGATGTCTTTGTTAACACATTTTGAATTCCTGGATTCGCCTTTACACTGTGATAGTGAATTCTGAGTTTTCAATTAATTTTCAACAGGATCAGAGATCATATTATTTGTTTTCCTCGGAGCATTGTATGCCATGTCAAAGAGCGATATACTCCAACACAATATTGTGTTGAAGAAATGGATTGAAATTCTGATCCCATTGAAGTCAATGGCAAAACTACCCATTGATTGTAAAGGGGCCATGGTTTTTAGTATCAAGTAGGAAAGTATTATAGTTTTACATGTTAAAGTAATATTAATTTATTCAGAAGTTATCCCAAAAGGTCAGTAATGGCACTTTCTAAGGTAGATATACTACATGTTTTATTTTTGTTGTTTGTTTTAGACTACAATATCCAACTTTTACAATTCAACATATCAATGCAGTTCATTAAAGCAACCAATAGATCTATTAATTCAACAAAGTAGCAAGCTGGCAGGACCAGGGCTTAAAATCAGTCACTGCAACAATGTTTATTCATGGGACATATTTTTGGTGTGCAAAAGTCTTTTCATGATGTTAATGAAAATATATAAACAAAACTGCAGAATGTAAGCATTATGGATCAGATTTTCAGAAGAGTTAAGGGCTAGATTTTCAAATACTCAGCATCCTCAGTCAAAGCCAGGTTTTCGAAAGAGCTTTGTTCCCACGGAGGTACTCAGATTTTCAGTGGTGTTCAATTCCCTTTTAGACACTTAAGGTCAGTTTTTCAAGAGTTCAACACTCAATATACTGAGCTGTTATAAAAATCTGGCACCTATTTTGGTGCCCAAATGGGAGTTAATCTCTAAAAATCTGGGCACAGCTGTGGATGCTGAGCTCTTTTTGAAAATCTGGTCTTTTATATTTATAAAAATTTTAAAAGTATGAATCCTTTTGCCCATATTAATAGCATTTGGAAGAAACAAAAAATTGAATCCAACATTAGATACCCTATTTCTTCTGATTACACCTACTTATTGTTGCCTTTCCCCTTGCCTGGTTTTCTGTGGTTCATTTCATGCAGTTTCCTCATACTGTCCTTCAAGTTTTCCTTACATGAGGTTGCCATACAAGGGCAGTAAATGGCCCATGTCAGTTAGTTATATTTGGGGTGTTTTTGCTAGGCTTTTTGTTTGTTTGTTTCATGCTTAGTTCATTGGGATGTCTTTATTCTTTGTTCCTGTATGTCATTTATTTTCCATGTTATCCAGGTAAAACATAGGTAACTGGGCCTGATTCACCACTGTATGATACTCGTTTTATGCTAGTGTGACACCATTGATTTCACAAATGTATAGCTGATGTAACAGTGTGTTGAGTCTGGCCCATATCTAACTTAGAAATCTGTGTCCTAAATTATGCTAGATTGGTGGTTCTCCAGCACTTGCATTCTGCTGACCACTTGGAAGGAGTCAGAGAGTCCAACCAGTGATGGTCCCCAGACTACAGTTTGGAAGCCACTATGTCAGACAATCCTGTTACTTTACAGAAGATTTGGAGTGAGGTTTACAAATGTGCTCAGTGTTGGTCTAATTCTCCTTCCACTGAAGCCAATTGGAGTTTCACCATTGTCATAAATGGAAGCAGATTTAGGCTGATGTTGAGCATTTTTGAAAGTCCTATCCTCTGCTCTCTTTCTTCCTCCTGGTGTTGCTGCTGCTGTTACAAGCCTAATTATATCACTGGGTTTACCAGTTTCACAAGTGACATGTTTGTTTCAAGACCCTAAATTCCCATGTATGTTTATTCTTACAGTTCAAAGGAATTTCAAATGTATTTATGAAAATATGTTCATGTATGGACAATACATCATATACATAGTCATCAACACATAGATGTATTTTCTTATTCAAATTCGTTGCTGTCAAATAAAAATGTGCATATATCAATTTATGTTAGATGTTTATCAGTACATTTATTTTAAATGTCAACTCAGGAATATGCCAGCATTTTGGAATGTATAGTTCAGACAGAAATTACCAAAGTAGAGGTTGACAGTCTCCTGGGCTTTAGGAAAATTAGTGTACAACTATGGAGCAGACATTATTACATATCTTCAGGCTGATAACATAGCCATTGGCACAGGAGATCATCCTCTATATGTGATGGATACTTTGTTTCCCTCTGCCACACTATCTTATGGCATGTCCAGAAACTCTTCTAAACATGTTTACTGAGATGTTTTCTGTCATGGTCATAATTAATTAATATAATAATCTCACCAAAAATTAGCTGTGTGGGTTGGTGAAATAACATCTATGTAGGTAATTATGTTTTGTTTATTCCATTAATGTCTTCATTGGGGCTGACCCTTGAAGTGCTGAGCATCCTTTTTTTTTTTTTTTTTGCATTGACTTTGTTCAAGTAAATAGGGATGGAGGGTGTTCAGCGCCATGCAGGAGACACTGAGTATCGTGAAGATTTAGCCTTTTGCTTAGCTCTGTTAACTTCCTTCATCAGAATTTATATATTTTAGTAAACTTTGCTTCTGAATGCATGTGACAGCATTATTATGTACTGATCATTTGTTACTCAATATTTTAACACGTGTCAATTACAGGATTTTTTTTTTCCATTTTGACACTTGCAGCTGTCAGTTTTGCAGTAAAATTTAATTTTCAGACATCTTTCAGCAAATCAATAAATAGAACAGCTGGGTAGTTGTTTATCCATTAATTATATTTTTATATTAAGACATGCTAATGAAAATATGTTTCCAAGAAACTCTTTGATAGTCCCTCAGTAGTGGTAGATAAAATTCCAATTGATTAAATATTTGCACAGCAAGTAATTTAATTTTAACAAACCAAGCATTATTAATGGAAAAACCCTGCCTTCATTGCTTGGGTAAAAAGTGAAATAATAATACTTCTATTTAGTAATAAGCAGTAGGGCTGTCAAATGATTAAAATAATAATCGTGATTAATCATGAGATTTAAAAAAATCACAGAGTTTTAATTGCACTGTTAAAGAATAATAGAATACCATTTATTTAAATATTTGTGGATGTTTTTTACATTTTCAAATATATTGATTTAAATTACAATGCAGAGTGTAAAGTCTACAGTGCTCATTTTATATTATTTTTATTACAAATATTTGCACTGTAAAAAAGATTTTTAAAAAGTATTTTTCAGTTCACCTCATGCAAGTACTGTAGTGCAATCTCTTTATTGTGAAAGTACAATTTACTAATGTAGAATTTTTTTATATAACTTCACTCAAAAATAAAACAATGTAAAACTTTCAAGCCTACAAGTCCACTCAGTCCGACTTCTTGTTTAGCCTATCGCTAAGACAAACAAATGTGTTTACATTTATGGGAGATAATGTTGCCCACTTCTTATTTACAATGTCACCTGAAAATGAGAACAGGCATTCACATGGCACTTTTGCAGTGGAGTTTGCAAGGTATTTACGTGCCAGATATGCTAAACATTCATATGCCCCTTCATTCTTTAGCCACCATTCCAGAGGACATGTTTCCCTGCTGATGATGCTCATTAAAAAATAATGCATGAATTAAATTTGTGACTGAACTCTTTGGGGGAGAATTGTATTTCTCCTGCTCCATGGTTTTACCTGCATTCTGCCATATATTTTCTTTTATGGCAGTCTCGGATGACAACCCAGCACATGTTGTTCAATTTAGGAACACTTTCACCGCTGATTTGACAAAATGCAAAGAAGGTACCAATATGAGATTTCTGAAGATAGTTCCAGCACTCGACTGAAGGTTTAAGAATCTGAAGTGTCTTCCAAAATCCGAGAGGGATGAGGTGTGGAACATGCTGTCCGACGTCTTAAAAGAGCAACACTCTGATGCAGAAACTATAAAACCCGAACCACCAAAAAAGAAAACCAACTTTCTGTTGGTGGAATCTGACACAGGCGATGAAAATGAGCATGTCAGTCCATGCTGCTTTGGGTCGTTATCAAGCAGAACCTGTCATCTGCACTGAAGCATGTCCTATGGACTAGTGGTCAAAGCATGAAGGAACATCTTTTTTACAGTGCAAATATTTGTAATAAAAAATTATATAAAGTGAGCACTGTACACTTTGTATTCTGTGTTGTAATTGAAATCTGTATATTTGAATTCGTAGAAAAACATCCAAAAATACCTATAATAAATTTCAGTTGGTATTCTATTATTGCTTAATAATGCAAACAAAACTGCAATTAATCATAATTAGTTTTTTTAATTGGGTTAATTTGATTTGAGTTAAATCGCTTGAGTTAACTGTGATTAATTGACAGTCCTAATAATCAGTACTTATACATCCCATAAACATTGCTCACATAGTACTAATCAGAGTTCAATAATCCAGAGCCGTCAACATGACAGAATGTCCTGGTTTTCCACTTAATTCAGTAGGAAAGCAGTGAGACCATTGCTTTTCAACTATAGGAACAAGTAGAGGTGTGGCTGTTCATTCTATCTGTCTACTTCAGTTTATAATGAGTGAAAGGAAGGCACCTATCTCAAGTGCTAGGTGTCTTTACCACAGTTAAAAGCACAATGCCATAAAAGATGAATCCAGGAGTTTTGCTCACCTCAAAACCAGAAAATGAAAAAATAGTGATGAAGCTAAACACAAGCAAAACACCAGACCTCACCCACACTTATCAGCCAATCTCATGGCCCTCCCTCCCAAAATCCAGTGTAAAGAGAAAGCCCTTGCAATGTGCCCTTTTGAGCTATTTGGGATCCAATTTTCAAACATGGCTAAGTGACTTTAGAGCCTAAGTCCAACTTTCAAAAGTGACTACATTCCATTGACTTTCAGTGAGACTTAAGCTCCCAAGGGCCATGCATTGAAAGGGTTTAGGCCCCTAAAAATGCAAAAAGGCTTTTAGTGTGATTTTTAAAAGCGCCTAAAAGATTAGGTGCCTTAGTCTTAAAGTGAATGAGAGTTAGACACCTAAACAGCTTAGGTACTTTTGAAAATCCCCCATGGCACCTACCTGCATCTTCAAGTGCCTAAATACCTTTGAGAATCTGGCCATAAGTACCCAAGTCACTTTTGAAAATGGAATTTAGGCTCCGGGGTCATTTAGGTGCTTCTGCAAATTTTACCCTTCATACTAAGGTGGGAAAGTAAATTTCAAAAATGAGTATCCCTTATTGAAAATGCACTGCTTGCAGCATTATCTGTTTGATACCAAGGAAGTTCCAGCTCAAGTGTCACTGCTGACCATAAACATTAACAGTATGGCCCAGGGAGAGAGGTGATCCAAACAAGCACCTTGCACTTCACCAAGAAGCAAATAGGCAAACCCACTCTGGACAATATAGGGTTAATGAGCTAATATGGGCTCAGGTGGCCCCACCCCACCACACATGACAGAGATGTTAGACTTGAAGGGAGGAGCTTGAAAGGGCTAAAACTGGCACAGTTGGTGGTAAGGGCTGGGGGCTAGCAGCTGGCAGAGCTCAGGGAGATGGAGGAGTCTCTGACCCCAAATGAAGTCACTCTGGAAACTGAAGAAGAGTCTATTAGAAAGTGAGAATGGATACAAAGGGAGGGGGAGAGTAGAATCAGATGATATCAGCAAAAAAGCTAAGTTGAGGAAGGAAATAAACCAAAATGTTATCATTGTAAAATCCCCAACCAAATAAATAAGATTAGGTGATGTTAAAAACCCTGTGAAAGTAGCTGACTGAATTTTAAAAAGCACAGGGGATATTGTAAGAGCAAGGAGGCTGATGAGAGATGGTGATCTTTTAGTTGATTGTAAAAACAAGGAGCAAGCTGATAAACTGCAAAAAACTAAAATGCTTGGGAAAGATAAAATAAGTTGCCAGCTACCAAGGTATTTGACTGAGAGCTGACCAGTGATAAGATAACCAAAAGCATAGGAGAAGATAAAGTGTTAGTAAGTAAATGACTAATTAGTAAACAAGGAGGAGGAAGCAAGCCATCAACAGCTGTACTTATTACATTTAAGGAAATGGCTCTACCTGAGAAAATAACAGTAGGGTTTCAGATATTCAGAATCACACAACACCGTAAAGGAGGGGGGATATGTGGCAAGTGCCAATGGTATAGGTATGTCGTAGATGTCTGTTAAGGGAAAATAAGATATGGTAAATGTGGGGGAGAGCATTCCTATGAAAATTCTATAGAGACAGAGGTCAAATGTAGTAACTGTGGTGGTAATCGCAATCTGGCATACGGAGTGTGTATTACGGCAAGGCAAGCTAAAGAGATACAAAAGACAAAAATTGTTAATAACATATCTTATGTGAAAGCTGTAAGGAGACTGTCAAAGCATCAGGTGGAGAAGGAAAAGACAATGAGCACAGGAAAAGGGGAACTGCAGACACAGCTTCATTCTATAAAGAATATGATAAATACTTCAGAAGGAGTAGGTGCTGATATACTAATAATGAAAAAGAAAGGTTTATTGCATTTATGATAAAAGTGACAAATTGTAGATCACTAACAGAGAAAAATCAGAAAAAAATATATAAGGGCAGCAGAAAAATACTTGTATATTAGTAACATCTCATTGGACTGTATTCATGCAATTTTGAATGAAGTTAATGGTGAAATATGACTAGTATGGGGATTTCATTGTTTTGTTAGAATGCACACAGTCTGATAAAACATGGTCAAGAGTTCAAATAAAATATCCTGGAAATTAAAGCTAAACCAGATGTCATATGTGTCTGGGAAATGTGATTGGTTGAAAAGCTTCTATTTAAAATTCCAGGTATATTACCTTTTTAGGCAAGACTGAAAATGAGGAAGAGGTGTTTGTACTTTCAAAAGGGAAAGATTAAACTTCATAGCAGTAGAGAATGAAGAAGTAAGCCTAGAATATAATGCTAGTGAGATTCCCAATGCAGAAGAGTAATTTTTTTAAGGAGTTATGATAGCTATAACCCATATGGGAAATTAGAAAGTTCAGCACTACAAGAAATAGTGAAAAATGCTAAAAGACCTTCCATTATATGTAGTGACCGAAATATAATAAAGTGTGGGGAAGTAAGACAACTGATAAAAATGATGCATGCTTAGAAAAGTTCACTGATTGACATAAGCTAGTGGTTTTAAACAATGGCATCCAAATTAGATTTAATGTAATAGATGATAACGTTTCCTGTTTAGACCTGGGAATTATAACAGCAAATATTGCAAGTGGATGCAAGTGGGAAATATATATGAAAGAAGGAATGGGGAGTGATCATTTCCATATTCTTATTACTTTTGAAGGGCAAGGTAAGGTCGAAAATAATGGAAAATTACCAACCTGGAATTTTAAGAAAACTAACTCGGAGCTATTTAAAAGTAAATGTACTGAATTTTTAAATAATCATTGTGTGAGTAATAACAGAGAAAATGTAAATGATAATGTAACGAATGGATTAATAGCAGCAGCCATTGTAGCCATATCTAGCATACTGAAGTACCCCAAAACTAAAACTCACCCCATGGTGGAATGAGGAGTGCAAAATGGCAGTTAAAGAAAGGAACAACACCTATACAAAAGTAAAAAATACAGTGAATAGTAAAGATCTAATGAAGTACAAAAGAAGTAAGGCAATAGCACAATTTTTTAAAAAAAGCAAAGAAAGAGCATTGGAGGAAGTACTGTTGATGAATAATGGTTTTGTATGTGAGAACTGGAGAAAGCTGTTGATAGCAGCAAAAATACATCCCCAGGCAAAGATAATATATGTAACAATGTTTAAATAGCTCTCTGAAAGCAACTTGAGGGTTCCCTTGGAATTATTTAACACCATATGGAGAAAAGGATTGATACCAGTAGGATGGAAACATGCAGTGGTAATTCCAATATGAAAGCCAGGCAAACTATCCACAAAGTGGATGTCTATTGACCAATTGCCTGCATGTCATGTCTGGGTAAACTTATGGAGAGAATGGTGAATGAAAGAGTGGTTGCCTATTTTGAAAATAATGGCATAACCATATAGATAAGGTCCAGTGTGGTTTTAGGAGAGTGATCACAGGGCTAATTTAAAAACTGAAATACAAATTAAGTATGAGGTACAAGGGTTTCATGATAGCAGTCTGTCTAGATATTGAAAAAGCATATGACATGCTACGGGGGAAGGCTTAGTGTACAAAATAAATTCAATATGGATAAGGGGAAGAATGTATGAGCGGATTAGAGACTTTTTGAGCAAAAGGACCATGTAGGTCAGAGTTGGGAAAGTTATATTGAATATATTTAATATTTAAAATGATACACCACAGGGAAGTGTTATCAGCCCAGCCTTATTTAATATTATGATAAATGATCTCCTAAAAAAGTACTGGGGTAGGTGTCACTGTTCAGAAAAGATTGTGCTCCCTGGGTTAGGAGCAGAAATATTGAGGTGACAGAAAAGAGAACCAACAAAGCATTACGAGAGACCTCTGACTAAGGAAATGCATGGGGTTTCAAGTTTTCTATTGCCAAAACCAAAGGATTGATTTTTATTCAAAAGAAAGTTACTAAGGAATGGATCAAAAATAGATGTAGTTAAAATGATCGAATTCTTGGGGGTAATATTTGATACTAAATTACTTTGGAAAAATTATATAAACTGTGTTAAAGATAAATGTACAGGAAGGCTTAACCAAAAGTTTAAAAGTCTTGCTGGGACTAATTGGCAGTGAGATAAGATAAGGTGCAGATAAAAAAACACTGCTGATAGGTTAGAGCCTTAATCAGACCAGTTACTGACTATGGCTGCCAAGCTTTTGGGTAAGCATCAAAATCAGAACTTAAAAAAAATAGATTTAATACAAGCCCAGGCATTTGGAATTGTGTGTGATGCATTTATTACAAGGGTTCTCACCCTGGGGGTTGGGACCCCTGAGGGGGTCGTGAGGTTATTACATGGGAGGGTCGCAAGCTATCAGCCTCCACCCCAAACGCCGCTTTGCCTCCAGCATGTATAATGGTGTTAAATATATTTTAAAGTGTTTTTCATTTATAAAGGGGGTCTCACTCAGAGGCTTGGTATGTGAAAGGGGTCACCAGTACAAAAATTTGAGAACCACTGATTTATCACAACACCTATATGCACACTACAAGTAGCTTCTAGTGAAATGCCAGTTACACTATGAATGAAACTATTGGACCTAACTTTCTAGGTCAAAGTTAATGCGAACTGCAATGATGAAAGTACCAAACAAATGCCATTTGAGTTAAAGTGTGGATGCTGGAGTTGAAAGACAAGGAAAAGCTGAATGAAGTAAAAACTTTCAGTCATGGGAAAATTAGTTATGGTTGGAAAGTTGCATGTCCAAACATGGAATTTAGATTTGTTTTGTAAACTTAAGAGTAAAAAAGAGACAATAGATATTAAAAATGAAGCATACCAGTATGTAGATGAATAATGGAGCTGATTTTGTCAAATATATGCAGATGGGTCCAAAAAAGAAAAAAACAGGAAGAGTAGGGACAGCATATTGTACACTAAAATTGAGAATTAGCATATCTAACAGAATGTCTGACTATGTAGCTGTTATGACAGCCGAACTAATAGCAATAATGCTAACATTAAATTGGAGCTGGGATGTATGCCCAGCAGCAGCAGTGGTCATTTTTATGGATTCAATCTCAGGACTTATGGCAATCAAAAAAAGATCTGAGTATGTAGAAGTGATTTAATCAATGAAGTTATATTTCTAATAATAGAGTTAGTACAGATGGGGATACATGTAGCAGTAGCTTGGATCTCGGCGCATACTGGGATAAGAGAGAATGAAATGGCAGACAAGGTGTTAGAAATGCTGTAAGAAATGGAAGGATTGACATAGAAGGTACACTTGAGTAAACAGGAATTCAAATGCCTGGTACAGAAAAATTCAAAAGTGGAATCACAAAAAAAAATTGATTAACGAGTAAAGATAAAGATTTTTTGAATTGTGCCCTAGAATTGAGGATTATGACAAACTTTAGGGCCTATATAGGAGTAATGAGTGCTTTTGTTCAGAGTGCTAACTGACTGTTGTGGTTTAAACAAAAATCTTTGTAGAATAAAAACACACAAAGATAGACTGTGTGCAGTGGGTATGTAAGGGCTTTGATAAAGAAAGTGGGTTTCTCATTCTGTGCATCAAAAGGAATATCTTAAAGGGGATAGTTTGGTTCTTTTTCAGGATAGGTCAGTGTAGCTCATTGAGATTCTTGAAGTATTGGAAATACTTTCTGCCACATCCTGTCTTTGGACTCATGTTGTTCCTGACTAGTAAAGATCAGTAGTTGAGAACTGGATCTGTGACTGTAGAAGATTGTCAATGCCTCCTTTAGGGAGGAAAAACTTGTAGCACCTTAGAGACTAACAAATTTATTTCAGCATAAGCTTTCGTGGGTTAGAACCCATTTCATCGGATGAAGTGGGTTCTAACCCACGAAAGCTTATGCTGAAATGAATTTGTTAGTCTCTAAGGTGCTACAAGTTTTTCTTTCTTATTTTCGTTTTGCTGACACAGACTAACATGGCTACTACACTGAAACCTATCCTTTAGGGAGGGAAGATTGCCATCTTCTATTAAGGAACCACTGTACGGTTGTAAGTCAAAATTTAAAAAAATTAACTGACATTGTCTATGGGAAGGAAACATGATCTGGTGATTGGGGCACAGGCCTGAGCCATGGCAAACCAGGTTTAATTCTCTCTTCCACCACGGACTTCCTGTGTGACCTTGGGCAACTCACTTAGCCTCTCAGTGCCTCAGTTACTGAGCTATAACGAGTCTCAGAGAGGAGCTGGGGACCACCAGGATAACACCACCCCTTGAAAGATCTCTTGATATTATTTGCAAAATAACACAGAATTTCCTCACAATGGGCAGAACTTGTATCAGCCACAAATTAAAGATGACTCAACTTACTCAGGCTGTCCATTATTTGAAACAAATCCATATATTGAGATTTAGGGGATATGACAATGGGGGCAAAGAATTGTCTTTCTTTTTTTCTTTCCTTACCTGCTACCACCCCCATCCTTCTGAGAAATGATTAAAGGTGAAAGCAGTGTACAAAACATCTCTGTTAGTTTACTGCTTGGACCACATCAGATCCTACGAAGGGACACAAACACTCTCCTAAACAACCCCTTCTCTGTACCTGAACCTCCCGTGTTGGTTCCACATCCATCTTCAATGCAGACTCTCACCTAACTTCCAGACTCTTTCTAAAGACCTCTCTTAAATAAACTTCTTAAAGACAGTTCTCCCCACCTCCAAATTTGAGTCATACATAAGAAAGTCAGCAAAAATGGCAATGTGCTTCCCCTCTCCTACACACATTACGTGTATTTCCCTAAAGACAAATGTTCACCAATATAGAATTTAAACCAGGAAATATTTACAATCCTTTAAGAGGCGTTAGAGAACTTTCCCAGTAAAGCATCAGGGTTTTTTCCAAATAGAAATTATGCTTTTTTTATATTGCATTCTTTTCCTTTATTCATTTTAAACACTGTACACTATATAAACTACAGAGCCATAGCCCAAGGAAAGTGTGGGATGACTGGAGTTTGTAACTATTCCGTGTCTGCATAGACTTGATAGTCATCCACTAGTCTCCACACTGTCGATAAAAAGTCTTCAGTTAAGATAGAATTTGGGATCTTCTGCAACTAAATCCCAGCCCCTCTCTCCCAGATACAGTAGCTTTAGGATTCAGATCCTCTGCAAGCTGCAGCCGCTAGAGGATGATATACCTCCCAAAACTTGAGATATGGAAAAGGCAGTGTACATTTGCAAAAATTTAGTCTTAAATTACAAGTTCACTCAACAGTAAAGTGGATAACACTCTTATTAATGTGTTCTGTAAGAAGCAATCCTGCATTGGGCAGGAAGGTACACTAGATGGGTTTCTAGGTCTTTCTCGTTATCGGTTTACAAGATTCTATGACTTTTAAAAAAAACTGTAGTTTTTACACTGAAATAGAAGTAAGTGTCTTCAAGAGTTACAGTAGCTATATGTCTAATCTGTCACTTATCTGTCAGATGTTTCTCTATGGAATGCAGTAATGCTGATGGTTTCTATTTCTTTGAATAAAACCCAGCAAGGAAGTTTTCCCCTGTGAAATGTGACTACTCCTTTCACTGACACAGACAGGTGAATTCTTCCGCCGGCTTGTTATTCTGTAACTATGTGCTCCTTACATGGACTCCCTTCTGCTTATTATGCTCTTTTCAGAATATACACCAGGTATTTTTCAGAGATTGTCAGACTACCAAAGTAGGGATGTGCTCTTGCTCTCATTAAAATGAATGGCACAACTGCAATTTACAGCAGTAGGAGTGAGTTCAGGCCTTAGATCTTTACTACCAGGATTGTAGGTTACTTGTACTTTGTTTGGGATACCTGCAGATATCAAACCTTTCACCTGGGCTACAGAAATTGACTCTGGATATTTATTTGGGTTACATTTAAGTTACTTTTCCATAATTTTAAGAAAGAAGCACTTCCCTCTGCTTTAAACTTAACCTCCACAGGTGAATGAATGTACTCAGAATTCAGGAATTGCACACAAACTTTAGTGAAAGAACATTTTTATTTTTATTTTTTAAAAGTTGGATCTTAACATTATAGCAGTGTGCCCTTCCTTCAGATTAGGTGCATGATCATTAGAAGCATTTTGGTTTCAGATTTAAAACATACCCAGTAATTTGTACTAAAGTTTAAAACTAATAATAACGAAGACATTAGGATAATAATCACAACAATAAGTATAGCCCTTTGCTACAAGTTAGAATTTAGGGAAAATTATATTCCTCATGTCTAATATGTATTTTTTTTCCTAGAGAAACACCACTTCATTTCCTAATACTTATTTCTAATAAGTCTAAATTTCTTGCTACAAATTTAAAGAAACAGT
The DNA here is from genome assembly GCA_037349315.1 of Chelydra serpentina. Classification (NCBI taxonomy): domain Eukaryota; kingdom Metazoa; phylum Chordata; order Testudines; family Chelydridae; genus Chelydra; species Chelydra serpentina. The sequence continues at coordinate 21,172,219 of JBAIAC010000008.1, forward strand.
GCACACATTGTGGCAATGGGTTGTATTTATTGACTTCAGAGTTGATACTCCACAGGGTTTGGTGGAGATGATCAGAGAGGCAACTGAACTCCTCCTGTGTGCAAAAGATCCATGCTGAGGGTCCTTTTCATAAGGAAAATGATGGGGCATTATATTGCAGTAATTGACTTTATACAACCTGCAGTTCTTTACTCAGTCTCTTGTCTGCTGGTAACTGATTAATTTTAATGTTCATGCTTTCTAAAATAAAATTAAAGGCAAAGATGTCCATGGAGTTACCTAGATAAAAATGAGTGTAGCAAAGTGGAGAATCAGGCCCAGATTCTTCATTCAAGATTTCAAAGTGTCAGTGATATCTTCAAACAATTCAAGGGTAAGAAAAATCATGATAGTAGTTATAAATATTTAAAATTATCAAGTTGAAACTTTCTTGTTCATTTTTTATGTAGATCATTCCAAAGCTAGAGGGATTTGGAACATTATCGGTCTAGGAAGCACTTGTCTTTGAGGGTTGAGCTGTGAATCTGAACCACTGTTTCTAAGTTCAGAGTGTTTTCGCCAACTTGAAACATTCATAATAGAACCAATTTTCTTAAAGTTGGATTTGTTTGTAGAAAAATTGTATTGTTAGATTGTTGCCAAAATTAAGGCAGTCAGACCTACGAGTAGGAATCTAGCAACAACCTGAAGACCAAGTTGGTGTTATTTTTTTAATAGTATACACTATGGATAAACATCAAGGCCTTGGTCTTATCCACCTTACCTAGTAAAACAAATCCACTTCTTTTTTTTTTTTTAAACTCTAGATACAAGAAGGCCTTTAACTGGGAGAAGTGGAGGAATACTTTGGTTGGAAAAAAATGGATTTGGAAACAAATATCTTGAATGGTTTAAACACATGTATAATTAGCACAAAGCAAGTATAATTGTACATGGTTGTTTTTTTGAAAGGTTATATGTTTGGTAAAGGAACAAGGCAAAATTCCTACTTCTTCTTTATGCTATTTCAAAGACAGTATTTTCTAACAGAAAAAAGTAGGAATATTTTAGGTCTGCACACATAGATTAGAGGAAAAATTACAGCCTTACTTTTGTAGCTAGCTCTATTATTTTTATTCAGAAAGTATTAACATTTGACCTTTATTTTCAATGGGTAAGTATAGAGGGTCATAGCACTCTTGACATTTTTTTGCTGGAGTGAAAAAGGGAGAATAAATTCTGTCATTGGTGAGCTAGCTGAGTTTTGCCTGAAAGTTCATTTTGTTGGATTCCATTATTTTCCTGCTATCAATAGCAGAGAATGCAAAATCACATAATTTAATTTGGGTAACAAAGCATGTAACAGTAGTTCTTGCCATTTGGACTGTCTTTCTGAAGCATTTAAGTGGCTCGGCCATATGGCAGCTGCAGTCAGTGTCAAACAGGGAGGTAGCTACAATTGCTTATAAACACATTAAGAAGAAGAGATTTTGGTATTTGCTTACAGGATATGCCGAGGGATGGTATGAAATGTGGAAAAGAGTATATTTAAATAGGCTGAATTAATAGAACTGATTCTAATAGTGTCAGAACTGGCGATAAGTTTGAAGGGCTAAGGAGTCATTGCTCTTTGCACCAATTTACTTGTAACTAAATAGCAGATTCATTTTCCACAGTTTAATAGTGTTCCAGGGTGCTGCCTCCAGAACTTGCAAAACAACACTTTATCTTGGTCATCTAGATGTTCTCTGGGCATTTGGGCCCTTATCCTCATAGACTTTAAGATCAGAAGGGACCATCGTGATCATCTAATCTGAACTCCTGCACATTGCAGGCCACAGAACCTCACCCACTCCTGAAATAAACCCCTAACCTCTAGCTGAGTTACTGAAGTCTTCAAATCATGGTTTAAAGACTTCAAGTTACAGAGAATTCACCATTTACACTAATTTAAACCTGCAAGTGATCCATGCCCCATGCTGCAGAGGAAGGTGAAAAATCCCAGTCCGACCTGGGGGAAAATGCCATCGTAGACAGTCCCATCATACCATCACCTCCATAAATTTATCAAGCAGTCTTGAAGCCAGTGAGGTTTTTTGTCCCCACTACTCCCTTTGGAAGGCTGTTCCAGAACTTCACTCCTCTGATGGTTAAAAACCTTTAATTTCGAGCCTAAACTTGTTGATAGCCATTTTATAGCCATTTGTTCTTGTGTCCACACTGACACTTAACTTAAATAACTCATATCCCTCTCTGGTATTTATCCTTCTGATGTGTTTATAGAGAGCAATCACATCTCCCCTCAGCATTCTTTGGTTAGACTAAACAAGCCAAGCTCTTGGAGTCTCCTCTTATAACGTAGATTTTCCATTCCTCGGATCATCCTACTAGCCCTTCTCTGAATCTGTTCCAGTTTGAATTCATCTTTCTTAAACATGGGAGAGCAGAATTGCACACAGTATTCCAAATGAGGTCTCAGCAGTGCCTTGTATAATGATGTCAACACTTCCTTGTCTCTACTGGAAATACCTTCCCTGATGCATCCTAGGACTGCATTATCCTTTTTCACGGCCACATCACATCGACAGCTCATAGTTATCCTATGATCAGCCCACACACCCAAATCTTTCTACTCCTCTGTCACTTACAACTGATAAGTCCCCAGCTTATTCCAGAAATTCTTGTTATTAGTCACTAAATGCATGACCTTGCACTTTGCACTATTAAATTTCATCCCATTTCTATTACTCCCATTTACAAGGTCATCCAGATCTTCTTGTATGATATTCCAGTCCTCCTCCATATTGTCAATACCTCCCAACTTTGCATCATCCACAAATTTTATTAGCACACTCCCACTTTTTGTGCAAAGGCCATCAATAAAAATGTTAAATAAGATTGGTGCCAAGACCAATCCCTGAGGAACTCCACTCTTAACCTCCCTCCAACCTGGCAGTTCACCTTTCAGTATGACCCATTGTAGTCATCCCTTTAACCAGTTCTTTATCCGCCTTTCAGTTCACATATTAATCCCCATCTTCTCCAATTTAACTAATAACTGACCACTTTTCTCACCCAGCATCTCCCCACCGAGGTTTTCAGTCCAGTTTGCATCTGCAGGTCTTGACTTTTCCCTTCAGCCTCCTCTTGCCTTTGCTTCATCATCTGTTCAAACCACCTGCATCTCCAAGCCTCAGATCTTCTCTTTCATCAGCTCTATCAAGCAGCACTTCATACAAACGAAGCTCTTTTCAAGTACCTGCTCTAGGATCATGTACATCCCTCAGCTTCCACATCCAGTCATCTTCATTGTCTCTTCCATGGCTTCGGTCACTACCACCGCTGCTTCTGTACCTGTCATAGTCTTCCCACTTAAATTCCTATCGGGGGTGGGGGAAGACTCAAAATACACCAAAACAAACCCAGAACACTGCATCTCCACACCCCCAAATCTCCCGTTACAAACTCCCCTATTTACACCTCTGTTTGCTGCTCCTGTGCTGCTGGCTGACTGTTTGGCTGCCTTTACAGGCCCTCTAATCAGGGAAGCCCCGCCCCCTGATCAGGGCTCTGCTTCTATCACAGCACACTGCTTCCTACCAGCCTCTACAGACTGAACAAGGGAAAAACCCACACAAAACAGAAAAAGAACACACAACACCCACAAAAAACTCACTCACTGCCCCAAAGGACATGGGGCTTGTTCCTCCCTTTTCCTCCAACAGAACTTCCACTCAGACCAGTGGCGTAGCCAGGTGCAGAGTACAGGGGGAGTGGAGCTAAAAAAAGGCGCCTCCCCTTGTACTCACCCAGCAGTGCTCCAGCTGTTCGGCGGCACTTCGGTGACGGGTCCTTCACTCGCTCTGGGTCTTCGGTGGTACCCGCTGCCAAAGTGCCGCCAAAGACCCGGAGTGAGTGAAGGACCCGCAGCCAAAGTGCCGCCAAACAGCTGGAGCGCTGTCGGGTGAGTACAAGGGGAGGCGCCTTTTTTCAGCTCCGTTCCCCCTTTTAAAAGGCGCCAAAAAATTTAAAAGGCACCGCTTGTGCTCAGTGGGGGAGTGGCCGCTCCCCCCCGGCTATGCTACTGACTCAGACTCCCCTGTTTACAGCTCTGTTTGCTGCATCTGCAATGTGATGTGTCAGGGTAGACCCCTGTACAAACATGGAGTCTGCCCAGGTAGAGCCATAGCTAGTAGATGTATGGGTACTGTTATGGATGCCAGATTTCCCAAGAATTTCTTGGGCTCATTACCAGGCTCAGATGAGGTGATGCCATGGAAAGATATGGATTAGGAACAATTAATATATTAATAATGCTTCATACAAAATAATGTCTACTATTTAGGTAGTAGTAATTTGGAAATCTTTTGCTTCATGCTGATGCCAATAAACTGGACAGGAAACACAAAAAACTCTGAATTCAGCTGTCCTCAGATAAGTCAATGGGCGAGCAGATTTATATAGACTTTATTTTAAAATGTAAATGTATTTCCAAGATTTTGAAAATGTGATTGACCAATTTATATAAAGAGGAAATTTACAAGCAAACTCAAACTGTGAAAGCAACACAAGCCACCCAGTATTAGAACCTTTGGCCTGCATAGCTGTTCCATTGGTAACCATTCTTATTCAGATATATATCGAGATATCACCTATCACACTAAAATATAAAGAGACAAAGGGGGAAGAAAAATATAGGCTGGAAGTAGGAGGCAGAAAAGGCACCAAGCATTCTATAAATACAACTCTTGTATGGTGACTAATGCACAGTGGTTGACCAGCACTATTAGGCAATGAATACATAGTATGTTGTCAGGTTTCAGTATGTTACATTCAAATACCTTGAGGAAATTCAATTCTTTGTATCTTTTAAGTGTGCACATATATTCAGCTGCTTTTTCACTGGTTTGGGATTTTAAACCATTGTAATTTATGCAAATTGTAATATTGCATACAAAATACATGTATTTATGTGTGTACGTGTGTGTGTGTACACCACATATGTGGAGGTGATACCCATGTGATAAATGAATTAATCATGCATCTTTGATCACCAGCCTACTAATTCTTCTTCCCCCCCAGAACTTACTGTAATGTTTCAATCTCTCGAGTAGCTTTCTATTCTATTCTAGTCAGGTTCTTATACCATGATCATCGTGGTAGTATTTGAGCACCGTCCTGTAGTGCAACATGACTACACATCTGTCAAGTATTTGTTCTCCCATCTTCTCCTCAGGTGGAGAAATGTTTGCAATGGAGTGTTTTGTTTGGGAATTATATAAAAAATAAAAAACTCAATGCTATGTGTCTATGTCAGAGAAGGCAAGCTCAAAGAAATGCACTTGCATTTAGAAAGGAAGGTAAGGAGGTTTGTGGCGGTTCCTAGTTCCTGAGGGAGTTCATTCTACAGTCTTGGGATGACCCACAAGAAAGCTCTGTCTCCAACACAGACAAGCTTTATCCTTATTGTAGAAAGTTCTGTTGTGCCAGAGGAGCGAAGTAGTTCATGACGGTCTTCATCCCAAAGCTATAGTCAAATGTTTACATACCCTGGAGCCAGCACTTTGAAGATAAACACAGAGTTCTTGAAATTGATTTGTTATTCTATCTGAAACCAGCATGGGGGGAGGGAGCAGCTTTGATGTCTTCATGGTAGGCAGTGTTGCTGAGGACACATGCTTCAGTGTTCTGTGCCAGCTGGAAATTCCTAAGCGCTAAAGGCTACATGCCCAGATATATTGTAGAAACAGCCATAATGGTTTCTAGATCAATCTGCCAGTGAAATGTTTTCTTCACCCCAAATGTGGAATTTACTCACCGCCACTATAAAAAAATACTGGCTGACATTGCCACCTCTCACCAGTGACAGCTTTTCTGTAAGTAAATGTCACAGCTTAAAGTCCAATATCTTGCTGTCTTGATGGGCTAAAAATAGAAAAGAGAATTTCCTAGTTCTAGCTTCTCTTTCCAGTAAGGTCTAAGTTAGTAGACTTTAAATCCATAATATTTTTATCAATTTAAAAGCTACAGGCGAGTCGCATCTTAGGCGCATTTAACATGCGCGAATTCAGCTTTGCGCGGTCGGCAAAACCAGAAAAAAAAAGAAAAAAAACACTTTAAAAACGGCATCGGTACTGCTGGCGATTCTGTCCGCCATTCAACTCAATGGCGTTTCACTACACGCGGTTTTCCGCTTTACGCGCGAACCACGGAATGGAACCCCCACGTAAAATGAGATTTGCCTGTATTTCAGGGCACTTTAGGTTGTTTTGTATAGCTCCTACTGACCCTGTCCTGTTGGACTCATGGTAACTAAGTTGTCTGGCTTTAATGGTGGAGGGTTACAAAACTAGTAATCCCTTAAATTACATTTCTTAATAATCCTCCTGAAACATTGCTAAAATAGCTTTTCTGTATAATGTGTGGCATCTACAATATGCTTGAGGGGGCGGGGTGATGAAGGCTTTATTGGCACTCACTCTGGATGACCTAGATATCTCAGTACTGCATCACCCATAAGTAATGCAACCGTCTCAACCCCATGCCAATAAAACCTTTATACCCCATTACACCATCATGTGTGTATATGTTTATTATATTTCAGGGAAGAGATACTATATATTTTTACTCAGTCAGAGGAGGCTTTAAGAATCTTCTTTCTCCTCTGTGCTATTAGTCAAGCTCTATGTAAATCTAAATCTTGCTCCAACAGCTACTTTCATATTGTTGACTAGAAATGCAATAAAATATGAGTTTGCTGTCTCCACAGTGCAAAGGAGAGATGGCAGAGGATGACTTTAAATCATTTGGATCTAAAATGTACTGGAGTTATGTATGTGACTGGGGGGGAAATCTACTCTGAAATATGCATTCTTTGTTTTACAAGTGTCATATATGAGAGACAGAGATACAGGCAGCAGGATCTTTTTGCTCACTGAAGTTAAACCTAGCATTTTCTTGTACTTTTTTTTTATTCGGTTTTTCTGATTTTAACACTGTGCTGCAAACACAAACAAGAAGAGCTGACAGAAGCTCCCTCGGGTCCCTTCTTCCTCTTACTTACTTATACAATGTGTTGGATAGTGGTCACCATTAAAAAGACAATATACACTTCTCACACAGTGGTGTCCAGTATACCACAATATTCTCCTATGTTTACAATAGTAAATCAAACCATGAGCCTTGAAATACTTGAGCCTACATGAAACTTTATATAGGTGAGTAGCACCATTTACATTGGTGTGATTGAGTTTACAGGATTGAGATCTAACTGAGGTGTCTCAGAAACAATGGTACAGTAACAGCGAACAAATGGTGACTTTTTCACAGTGACCACTGCATGAGTATGTCTACGCTGCAGCTGGAAGTGTGCTTCCCAGTGCGGGTAGACAGATGCCAGCTACCTCTGCTCAAGCCAGTGCACTAAAAATAGTAGTGTGGCCGGGGGTAGCCTGGGCAGTGCCTTGGGCTATCTTCCCAAGAATGTACCCGGGGGTATGGGTGGGTTTGTACTCAGGCAGATATGCCAAGCTACCACCCATGCTATCCCGAGCTACATTGCTATTTGTTATGCAATAGCTTGAGAATAGGTGTCTGTCTACCCACATGGGAAACGTGCCCCCAGCTGCAGTGTGGACATATTGTAAAAGGAATGCCAATCATTTCTTCCTCAAAATGCTTCAAGGAGCAGATCCTTGGCTAGTGTAGATTTTCATAGCTTCATTTTGTCAATGGAAATCTGTCTGTGGCAGTTTATACCAGCTGAGGATCTGCCACCAATTTTGAATGAAATTCGTGCAAACCATTTGTGTCACCACTATTACTTCACTGAGTACTAATCAAATGGGTGGCTTCACAAAGCAAAAATAAATGTTTTTCCTAAGCTTGTGTGTACGTACAACATACAGAATCCAAGTGATTTATCAAGAAAACATATTCTCATATGTAGTGCTGTTTAATAATCTACTTAAAGTGAGAGAGCAGTGAAAGCATTTGTTATGAAAATTGAAGGCACACTCTTATTTGAGTGGTCGGTAACTGGAAACTGAATACAAATCACATGCCATTCTTCACTGCCACTTTAAGTGATAGACAGTGTGCCACACTGTCAATACAGAAAAAACATGTTAAATTGCATTGAAAGCAACTTGCTTTTCTGCATTGGTAAAATGACTCTCTAATCTCTTGTAGTCTGCATTAATAAACTTCTCTTTTTAAAATTAGGATTCTAAAACAATGAGCCAGCAAATCAAATAATTCTAATGCTCAATTATGTTAAATAGCCCCATTTGGATACTTTTTTTCCCAACATAAATCTAAGTAAATATTAATAAGCTTCACAAAGCGTTATAATAATATGTTGTCTAAGATTGGTATTTAGGGGATTAAAATGACAGCTGAGAGAGAGCAAATAAATACTACAAGTTAGGCTGAATCATATTTGCCAAACTTTCTAAACTATTGTAAATCCAGTGGGTAAATGCAACAGTAGAATATAGTCTGTTTCTCATATAAATAATAAATCCACACATGCTACATAACAAGTGCACAGGGTTGGGGAGGGAAAAGGTAGGGACAGAATATTAGACGCTATTAAGGAAACATTATTATAAAACTATTTTATTTCTAAACAATGTCAATTTAGTTGGTACTCTTATGGGTGAGAAACTGAAAACAAGGAAAATCAAATGATTTACCTTTTCATAGTATTATGAATCAATGAAAAATAACACAAACTACATTATAATCACTTAACTGGATTCAGCCTGGCTTGGGCCTACTGTACTGTTTGTATAATCTCCTGTATCTACTAAGCTCAGGCTCTGATCTCAGTTTTGGAATATAAATAAGTTCAGATGGGAGATCTCCAAGTCCGGTATAGAGGAAGTGGTGCTGATGATTCAGTAAGTGGCTCGTTTCCCTTAGACAGTACTGAACCATCCCAGCTTGGTGCTGGGGTACTGTCCTATTGGTGATGCTGGCTCTCAGATGAGATTTAAAATTGACCATTGAATTTCCCATAGAATTTTTCACAAAAGTAGGGATGTTACTTCTTCATATCCTATTTGAGTAACTATGTCCTGCCTGTTTAAATGTCCTCTTCAGCTTCAGTCAGTGACACTATTCACTTTGTGTACAAAGGAGTTATTGTGTTGCTCTGTGCTGTGTTCCATCACTCCACCAAATGCCACCCACCTGCATCAGTAGGTAGGGGAACTTGATGGGGCCAGTAGTGAAAGGGGGACAGTCCCAGGAGCAAGGGAGTGAGACACTTGCCAAGGAACAATAGGTAGCTCTTCCCCCAGGAGTCTCTGGCATCCATTCGCCATCTGGGGGGAGAGGGGTGCTGATTGGCCAGCATTCCCCAGCTCCCAGGATTTAACCCAGCGCAGAGGCCATGTGGAGCCTCTTTCAGCTCTGTTCCAGCATCCCACCCTACCCACCCAAGCTGGGACTGGGAATTGGGCCAGAGAGATGCTGTGAATCTAGCCAATCACTTATTTAGGGGGCCAGAAAGGAATTTTTTCTCCCGTGGGCCAATTGGCAGAGGACCAAGGAGTTTCTTGCCTTCCTTGCAGCATCTTCAAGCCACAGTGAGTTAAATAGGAACGTGCTTAATACCTAACTGAAGTACAGGTATGGCGTTTAATCATCACAACTGGTGGCTGGTTTCCTGTGTGGTTAAAAAAATAAAATGAATGGTTCCCGGGGTAAAAGACCTGGGTTTTTGGGCTTTGAGTGAGACTCTGGCCTTCACAGGCTGAGGTCAGACCCTGTGGCCCCAGGTCCCAACCCTCCTGTACCCTCTGACCCCCTCATGGTAGGGAGGATGCTAGGACTCAGAACAAGCTGAGTCCTGGGGGGTAGGCTGAGGAGATCCTACCCCACATTATGGGTTATATGATAAGGAGCCATGGCAAGGATCCCTGTAACCCCTGCACTGGAACCCATTAAATGCCGGGTATAAGAGAGTATGGGAGATAGGTGGGTAGCACCCCTCCCCTGTGTTAAAGTTTAGTAAAAGTTGCAGCCTGCTGCTTAATTCCAGACAAGTGGCTGTCCTCATTTTGGGCTGTGTCCACATCAATGTGGACTATGAGCTCCTCCTCCATTACACCACCAGGTACTGCAGTTCCCATCCAAAATCAAGACGTTTTGGCCAGGCTCACTCTGACAAACTGTAGAACTTCTGGTTGCATGAATGTTAGTGTTCTGCCCATGCTTGCTCTTCCCTCCTCTTCCACCACAGCCTAAGAGAAACGAGTGTGAAAATGCTGAGCCTATGCTGTACTTCAACAACCTAGACCAGTGGTGGCCAGCCTGCGGGCTGCGAAACAGTGTTTACATTGACCATCCGCAGGCATGGCCGCCCACAGCTCCCAGTGGCCGCAGTTCACCGTTCCCAGCCATTGGGAGGTGCGGGCGCCCGTGCTTGCGACCGGTCAACGTAAACACTGCCTTGCAGCCCACCAGCAGATTACCCTGATGTGCCACGTGCAGCCCATAGGCCGCAGGTTGCCCACCATTGACCTAGACCCTGTTTGTCTTCCTGTCCCAGTTTCCTGTTCCATATATCCCATCCCACCCTTGAGACTTAGAGATCATTGATTCAATTCTGTTCCCATGGTAAGCTTGAGTGCTCAGTGGGCATCTGAATCTGACTAGCCAACTACATAAGATTTATAGTACTTGAACACTATAGTTTGCAGTTCATCCACAATAGGGGAGGCTTCTATCAGTGTGTAATGAACAGGAACAGATTGATTTCCTAGTCTGCTAAGGGAGAACTGCCTTAACATTTGGCTAATGCGCCCATATCTTTTGCTCTTGTAAACCCACAAGTGATGGGGCAAGCTCATTCTTCACATGCTTAAAGAAGGAAAATCTATTTCCACCCTCCAAAAGATAGAGCTACAGAAAGTTAGTACATATTGCCAGATGCTCTTTAGCATGAGGCTCTTGAAACAGATTTTTTTAAGCGGTATTGAAACAATCCTTAACATCTGCGATACTATAAGGTGAACAGGATTTTCATTGCACTGGCCACAATAAATAGGGCTGTACAATGTGAGGGAAAACCAAAACACTATTGCCTGATACCAAAGTATGTTTGTAATCACTGGAGAAATTATTCAGTGACAGATTATCTTAGTGAAAATACTAGCTCTGAATCATTGCCATGCCAATGACAGTGTCACCTTGGATTGTGTGCCAGCCACACACATTAGACAAATAAAATCTGTGTGCATAAATATCAACTTTCTGCAAAGTACAGGTACATAAAAAAGCTAGTGTACGTTGTTTTGCATTTGAGGGGCATGTTTTGTTTTGGTGTGATACTTAAAATATGAGCTTTTACAATGAATTCAATATTTTAATAAAGTGCTGCATATATATATATAGACCCATTGAAGTCACTAAAAATCTTTCATTGCGCATTGGCTCAAGCCTTGAGAGAGGGCATTTCAGAGTAATGTCTAATGCTTTTGGGCATCCACCACTTTACCTTTCGCTTTTACTAACTCTTCTTGCATGTTTTCCAGTTACTAGGGCTGTCAAGCGATTAAAAAAATTAATCATGATATAAACACTGTCAGCCCCAGATTACATTTTTATCTCTTTCATGGCAGGCACACACTGTATCCTAGAATCCATGAACAGCAAAATAGTGTGTGTGTTTTTTGTTTGTTTGTGATTGTAAATGGTTTAAAAAAAAATCCATACTCCATAATGTGGTGTACATGTCAGGACAGAAAAAACAAAGATTTAATCCAGAGAGGTGCTAAGCATGAAGTCTGTGGGAATTGTAGGTGCTCAGTATCTCCAAGGATTAAGCTCTACTGGGTATGTCTGCATGCAGAAAAAGTGTTACATTTAGAGTTGTTGGGTTTTTTAAAACAAATGTCCATAAGCAATTAAGGTAAAATTGAGGTCAGTTAGAGTTTTGCCATCAATTTCAATTGGACCAAGATTTCAATTTAAGTTTACAAAATGTCCAAGGACCCAGTCTTTGTCCTGGACAAAATAGCTCCAAAAGTTGGAGAAGTGAATTGGAGATGTTGACATAGAAGGTCATAGAATCATAGAACTGGAAGTGACCTCTAGAGGTCATCTAGTCCAGTCCCCTGCACTCGTGGCAGGACTAATTATCTAGACCATTCCTAACAGGTAGTCATCTAACCTCCTCTTAAAAGTTTCCAATGATGGAGATTCGACAACCTCCATAGGAAATGTATTCCAGTGCTTAACGACCCTGACAGTTAGAAGTTTTTCCTAATGTACAACCTAATCCTCCCTTGCTGCAATTTAAGCCCATTGCTTCTTGTCCTATCCTCAGAGATTAAGAAAAACAATGTTTCTTCCTCCTCCTTGTAACAACCTTTTACCTACTTGAAAACAGTTATCATGTCCCCTCTCAGTCTTCTCTTTTTCAGACTAAACAAACCCAATTTTTCAATCTTCCCTGCTAGGTTATGTTTTCTAGCCCTTTAATCATTTTTGTTGCTATTCTCTGGACTCTCTCTAATTTGTCCACATCCTTCGTGAAATGTGGTGCCCAGAACTGGACACAATACTCCAGTTGAGGCCTAATCAGGGCAGAGTAGAGTGGAAGAATTACTGCTCGTGTCAGCGCGTAAAGTGAAAACCACATATAGTCAAACGTCATTCATTGAGTTGAATGACGGGCGGAATCGCCCGCACTACAGATACAGTTTTTAAATTGTTATTTTTCTCTTCTTTTGTCGACCATGCAAATCTGAATTCGCACATGTTAAATGCGCGTAAGATGCGACGCACCTGTACTCTCCTTCCTAAGCAGTAATTTCCCATTTTGTATGTGTCCAACTGCTTGTTCCATCCTAAATGGAGTACTTTGCATTTGTCCTTACTGAATTTCATCCTATTTACTTCAGACCATTTCGCCAGTTTGTCCAGATCATTCTGAATTTTAATCCTGTCCTCCAAAGCACTTGCAGCCCTTTCCAGCTTGTCGGCTGGAAACTTTATAAGTGTACTCTCTATGCCATTATCTAAATCATTGATGAAGATATTGAACAGAGTCAGACCCAGAACTGATCCCTGCGGGACCCCATTTGTTATGCACTTCCAGGATGACTATGAACCACTGATAACTACTCTCTGGGAATGGTTTTCCAACCAGTTTTGCACCCACTTTATAGTAGCTCCATCTAAGTTGCATTACCCTAGTTTATTTATGAGAAGGTCGTGCGAGACAATATCAAAAGCTTTACTAAAGTCAAGATATACCACCTCTCGGTCCGAATTCAAGCAATACTCCTGTTAACTTCAATAGGATTATAGAATTAGGCCCTTTCAGTCCTTTAAATATTCCAAATATATCTGAAATCTCAAATTGCCTTCCTGTCTTTTTGCTGTTGAAGGCATTACTTTGTAAATAAATGTCTGCTCCTGCAAGAAAACTTTAGTATCCAAGTCATGTAGAAGCAGGCTGGTAGCTTCTATTAAGTACTTTTGTGTTTTTAAGTGGCCACAATTATTTCTGAACCGCTCAGCAGACTACTCATTAAGCTTCTTCCCTAAATGAAGAGCTTCACCTTGATGTTCACATTTATTGAGTCAGCACAAAGAGGTGCTCTTAGAGCAAACTACGGGCCCAATCCTGCAAACCCTTTATGGAAACAATTCCAGTGTTGCAAACTCTCTCCTCAAGAGGGACATGATTTTGACTGCAGTTCATCTTTGCTCATGTGAGCAGTTCTGTTGAAGTTGATGGAACTACTTGCATGATCAAGGGCTTTCTGGATGACACCTTGTGATTATTCATTAAAAAATGCAAATGACTTTTGTTCTCCAAAGGCAGCCTTTGGTTTATTATGTGATTTCCAACCTTTTCTGTGCAGTCAGACAGTCGACCATAGCACCCTTGCATGTTGTGATCAGGAGCAACACCACCAGTTTGCATCTTGTAGTGATGCAAAGTCAACATATTCATAGAATTGATTGGCTGCCCAGAGCATGACATTTGGTCTGGTGCATTGCAGAAAATCTTACATAATTACATGATTTTTCAATTGAATTAGGCCCATTTCAGAATAAAGTACCAGCTGCACAGTATTCTAGCTGTTTACCCATTGACTATTCAGTTACTGCAGTGCTTCCAATTTTCCAGTGTGTATTCACTTTGCCCCCTTTATGAACATGTTGCTGTCAGGATTTCAAAAGGGTAGGATCATCAACATATTCTCAGATGGTGTAAATTGGTGGAACTCTATTAAAACTAATAAAGCTGAGGCTCTGGCCCTAAAATTGCAAGATAAAGCTCTTTAAACATTTATATAGTATTCTAAAGGTAGAAGGTATTTTTATCTTTCTCTAGTATATAGCCTTGTTTTCATTATTATTAATGGTATTCTTAGTATTGTTTATTATTTTTATAAAGGTGCTTAGTGTAAACTCTGCAACTTTTAAATTCAGCCAGTGATAGAGAGATTTTAAGTAAATTCTATTTTTCAAATAAACAAACAAACACCAACAAAAAATATTGAAAACCGGTTACCAATTAAGTTGGAATTTCGGCTTGCAAGTGGCTGCTGAAATAATGGAATTTTCAAAGTGGAATGTCATGAGGTTCAGTAATATTGTGTCAACCATTCTTGCTTCCAAGTAACATATGTAGCCAGGGCCAGCCCTCAACATTTTGGCACCTGAGGCGCGGAGCTCAAATGACGCCCCCATGTCCCCTCGCTTGGGCCAAAACTTTGAAAGGTCTCAATTCTGCCTTCTTCCTGTTCTACTCCTCTCATGGTACTGCTCTGCTACCTACCCCAATAAAGGAGAACTAACAACTTAAAATGCCTTGTTCAAAAATTTTAAGTAACACTTAACTTTCAAACGCCTGAACAGCAAATGTAATTTTTCTTGACAGCATAGTAAACACTGGCATTTTTATCTGTTTCAATAAAGAGATGCTTTCCGTGCCTTCTTGGTTGCAAAGATTTGAACTGCTTCCTGAAGGTCCACAGTCTGGGCCAGCTCATGCTCTATTGAGATGGTTGCAAGGCCGAACAGTATCCCCTATGTCATTGTGGAGAGCGGATGTGTTTTTATTAACTTCAGCTTGGAGAAGCTGCGTTCTCCACTGGCAGCTGTTACAGGAAGTGTTAGAAGTATGCGCAGAGCAACAAAAGCATTTGGAAAGAGGGTGGTCATCTTATTTGTGCACATGTATTCCAGAACAGCCTTCGGCATTGATCCTGCTGAAATGTATCTTGAAAGGGCTTTCAGTTCATTACCTAAATCACTCACATCAATATTGCGCATGTCATCATGTGTCAACACTGTCTCTAGTGCCCTGCAGGTCTTCTTCAGGTAGAGTGAAGAGTTTTGAAATATAATACAACATTCCAAATATACTGCTGTGTTCCTTGAGCTGCATGAAATGTTCTTCAACTGACTGTATTGCACAATCTAGCACCTGGTTAAAGAATTCAACTTTGAATTGTTGTTTGGAGTCTCTTATGGGATTATCCCATGCCTCGTAATCAAAATGTCGTCTTCTTCGGTGACTCTTGTATTCTTGAATGGGTGGGGAAATAGTGTCAGTGTGAAGTTCCTCTGCCAACTTCTCTGCACTCTTCAGAACGTTTTGAAATCCCTCATCTGACCGGTAAGACTGTAGGTATGACTTTGCTTCGTCCAGTTGTTCCATTGCTTCAGATATATCAAGGTCAACACCTTGGAGTCTCTTGCTTACAACATTTATTTAAAACAGTATGTCATGCCACAACACTAAGCCACACAGAAATTTGAAGTTATGTATGTTTCTGGTGATTCCATTTCCCTCTGCCACTGTTCTCCCACGAACAGTTCCTGTCATAGCCTTATCCTCCATAATGGCAACTATGGCATCATCTATCTTCCCAATTTGGTGTTTGATAGGCTTTATCGCCTCCACTGGACTTTCCCATCGTGTGGCACTCAGTGGTTTCAGTGTCAGAGAGGATGTTCCCAGATGTTGCTTCAAAATTTGCCATCGATGAGTTAATGCAGAGAAAAATACATAGATGCTTTGAATTACATAAAAAAATTCAGCAGGCTCACTAGAAACTGATGCTGCATCACTGACCACCAAGTTCAATGACTGAGAACTGCATGGAACAAAAAAAGCTTGAGGGTTTAACATTCGGATCCGTGTCTGCACTTCTCTGTTCTTTCTTCTCATGTTGGCACCATTATCGTATCCCTGACCTCTCATGTCAGCAATAGCAATTCCCGTATCTTCCAACTTTTTAAGAAGCACATTTGTCATACCAGCTCCTGTAGTATTATCAATGTCAATAAATTCTAGAAAATGCTCTCTGACAGTCACCATTGTAGGGACATTTTCACTAGGTTCGGTTATTGTTACAAAACGCACCATTAAAGTCATTTGTTCCATGTGGCTGATGTCAGGTGTGCAGTCCAGAATAAAGGAGTAATATCTTGTTGACTTCAGATCTGCTACATACTTCTGTTTGACTTTTGTTGCCAGTAACTGTATGATCTCATTTTGAATTGTTTTTCCAAGATAGTGGTGTGTGTACGTTTCTTGGGTTGTGACTCGTCTTAGATGCTCCTGGATTACATCATCAAACTCAGCCATCAGCTTCACAATTTTAAGGAAGTTTCCATTGTTTGGCACATACAGCTGATCTGAAGTGCCACGCAGTGCTAGGTTTTGGATAGCAAGCATTCTCACAATGGCAATGAGCCTTTTCAGAACATTTTTCCAGTAAAGAGACTATGAGGCAGTCTTCTCTTGAT
Organism: Chelydra serpentina; assembly: GCA_037349315.1. Lineage (NCBI taxonomy): Eukaryota > Metazoa > Chordata > Testudines > Chelydridae > Chelydra > Chelydra serpentina. Next base: position 21,188,983 of record JBAIAC010000008.1, read on the forward strand.
GCTGATCATCTATGGTGGCCTTTAGTCTCATCTCAAGCTCTTTCCAGCTTTGGAATGCTCTCTGGTGATTTGCTGCCTGCTCATGGCATGCCAGATTTCTAGCCAGATTGTTCCAGTCCTTTGTTCCTGTAGAACCCAATGTGGCTGGAACATTAGACTGGAAGAGTTTGCAACAAAAACAGTATGCAGCATTCTGGGTTTTTGAGAACATAAGCCATGGCCTCTCCACTTTGTCACCATTGGGGATTTCACGCCAGTAATGTGTTGGCTGAAAACTTCTATTTTCATTGTCTTTGGGGAACATGAAGTTTTTCACTTGCTGTGGCCCATGCAGTACAAGGAAGTCCCTCAGGCTACTGCTCAAGTGGGTCCAGAGTCCTGGATCATCTAGACTTGAGGAACTAAACTCAGTAGCAGGTGTTTCTTGCGCCTCCACCACACTTTTCCCTGATCTACACTTTTCTTCAAGAATGTGCATGGTTACATCCATTTGAGATGGAGATCTCTTCACCATTCACATCCTCACTGGGGCCAGAAGGCTCACCGTGAACATTTGTGTCTATGTATCTCAGGAGAGCTCCTTCCTGCTTAGCTAGAAAAGCTTCCTTTGCTTTCCTTCTTTTTCTGAATGCTGCCCCAGAGGGGCATTTTCTTCTTTCACTCATGACTGCTTTTCTGTGCCAGCTATAGTGGCTCTCAACACTCAGTTGAAGGGACAAATAAGCAGGCTGGTAGCAGGGCCTGAGTGAGGGAAGATATCAGCGTCTTAAGGGCCTAACTGGCTCCTACTACTTCAGTCGACTACCTGTTCTCCTCAAGTGGGTTCAGGGAAGCAGCAGGAAACAGGAAGCTCCCTGAGAAGCTGGTGTTAATCAGTGCAGGCTCCTGGGGGTGCTAGAGAGGTACATAAGAGGCTCCTCCTCCTCACTCTCCCTGCAGCTCCTGCTGCTTTCTGTTATTCCCTCTCATCTTTTCTCCTGCCTGCCTATGATGTCTCCTGTGCCCTCCTTCCTCCAGCACAGCACTCCACCATCTCTGTGCGTCTAGAGCAGAGAGAATACATATGCATCAGCAGCAAACACAATTTTCTACACTCTGCGTCCTAGTGGCACCCCCCCTCCCCCCACAGTCTGGCACCTGAGGCGGCCGCCTCAGTTTGCCTCATGGTAAGGCCAGCCCTGTATGTAGCTGGTTACTTTTTGTATTAGACATTCAAGGACAGATGTTCAGCTGGTGTAAATTGTCAGAATTTATAATATACAGAAACTGAGATCTGCCCATCAGAATTCACCCTTTTGTTTTGTGTGACATATGCATAGCTGAATTGCAGAACACCTGCCTCGGTGATTTTTTTTTTTTTTTTAAATAATTGAACTCTTATGTTGGTTTTGTGTCTTTGCCAGGATCCAGTTTAATCACATATAATTTTTAGTGGGAAATTTCAACTTGGGCTTTGAATTTGTAGGTAGAGTACAAAAAGTCCTATTTCTGGCAGAAGCTGTGTAATAGCTAGAGTACTAGGCAGATTTTTTTTATTTATTGTTTAGTTGCAGCATTCAGCTTTTATGAACAGAAAGCTGGAATTATCCTAGGCAGATAGGAAATAATGAGGTTGACTCATATAATCCACAATAATAATACGAAAATTAACTCAAGATTTGTGTTGTCAAAAAATCAGTGCTTTTATTTAAAAGTGCCAAATTTACAGTTTGGCCTATTTGTGTAGAAATATATATTTTTAATAATTCTAGCAGTTGCCTTTATGGCAAGCCCCATATATCAGTCTAAAATGTAGTAATTTGCGCTCACAGGGTTTTGCATTGTAGGCCAGTTGTTTAGTTAAATGGATCCTAACAACAACAACAAAAATCACTTAGTATGAGTCAAAGGAAAGTGTTCAGCATTCATTTCTGTCCTATCATTTCAAATTACAACTGGCTTATTATGTTGCATGTGTGGGTCTCAGCTTCTGTTAGTAAAAGAGACCTTCCTTTCCTCTGAATTTGAAATGTATGCTCTTTTTTAAACCATTAGCTTATGGTTCGTTCCGTTTTCAAAACTGCGACCTTTACTCTCAAATGGATTGAAATGTACACATTTCCATAATCAAAGGTGACTTCAAAATAAAATTGTACCTGGAAGAGAAGCAAAACAACATCCTACTGCCTGAAGAATATAGCTGATTTGTAAGCTACTATAGAGTTACAAATATCATTAACAATGAAGCTTTACTGAATGCTTAGGATTTGCCATTGGAAAAACAACTTTTAATATAAGAACATAACATAAGAACATAAGAACGTTCATATTGGAACAGACCAAAGGTCCATCTAGCCCAGTATCCTGTCTTCTCACAGTGGCCAATGCCAGGTACCGCAGAGGGAATGAACATAACAGGTAATCATCAAGTGACTGCCCTGTTGCCCATTACCAGCTTCTGGCAAACAGAGGCTAGGGACACCGTCCCTGCCCATCCTGGCTAATAGCCATTGATGGACTTATCCTGCATGAACTTATCTAGTGCTTTTTTGAACCCTGCTATTGTCTTGGCCTTCACAACATCCTTTGGCAAAGAGTTCCACAGGTTGTGCATTGTTTGAAGGAATACTTCCTTTTGTTTTTCTTAAATCTGCTGCCTATTAATTTCACTGGGTGACCCCTCATTCTTGTGTTATGAGAATGAGTAAATAACACTTCCTTATTTACTTTCTGCACATCAGTCATGATTTTATAGACCTCTATCATATCCCCCCTTAGGGTATGTCTATACTTACGCGTCCCGTCGGAGGCGCGCGATCGATGTTCTGGGTTCGATTTATCGCGTCTTGTCAAGACGCGATAAATCGAACCAGGAAGTGCTCCGTCGTCGACGCTGGTACTCCAGCTCGACGAACTGAGTAGGCGGAGTCGACGGGGGAGCCTGCGCGCCGCGTGTGGATCCCGGGTAAGTGCTTTTTCATTCGAACTAAGGTACTTCGACTTCAGCTACGTTATTCACGTAGCTGAAGTTGCGTACCTTAGTTCGATAGGGGGGGGTAGTGTAGACCTAGCCTTAGTCATCTCTTCCAAGATGAAAAGTCCCAATCTTATTCATCTCTTTTCATACAGAAGCTGTTCATTACACCTAATCATGTTCGTTGCCCTTTTCTGAACTTTTAGACTGTGGCATCCTCATGTTGTAATAGAAAAGGAAGAGAACATCGTGGATGAGAAAGTAAATGGAATAATATTCATGTGTGTGTTAATGTAAATATTGTGTACATTATTTAGTCCCTGATAAGAAAATGACTTTAGAAGAACTTGGGTGCAGTGGCTTTTTAACTCTCTAATATTACTTTGCATCTCTCTAGCGCTCTTTGTCCAAGAATATCCGTGCAAGTATATATTGTCACACAACATCCAGACCAGCTAAATATGAAATTTATTGGGATTGCCTCGCCTGTGATACTATTGAAATTCATACTACCTCTCGGGTGGGGTGTTTCTAAAAACAACATTCTAGGACAGGAAGTGAAATAGAATACTGTATCCCACTTAATCTTCAGGGGAATTTAGGATAACAGAATGTAATTATCTAAGATGGAATTTGGTTGAGACAATGTGTTAACACTCACCCATGCTTTCAAAATGTACTGTAGGACAAGAAGTAACTAAGCTTCATTTCATGAAACAAATATATGAAGCTGTTGGCTGAGCGGAGAGACTATACTGAACAATTTGTGTAGTGAGTTACCTTAATATCTCATCAGATCATTTTATCTAAGCAGGGCCATGCCTGATCAGTAAGTAGATGGGAAACTTCCTGTGAAAACCTTAAAGGAGTACACTCAACTTGAATTTTTGTAATTAAATAATTGAAAAAAAGTCTGATACAGCACCTTTTAAGTGATGTGTCCTGACTTTTAAAAAAAATCTTTTTTAAAAAATGAATATGGATTTTTTTTACTACCATGTTGATGTTCAGAAGATCATTTGGTCTGGCCTGAGATAAATATACTAAACATATTCAGGTCCATATCTCTTTCTCACTTCCCTTTCTTTCTGTGCACACTTCGGCCTGCTGCCTCTTAAGTTTCATTTTAAGCTTTGCTACTGCTGTTACTGGTAAACATCCTCTTTCAGAGTATAGGGAAGGGTGTGTACCATCAATAAAACAGAGAAACTGAGAATACATAAAGTGCTGTCAAGTGCACAACGTAAACAAAATAAAAAAATTATAAATACTTTTCCTTAACCTTTTTTTGTAATAATCTTAGTGATTATTTCTGGTGGTTGTGGGTTGTAGCCTGATCTATAGATTATGTATTAATTATATTGATTACTTAAGAATTCCCAGTTACCACTTTGAGCGTTGACGGGTTCTTGTCCCAAGATCAGGCCCAGTATTACTCAAATTATTATATAGTTGGGAACCCCGATGTGCACAGATGCAACACTCACACTGTAGGAACTCTCCTATATTTACAAATAGTTTTAATACACTCCAACTCAGTAAGGTAGATAAAGGTACTACTAAATAAACATCTGAACATCCATATACTCACACCATCCCTTGCAAAACAACCTGAAATGTTAGCCATCATCTTCCTCATCACCATCACCTTCCCGCTGGCCATCATTCTGGCATGTCCCAAGAGCTACATCTCTCTCTCCTACTGCCCATAGGCTGGGATACAACTTTTATAATATGTAACACTGATGTCACTATGTTTGATGCATATTCTGTAGGGGTTTCCCCCCTCTTCCTTATTTATATTTCCTCACCTTATTAATGTTGGAGTGTCCTCCTTCTATAGGTTAGTATAGCAATGATCTCAATTTATTATCATATATGTCAATTTGTTGCCATGGCTCTCTTGTGGTTAGGTATCTGCAGATGTGACCCATGTCCCTACTATATATGTCAATTCATTGCCATGACACTATTGTGGTTGGACTCACATTCCTGTGTTCAGAAATCCCCCTTAAATACTCTGTTTTCAGCTCCCCAATACTTGGGGTTTTCTGTTTTTCTGTGCCAAAGTTCATAGGCCTTAAGCCTTATGCTAAAACTGCAGAAGCTAATGTCTTACAGGATGCAGGCCTGTATACTCCTTGCATTACTGCTAAATATAATAAAGGCAAGCTAGCCCTTTGGGCTACAGGGTTCAACATTTTCGGGTAGAAATGTGATTTTCAATCTGAAAATGTTGCTTTAATGAACATCGGAATTTCTTTTTTCGATTACCAGTAGTTTGTCTAGTCTAGTGTGCTTTCTCTTAAATTGGGCAGTACCGTATGTTTCAGAGGAGAGTGCAGGAAATCCTCTAGTGGCCCTTTGAGGAAGTTTCATTTTAACCTTCATCAGTTCGTGGTTAGCTCATGCCCAGAATCATGAGAGGTTTTGTCCCGTTTTTTAACCTTATATACTTACACATATTTTCACTATCCATATAAATCTCTAGATCTGTTTTAAATCCTATGAAACTCTTAGTCTCAATGATATATTATGGCAGTGCGTTCCACAGCTCCTATAAAAAAAGTATTTCCTTTTATCTGTTTTAAATGTGTTGCCTTTAAATGTAATTGAATGATCTCTTATTATCGGAATAGAATAAATAAAAGTGCCCATTTTCTGTATATTAATTTTTCATTTCTAACACCACTCTTATCTCTCTGTTCTCTAAACAGCCCCAGTCTTTTCAATTACTCTTCTTATGAAATCATCTTATCTGCCTCTTCTTTCTTATTCACTGATAGTCCTGTTACCTAACATAGTGTTAGGGAGAAATGTGCTTTTGGAAGTACTATATTTTGCATGAAACACAAATCACAGATTCTAACAACCTATATCATTTAAAAATCCTATGACGTTTTCCCCAGTATTAGCTCGTACGTCTTGCCCAATTTACAAGATATGTAGACACATTGCCCACTCAAAGTACCCCAACATTTTGTGGTAGTCATCCTTCACTGAGAGTGACAGAGTTTTGTGGGAAACTTGTTTACTATAAGAGGGTTCCATTGTGTAATAGAATGGTTTGTCCTCTGGCAGGAGGTCCTGAGACTAAGCCTACCCTGATGACAGGACAAGCCACGCTGATGGGAAATTAAGGTGATTCCTGTATAAAAGGAGCGAGGTTTAAGTACTGATAGATTACAGCTGGGGAAAGAGTTGCAGGGAAGAGACTGCAGGGAGCAAGAAGGCTCCTACGGGACCCTGAGTCAGATGACAAGTCAGAGCAGGAAAGGAAGCTCAGAACAGGAAGGAAAGCTGGGAGGGTCCGTGACGCACAGAGAGTAGGGAAAGTTCTTCAGGCAGGGAGGCCTGGAACAGATCCTGATCAAAACTGGAAGGAGACTGAAAAGGCCTCCAGGCAGGGAGGCTTGGGAAGAGACCATGGCTAAATAGAGAAGAAACTGGGAGATCCAGAGCAAGAACCCTTAGATAGGAACTGGCCCAGGGAAAACTGCAGTACAGGTAAAGAGGACTGATAAAAACCTAGTTATTTTGTACAAGTCCTTGGGCCAGAATCCTGAGTTGAGGATGGGACTGTGCTCCCCTAATGGATGCAGTGAAGAAGGCTGCAGGCTGAACCTTAAAGACTGGCTGAAGAGTAGCCCCAGAGAGGACACATGGGTCTGTTTTGTGTTAAGATATATTTGGGACTTTTTAGTTTGTCTAGTCTAAAAGACTAGGCAGTTGTGACCCCAAAGGGTGTAGAGTTAAGATCCAGTGGGTGTAGTGTGTTTGGACTCTCAGAAAGCCTTTGACAGGGTCGCTCACCAAAGCTCTTGAGCAAAGTAGGCAGTGATGGGATAAGAGGGAAGGTCCTCTCGTGGATCATAAATGGTTAAATGATAAGAAGCAAAATGGTAGGTATAAACAGTTTTCACAGTGGAGAGAGGTAAATAGCAGTGTGCCCCAAGAATCTGTACTGGGACCAGTGCTGTTCAACATATTCATACATTATCTGGAAAAAAGAGGTAAAGAGTAGGTGGCAAAGTTTGCAGACGATAATAAATCGCTCAGGATAACACAGTGCAAAGAGTTACAAAGGGATATCACAAAATTAAGAGACGGGGCAACAAAATGGCAGATGAATTCCAGTGTTGATAAATGCAAAGTAATGCACACTGAAAAACATAATCCCAGCTATACATACAAAATGATGGGGTCTAAATCAGCGGTTACCACTCAAGAAACAGATCTTGGAGTCACTGTGAATAGTTCTCAGAAAACATCTGCTCAGTGTGCAATGGCAGTCAAAAAAGCTAACAGAATGTTAGGAACCATTAGAAAAGGGATAGATAATAAGACAGAAAATATCATAATGCCATTATATAAAATCCATGGTATGCCCACACCTGTACTGTGTACAGTTCGGGTTGCCCCATCTGAAAAAAAGATATATTAGAATTGAAAAAAGTACAGAGAAGAGCAATGAGAAAGATTAGGGGTATGGAACAGCTTCCATATGAGGAGAGAGTAAAAGGAGTGGGATTGTTTATCTTACAAAAGAGACGAATAAAGGGGGATATGAAAGAGGTCTACAAAATCATGAATGGTGTGGAAGAAGTGAATAAGGAAGTGTTATTTACCACTTCACATAACACACGAACCAGGAGTTACTGAATGAAATTAATAGGCAGCAGGTTTAGAACAAACAAAAGGAAGCATTTCTTCACACAACACAGTCAACCTGTAGAACTTGCTGCCAGGGGAAGTTGTGAAGCCCGAAAGTATAACTGGGTTAAAAAAAAGAAGTAGATAAGTTCATGGAGGATAGATCCATCAATGGCTGCTAGCTAAGATGGTCAGGGACACAACCCCAAGCTCTGAGTGTCCCTTAACGTCTGACTGCCAGAAGCTGGGAGTGGATGACTTGATGGATCACTTGATGGATCACTTGATGCACAGGGGATGGATCACTTGATGCCCTGTTATGTTTATTCTCTCTGAAGCATCTAGCAGTGTCCACTGTCGAAAGACAGGATACTGGGCTAGATGGACGACTGGTCTGACCCAATATGACTGTTCTTATGTAAGATGGTGACTAGGCCAGGAGGCTGAGTTGCTGGCAGAAAAACCAACACACCTTAGGAGTGACCGTTGGCAGGGGGGCAAGTCTGGATAGAAAGTTGTGATGCCATGCCTGGCCACAAGGGGATGCCAGGTGATGGGCTGTAGCCCACGAAAGCTTATGCTGAAATAAATTTGTTAGTCTCTAAGGTGCCACAAGTACTCCTGTTCTTTTTGTAAATGTAAAGCGCATTCAAAAATCAACCACAAGAGACAGAGGTTGCGCACATTGAATAAGTGACACTGGCACTTTCAGTACAATTTAATTAATAGTTGATACATGTTTTTATTTTTTCACAAAATTTAAAAAATAAAGATTCTCTGTAAAAATGCAAATTCCACCTTTTTCTTTGATAAACGGATTTCTAGGATCCCTGGTCGTATTCCTTGTTTTATGTTATGTTTTTAATTTCATATTATGTCTGAAATTTTTGAGAAATCACAAACTGTAAGTGTTATTTGCAGGTAAAATTCTGAAACTAAATTAACCCCCATTGCTATCAATGCAGTTCAAATACACAACTCTTTCTAGACCTAGTGAAAGTTGTTTTGAAATGTTTTGAAAACTGAAGAGTAAATATCCCATATCAAGAATAAAAGGTGTTTAGATAACTGTGCTGTAAAATCACAGTTTAGGCAAATGCATCTTTATTATTATCAAAAAAGAAGTTGGAATGATACCAAGCATTAAAAATAATTAACACCTGGGGCTACTTAAGTAATAAATATGTTAACTATATTTGTATTTTGGGTTGTTTGGTACTATATTCCTGTAAAGTATGTTACTGAATGAAATTCATTACGATCTAATTCAGCCTTTCTACATAGGTCACATTACCTAATGTAGACTTCAGACAATAGAATTAGTAAAACCTTATTATTTGGATGTCTAAATCTAATTTAATAATCAGTTGGAATCTCTGAAGAGATATTATACTACCAGCAGTTCTCCCTTGTATTTACCTGTTTTGGCTATTTTGTAGCACTGAGATTTTTTAAAACTATTTAAACCCATTAGCTAATTTTAGAACAGGTTTAAACACTGATCAACCTAATTTGCCTTTCTGTGGGTGCATGTATAAACATACAGTAATTGCCTTTCTCTGCTGGCTGGCAAATTCAGCGGCTGTACGTTCAGTCCCTTCAGGGATAAGTGTACTTAGTCTGGAATTGCTGAAAGGCTCTGAAAGTGATCTAAATCAGTGGCTTTCAAACTTTTTTTTCTGGCGACCCAGTTGAAGAAGATTGTTAATGCCCGTGACCCAACGGAGCTGGGAATGAGAGGTTTGGGGTGTGGGAGGGGCTCAGGGCTAGAGCAGAGGGTTGGGGTGCGGGAGTGAGGGTTGCGGGGTGGGGCAGGGAATGAGGGGTTCAGGGTGTGGGAGAGGGCTCTGGGCTGGGAAGGGAGTTGGGGTGTGGGAGGGGATCAAGGCTCTGGGCTTGGGTTAGAGATGAGGGGTTTGAGGTGCAGGAGGGGGGTCCAGGTTTGGGAGTGCGCAGGGCTGGGGCAGGGGATTGGGGCACGGGGTTGGGGCACGGGCTTACCTCAGGTGGTTCCCAGTCCGCAGTGCACTGGGGGTGCTAAGGTAGGCTTCCTGCCTGTCTTGGCACCACACACCATGCTGCACCCCAGAAGCGGCCAGCAGCAAATCCGGCTCCTAGGTGGAGGCACACAAGCGGCTCTGCGTGGCTCTCCCCCCCCTCCCCCCGCAGCTCCCATTGGCTGAGTGCGGAGCCGGTGCTCAGGGTGGAAGCAGCGCAGGGAGCCCTGTGGCCCCCCTGCCTAGGAGCCAGATCAGCTGCTTTTGGCTTCCAGGGCGCAGTGCGGTGTCAGAACAGGTAGGAACTAGCCTGCCTTAGCCGGGCAGCACCGCCGACGGGACTTTTAACGGATTAGAGCCACCACGACACAGTGCCTTACATTCTGCGACCCAGTACTGGGTCGCGGCCCACAGTTTGAAAACCACTGATCTAAACCAATGGTTTTCAAATACCTTAAATTTCTGGAACCACAAGTTTGAATCCCAGCAGGATTGACTTTCAGTAGCTCAAGTGGCCAAATAAATACTTCATGTTGATAATTATTTTGCAGTTTAGAGCTATGTAGTTTTGAATCAGTACCAACAACTTTGTCACACTAGGCAGACATGTTTTTTTCTTTGCCACCTGACTATGGTATTTTGATACAATCATACTTCTTAAAGCCAAGCTGCAGTTTGTCCTTGTCCAGTTCCAGTTTTAAATCTACAGTGCACTTTTTATTTGACTTCTGATTTGAGAAAGCGAGAAGTGTAGCCCACACACCTTCTGGGCATTGTGCTCTGTCCCATCTAGTGGCACCGAGACCACTTAGAGAGAGAGAGATTAATGAGTCTACTCTACAGCCTTAGCTAAGGCTGTGTGGCTTTTAGATCATGCAGTAGAGGCTCATGCACTAAGCTCCAAAGACTCCAGGTTCGATCCCGCCCGCCGACGACCAGGGTCTGTCGCTGTTACAGACACACCAAAGGATTCCAGGCAACAGTTAATCAAAAAAGTATTTTTAATTTAACTGTAACATAAAGAATTCACATTCTCTAGAAACAACCATTTTTATATTTAGCTAGAACTTCTTTAAATGTTGTCTTCCCCACACACTCCCTTTTTTTTTATTTAAAGGTAATTGCCCTGTTTATTTCTTGATTTTTTCATAGTGTGGCTAGTGATTTTTCTCTCACTTAAATGTAGGTTTCAGTTAATAGCCTGCTTTACTGATGAATGCTCTGTGTCACTTTCAGGTCCAGATTTGCTTATTCAGTTTACCTACAATTTCTCCCAGCAATGAGTACAAAATATAAATATATTAAGCACAGTTGCATGTCTATTTTTTTTTCATTCTCTTTCCCTTTAAGTAGCACAAGGAAATCATATGCACTGATATAGTGTCAAACACTGAAGTTGATTTCACTGCTTCCTGGCTTCAAGTCTGCACAATAAATCTCTCTTAAGATGATGCCAGAAGGAAATGGAAAACAAGATTCGGCTGAATACTTGTTAAATATTATCAGTTCTATTAATTAAGCATTTGAAGAGAGCTTCTAGACTTGAAAATTTCCCTTCCCACCATGCTGATATTCACAAAAGTTCAATTCAGCATTATAACTGTTATATCAACCCCATCGCTGTAGTATCTGACCATCTCCCAAGTAATTAAAAAACTAAATCTCTTTCTCCCTGCACCCCTTCCTAGCCTGCAGGAGAAATAGGGGCATTTGGTTTCTATGTGTGTGCTGAGTATGTATGTTAAGAATGTATTGAAGGGAATCTAAGATGAAGACATTGCCATGTGATAACTTCCTTCTAATGTTTTGGTATCAGATACCTACAGATACAGCAAGACCTTGGCCCAGTTTACATGATATTTATACACCAAAAAACCTCTGTTAAAAGAACATTATTAAAGTTTTAAAGTTAAGTTCTCAACAGTTAGGAAATGCCTGCTTAAAGGATGTCCCCTCCTCCCCATATTACAGTCTTTAATTACATGATCACATACTATTTTTCCACAGGAGCCCTGTCTCATTCAGTGCACAGGATAAACCTGTTCTGGGGATGAACCAGGATGCTATATTAACAAAGGCTGTTCTCTGTAGGGCCCCTGCCTCATTTGCTACACAGGCGAATAAGGTAAAGGGATTACCTGAAGAAAAAGGATGGTCTCATAATTAAGGCGGTTGAAGGCTGCCCTGGAGAACAGGATCCTATCCTTGCCTATGCCACAGAATTCCTGTGTGATGCTAAGCAAGTTATTTAAAACAAAGTTTTCAGAAGTGGTCACTAATGATGTATTCCTCATTTTCTGGGTACCAGCTTGAAGCCTTGTGGCCTGATTTGACTTTGCTACCTCAATAATGCTTTCTTAACATAGTTATTTTTCTGTGAAATTGCCTAGGTTTTTAAAACTAGCAAACTAAAAAACCATAATGTGGCACCTATAGACACCCTCATGGTTCACCAGCACAGTAGTGTTGGAACCCCTAGATCTACCACACAAACCTCTGCCACGTGAGCTAACAGAGTAATTGATAGCAGTAGGAGATTATCATCCTCTACGTGGCCCAGCTGTAGAAGAGGATGGAACACTTGGCCAATGTGTATCACAGATATTTGCTGAGGAATGGTAAGATTCTGGAATCTTGGGTTCCTTTCAGGCTACTCCACTTGTGGGTATAGTCTGTTCTGTCTGTTCCCCCAAGCTTGACCCCTTTCTTGCCCATCACCTCCAACCTGTTCTTGTCCCTGTCTCTACCCCTGTTCTAGTCCTGCCTCTTCCCCACTCTGACTCCTTGTCCCAATCCCATTCTCCCCATTGAGCTAGTCCCAATCTCCACACCTCATGCTTCTCATTCCAGTCCCAATTTCCTGGATCAGCCAGTCCTAGTCTCCCCCTCCAAGATCACTCTCTAAGCCCCAGTCTCTCTCCCACCTCACACCCAGTCCTAGTATTCTTTCCCAGCTAGTCCCAGTTCCACCTTCATGTCCCAACTCCTTATCCTCAGTTTCCTTTCCCAGCCAATCCCAATTCCCTTCTCTTGACTCCTCATTGGATTTTCCACCCTTCTACCCCTGGCTTCTGTTCCAAGTCTCCCTATGTGGGGTCCTCATCCAATCAATCCCTCCACTCTCTTCCTGGATCCTTGGCCCAGTTTCTTTGCCTAGTCAGTCCAGTCTTCCCCATTCTCCTCAGCTCCTCATCCCATTTTGGTGTGTATCTTGGCCATTCACAATTTCCCTCACCAGCTCCCAATCCCAGTCTCACTCCCATGGCTTCCTGTCCCAGTTTCCTTGCCCAACTCATTTCTGCTGCCTAGCCCCACCTCAGCCAGAAGCAGTTGTGAGCAGCCACCACAAGGAAAATCTTTATCAGCCCCCCTGGCCTTAGATGGAGCATGCTCAGTCACCCCGTGGGGATGGCTCATTCACAGTGTGGTCACACATAAGAACTGTGAAGGGTTGGTGCATGCACAGGCTGGTGAGCACTATGAGCTGTGAGGGGCTCAGTGAGGATGGACTCCAGAGATTTTAGCCATTAAGCTGTAGGAAGTAGGGAAGTGGGATACCGGGAGGAAACACAAGGAGGAGGGTGCAATGTGAGGGTCCTCCTGATTCATACTGAGAAAGCAGGGCAATCGGCTAGTTATCTTAGGTGCATGTACATGAACGCAAGAAGCCTGGGAAACAAGCAGGAAGAATTGGAATAGAATTGGAAGTCCTGGCACAGTGAAAGAACTATGATGTGATTGGAATAACAGAGACTTGGTGGGGTAGCTCACATGACTGGAGCACTGTCATGGATGGGTATAAATTGTTCGGGAAGGATAGGCAGGGGAGGAAAGGTGAAGGAGTTGCACTGTGTGTAAGAGAGCAATATGATTGCTGAGAGGTCCAGTATGAAACCGGAGAAAAGCCTGTTGAGAGTCTTTGGGTTAAGGTTAGAAGTGAGAGCAACAAGGGTGATGTCATGGTGGGTGTGTGCTATAGACCTCCGGACCAGGAGGATGAGGTAGACTAGGCTTTCTTTGGAAAATTAACTGAAGTTTCCAGAACACAGGCTCTGGTTCTAATGGGGGACTTCAGTCACCCTGACATCTGCTGGGAGAGCAATACAGCAGTGCACAGACAATCCAGGAAGTTTTTGGAGAGTGTTGGGGACAACTTCCTGGTGCAACTACTGCAGGAACCAACCAGGGGCCGTTCTCCTCTTGACCTGCTGCTTACAAACCGGGAAGAATTGGTAGGGGAAGTAGAAGTGAGTGGCAACCTGGACAGCAATGACCATGAGATGGTTGAGTTCACAAAAGGAAGAAAGGAGAGTAGCAAAATACGGACCCTGGACTTCAGAAAATCAGACTTTGACTCCCTTAGGGAACTGATGGGCAGGATCCCCTGGGAGGCTAATATGAGGGGGCAAAGAGTCCAGGAAAGCTGGCTGTATTTTAAAGAAGCCTTAATGAGGGCGCAGGAACAAACCATCCCGATGTGCAGAAAGAATAGCAAATATGGCAGGCGAGCGGGTTGGCTTAACAGAGAAATCTTCAGTGAGCTTAAACACAAAAAGGAAGCTTACAAGAAGTGGAAACTTCGTCAGATGACTAGGGAGGAGTATAAAAATATTACTCGAGCATGCAGGGGTGTAATCAGAAAGGCCAAAACACAACTGGAGTTGCAGCTAGCAAGGCATGTGAAGAGTAACAAGAAGGGTTTCTATAGGGATGTTAGCTACAAGAAAAAGGCCAGGGAAAGTGTGGGACCCTTAATGAATGGGGGAAGCAACCTAGTGACAGATGATGTGGAAAAAGCTGAAGAACTCAATCCTTTTTTTGCCTCGGTCTTCACAGATAAGGTCGGAGGTAGATGCGCTGGAGGGTAGGGATAGGGTCCAGAGTGACCTAGATAAATTGGAGGATAGGGCCAAAAGAAATCTGATGAGGACAAGTGCAGAGGCCTGCACTTTGGACGGAAGAATCCCATGCACCACTACAGGCTAGGGACCAACTGGTTAAGCAGCTGTTCTGCAGAAAAGGATCTGGGAATTACAGTGGATGAGAAGCTGGATATGAGTCAGCAGTGTGTCCTTGTTGCCAAGAAGGCTAACAGCATATTGGGCTGCATTAGTAGGAACATTGCCAGCAGATCGAGGGAACTGATTATTCCCCTCTATTCGGCACTGGTGAGGCCATATCTGAAGTATTGTGTCCATTTTTGGGCCTTCCACTACAGAAAGGATGTGGACAAACTGGAGAGAGTCCAGCGGAGGGCAACAAAAATGATCAGGGGGTTGGGGCACATGACTTACGAGGAGAGGCTGAGGGAACTGGGCTGGTTTAGTCTGCAGAAGGGAAGTGGGGGGGGGGGGATTTGATAGCAGCCTTCAACTACCTGAAGGGGGGTTCCAAAGAGGATGGAGCTCAGCTGTTCTCAGTGGTGGCAGACGACAGAACAAGGAGCAATGGTCTCAAGTTGCGGTGGGGGAGGTCTAGGTTGGATATTAGGAAACACTATTTCACTAGTAGGGTGGTGAAGAACTGGAATGGGTTACCTAGGGAGGTGGTGGAATCTCCTTCCTTAGAGGTTTTTAAGGCCTGGCTTGACAAAGCCCTGGCTGGGATAATTTAGTTGGTGTTGGTCCTGCTTTGAGCAGTGGGTTGGACTAGATGACCCCCTGAGGTCTCTTCCAACCCTAATCTTCTATGATTCTGTGATTCTAAGTCTCTACTGATCATGGGCAAACTGCATTTTTTCAAAGGCCAAACTGCATTTTTTTAAAGGCCTGTAACTTGGCCACATTTGGGTGGATTTTCACAGGGATAGCAAAAGGCAAATCCCTGACACAAAAGCCAAATCTTCAACCTCTCTTTTCCCCAAGCAGGGCCAGCAGAGTCACTCAGCCCCAGGACTGAGATTACATCCCTTCAGTTTCTGCATGGAATTGAGGTCCTTCTAGTTTTAAAATAAAGTTACCATCTGTTTGGATGTGGGGACAGACATTATGCCGGGGGGGGGGGGGGGGGGGGGGATGTGTCTCTTCATGCCACCAGTTTTCTGGATAGATGTTATTTACCCCCAATGGCTTGGTTATCTTTCTCAGCCAACAGCTTAGTTTTGAACCAGTCAGTCAGAGAATGATGCATTAGAAGTTTGTTCAACCCTTTTAGATTGTTCTGCAGTTGTCAGGAAGCTAAGAAAGCTGTCTTTACTTTCCAGACCTTGTGTAGTTGTGCTTACCCTACTTTGTCTTCTAGAATTCAGGTGGAATAGAGTGATGAACTTCACTACTGGGTGGGGCAAATGAATAAAGTGGCTCCCCTACCAACCACCCCTTTTGTGGAAGAGGCCATATGCCCCTTTCCTCTTGGAGAGGATAGAGACATTATAAGTCCCTGAATCAAGGGTGTACCGCCTCTAGGAGCCCAGGGGCAGGCTGAAGTTGGACTGCATACATTTTGTTTGACTTCGTTAGTGACCTGGCCAAAGAACTGAGTCTCCACCTACCAAAAGGGGGACTGCCACAGTGTTGGAGTGATTGCTGGTGAGAGGTGCTGGAGATGGAGAAGAGCTCAGACCCAGTGAACTAACCAGTGGATGGTACCACCAATAAGCCCAGCACTGATCACAATTGGTTTTAAAGATGATTATACCCATTTGTAACTTTTATTTTAAAATATTCAGTGTTCATGGAGTAACAGTCAAGTTCTGGGCATTTTCTGGGGAGAAATGACTAACTTGAAGAGTTCACCAAGGACTCTTACCTCCAGGCTCTCATTAATTCCCCATGAAATGAATTGGGACAAGTTTCTTATTACTAATATAAAGATAGCATTAAGAACACATTTTAAAAATGTATTTTTATTTTTTGTTGTTTCATGTGCCCGCAGTGTGTGATTTCACTGCTGCTGAGTTGTCACAGTTGCTTTCTGCAAATTTCATTCAAATAATAACAACACACAGCATGCATCTGAATAGCCCAGTGGTTGAAGATAACCACTGTCTTCTGGTCAGCTCAGAAATATCCAGTTTTACTGCTCTCCCCGATATTGTACATTTTCTAATTAAAAACGAATTTCATAGGCAGAGTCCCAACAAGGTGGTTGTTTGTTGTTTTTTAAGATCAGTTTCCTGCCAATTTGTTCCTTGTGCAAGGAAAGGGGAGGGCATAAAAGGTATGTGTAAAAAGGTAATGGTATATAGTATTAGGCTCTCATGGTGTGTTGGGATGCTAAGCTATTGTGTAGTGTCCCATTGAAACTGTGCACTAGCATGATATTCTGCTGCAGTTAAGGACAGGGTGTAATCTATAGCATTGTTCCCTAACACCGTTATAGACCATGTCTTTCTGTCCATTCTCACAATTAAAAATCTTGATAGAACAGAGATACCTCAAAGCATAGCCGAGAGCCTTGTAACTGGAATTCTTCTTGTAGTGTAGACGCTTTGCATGTATTATGAGATATCTCGCTTCACAGGACCTCTAAGAATGTTGGCCTTCCTTTTGTCCTAGCCCAGTGCAGCACTTGCTAGTCATCAGTGACTCTCCATTTGAAAGCCACTGCTTGCTGACTTTGGAAACTGTACGGAAAATTGTTAAATGTTTAAACCCTCTGAGCCAAACACAACTCCATTCTATACCTTTTGTCATCTAATTGAAACTATGCCACATATGTCCATTCATAGGTGCCGACTCCGTGGGTGCTCCAGGACTGGAGCACCCACGGGAAAAAATTGGTGGGTGCCACCGGCAGCTCTCCCCCAGCCCCCAGCTCCCAGCTAACCTCAGCCTCCCGCGAGGCGCCATCGCCAAGCCGCTTTTCTTCGCTCACAGGCTTGCCGTGCACCAGCTGTTCAGCATGCGGCAAGCCTGGGAGGGAGGGAAAGCGCAGTGGCGGTGCCTCTGGAGAGGGGTATGGGGAGGAGGCGGAATCGGGCTCTCTGCCTCCTCTCCATACCCCTCCCCCAAGGTGCCACTGCTGTGCTTTCCCCCCCTCCCTCCCAGGCTTGCCACGCGCCGAACAGCTGGCGCGCGGCAAGCCTGTGAGCGAGGAAAAGCGGTTTGGCGGAGACACCTCGGGAGGCGGAGGCCGAGGCGGAGGTTAGCTGGGCCCGGGGAAGCTGGTGGGGAGCTGCTGGTGGGTGCTCTGCTGCTTCTCCCCTCTCCCTTACAGGTTTGCAAGCCTGGGGGGGGGGGTGGAGGGGAAATGCACGTGGGTGCCTAAAAATGGAAATGGGAGCCTAAGTCTAGGCATCCAGGGTTTTAAAATGTTGACCTAGGTTATTGGATGTTTACCAATTTTCCTGGTGTATTTTATACTAACATTTAAAATGTTTTTGTACTTCCTGTTTCAAGAGCCCTTTAAGAGACAAAATTTTGAGCTGGATTTAAGAGAATATTCTCATAATTTTGTGGGATTGCATGACATTCTCCAAAATCGCCAGTGTTTTAACTTGGCTGTTTGTTCATTTTTGTCTCTTTGCTATTGAAATAAGTGACATTTCAGTGTATTATAACAAGTAGTTTTGTTAATATAATCATCACTGAGTGTCATTCCCAAACATTCCATGGGGCTATCTGCAGGCGTGTAATAGCAACATGATACGGGCTCTTGGATGTACATTGTTAGGGATTCCAGATAAAGTTATAACCAAAGCACTTGCTGTAGAGGCACTGATGTGCATTGCATTACATAGTAGTTGTGTATGTTGCTGTGTAATAGTTTGTGAAGGACACTGAATGGCTGTGTTATCATTTGTAATGTTTTTATTAGGGAGTCACACACTGATTTTTATCCTCAGCAAATACCCTCAGTAGTTTAGATACAGGATTTATATGCAAGTTAATGTTTCATTTTGAATGATAAAAATTAGGGGTGTCAAGCAATTTAAAAAATTAGTCATGATTAATCACGTGATTAATCATGCTGTTAAACAACAATAGAATACCATTTATTTTAAATAATTTTGGATGTTTCCTACATTTTCAAATATATTCATTTCAATTACAACACAGAATACATAGTGTACAGTGCTCACATTATATTTATTTTTTATTACAAGTATTTTCACTGTAAAAAACCAAAAAAAATGTATTTTTCAATTCACCTCATATAAGTACTGTAGTGCAAACTCTTTATCATGAAAGTTGAACTTTCAAATGTAGAATTATGTTAAAAAAAACTGCATTCAAAAATAAAACAATGTAAAACTTTAGAGCCTACAAGTCCACTCAGTCCTACTTCTTGGTCAGCCAGTCACTCAGACAAACAAGGCTGGTTACAATTTTCAGGAGATATTGCTGCCTACTTCTTGTTTACAATGTCACCTGAAAGTGAGAACAGGCATTCGCATAGCACTGTTGTAGCTGGCGTTGCAAGATATTTATGTGCCTGTAACCAGGTCCTTTGCTCCTGCAATTTGGGCGTGGCATCCCCAGCCAGCCCCAATTAATGCCCTTAATTGGAGCTGGGCTAACAGGGGCCTGGCCAGGATCTCCTGGCCAGTATCCTGCTACAGTGCCAGATGCGCTAAATATACATATGTCCACCTTCATGCTTCAACCACCATTTCAAAGGAAATGCTTCCATGCTAATGATGGATTCTGCTTAATAACGATCCAAAGCAGAGCAGACTGACGCATGTTCATTTTATTATCTGAGTAAAATGCCACCAGCAGAAGGCTGATTTTCTTTTTTGGTGGTTTGGGTTCTGTAGTTTCCACATCAGAGTGTGCTAAAAGCATGCTCCACACTTCATCCCTCTAAGATCTTGGCCAGCACTTCAGATTCTTAAACTTTGGATCGAGTGCTGTAGCTATTTTTAGAAATCTCACATCAGTACCTTCTTTGCATTTTGTCAAATCTGCTGTGAAAGTGTTCTTAAAACGAACATATGCTGGGTTATCATCCGAGACTGCTATAACATGAAATATATGCAGAATGCAGGTAAAACAGAGCAGGAGACATACTGTTCTCCCTCCAAGGAGTACAGTCACAAATTTAATTGATGCATTATTTTTTTAATGAGCATCATCAGCATGAAAGCATCTCCTCTGGAATGGTAGCCGAAGCACGAAGGGGCAAACAAATGTTTAGCATATCTGGCATGTAAATTTCTTGCAGTGCCGGCTACAAAAGTGCCATGCAAACACCTGTTCTCACTTTCCAGTGACATTGTAAATAAGAAGCAGGCAGCAGTATCTCCCATAAATGAAAACAAACTTGTTTGTCTTGGCGATTAGCAGAATAAGAAGTAGGACTGAGTGGACTTGTAGGTTCTAAAGTTTTACACTATTTTGTTTTTGAGTGAAGTTATGTAACCGAAAAAAATCTGCATTTGTAAGTTACACTTTCACAATAAAGAGATTGCACTACAGTACTTGTATGAGGTGAATTGAAAAATACTATTTATTTTATCATTTTTACAGTGCATATATTTGTAATAAAAATAATAATATAAAGTGAGCACTATGCACTTTGTATTCTGTGTTGTAATTGAAATCAATATTGAAAATATAGAAAAACATCCAAAATATTTAATACATTTCAGTTGATATTCTATTGTTATAAGTGCGATTAATCGCGATTAATTTTTTTAATTGAGATTAATTTTTTGAGTTAATCACGTGTGTTAACTGCGATTAATTGACAGCCCTAATAAAAGCTGAACAGTTACATTATATATCAGTGAGATTTTTAAAATACAACATATTTACTTCAAAGTGCCAAAGAAGGAAAGGAGATAGAAATGCAAAGGGATGGGAATAGAGTAAAATCTTTCTAGAAACATCAGCACAGCAGTAGACTCTAGGTCAGGGGTTCTCAGGACAAATTTTGTGGCGGCATCAATGTGCAGCCACCAACTCTTGCTGGTGGCCACTCTCATACTTTTCCCTAAAATACTTAATTAGCTTTAGGAAAAACAAATAAATATGCACATTTACACGTCCAAATCATTGCAATTTATTTATTGTTAACTAGTAAGTCTGTTGTGAAAAGTGATAATTACAACCATACAAGTATCACTTTTCACTCAGCCCTGCCAAGCCTGGGGACAAATTAAGCCCTGGAGGGGGGGTAGGGGGATGCAGCGGGGACCAGGGGCAATGGGGGTTGGTAGGTTGGGGACTGGAGTAGGCAGCGGGGGGGCTGGAGCCTCAAGCCCTGTGGCCAGAGCCTGGGGCCTGCTGCCACACAGCTGGATTCTGGAGCTGGAGCCTAAAGCCCCTTGGCCAGAATCCACCACCCCACCACCCCAGAGCTGAGGCCCAAAGCCTGAGCCCCACTGCCCTGGGAAGGGGGGAATTCACTAGCTCCCTGCTCCTCCAGCATTGTGCCCCAGGTGTCTCCAGAGGGAGGCAGAGCCCAACCCCTGCTGACAGCCCCAGCAATCAACACCAAGGCGATGAATCCAGGAGCAACAGGGAGGGGGAGGGGCCACTATTTTGCCATCCACCCCATCCCATCACAGCCCAGGAGTCTGTGGCCACAAGAAAAGCCCCTGGTGGCCATATTTGAGAAACACTGCTCTAGGTACGGTCTGTTGTTTTAAGGACAGTAAAACACACAGGACCAAGGTTTTCTTTTTGGAGCATTTGTTCATGTATGTGTGAAATTTACAGATATCTGCACAGCATGACGCAAGTAACTTGGGACATAGCTCTTGCTTTTTGAAACTCCACCTTGAAGAACCTCACTGTAGTAGTTTTTTGCTGTCACACTTGGGTTTTGATTTTCATTTTGAACAAACAGTCTAAATGCAGTTTTCATATATTAATCAAAGACACATACATCAACTGGAGCTGAGCAAATATTACATTACAATCAGTAGATGTATAAAGGTCTGAAAACTGAGCAAATAATTCAGCAAATAATTTAATAGACAAATGTAGCCTCTTTTTCTGTTTGCAAATTGCCTATAAGCAATTTATAACTTTTCTTGAAAATTTTAATTACTCAAAATTATTCACCAGTAAATCTTTGTGAATAGATTGTGGTCTATCAATCGCCAATTAACATGTTTTTTGAGAAAATGTTTTCCCAAAATTCAGTTTCAGTGGCCAGTTTTCACAAAACACAAATCACAGGTATTTTTTCTATTCCTTGATTGAAAGAACATCACTCTTAGGAAGAGATCTTTGGTGCTTATAATTGCCATTATAGTTTCATTACCTCTCCATGAATATTGTCTAATTTAAAAGTATCCATTTCTATGGACATTCTTGCCAGTCAACTCCTTCATTGGAGTATACACAAAAAGCAAACACAAAGTGGGGGTGAAAACAGGTGAGGCATTCAGTTATTCACCTCTGCCAATACATGAGTAAATGTTTTGGATTATTCACTCAGGCACAACAGGCACCATTTCAAAATATAACATGGTAAATCAAAGTCCTGATGTATACACAATGTCTAGAGCTTGTTTTTTAGGATTTATTAATTTTATTTTTGAAGCGTATTTTTAGTAATTTTAAGTTACATGTAGAAGTCCAAAAATCAGGGTTTGGGGGGGGGGGCTTTCTCTTTGTGTATACTGTAATTTAATAATCATAGAATCATAGAATCTCAGGGTTGGAAGGGACCTCAGGAGGTCATCTAGTCCAACCCCCTGCTCAAAGCAGGACCAACCCCAACTAGATCATCCCAGCCAGGGCTTTGTCACGCCTGACCTTAAAAACCTCTAAGGAAGGAGATTCCACCACCTCCCTAGGTAACCCATTCCAGTGCTTCACCACCCTACTAGTGAAAAAGTTTTTCCTAATATCCAACCTAAACCTCCCCCTCTGCAACTTGAGACCATTACTCCTTGTTCTGTCATCTTCTACCACTGAGAACAGTCTAGATCCATCCTCTTTGGAACCCCCTTTTAGGTAGTTGAAAGCAGCAATCAAATCCCCCCTCACTCTTCTCTTCTGCAGGCTAAACAATCCCAGTTCCCTCAGCCTCTCCTCATAAGTCATGTGCTCCAGCCCCCTAATCATTTTTGTTGCCCTCCGCTGGACTCTTTCCAATTTATCCACATCCTTTTTGTAGTGTGGGGCCCAAAACTGGACACAGTACTCCAAATGAGGCCTCACCAGTGCCGAATAGAGGGGAATAATCACATCCCTCGATCTGCTGGAAATGCCCCTACTTATACAGCCCAAAATGCCGTTAGCCTTCTTGGCAACAAGGGCACACTGTTGACTCATATTCAGCTTTTCGTCCACTGTAACCCCTAGGTCCTTTTCTGCAGAACTGCTACCCAGCCATTCGGTCCCTAGTCTGTAGCAGTGCATGGGATTCTTCCGTCCTAAGTGCAGGACTCTGCACTTGTCCTTGTTGAACCTCATCAGATTTCTTTTGGCCCAATCCTCTAATTTGTCTAGGT
The DNA here is from genome assembly GCA_037349315.1 of Chelydra serpentina. Lineage (NCBI taxonomy): Eukaryota > Metazoa > Chordata > Testudines > Chelydridae > Chelydra > Chelydra serpentina. The sequence goes on from JBAIAC010000008.1 coordinate 21,211,940, forward strand.
CCCTCTGTATCCTATCCCTACCCTCCAGCGTATCAACCACTCCTCCCAGTTTAGTGTCATCTGCAAACTTGCTAAGGGTGCAGTCCACACCATCCTCCAGGTCGTTGATGAAGATATTGAACAAAACCGGCCCCAGCACCGACCCTTGGGGCACTCCACTTGATACCGGCTGCCAACTAGATATGGAGCCATTGATCACTACCCCTTGAGCACGACCATCCAGCCAGTTTTCTATCCACCTTACCGTCCATTCATCCAGCCCATACTTCTTTAACTTGCTGGCACGAACACTGTGGGAGACTGTATCAAAAGCTTTGCTAAAGTCAAGAAATAGCACATCCACTGCTTTCCCCTCATCCACAGAGCCAGTTATCTCATCATAGAAGGCAATTAGGTTAGTCAGGCATGACTTGCCCTTGGTGAATCCATGCTGACTGTTCCTGATCACTTTCCCCTCCTTTAAGTGGTTCAGAATTGATTCCTTGAGGACCTGTTCCATGATTTTTCCAGGGATTGAGGTGAGACTGACTGGCCTGTAGTTCCCCGGATCTGCCTTCTTCCCTTTTTTAAAGATAGGCACTACATTCGCTTTTTTCCAGTCATCCGGGACCTCCCCCGATTGCCATGATTTGTCAAAGATAATGGCCAATGGCTCTGCAATCACATCGGCCAACTCCTTTAGCACCCTCGGATGCAGTGCATCCGGCCCCATGGACTTGTGTTCGTCCAGCTTTTCTAAATAGTCCCGAACTACTTCTTTCTCCACAGAGGGCTGGTCACCTCCTCCCCATACCGTGCTGCGGAGTGCAGCCATCTGGGAGCTGCCCTTGTCTGTGAAGACAGAGGCAAAAAAAGCATTGAGTACACTAGCTTTCTCCACATCCTCTGTCACAAGGTTCCCTCCCTCATTCAGCAAGGGGCCCACACTTTCCTTGACTTTCTTCTTGTTGCTAACATACCTGAAGAAACCCTTCTTGTTACTCCTAACATCTCCAGCTAGCTGCAACTCCAAGTGTGATTTGGCCTTCCTAATTTCACTCCTGCATGCCTGAGCAATATTTGTATACTCCTCCCTGGTCATTTGTCCAATCTTCCACTTCTTGTAAGCTGCTTTTTTGTGTTTAAGACGAGCAAGGATTTCACTGTTAAGCCAAGCTGGTCGCCTGCCATATTTACTTTTCTTTCTACACATCGGGATGGTTTGTTCCTGCAACCTCAATAAGGTTTCTTTAAAATACAGCCAGCTTTCCTCGACTCCTTTCCCCCTCATGTTATTCTCCCAGGGGACCTTGCCCATCAGTTCCCTGAGGGAGTCAAAGTCTGCTTTTCTGAAGTCCAGGCTCTGTATTCTACTGCTCTCCTTTCTTCCTTGTGTCAGGATCCTGAACTCGACCATCTCATGGTCACTGCCTCCCAGGTTCCCATCCACTATTGCTTCCTCTACTATTTCTTCCCTGTTTGTGAGCAGCAGGTCAAGAAGAGCTTTTCCCCTAGTTGGTTCCTCCAGCACTTGCACCAGGAAATTGTCCCCTACACTTTCCAAAAACTTCCTGGATTGTCTGTGGACCGCTGTATTGCTCTCCCAGCAGATGTCGGGGTGATTAAAGTCACCCATGAGAACCAGGGCCTGTGATCTAGTAACTTCTGTTAGTTGCTGGAAGAAAGCCTCGTCTACCTCATCCCCCTGGTCTGGTGGTCTGTAGCAGACTCCCACCACGACATTACCCTTGTTGCTCACACTTCTCAATTTAATCCAGAGACTCTCAGGTTTTTCTGCAGTTTCATACTGGAGCTCTGAGTAGTCATACTACTCTCTTCCATACAACGCAACTCCCCCACCTTTTCTGCCCTGCCTATCCTTCCTGAACAGTTTATATCCATCCATGACAGTACTCCAATCGTGTGAGTTATCCCACCAAGTCTCTGTTATTCCAATTACGTCATAATTCCTTGACTGTGCCAGGACTTCCAGTTCTCCCTGCTTGTTCCCCAGGCTTCTTGCATTTGTGTATAGGCATTTAAGATAACTCACCGATCGTCCTTCTGTCCCAGTATGGGGCAGGAGCCCTCCCCTCTTGCACTCACTTACTTGTGCTTCCTCCCGGTATCCCACTTCCCCACTTACCTCGGGGCTTTGGTCTCCTTCCCCCGGTGAACCTAGTTTAAAGCCCTCCTCACTAGGTTGGCCAGCCTGCTTCCAAAGATGCTCTTCCCTCTCTTTGTCAGGTGGAGCCCGTCTCTGCCTAGCACTCCTTCTTCTTGGAACACCATCCCATGGTCAAAGAATCCAAACCCTTCTCTCCGACACCATCTGCGTAGCCATTCGTTGACTTCCACGATTCGACGGTCTCTACCCCGGCCTTTTCCTGCCACAGGGAGAATGGACGAGAACACCACTTGCGCCTCAAACGCCTTTATCCTTCTTCCCAGAGCCACGTAGTCTGTAGTAATAATCTATATTATTATTAATTATTAGTATAGGTATATACTGTAATGACTAATTTCATTGTAATGTTCCCTAGTGCATTTTAACGTAGTACTATTTCAAATAGCACTATGTTAAAGCATATTAGGGATACTTTAGTGTGTACCAGCAGGGTCTACACAGACCAATTAATGCACAACACGTTAGTGCACTTTAGTAATCACACCTCCATAGCCCTCATTACTGCTCCATGTAGAGAAACCATTAGATACATGCAACTATTTCCAGTGTCTTTTCTGATACATATTGGATAAGCACCAAAAAAAATTCTTTTTCTTTTCTTATCAAGGGTGTTTGATCCGTGTTTATCGGTCAGAAATTAAAATCAGAAGCCCTAACTATATCTTTGATTAAGTTAAGCATTTAAACACATGCTTCAATCTCCTGGAAGTCAATGGGACTTAATCGTATGCCTAAGTGCTTTGCTGACACAGGTCTTACATGCTCTTCCTGCTGTCCTGATCATAAGGATAGCAGGGAGCACAGCATAACGATTTCCTGTGGCAGAATTTCTAACTCAGCTTATTTTGTCACTCTGGCCAAATGTCTTTAAACTCTGCCTTTCTCCCATTTTGATTCTTTACTTCTGTGTTTTTGTATTTCTAATGTGTGCATCATTCCAACTTTCAGCTGCATAACAAGTTCCCAAGTAACTTCTCAACCTATAATAGAACTGACCATCTTATTACTTGTGAATAGCATTACCTAGTTCATAATCGTTTGTCTGAAAGGCAAAAATTGCTAATCTCAAAGACTATTACTCAATGGAAAATCCTGGAAAACAGAAAAAAGGTTAAAAAAATTGATTGTAGAATAAATCTTGCCCACAATCCTTGCTGAGTAATTACTTTGCTGAGTAATAGTCTGTAGTACTAGCTGTTAGGATTCTGGGTGGCTCTTTGACTAATGCTGCTAGGAAGTAATACTGTGTAGGAAGAATCAGCAGTCTTGGGTTATGTTCCAGGCATTGATTTACAGTGTGACCTTGAGAAACGCAGTCGTTTTGTGCTTCAGTTTCCCATTTGTAAAATCAGAATAATAGTATTTGCCTGCCAATAGGCGATTTGGTAGACTTAGGGTGTGTATACCCTGCATACTCCTTACAGTGACATGTAGAGTACATAAACTACATGCCCTCCTAGTATGGGTATAAATAGCAGTGTAGATGGTGAGGCACTGCTTAGGCGAGTAGAGTAAAGACGTACCAGAACCTATGTACTGTACATGGCTATCTAAATGCCTAAGTAGTTCCTCCCCTGTCTACGCTGCTATTTTTAGCAGTGTAGAGTCCTGCTGCTAGAGTCTTTTCCTACCATGGGGAAATGCTCTGGCAGTGGGGAAAGGCTCTGACAGGGGTCTTTCTCTGCTGCAGAGAGCCACCGGAGCCTTTTCTCACTGCCTCCCTGCTTCCAGAGCCTTTCGCTGCTGCATGTAGCTACATACCGCAGTATGGACACGGCCTGCTTTTCACTGCAGCGTGTAGCTTCACTTACGCTACATGCCACCACCAGTGAGTGTGCAGTGTAGACAGGGCCGGCTCTAGGATTTTTGCCGCCCCAAGCAAAAACAAATTTGGCCGCCCCCCCTTTTTTTTTCTTACCCCACCCCCGGCCCAACTCCGCCCTTCCCCTAATCCCCAGACCTGCGTCCTCCCCCAGGCTCTCAAGCCTAGGAGGGAGGGAGGGGGAGCAGCGGTGCACGAATCAGCTGCTTCGCGCGCCGCAGCCGCTCGGGATCTCCCCCTCCCTCCCAGGCTCTCAATCCTGGGAGGGAGGGGGAGCAGTGGCGTGCTGCAGCGGCAGCAAAGGTGAGCTAGGGCAGCCGGGGCACATTTTTAGGGGCGGCATGGCCGGCGCCAGAATGCCGCCCCTAGTAATGTGCCGCCCCAAGCACCAGCTTGTTTTGCTGGTGCCTGGAGCCGGCCCTGAGTGTAGACATACCCTTAATCAATATTTGTAAAACACGGTGAGATCCTTGAAGAAAAGACATCAAGAGCCTGCTCATGTTGCCACTGAATATAATGGCAAAACTCTTACTGTTTTCAATAGACCAGGGATTGGCAACCTTTGGCCCGCGGCCCGCCAGGGTAAGCTCCCTGGCGGGCCGGGCCAGTTTGTTTACCTGCCATGTCCGCAAGTTCGGCCAATTGCAGCTCCCACTGGCACGGTTCGCCACTCCAGGCCAATGGGGGCTGCGGGAAGCGGCGCGGGACAAGGGACGTGCTGGCCACCTCTTCCCGCAGCCCACACTGGCCTGGAGTGGTGAACCGCAGACAGTGGGAGCTGCGATCGCCCGTACCTGCAGACGCGGCAGGTCAACAAACTGGCCTGGCCCACCAGGGGGCTTACCCTGGTGGGCTGCGGGCCAAAGGTTGCCAATCCCTGCAATAGACTATCAACCACCCTGTCAGAATGGAAAGTATTAATAAGGGGGAGAATCTCAAAGACACAAATGACTTTCAATAGGAGGTAAACACCTATTACCATTTGTGCCTTTGAAATTTTCCCCCTTAGGCTACATCCACACTACCCGCCCGATTCGGCGGGTAGCGATCGATGTTCTGGGATCGATTTATCGCTTCTCGTCTAGATGCGATAAATCGATCCCAGAACCGCTCCCCGTCGACACCGGAACTCCAGCTCCGCGCGAGGAGTAAGCGCAGTCGACAGGGGAGCCTGCCTGCTGCCATGTGGACCGCGGCAAGTACTTTTAAAAATCGATCTAAGATATTCAACTTCAGCTACGTTATTCACGTAGCTGAAGTTGCATATCTTAGATCGACCCCCCCTCCTAGTGTGGACCAGGCCTTAGTAATTGTTCACAGTTATTATAATGGTCATTGCTACATTATATGATGGCCAACACATGCTACCTGTATCAACTATATATATCAGGGATTAATTTTAAATGAATTACAGTACACGGAAACATGGCTTCCATTGACTTGAATGGGAATAGGACCAGGCCCAAAGGGATTTAATACCAGCTATAACTACAGCTCTCAAAGCAACCTTAGTTATGGAGCCACTTATAACAGCTCCATGTTCTTTTTTTTAAAAGATGCAGTTGTTAGGTTTTCAGTTTTATTTTACTGTTTAAACTCTTCTGTTCCCTATAATATCATAAATCAGATGTATGTTTTTGGCTAGAATACATAAATGCTTTCTTAACATGATAGTAAGGTAATTTGTAGATATTTTGAGTAATCTGTAAACATGCAACAGTAGTGCTGTGGAGGAGGAAGCTGAGAAAAGTAGCCGAGTTTGCCAACTTGTATGTAAAATATTCTACCATGCTATGTGGAAAAGATAGGTTTATAATCACACCTTTTTTACATGTATTGCATTTGGCAAGAAGTTTAAAGACCAATGTAAAACTCCTCACCAGCACTGAAAAACTGTTCCTGTAGATATTGTGGCTTATTATTAACCTTTTATGTGTTTTCCAAGGACCCTTGAAATTCAATGGAAGCTTCATTGTGAGCAAAGGCAAAATTTGGCCTTACCTGAGGAAAAATATATCAGCACTCCTTGGAAAACTGAAAAAGCAACCAATGCTTAGCAGTGTGTTTTAGAAGATAAAATAACATTGAACACACATAGTTAAATTCTCCCAGTATGCTACTACCCTCACCTGCTGATAAGAAAATAGGATTGTTCTCCTGTTTGCTGTTTACTGGAGTTAAAGCTTTAACTCCTTTCACTATCTGTCTCAGATATGGGCGTTTATAACATCCTTCCTTTCCCCCTTTTTTTCTTAATATGTTTGCTTTGCAGATGTCAAAAATAAACCCTTTTTCGGTATAGAAAAAAATAATATACATTGGACCCAGTTCTGTCTTTGGTTACCTTTGTCATTGTTACTAGTATCATTATGAATTAGCATTGTAATAACACCTTGCGGCCAGAGCCCCATTGTGTAGGTGCTGTAGAAATGTATAATAATGAAACAATCTCTGCCACAAAGAGCTTACAAGCTAAGTAAACCCCTGGGCAGCCCCTATGCAGTCAGTAGGATAAATTCTCCTCTCAGATACACATATTTGTTCAATGTAAATGAGGGTGGTGTCTAGTCCTTTTGGTTAAGTGGAAGTGGGGCAAGTGCATCTGAAGTTACAATGTGATGCAATGGAAAACTTGGGAGTAGTTGAGAGCAGAAATGCCACCCACCTGCATCAATGGGTGGGGCGGCGGGGAACTTGGTGCGGCCAGCAGTGAAAGGAGGACAGTCTAGGTAGCAAAGGAGGAAGATACTATCCAAGGGACAGTAGGTAGCTTCTCCCCCTGATAGTCTCTGGTTCCCATTGGCCAGCTGGGGGAGAGGGCTGGAGCCTCTTTTGGCTCTGACCCAGCAGCCCACCCGAACTAGGAATGGGAACTTGGCCTGACAGATGCTGTGGATCTAGCCGATTGCCCATTTGGGGGTCAGGAAGGATTTTTTTTTCTCCCATGGGCCAATTGGCAGAAGACCAGGGAGTTTTTTCCCTTCCTCGCAGCACCTTCAAGACACAGTGGGTTAAGCAGGAACACACTTAGTACCTAACTGAGGTACTGTGATGACGTTGTTTATTCGTCACCACTTGTGGCCGGTTTCCAGTGAAGTTAAGAAAATAAAATGAATGATTCCCAGAAGTAAAAGACCTGGGATTTTGGTTATGAGCCTTGGGCTCATATGATAGAGTGCAACCTGGTGGCCTTCATGGGCCGAGATCAGACTTTGTGGCTCTCATGGGCCTAGGTCCCCGACCTGCTGCACCCTCTGTCCCCTTCATGGGAGAGGGGGTGGGTGCTAGGACTCAGAGAGAGCTGAGTCCTGGGGTGTAGGCTGAGAGGAGCCTATCCCGCATTATGGGTTATATGGTAAGGAGCCGTGTAACCTTGCGCCAGATACAGATTATATGGTAAAGAGCTCTCTAACTCTTGCACTGGAATCAGTTAAATGCCTGGTATAGGAGAGTGTGGGTAATGGGCAGGTAGTACCCCTCCCCTGTGTTAAAGTTTAATAAAAGTTGTGGCCTGCCACTTAATTCCATGTATGCGTCTGTCCTCATTTTGCTGCTGTGTTCACATCAATATGGACAGGGAAGTTTAAATCCATTCTACTTGCTTTCACTGTGTTCATGTTGCAGGTTTTTAGCCTATTTTTTCCAAATCATTGAGAACATCTGTGTTTAATGAGCTGGAACTCCAGTAGTTCAATAAAATGTTATTTGCATGATTGGAATCGGACCTTGAGTGTGATTAACAGTCCTATAGTTTAGACCTGAATGACACAGGCGCGGACTTCTGGTTCCGCCCGTGGGTGCCGTCACTCGGCGTCGGGGGCGGGGCCCCGCCCGACGCTGGGCCCCGCCCCCGACGCCTGGTGACGTTGTGGGGCCCCTCCCCCGACGCCGACGCAACGTTGCCCAGCGTCGGGGGCGGGGCCCCGCAACATCTCCCGGTGCCGGTAAGTTTGCCGCGGGTCCGGGGCGGGCGGGGAGTTGCCGCACCCACCAATTTTTCTCTGTGGGTGCTCCAGCACCGGAGCACCCACGAAGTCGGCGCCTATGCTGAATGAGATAGTACGTGCTGATAAAGGTTTATGAGAATCTTTTGGGGAAGTAGAAAAGCAAACTAATTTTCTCTTTACTTCAACAAATAGCAGTTTTAAAATGCTTAGAAGAAAAAAGGATCTAGCCAAATAAGTCATTGGCTAGAAAAAGCTGTTGAGCCACCTAACAAGACCCAAGACTCCTCTCATAAGACACTGGACATACTGCCCTTGAAGCACCTACACTGTAAATATTGGAATGAGAATGTTAAGGCAACAGTTCATCTGGACAGAAAGCAAATGAAGTGAAGACAAGTGACATAAATAGGGAGACCAAAGACATTTTTTCTTTATCTGTTAGTCTCTGTTGGGGGGAATCTTAGACCTGTGGTGCTGAACTGTCTAAAAACTAGATGAAAATAGTGTTCTTCGAGTAGTGCCCCTATGGGTGCTCCACTATAGGTGTGCTTGCACCACCTGCACCTTTGATCAGAGATTTCTCATAGCAGTGTCCATTCGGCCTGCACATGCCTGTTACTGAGTCTTGTGTTCCGTGTTGTTACATAGCACTGTGTAGTCTTAATTCCTTCTCAGCTGCCTTGGCCTGAGATGAAGCCTTAGGGTATGTCTACACTACGGTACTAGTTCGATTTCTGTGAAACCGAACTTGTGAACCCGATATTTCCATGTCGATTGTTCGAATCCACACCAGGGATGTTTATTCGAATGTCCGAGTCCACAGTAGGGGGGCAAGCGTCGACATTGCAAGCGGTGCACTGTGGGTAGCTATCCCACAGTTCCCGCAGTCCCGCCTGCCCACTGGAATTCTGGGTGTAGCCCCCAGTGCCTTGTGGGAACGAAATTGTGTCAAGGGTCGGTATACGTACATTTCGTCACTCGACCCACACTTCCGCCTTCCCTACGTGAAAGCGCCGGCGGGGAATGAATTCGCGCCCTTTTCCTGTGGCTGATAGCTCGGACGCCACTGGACAGTGAGCATGGAGCCCTCCGCGATTATCGCAGATGTTCTGTCCGTAGCCAACAACTCGCGCCTTATAGCGCACCTTTTCCAGACTCTGTTGCAGAGAAATCGGGAGAGGAGACAACGTAATCTCCAGGAGTACTTAAACTTTGAAAGGGGCATTGATCTCTTGCAAAGCGCTGGACCCCGGACCCTAGAGATCATGGTGGCAATGGGTCATGTTGATCCCGTGGAACGGCGATGCTGGGCAAGGGAAACAAGCACTGACTGGTGGGACCGCATAGTGATGCAGGTATGGGATGAGTCCCAGTGGCTGCGAAACTTTCGGATGCGTAAGTGCACTTTTATGGAACTTTGTGAGTTGCTGTCCCCTGCCCTGAAGCGCCAGGACACCCGGATGCGAGCTGCCCTCACTATCCAGAAGCGAGTGGCCATAGCCCTGTGGAAGCTTGCAACCCCTGACAGCTACCGGTCAGTAGCGAACCAATTTGGAGTGGGCAAGTCTACCGTGGGGGTTGCTGTGATGCAGGTAGCCCGTGCAATCGTTGACCTGCTGCTCCACAAAGTAGTGACCCTGGGAGACGTGCAGGCGATCATAGATGGCTTCGCTGCAATGGGATTCCCAAACTGCGGTGGGGCCATAGATGGGACACACATCCCTATCCTGGGACCGGAGCACCAGGGCGGCCAGTATATTAACCGGAAGGGCTATTTTTCTATGGTTCTGCAAGCACTAGTGGACCACAAAGGACGTTTTACAAACATCAATGTTGGGTGGCCAGGAAAGGTTCATGATGCTCGTGTTTTCAAGAACTCTGGTCTGTTTAGACGCCTGCAACAGGGGGTTTATTTCCCCGATCACAAAATCACTGTTGGGGAGGTGGAGATGCCAACAGTGATCCTGGGGGACCCTGCCTACCCGCTAATGCCATGGCTCATGAAGCCATACACGGGAGCCCTGGACACTGAAAAGGAACTCTTTAATTACCGCCTGAGCAAGTGCAGAATGGTGGTGGAGTGTGCCTTTGGCCGTCTCAAGGCAAGATGGCGAAGCTTACTTACTCGCTCCGACCTCAGCCCTAAAAATATCCCCATTGTGATTGCGGCGTGCTGTGTGCTCCACAATCTGTGTGAGATCAAGGGGGAGACATTTATGCAGGGCTGGGAGGTTGAGGCAAATCGACTAGCAGCAGATTACGCTCAGCCAGACACCAGAGCCATTCGGAGATCACAGCGGGAGGCGGTCCGCATCCGTGAAGCTTTGAAAGCTCGCTTCCAGACAGAGCGGGTTAACCATTGACTGCTACACTTCCGTAAACAGATACTGGACCTACCCCTGTCCCTTTACACATGTCCCGTTGCCCATCCTCCCATTACCAACCGCCTTCCCCCTCCTTGGATCAACGCTGTAAAGTCACAGTAAAGGAAAGATTTTTTTGTTTGAACGTGTTCCTGTACTTCTTCTTGGGTAATGATTATCACCGTGTAGGCATACGGCGGTTGGGGGGAGGTTTGGTTGGGGGACACTTCCCTTCAAAGGGGAAGCTGTTGATCCTGCCCAAAGCGCAGTGCCAAGAGGTGTTCCGCTTGCTTAAAGGGACCATCAACCTCTTCTAATCCCATGTGTGTGTGGTGGTGTCTATGTGCCTTGTACGTATTGAGTATCGCCAACGGATCACACAGTGCATTGATCTATCCAGCAGGCTACTGTCAGCCGCAAAAGATCAGCGACCACCCTCCCCAAACATACAGTGCACCACCCAACCCCCAACCCCACATTTAGAACGTAGAAACCAGCACAACGAAGGAAAGGTGTGCTTAATGCATGCAATGTGTACTGTGCTTGTCACTTCAGCAGTTAACCTGTCTGCACCCTCGTTTGTGCTCCCATTCTCTGCACTTAAAAACCATGTTAACCACTACCCAGAGATACAAACTGTCCCGTTTAAAACACTCAGGGAAACATTGGTGAACCAAAAAACAAGATTTATTCAACAAAACAGTAACTTCACATGGAACCTGGGAAGGGAGGTGCTCAGGGGTGCTGCTGGATGGAGAGGAGGGAAAAGTCTATGGTTTTGGGAATGACAGCCTTCTGCTGTTGCAGCGGTCTGCAGGGGTGGATTGAGTATTTCCACGCACCCTGGATCCCCTTGTCCTAGTGACTTTTGGGGAGGAAGCCACTGGACTTGGTGGCGGGGGAGGGCGGCTTGAAAGAACATACAGAGGCGCTCTTTCCTCATGTCTCCTGTCCTGGAGAATATCCACTAGGCGCCGGAGCGTGTCTGTTTGCTCCCTCATGATTCCCAGCATTGTTTGGGTCGCCTGCTGATCCTCCTGCCGCCACCTGTCCTCGCGCGCTTCAGCCCTCTGCTCCCGTTCCCTGGCTGCTCGCTCGTACCGTGCGAAGTCCTCTCTGCGCTGTGCCGCCTCCCTCTGTGACAGCATCACTAATTCCGAGAACATGTCGTCCCTGGTTCTCTTTTTGCGCCGCCTTATCTGGACTAGGCCATGGGTGGGAGAAGCACGGGTTGGGTGGGAGACACTCACAGCTGTGGGATAAATGAAAGGGAGTGAATTCCTCAGACAGATACTTTTTCAAGAACAATGACCATACTCTTTCACCATGAATAGGACCAAAGACAGTGCCTATCACATGTACACGTACTACAAGGTCAAATAATATGCCTTAAGGCTGAGTGAGTGTCTAGGGTCCCGGTATACGGATCCCAGAGGCCTTTCCGTACACAGAAAATCACCTCTCTGAAAACCATGGTAAGCTGCTTACTTACGACTGCTGTGAGATTGCTTCACAGCACTGCTCTACTCCCATGTCTCCCTCAGTGTTCCTGGCGGCGGTCAGTAGCTGCTGCTGGCCAAACCGGTAATCTACGGCGGCTGTCCTAAACCCCCCCCCCCCCTCAGCGTGGCCGCTCCAGGGAACCAAAAATTCCCACGAACCGCTCAGCGTGAGCGGCTCGCCTACCCTTCCCCCCCCTCAGCGTGGCCGCTCCAGGGACCCAAAAATGGCCGCGAACTGCTCTGCGTGAACGGCTCGCCTACCCTTCCCCCCCCTCAGCGTGGCCGCTGCAGGGAACCAAAAATGCCCGCGAACCGCTCTGCGTGAACGGCTCGCCTACCCTTCCCCCCCCTCAGCGTGGCCGCTGCAGGGAACCAAAAATGCCCGCGAACCGCTCTGCGTGAACGGCTCGCCTACCCTTTCCCCCCCCTCAGCGTGGCCGCTGCAGGGAACCAAAAATGCCCGCGAACCGCTCAGCGTGAACGGCTCGCCTACCCTTCCCCCCCCTCAGCGTGGCCGCTCCAGGGAACCAAAAATGGCCGCGAACCGCTCTGCGTGAACAGCTCGCCTACCCTTCCCCCCCCTCCGCGTGGCTGCTCTAGGGAATCAAAAATGCCCGCGGACCGCTCAGCATGAACGGCTCGCCTATCCTATCCCCGGTTTAGCGTTGCCGGTCCCCGGGACTGTCACTTCCCGCGCACCGATATGCACTACTGGTTTTGCTCCCGAGCCCCTACCACCACGCGGTAACGTAAACTGCCGGGTGTCTGTCTGTAAGGGGAAAAGGAAGCATGCAGTATACTAATTATACTACTCATTCGAACCAGGACCCCATGACTGATATCACTCTGATGAGGATTACGGAGACAGAGAAAATCTGCATGCTGAGTCAATGCAAGCAAACCCCGGGGCCGTATGCTGCCATGCTATGCAAGGCAATGATACCAGAGTACCTGCTGCTCGCATGGCGCGGGAAAGTATCCTACCATGGAGGAGACAATAAGGCAGCTCTCCCAGTGAACGTGCTAGACAAGCTATCGCTGTACCTTCAAGACAGCTTCTCTGAGATATCTGCTGGTGATTACACCTCTATCCCCATACATATTGACAGACTTTTCGAATAGTTGCACGGGAAAGCGACTCCAAGGTGAAGCGCATAAGGCCAATGAAGCCACAGTTACAGAGCGCTAACACACCATAACTATTGTATTGAAAATAAATGTCTAAAACACTGACCTGATGATCCCTCTCCTGATTCCTGGTCAGGAATGCTGCCTTGGGAGTGTTCGAAGGGCAGCGCAGTCAGGGTCAGGAATAGTTCCTGGCTGTCGGGGAAATCTCCAGGGTGACCGCTTTCGATTGCCTCGTCCCCCTGCCCTCCTTCCTCTTCTTCGCCGTCAGCGAAAACCTCCTCCGATGTGTCCGTAGAATGGACCCCGTCATCGGTGTCCACGGACACTGGTGGGGTAGTTGTTGCCGCACCACCGAGCATGGCGTGCAGTGCCTCGTAAAATCGGCAAGTCTGAGGCGCTGAGCCGGAGCGTCCGTTGGACTCTTTGGTCTTTTGGTACGCCTGACGTAGCTCCTTGATTTTGACGCGGCACTGCGTAGCATCCCGGCTGTACCCTCTCTCCGTCATAGCCTGTGAAATCTTCTCGTAAATTTTTGCATTCCGTCTTTTTGAACGGAGCTCGGCTAGGATGGATTCATCGCCCCACACAGCGATGAGATCCAAAACCTCACGATCACTCCATGTTGGAGCTCTCTTTCTATTCACCGATGGCATCGAAACCACCGCTGTAGAGCTCTGCATCATTGCCAGTGCTGCTGAGCTCGCCACTATGTCCAAAGAGGCAATGTGATTCAAAATGGCCACAGAGGAAAAAGTATTCAAATTTTCGCGGGGATTTCTCTGAGTGGCAGGTCAGAGCATCCGAGTACACAATACTGCCCTGAGCGTCCACCGAGTGGTGCACTGTGGGATAGCTCCCGGAGCTATTAGCGTCGAATTCCGTCCACAGTACCTCGCATTCGACATGCCCATTTCGATTTTGGCGCTACTCCCCTCGTCAGGGTGGAGTACCGAAATCGATTCAAGGAGCCCTTAATGTCGAAATAAACTGCTTCCTAGTGTGGACGGGTGAGGGATTAAATCGAGTTAACGCTGATAAATTCGACATAAAGTCCTAGTGTAGACCTGGCCTTAGTTTTCCAAGTTGAGTTTTACCTTTTTAGTAATTAGTTTATTATAGCTGTTCTTAGTAGTACTTTGAAGTAATTTTAGCAGTTGTAATTTTTTTTAAAAGTATATGGCTTTTAGATAATTTCTTCTCTCCTGGGAGTTTTTACTTTACTCAGAGGGCAAGCCTGGTTCTCCTGGTTTCAAACACTGCCTGTCATGCTGAAAGGGAATCCTGGTGAGTGACAGATACTCCCAGTGCATCCATTGCCTTGGGGAATTTCGTATTTCCCAAAAGTGCAACTTCTGTCTGTCATGAAAATCTAGAGCCAGAAAAAACAGGTAGATCAAGCTTCAGCTCCTCATGATGGAACGCTCATTATTACCAGCCTCTGATCCTGGCCAGGGGATCCACCACCCTGTATGCTGGTCTCTGAGCAAATCCACTGCCTCCACTGCCTCCGAACCATACTCCTCAAAGGTAACTAAGAAGAAGACCCTAGAAACCTCTCATAAGACTCCAAAAGACCATCCCTCGACTTCTCCAGGTAAGGAAACAATCTCAAAGAAATTGTGGTCTCCGATAACTTCACCCACTTCAGCACCCACTGCTTTTCGATCTGGTACCCATGAGGTTGCTGGTTCCTCAGGTATTAAGGGCATGGTTAAGCCTAAAGACTATAACGTTCTGGGCGCCAAGAGTCATCAGAGTGAGGTAGCAAGAAGAGTGTTACTTCTTCTCACTTGGTATTGAAGAAGCCCACTTGGGCTCCATCTGGACTCCCCTTGGAGTGGTCAAGTTTTACGGTACTATCCATAGGCACCAACTCTGTGGGTGCTCCTGGTATGGCGCACCCACGGAAAACAATAGTGGGTGCTCAGCACCCACCGGCAGCCTCGCCAATCAACTCCTCTTCCTCCCTCCCAACTCCTCCCGCCCACTGCGGATCAGCTGTTCAGTGCAGGAGGTGCTGGAGGGGAGGGGGCGGAGTGAGGGCAGGTCATGCGTGGGGGGAGAGGGTGGAATGGGGCAGGAAAAGACAGGGTGGGGGTGGAGCAGGGCAGGAAGAGGCAGGGTGGGGGCAGAAAGAAGTTGGGTGGGGCTTTGTGGGGAAGGGGTGGAGTGGGGGCAGGGCCTGGGGCAGAGCGGGGATAGAGCACTCTCCAGGAAATTAGAAAGTCAATGCCTCTGGTACTGTCAACTCCCTCAGCCACTATCACTTCAGTGCAGGCCATGGACATGGTACTAACAACATTCTCAGGACCAGAGGAGTTTTGCTATTACATAGCAGAAAACCATCTAGATGCTACACTTAGTTATAAAAATGGACAAGATTTGCCTGCTGGTGTGACCTCAAACACGTTCCACTGACAACCTCATTGCTATCAGATATACTGAACTACATCCTAGAACTAAAAAATCTTTGGGCTGTCGCAGAGTTCCATTAGAGTCACCTGGCAGCCATCACAGCTTTTCATTTTCCTACAGAAGGTTATTCCATATTCACTCATGCAATGATGATGAGATTACTTGGGGGCCTCAGAAACCAGTCAAACATCCTACTCCAGTTTGGGACCTCAACTTGGTTCTTAAACATCTTACAAGATTTCCGTTGGAACTGATGGCTACCTGCTCACTCTTGGCTCGATGAGTTGGGGAAATAAGCGCCTTTAAGTCATACCCTCCTTTCACAATATTTTTCAAAGACAAGGTCACATTATGACCACACCCCAAGTTTTTACCAAAAATATCTTCCAAGTTCCATATTAGCCAACCCATTCGCCTCCCGATCTTCTACCCTAAACCTCACCTAGACAAAGAGCAGGCATTGTTGCACATACTTGATGTCAGGAGAGCCCTGGCCTTCTATCTTGACAGAACTAAACCTTTCAGAAAGACTCCCAAATTATTTGTCTCGATCAGAGACATGAAAAGTGTCTGCAGTCTCTAAAGAAAGACTTTCCAAGTAGATATCTCACTGCATTAGCTGTTGCTACCAATCTTGTAATCTCTAAGCACCTTCGGACATACAAACTCACCCTACAAGATGTATTTCCACTTCTACAGCCTTTCTGAAAAATGTTCCCATCATTTGAAATATGTAGAACTGCAGCTTGGACCCCTGTACATACCTTTGCTGAGCACTATACAATAACTCACAACTCAGCTTCCTATGCTGCATTTGTCTCGGCTATACTTTCTTCAGTACTGGACTCGACTCTGAAGCCTTGTCCACCTTAAAGGGAACTGCTCAATAGTCACCTAGAGTGGAGAACCCACTGGGACACGAAGAAGAAGACGAAGACGAAGAAGAATATGATGATTACACACACCATGTAGTAACTGGTTCTTCAAGATGTGTGTCCCGATGGGTGTTCCACTACTCGATCTCTTTCACCTCAGTTTTGGAGTTCTCTTCTATGGAGCTTCATGGTAGAGAATGAACTGAGGACGATTTGCCTGTGCAATGCTATCTAACAACAGCATGAAACACGAGACTGAGTAACATGAATGTGCAGGTCAAATGGACACTGCCATGAGAAATCTCCGTCAAAGACACAGGGGGCACAAGCACACCTATAGTGCAGCACCCATAGGGAAACACATTTTGAAGAACCACCGTTACTGTATGGGGTGAGTAACCATTTCTTTCTGAAGGAAAAAGGAAAGAGAGCTGTGTTTTGCGGCATGTTATCTTGAAAGCAGTACATTTATAGGACATTCATAGGACCTAATGGGAAAGTCCCTTCACTATGTTTCAGTGCAAGCTTTAGCTGCTTCTGAATATACCACTGATATAGATCCAGCTCATCTGTGGTCAGCAAACCTAGTCTTGAGAAAGAAACCTACATTAGATGTGCTATATGGTTTTAGGATGACAGAAGAGCGAATTTTGGTACATGAGTAAAGGGAGCATTGCAGTCATGAGTCATGAGGCTGCCAGTATGGGGACCAGGATTAAGAATTTATGGCTACTTGAGCTATTTAGAAGACAACTTCTGCAAGATTTAACAGCATGTGAAATATAAATGGAGCTACTGGTCACAGATAACATCAAGATACCGTGCAGTAGCAAAGGAAATGGTGGGAGAATCTTCAGTGGTGATGAGTAGGCAGCAGAAGTGAAGAGAGTTGGGCATCATGAGGGGAGAAAGACAGGAAAAGAATAGCTATTTTGGTCATATTTATTTTACAGTCGTTGTCTCATCCTTATTTCACCCCTTCAGCGGGATGTTTTAGATAACATTATCTTTGCAGCTTTTTTTGTGTGGTGGTGATGGGGTGTTAATGGACTGTAACATGCTACTGTACCAGAACATATGGCCATGCTGTCTGTTTTTGTCACTTTGATCATTTACATCTTATATCCAGTGCATACAAATGGGGTTATGTAAGCATAGGCATAGTTTGAGTGCTATATTTGGGGGGGACAGAGCAGGGGGGCCCCATGCACGCACACACATGCACACTGAACCCAGTTCCCTTGGGTCACTGCCTCTCTCCCCCCGCCTGGAGTGGTACATGGGCTGCCGGTGCTGGGGGGGACAGGCTGGCTTACCAGGGGAAACCCAGCTGCTGCTGGCGGCCACACCGGCCCCGGCTGCGGCAGTGATGTCACTGCTCTGGTGTTGCTGTGGCCACCTCCCTGCTGTTGCTGCTGACGCCAGGTCCCTGCTCCCCACATCCCCGACTCCTAGGCTGACAAGATAGCAAGTGTTGAAAATCGGGACAGGAGGTGGGGGGGTAATAGAAAAAGGTATGTGAGGAAAAAGACCCCAAAATCAGGACTGCCCCTATAAAAGCGGAACATTTGGTCACCCTACTTCTCTTCCCCATGGCCTCCCCCTTCCTCTCCCCACTGTCCCCTGCCGCATCCTCCTCCCGCTGCCCATTGTCTCTTCATTCCACCCCACCACACCCCTTGCCCTGCCCTCCCCACCGCCGCTGGCACTTACCATTGTACGGGAAACAGGCAGGCACTAGGACTCAAGAGTCCAGCTGCCGTGGCAGCGTCCATCCGGGAACACAGAAGAACAGCTGCTCTGTCCCGCCCCTTCTGCTCCCTGCAAGCTGAAATGTGCCAGAGGGGGAGGCACAGAGTGGGAAGGACAGAGCCTCCTTTACCCCTCCAGTGTCCCCTCCCGCCTGCAGGCCGAGCAGAGCAAGTCCTGCAGGGCAGCTCGGTGCTCACATAAATCAGGGGCGGAGGGGGGGGAGGAAGTGGCACATGACCTCGCATAACCCTCCACACACCTTGCACTCCCCCAAACTACACCCAGGTATGAAAGGTGTTTTTCTTCATTAGAGGTGAAAGAGAATCTGGTGATATCATCAGTCTGCAATATGTTCTGAGATGGCTGCTCGAATGGAGCATACTGTAATTCAAAGTTTGCTTTAATGGTTTCATGGTTTGCAGATGCACAATCATTTGCTTTCCATTGTCCAGTTCAATTGATTACCTATTTTCAAGGGGGTACCTGCAACAGTAGTAATGAAAATGGTGTCTTACACCAGTAAAACACTCTGGAGTCCAAATTACTCAAAGGGCTTCATAAATGACCAATGAGATCACTAAGGGCTGGTCTACACTAACCCCCCAATTCGAACTAAGATACGCAACTTCAGCTACGTGAATAACGTAGCTGAAGTCGAACTATCTTAGTTCGAATGAAAAGGTACTTACCCGGGGTCCACACGCGGCGCGCAGGCTCCCCCGTCGACTCCGCCTACTCCGTTCGTCGAGCTGGATTACCAGCGTCGACGGGGGAGCACTTCCTGGTTCGATTTATCGCGTCTAGACAAGACGCGATAAATCGAACCCAGAACATCGATCCGACGCGTCCGACGCGACGGGTAAGTGTAGACCTACCCTAAGAGATGAAAGATCGTAGATGGGACTACCAGATCATCCAGTCTGAACTCATGCACATTGCAGGCCATCAGCAGCACCCAGCACCAGCACACTAAACCCAACAACAGAAATTAGACCAAAGTATTACAGATCACGGAACACTAGACTGTTATGTGCCACAGGAAGAGAACAGGAGGGACTGAAATGCACCAGTGCCCAAGGCCCCTGTAATGGCAGGAAAATAATTGTGAGAGATATACCCAGATAGTTCTAGCAAGAGACCCACACCTACATGCTGCAGAGTATGGCCAAAAAAAACCCAACCCCAACGTGACTGTCAGTCTGACCTGGTAGGTAATTCCTTCTCAACCCTCACATGTATCACAGTTACAATGTGAACATGTGAGCAAGTACCTGCTAGCCAAATAACTGAGCAAGAGACCGCTAAGTGCCACCTCAGAGCCCTGGCCCTCCACATCCAATGCCGCATCTCCAGCTGTGGCCATCCCTAATGCTTCAGAGGAAGGAGATAAAAAAAATAAATGGTGGGATAGGAAGGAATCCCTTCTTGACCCCTGTAGGTGGCTGGTTGAAACCCTGAAGCATGAGCTTTTAGGATCATCAGACTCAGACATAAACTGGAAGTGATCCCCTGCACTGCTGAGCACAAGCAGCCCTGCTGTACAATTGCACTCATAAATGTCTAGCTCTCTCTTAAAATTAATTGTTTGCCCCGGAATGCCTATTGGGAGGCTGTTCCAGAACCTCACCCATCTGACGGTTAGAACCCTGGCCAGGGGAGGGTCTCCACCCACTAAGTCTGGTAGAGGGGCAAGAAGGAGTCAAATTGAGTGCATTGAAACCGAAACGCAGCTCCTCCAAATAGGTGCCTAAGTTGGCTCCAGCGTGGTAAGGAGCACCATCAAGCGCAGTGCCAGAAGTGGCACTGTCAACTTCTTCAGCACTGCAAAAAGGGACCAAGTCAGTGCCAACTACCCCAGAGGTGTTTGTGGCAGCAAGAAATCTGTTCTACCACTCTGTGCAGGTGTCTTTCCTTACAAGAGTCCAATCCCTTGGCAACACTGCCCTGTCTGCCAGTGATTTAACCTCCAGTACCACAGTTCCCTGCTTCCCAGGCAGGTGGACCCTCGATACCATGCAACAGAAAGCCTGAAATGATGATGTCACTCCACCTATTGCCAGGCTTTCAGCCTGAGTCCCCGGCACCAATTGGATCACACCCACCATTGTCAGAGGAAGAGGAATCTTCTTCATCAGACTCAGAGGTGATATCTTATACCTCACAACCCCAAAGCAGGACCTGTTGGTCTCCTCAAAGATCCTCTCTTCACTCCTACCACCATGACCATTCAATGGAATTTGCCATGGGAATGTGGCCCAGACCAGAGGCCATTTTGGAATCCTGTCTGTTCCCCCTAGCTTCCAGATCTTCCCCACACCATGTGTACTCAGTGCCCTTGTCTAGAAGGGTAGAGTCTGTGCACCGGGTGGCTCTGTTCCCAGAGTCCAGTATCGGTCCTGGTACCAAGCATCAAGAAAAGGTTCCAGAACCAGAGCAAAAACCAATAGAAAAGATTCTACCCTTCCAGTCTTGGCTTCCTCTTCATCCTCTCCAGGTGAGGCCGTTTCATCCAGGGCAACTTTAACTTCTCCTGATGATTTTACAGTTTGTCAGGAGCTATTAAAGAGAACAGCTGCAGACTTAAGTGTACAAGTTGAGGAGATTAGGGAGTCCTCACATCATCTGGTGGACATTTTATCAAGTGTGGGTCCTCTGACACCCTGGCACCCTCTTATTCACTACTGTCATAAAATTAGGATATGTTTTGTACAAAGTATGCATTGTGAGGTATCATTCTAAAAATCTTGATCTGCTAGACATTAATATCTCATTGGATTGTATGTGCTATCATCGTATGTGAAGTTATGAAGTTTGGCTATGTATGTGTTACTGAAACATGTTGTGAGGTTGAAAACACCTACAAGCAACCTTTCAGGTACAACAGTAAAAAGGCCAAACAATGTTAATAGCTTACTGAGGACATACAAGCACAGGATTACCCCAGGAACTGTGTACAATAGAAACCTCTTAGAAATAGCACTACAGAATGGGAAAGGTTTGACCCAGGTCACAGTAAGCTTTCCAGCAAGTGGGAAGAAGATATAAAAGGGGGAAATGACATCATGAGGGTACCTCACTCTCCTTACAACAACACACCTGGAAACACCTGAGGAGCAAAGACTGAACTGGGGGACGTGATCCCTGGCTAAAGGGATTTCTAGCATATTTATGAAAACCTGGGAAACCCAAGCTGCAAAGCAAAGGCATCTTGTGCTTTAAGATACTGCCAGCCTGTTTATCACTCAGGGTGAGAATTTGCTAATTTATATCCTACCTATCTAGTATGTTCAGCTCAGTTTGCGGTTTTGTTATTTACTATGTAATCTGCTTTGGTCTGTTTGCTATTACTTATAATCACTTAGAATCTATCCTTTTGTAGTTCATAAACTTATTTTATGTTTTAATCCAAACCAGTGTGCATTTGACTAAGGTGCCTGGAGAAAATCTCAGCTTGGTTACTACAAGTGTGCATGGTCCTCTTCACATTGAGGAAGAGGCGGACCGGGTATTAAACTCATATACTGGGCAGATTTGACCAGGGCAGGTCGGTACTGCTCTGGGGACCTAGGCTCGTGGCTAGAGAGCCTGCATGTCACTGCAGCTGGGTATGTCCCTACCTGTGTGAATGCTCGTGAAAGTGCAAGCTTGGAGGGCTTTGCAGCTTGTCACAGCATCAAGTGTGAGAAGGAGCCCAGGCTGGTGGGTCAGAGGGCTCAGTGGTACCCCAGTTCCAGGTGACACACCGGGAGGAACCCATCACAGGTCCCTCCTGGGTAGCTCTGCAAATTAATGAGGCAATACTAGAGCCTATCAAGGCTTTATGGCAGACTTCATCCTCTTTACCTCCCACCTCTAAGGGCTTGTCTTCACTACCTGCCGGATCGGCGGGGAGCAATCGATCTATCGGGGATTGATTTATCGTGTCTTGTTGAGACGCGCTTAATCGATCCTTGAACGCGCTCCTCGTCGACTCCGGAAATCCACCTCGGTGAAAGGTGGAAGCGGAGTCGACGGGGGAGCGGCAGCGATCGACTCGCCGCCGTTCTCACGGCCAGGTAAGTCAATTACGATACGCCGACTTCAGCTACGTTATTCACGTAGCTGAAGTTGCGTATCATAGACCCACCCCTCCCCCAGTGTAGCCCAGGGCTAGGAGAGCGGAAAGAAAGTACTTGTGTACCCTCCCAGGGTTTTGAGAACTTTTATATTCACCCACCTCCGGGATCATTAGTCATCACAGTGGCTAATGAGAGAGAGCAACAGAAGCACCAGGCTACCACCCCCAATCAAAAGATGCTAAGAGGCTAGATTTATTCAGCAGAAAGATATATTCGATAAGAGGTTTCCAGATGTGCTAACAAACAGGCTCTGTTGGGGTGGTACAATTTTAATTTGTGGGGCTTCATGGAAAAGTTCAGAGAGCTGCTCCCAGAGAATACTAGGCAGGAGTTCGCTTCTCTGGTCAATGAGGATAGACTAGTTTCAGGAACTTCACTGCAAGCAGGGCTGGATGCAGATGACTCGGCAGCTAGAACCATGGCTTCCACAGTTGCCATGCATAGATCACATCCCTATGAAGTCCAGAATACTCTCCAGACCTGCCATTGAAGAGTCCTTCCCTATTCTCTGACCAGATAGGCAGCAAGATCCATGGACTCAAGGGCTCTAGAGACACTTTAAAGTCCATAGGTCTATACACACCTGCCCTGGTCAGGAAGCACTATTGGCCCCAGCAGGTGCACCTATATTTCACTCCTCCTTGACATGATCTGTCAAAAAGAAGTCCTAGGGTTATAGGTGTCGGCTTCCCTCTCCTGCTCCTTTGACTCCAGCTCTGGTCCCTTCCAGACACCCCAGAAATCCAAAGCAGTTTTTTTGATGGGCCAGTCAGGTCAAAGCACCATCTCTCCAAACCCAAACTCCCTCATCTCAAACTGTCTGTACTGCTTCCACAGTGCTTGGCCCTGAGTTACTTAGGACCAGTGGCTCTTGAGCACTGTGAAAGTATGATTGTCACATTCTGAGGTGCAGTCCAGACCAGTGAGGGGTTGTCACCACTTGCCCCACAAGCATTGGGAGCTACAATGCTTTGCTGTTGTAGCTCCCAATCTGAGCCTCTCACAAACAGCCTAGCAGCATGTGAGGAACCAACAGGAATGCCATACTTTACCTAGAGTAAGGTCAGCACCAGTATAGCCAGGCCAGAACTTCCATTCTTGTGAGAAAACACTTTTTATAAAATAAAAAGTAATAAATTCTCCCAGTTTTGGTGGTGGTAAAGATGAAATCCTAATAGAAGATGACATCGGATCCCTCCTAATATCTTCAAAGGAACATTGCGCAGAAAGTCAAACACTTCTCACTGTTCATCTATCCACCTATATCATGCTTCCCTGATCCCACGAGTCTGGAAGGATAGTTGACGCTATAAAGTGCTGTTAATTATTCTATTTATCTGCAACAGATGACCTTTACTAGTGCAAGGAAGGTACTGCTGCATGTTATTTTTAGTTCAAAAACTGCCTGCTGGAGTCAGATGTGGATGTCTGAACAGACAGGATTTAGAATCAGTAAAGGAGCTCTCATGACTAGATATGGACCACAAGGTTTTTGATAGTTCCACAGTACCTTAATCCGGTATTCTATGTGAACTTCACTGTCTACTTCAGTGTCTCATTTAGTTTGCTGCTCTAACATATGGGGATGGGGATGTTGGTGATTAACAAATGCAGTTGCTACCTCAGTTCACTTTACTGAATCATTTCAGAACTCTGATAACAACTAAAAGTCAGAAGTCAGAACTTCAAATCAAACAACAGATGGAGTTTAGATCCGAAATATTGTCTGACAAAATTGCATTCTCCCACCACTTTTTTTTACATCTGTACTCTGAGGGGAAGTGAAAATTGCCTTGATGGATCTAAGAATGGAGTTGTGTACAAGGTTCTCAGTTGTCTGAGGTAAGCAGGAAATGTAGTATTTATCAATCAGAGGGCCTGGCCTCTAGAAATGTGTGCAAAGAATAATTAGTCATTGAACTTCAGCCTCTGAGCATTTAAAGTATGATGGTCATGAATATAGGAAAATAATTCCATCTTTGTAATGTTTGAGACCATGGTCCTGAAATAGGTAAATGGTTTTTATTATTTTTGATAAAAGAAGAAATGTAACTTCAAGAATTCTCTGGAGAGCCTTGGACACAGATAAATCAAATGGAATTTTGGTTTTATATAATCCCTGTCACACTCAAGATATTTCAAAGCACTTTATCCCATGTGAGTTGCAGACTTTTGTATCATATTGTACTTGTAGCTGAATGGAGCAGCCAGTAGGCACCTGGCAATAGTTCCTATTCAGCTTTGATAATTAGACTGTTTTGATTGAGATACAATGTTGGTCGTTACTCTAGGGTTTTCCCCTATTCATCTGGAGAGCAAACATAGCAAAGCAGAAAGGACTTTAATTTTGCATCTCATCCAAAGGCTGACACCTCTCATGATTTAGTGCTGCTTAGTGCTATACTGCATTGTCTATGCTTCTGTAAAACCCAATCCTAGTGTAGAATTATAATGCATGACCTTCAACCCAGAAGTAGCAAGATAACTAGTTTATTCCTATGCCTTAGCAAAGTTATTTCCCTTGGTATTTCAGTTAGTGTGTAACTCTCCATGTGTTCATTCTTTACTTGTCTGGTCAATGATTAGGTATGTTTTTGCCTGCAGAACTTAATTTATTTGAATGAAACTCTGTATGCTTACAGAATATATATATATATATATATATATATATATATATATATATATATATATATATATATATATATATATATATTTACAGACGGGATTTGTGGATTTAGTCTGGTCCCTGTTTTCTTCTTTGATATGTAATAGGTCCTTGCTTTTCGCAGACTAGCTTCACATCTGGTTCACTGGTCTGTTTTTCCACAGAAAGATTATAATTTTACAATGAGAACAAACTAAGCCCCCAAGCTTCCATTAAAACCCTTATAAATGTGGAGAACTGTACGCTACATGCATTTTAGGGGCTTATTTTTTCTCCCTTCCTCTGATATTAGTGAAAGTCCACCCTCCTTGGCTTGTGAAGATGCCATACTTGTAAAACAAAGTTGGCACCGTGCACCTGCAGCAGAGGCAGTCACTTGCCGGTCTGTTAACAAACTATAAACTTATAAAAAATATATTTGTTTTTCTCTTTGTAGTTACAATCTGAATTAATTTCACGATGCAGCTGCTGCTGCAGGAAAAACTCTGCTGTTTAGCAATAAAGACGCATAAGTGGAGAGAGTAAAGGTGTTTTTTTTTCATACTGCTACTCTCTTTTTCTCTTAGTTAGAGATGACTGGGCCATTTTCAAAAGGGATGTTGAAGAGAGGAAATTTGAGAACAGAGGAGGTGAGGGAAGAGAGAACCGCATTCTAATTTAGCAGGGGAATGTCAAACAACAACATATGGGGTTGGATGTCTTCCTGAAGAAGCCCCTGTTTTAACATGGCTGTGAATTGTCCAGATCCCTTGCTCGGTTGACAGATGTGTGAGTCTGGGTCTCCCGTCTTTCATTGTCATTCTCCTCCACTCCATTTTTCCTTCTTTATTTTTCTCTCCCTTTCCCCTACCCTTTGAATTTGACTGAGCCAATGACAACAAGAGCTCCTTTGTTTCACCCGTGTCATGGAGGCTGTAGCTCTGGTGGTTTTCTGAAAGTTATAATAGGAATAATAATACTTACAACCAATGCAGTAAGTTCATGCAAGTTGCATTACATGGCTTCACGCTAGGAAGACAGTTTGTTGGAAGTGTGTCTTTGTATCTCTAAGTCTGGAGACCTTCACCTAGCCCACAAGGGAACTGGAAAACTAAAAAATGGTCATGTGAGAACCTGGGTTGAAATAAGTTATCTCACTCTGAGGAGGCCTATTTTTAAAAAATCTTCAAGATTGAAGTTACTGGTCGGGCCGGCTCTAGCTTTTTTGCTGCCCCAAGTGACAAAAAGGGGGGGGAAAAAGCTGCATCCGCAGCTGCTGAAGCAAAAAAACCCCCAAAAAACAGCCCTTGCAATGTGCCCCACAAACAAGTCCTCTTGCCTTCCAACATGGCTGGGCTCCCCTCTTCCTTTGTGTGTCGTTGAGTGGAAGAGAGCAGTGGTTTACCAAACTGCCTGCACCTTAGTGTCTTCTGAGAGGAGCTTTAGTTTTCAGGAGACTGGTAAAGTGGATTTCAAACATTTCTTCCAAATATTCAAGAGGCCTCTTCTGTGGGGCAGGTGGCCCATTAAGTTTATAAAATCAGGGAGTGGGTAGGAAAGGGTTCCCATGAGCTACAGCTGAGGTTTGTGTGGTTTAGGTCTCACTAACAAAAGGTTTACACAACTTTAGCTTCCTACATTTTCTACATTGGAGGGAAAGGGAATGTATGTGATGCAAATTGCTTACAATTTTCAGTTTCGTAACATCTCACAAAACAAAACAAAAAAAAGGAATTGATGCAAAGCATTAGAATGTTAATGTGCAAATATTATTTTGCCTTGCCATATGTCATATAAGTGCTGGTATGTTCGAACATTATAACAGGTAGAGAATATTAATAAATGAATACTCAAAAAATGGTTAGACCTTTTTACTACACTGTATTTTTATTCCATGGAGTTAAAATTATTGAAGGAAATATGACTTAGTTAAGAATCTGATTTTCTCAGTGTCACCAATTGGCATATTAATTGACACTAAATTTGCAAAATGCCCTTGTGAATGCAAACAAAATGTGTCATTTGTAGATTAAGTAAAGAACAGATGCCTGTTTCTCATGCAAAGTTCCTTTCTGAAGCTGTCAGAAAAGAAACATTTTGAGACCGAGTGAGTTTTGGCAGATGGTATTATAATTGAAATAAAAGGAAAATAATCTTCCAAATTCATACATATTTCCTTGTCGTTAGAATGCCAAGGGATTTCTAACGAAATATTTAAAGTTTGGAATGACTCAATTTGAGTGTCCCCATAAATATAACTAATGCTATTGTATAATGATGAGTAAGTTATGACTATAAGTTTCAGAAGGTCGTTATACATAACTAAAACAGAGTATTATCTATTGTGCAACAAATCAAAACAAATACAAAGTGATTTTTACATCTTCTGTTTAGACTTCTACAGAGCAACAATGAAGCCACTCAGGAATTACATGCAGATTCTAATCTCTAATCCAGTAGTGTAAATCTAGTTTATTTAGTATCTTAATCACTGTCAAATCTGTTTTATTTGTCATAGCTCTCTAATATTCTTATGCCATGTCCTACATCATAGTATCTGAACACCTAATCCAGAATTATGGCTACTGTCCAGAACTGTTGAACATGTTTCTAAAAACTATAACACTCCAGGGATGGTAGTAAATAATTTATGAGGTGCCTAGTGCAAGGCACTGCAGTCTGGTTGCATACCATTGCAGTGGTCACAAGGTACAGAAAAGAAAAGAAATGTAAAATTTGCCATATTGGATCCGACCATTGATCCATTTCCAATTAGGTCCTGTCTCCAATAGTGGCCAATACCTGATGCTTCTGAGGAATTTAATACCCCCCGCCCCGTCCCTGATAAATGCACCTGTCCAATTTTACACAGATAGATATGGGAGACGAAGAAGGAATTCTTTCCTGACCACTTGCAGACAATCAGTTTATCCCTCAAAGCATGAGATTTGATTAGTCTTAGCCTTATCTGGATGCTACTATTGGTTATACATTTCTCTATCCCTTTTTAATAATAAGGCTATAGTATTTGATTCACTGACCTGAAATATAGAATCGCCACTTTTTCTGAAGAATTCTCCAGGAAAGAAAACAAAGGGGAAATGTATTGTGCTAAATGACATTTTGACAAGTTGTCTGCAGACTTTAGAGATATGATAGAGCAGTTGCAGTAATGTAAAGAGTGTTTTCTGAGTTTGATAGAAAAGTGTGCTGGTTATTTGCAAGGCTATATTAACAAAATCAGATTAATTTGAATATATAACAGTAGAGCCCTGTATGGATATAAAATTTGTATCCACATCTGATGCGTGATCCGCAAACATGGTCCACGGATATCCAAAGATTTGCAGGACTCTATATATCACCAGGCCCCAGAGGGGGCTACCTACTGAATATTACAATGCACAAAAATCATGTGGCCCTAGTTTTAGCTAATATATATCAAGGGGCACTATAATATGGAGGACTTTCTCCTTCCTGTGATGGAGGGTGTAATAGTTTATTACCAAAGAGGGGAAAATCTGAATCTTAAGTGATCTAAGCTTTAAGCCTATATTTCTTGTTATCTATTGTATGAAAATACCAGTGAAATTTTCTGCCTCTGAGTAGAACAAATGATAACTTCAGCTGTGTACAAAGATCAAATAAGATTTATTGAGGGGAAGCAAGCTGCTAGCAAAGTGAGAATGCTCATTAATGTTCTCCCTCTATACATTTCTGAGGATCTTGAGATCTTGAAAAGGTGTTCAGGGTAGGCAACAGGTGTTACAATAATCTAGGCTCCTAAGTCACTTAAGCCTAAATTTTTAAAAGTGTCCAGTGATTTTGGGTGCCTCAATTATTGTAGCCTACATGGAAACACCTTAAGAAGGCCTGATTTCCAGAAAATGTGAGCACCTGTCCTCTGAAAATCAGGGTCATTTAACATGTCTTAAATTGGGCATACAAAATTGAGGCATACAAAATCACTAGTCCCTTTTGAACATTTTGCCCCAGGCCTTTGGTTGTTTCTACAGTGCCTACATCTTTGTGGATGTTACTGTGGGGGGAAAGTAATAATCTCTGAAAGATTTAATATATTTTGTGGTTTGATAAAATTTAAATAAGTGCATAACTTTGCTTGAGGAAGACAATAGGTGCAACTGGAATTAAAAGTTTAGCAGTCCCTTAACAGTTTCTCACTGTTATAGGTTTCTTTGATGTGATGGAAAAGTTGTAGTAGGATTGTTGACAAATCTTTCAATTTAAAAAAATCAACAACAACAACAAAAAATAAAACAAAACATGAGTTTCATGATGTTTGGTGTTTCAGTTAAAGCCCCAGTTCCTACAGTCAGAAAACAAAATCAGAATCTTAGCTTTCACATTTAGCTCTCATGGTTGTGGAGAAAAGTTTGAAAATATAGACATCAAAGGCTCAGACAAAGAGAAGACAAATAAAAAGAGCCAATTTTTAAACTAATCTCATGGTATTTGGGGGTCTGACTCGTGATTATGTAATGTTTGGGTTTGGCAATACTGGATTATTTGCCTAATAATATTTGCATAGCATTGATGGGTTGAACAGATTATGTGAAAGGGTCTATACTAGAAGAATGGTGGGGCAGCGGTAGCATACTATTTATCCAGGGATTACTGCCTATTAGTTTGATTAGTGTGGTTGAGAACAGGGGGTACATTTAGAAGGGCTGATTTTATATATATAGTTATTTGTAGGGCTGTCAATTAATCGCAGTTAACTCACGCAATTAACTAAAAAAATTAATCGTGATTAATCGCACTGTTAAACAATAGAATACCAATTGAAATTTATTAAATATTTTGGATGTTTTTCCATATTTTCAAATATATTGATTTCTATTACAACACAGAATACAAAGTGTACAGTGCTCAGTTTGTATTTTTATTTTTTATTACAAATATTTGCACTGTAAAAATGATAAACAAAAGAAAATTATTTTTCAATTCACCTCATACAAGTACTGTAGTGCAATCTTTTTATCGTTAAAGTGTAACTTACAAATGTAGATTTTCTTGTTACATAACTGCACTCAAAACCAAAACAATGTAAAACTTTAGCGCCACAAGTCCACTCAGTCCTTCTTCTTGTTCAGCCAGTCGCTAAGGCAAACAAGTTTGTTTACATTGATGGGAGATACAGTTGCCTGCTTCTTATTTACAATG
Source organism: Chelydra serpentina (assembly GCA_037349315.1). Lineage (NCBI taxonomy): Eukaryota > Metazoa > Chordata > Testudines > Chelydridae > Chelydra > Chelydra serpentina. The sequence goes on from JBAIAC010000008.1 coordinate 21,241,860, forward strand.
TCACCTAAAAGTGAGAACAGGCGTTCTCGTGGCACTTTTGTAGCCTGCGTTGCAAAGTATTTACGTTCCAGATATGCTAAACATTTATATGCCCCTTCATACTTCGGCCACTATTCCAGAGGACATGCTTCCATGCTGATGATGCTCGTTAAAAAAAAAGAATGTGTTAGTTACATTTGTGACTGAACTCCTTGAGGGAGAGCTGTATGTCTCCTGTTCCGTTTTACCGGCATTCTTCCATGTATTTCATGTTATAGCAGTCTCGGATGATGACCCAGCACACGTTTGTTTTCAGAACACTTTCACAGCAGATTTTACAACACGCAAAGAAGGTACCAATGTGAGATTTCTAAAAATAGCTACAGCACTTGACTCAAGGTTTAAGAATCTGAAGTGCCGTCCAAAATCTGAGAGGGACAAGGTGTGGAGCATGCTTTCAGAAGTCTTAAAAGAGTAACACTCAGATGCAGAAACTACAGAATCTGAACCAACGAAGAAGAAATCAACCTTCTGCTGGTGGGATATTACTCAGATGATGAAAATGACCATGCTCTGCTTTGGATTGTTATTGAGCAGAACCCCTCATCAGCATGGGCACATGTCCTCTGGAATGATGGTTGAAGCATGAAGGGACATATGAATCTTTAGCGCATCTGGCACGTAAATATCTTGTGATGCCAGCTACAACACTGGCATGCAAACGCCTGTTCTCACTTTCAGGTGACATTGTAAACAAGAAGTGGGCAGCATTATCTCCTGCAAATTGTAACCAAACTTGTTTGTCTGGAGATTAGAGTGATTACAGCAAGGATTTTCTCTGACCCCTGTTACTGTCTGTGTTTTAGGGTGTTGGAATACCTTGTGGATGCTTCAGACCTTTTTGCCCTTAAAATATTTGCTTTTTTGCAACCTTCATAACAGCCTCCATTGCACCTTTCACATACTCTGAATGTATGAGAGTGTGGGCAGGTCAAGTTCCCTTATTTTCTTTTATCTTGAGCTGACATTGCTCATGTACATTTTGATATTAATATATTGCAAGTGGGGAGGTTTGGGGAATTTTTGATCACAGATAATTGGACAATCACTTATAAACCATGTAGAATGGATTTTTAATTGGTTGGAACTATAATCAAATTGAATATATAATCTATTACAATCTACCAAACAATTGCAGAAGAATCATCATAATGTTACACTCCTCCAGAAAGGTTACAACATGTGTGCATGGAATCTACATATTCCCGGTGTATTTGAGATAAATATCTGCAGTGAAAATGAAAGATAAAAATATTCTGCATTTTGTTTTTACCTGATTGATCATCTTTTTTCCTCACTTGTACCAAGAACAAGAATGTGGGCAGCCACCTATCTTTACATTGAAGATGGGCATTAGCCTTTGGCTGCAGACTTGAGATGCTTGTATGCAGAACAGCAGATTGTAGTGTCTCAAAGGTGTCTAGAAACTGTCATTTTTCATGTGGCATGCTGGGTCAATAACCAAATGTAAAGTTTCTAGGTTACAATAATAGTTCAGAGTGGTCAGAAACTCCATACACTTTTGGTGTAGATTATTAAATATTAAAGGACATAGTAAGGGAAATAAAAAAGAGGTTGAAAAGCAAATGTGAGAAAAGAAATTCCAATTTAATAAGATCAGTCACTTATTAGGCAGCAAACATCAATGTGTAAAAAAGCTGAATTTATAAAGTCAATAATCAGGTATCATAGGCTGAAAAATTCAAACACTCAAAAGATCAAAGAGAATATCATTTTCCAATATGTTATCTTTAAAGTCCAAAAAATTTACCATTGTAAAGCTGTTTTGATAAAATCACTTTCAAAGGGACAGTGTTCCAGGTCAGAACTTTAAGTGGAGTACAGCAATCCTACTGAACTGAGTAATACAAATTGCTAACATTGAATAGCGTTTATATACTCTAGTCTCCTTTTCCAGGGGCAAAATGAGTTAGTTACTTGGAGAGTGCAATACCATATGAGTTAATGTCATAAGCACAGTATCAACAAAATACAGTACTATTCTTGGGCACTATGTATGTAACATGTAACGATTATAATGATCACACTGGATGCTGCAGATAGATACCAAAACAGCCCCAAAGGGCTTGCAATTTAAAGGTGGGATTTTCAAGTGTTCAGCACTAGCCAAACCCTTCCTATTGACAATCATTGGTAAAATGCTCTGGTACTGAGCATGAGTGCAAGGCTCCTATCAGTATTTAAAGCACCAACTGCTTTACCTTTGTCAGTACCAGTGCACCCTGCATTCTGGAGCTTGGATGAGGCTAGACATTTATTTGCCCCTCCGCTGTCTGTGAACTATTTGGAAGGTTCCATCGGGTCATGTTCAGAGACATTTTCCTCCTCTCCCTTGCCTTCTTAGTATCACTCTCAAAAGTTGTTGAGACCTCCCAGGAATCACCATTGGTACTGATATCGGCACTGCTCCCGCAGCAAGAATGGGGTCCTTGTCCCAGTTCCTCCTGGCCACCAATGCTACACCTCTACCCACAGTTGCCTCCTTGGAACCGCTGGGATATTCCACAGTTGGTGAGAGCCCAATCCTTGGCTCAAGCCAGAGTAAGGTCACCTATTCCCCCGGTAACCTCTCCTTGGTGTAGCCACAGACGAAGGTTGCTCCTACTGAACTAGTTCAGCCTGAACCATTGTTACAGGTGCATAGGTGCTGGAACTAGGGATGCTGGGGGTGCTGCCGCACGCCCTGGCTTGAAGTGGTTTCCATCATATACAGGGTTCACAGATTGGTTTAATGGCTCTCAGCATCCCCACTATACAAATTGTTCCAGCGCACCTGTACAGGCGCCACAGGAGATTCCATTGGCTCTGCTTCTGTTATCCTCTTTACCACCAGATGATTCTGCAGTGCCAGATTCTTCCTCCCTGTACCTGAGGAATTTAAAACATACTGCACCTCCTGAGTTATGTGGCTTCAGCTTCGGGTATTCAAGCTGAGTTTGTTCAGGATGCCCTCCATAAGGGGAGAGTGTCTTTCCCCATAAATGAATGATCTTGGACCTGCAAAGACTCTAGGGAACACCCCAGCATCCTTTCACCTACAGTGATGCCTCTTTCTGGTTTTGAGTGCTTCTACACACATCTGGTGTCTAGCTCTCATTTGTTGTAATGGCAGGTAGTGAGAGGTTAAGACAGAGGAGATATAAGTCAAAAGACAAGGACTCTAAAAGCTTGATGAAGTAAAACAAATTTTCCTCCCACACCTTACAAATACATGTTGCCAATCAGCAAATGTTTTTATCAAAGTACAACTTTATAAATTGGGAAGTTGTGGCACAATTTACAGATAAGTTACCAGAATCCTCCAGGTAAGAGTTTAAGGCTTTCATTGTGGAAGGCCATTGAGTGGCCATCTGTAAGTCACTACTGTCCACTTTGGACATGGTGATTCCTTCCTCTAGAGTTATAGCCTCTGCTGTAACTCTGAGAAGGGCTTCGTTGTGGCAGAATTCTGGTATGGCTCTGGAGGCCCAACAGACAATTGAGGACTTACCCTTTGACAGTTGATTTTTATTTTCAGAGAAAACTGACAAAATGTTACATTCTTTAAAGACTTGTCAAGCTACATTGCATTTGTACATTGGTGGGGGAGGGTCCACTTAGTGGCAATCTTGATGTTCCATCCTCTGATCCAGGGGAAGTCAATTTTCCTCAAACTCCATGGTTCAGAGATTTCTAAGAGGAATCATTCATATTTTTTCCACTGGTGAAAGAAGCAGTTCCTTAATACTGTGCTGACTGCCCTTCTGGATACTCTGTTTGGGCCATGGCAACTTGGCAAAACCCCCATATACCCAGTTTTCAAAAACAAAGTGCTCCTAAGACTGCATCCAAAACTTCTGTCTGAAGTAGTTTCACCCGAACCAGATAAAATACTTACCTGTATTCTTTCCTAAGCCACACTCAAGCACAGATGAGCAGCTCCTTCATGCATTGGATGTGAGACTGTTTGGCATTTTATTTGGAGAGAACTAAACCATTTTGTTCATCATGTCATGTTTTGGTCTCCTATGCGGATCAGATAAAAGGTTGGGTGGTCTCCTCATGGACTATTTCCAGCTGGATAACTTCCTTTTTTTACAGTGGTATTTAGAGTAGCTCAGGCCACACCTCACAAAGGTTAGGGACTCATTCAACTGGGGCCCAAATGATGTCAGTGGCATTTCTCAAATATGTTTCAATATTAAATTAATATTTGCAGCACTGCTACCTGGTCTTCCACACATACTTTTACCAAACACTATGCAATTATGGCTGCATCTAGATTGAATGCAGACTTTGGAAGGCAATTCTGCAGTCATTCTTTAAGCAGAGTCCAAGCTCACCTGCTACAGCTTGTGAGTCACCTGTGTGGAATATACATCTGCAACCACTTATAGAAGAAAAGATAGTTACCTACCTATAGAGTAACTGTAGTTCTTTGAGATGTAGGTGCAGACATGGATTCCACATTCATCCTCCACCCCTCTACATTGGATCTCAACTATTGGCATTCGATGTGAAGGAACTGAGAAGGGTCAGGATGGTACTGCCCTTAAATAACAAAGGAACGGCCTAAGGAGCCAGAAGGTTGCAAGCGACTCCCCTATAGGTACTGCTAGGTAAAGTTCGCTGGCTTTGGTGCACTAGGCACTCACATACCTGAGTGGAATACATGTCTGCCCCCATATCTCAAAGAACAACAGTCACTATACAGGTAAGTAACTGTCTTATTTTAACGAAAATAAGAAAGAAAAACTTGTAGCATCTTAGAGACTAACAAATTTATTTCAGCATAAGCTTTCGTGGGTTAGTACCCACTTCATCGGATGTCTTATTTTAGGTTTCAGTGTAGTAGCCATGTTAGTCTTATTTTAGCAACTCTGGGAGAAAACAAAAACTGATAGACTAGACCAGGCCTGCACAACATGCGGCCCAGGGGCCGCATGCGGCCCGCATGGGCTCACTGTGCGGCCCGCGGGGGGGTGAGTAGGTGGGCCCACTGTGCGGCCCAAAATCTGGGACTGTGTCCATTGGTCCTTTTTGCTGCTTGTCTCTGGGATGGGGGTTGTCCCAATGCTGCAAAGAGGGTGTTCCCAAAGGAAGGTGCTTGCTTCTGACTCCCAAGGCCGTCAGTATGTCTGCTCTTCTCTAATCAGCTCACTTGACAAATTTGATTGTCCTTGGTCTGGTTCCCATCCCCTCTCCAAGGGTTGGAGCTGTCTGGAGGTGCCTGTCTTCCTCATTCACACCTCATTCATTCAACAGGGCAATTGAATACAAAATGCGGGGAAGATCTTATTCTACTTCTAGCAAAAATACATTTTTCTTTTACCTTAATTATACTACCTTAGGGGCCCGCTATAACATATTACCAAGGTTCAATACAAAGTCATATAAAAGTTATACAAAAATGCATAATGCAGAGATTTATCTACAACTGCATTGATTGACTGTTGTGTGCAGTAATATAGTAACCCTGGGGGGGGTGAAGAGGGGTGTGGTGGTGGGGCCGAACGGGGAGGGGGAGGGTCCTATTTTACTGCTGTGATCTGGTCACCCTATGCGCACTGTTTCTTTCCCCCTCTACAGGCTTCCACACCCCAGCGCTGGGGAAGGAGGGGTTGTTTCCGTGGAGTGGGCAGCACTGGGGAGGGCGGGTTTCCGCAGGGCCGGGGGGTTTCGGCCCTCAGCTGTTTTTAGGGTGACCAGACATCCCGATTTTATAGGGACAATCCTGATTTTGGGGTCTTTTTCTTATATTGGCTCCTATTACCCCCCCATCCCCGTCCCGATTTTTCACACTTGCTATCTGGGCACCCTAGCTGTTTTCTTTGGAGTAATATGGCCCTCGCCGCTTTACGAGTTGTGCAGGCCTGGACTAGACTAAATATTACTAATTTCTGAAACTGACTGACACAAGATGTAGATGATTAAAGACATTATGTATTGCAGTGAGTAGTATCCAAGGAAATAAATGGCTGTCAAGTCCACACCCTACAGCCAATGTATTAATAGATCTGAAATATATTTATAGTGCAACTACACTACCTACTCAGGCACTCAATGTTTCCATTGCACAGGGAAAAAATTATATTCAACCTCATATCCATGAGAATAAATAGGGAGTGAAATAGGTTGTAATTACAGACAGGATGTGGAATGCAATGACAATGTGTATATGGGATTTGCTGACATGAGGATGGCAGTGGGAGAACAGAGTTATTTTGGTGTTTCGTTTGAATTGGGTAAACATGGTTTTGACTGAGAGCTGGTGGGTTTTCTAAGTGACTGGTTTGTAAGAGTCTGTAAGAATTTGAAGAATGAAGCTGCTTTCTTTGTGATTGCAGGGTTGTTTGTCCTAATATCTGTTGATAAGAGCCGTTAAGACAGTGAGAGATTTAGCCTTCAATTTTTGATCCAGTTCATTTTTTTTCATATCCTTTGTTTTTAAGTTAGTATAGTGTAATTGGGATCAGTGATCTGCATTTTCCAATTTTAAATACGGTCAGTGTTTTCAAACCTGGACAGGTTTCTCAAACTGTTAGTTTAGAGGGCTATAGCAGACTGAAGATGGGTTTCAGCATGAGGCTTTCAAAAGCTACATGGATGGCTCCCTATAAGGACTTCTTTGACTTGTGCTGAGCAATTGTCTGAATGAATATACAGTATCTGATACATTTTTGCTGAGTTTTCTAAGGTGATCTGTGACCCTTTCTAAATGGCAACTACATAGCTATTGTATTTGTTTCATATAACCTCTCATGTAGTCAATGTGAGCATTCTCTTGGATGTTTGTAGTATCAATTGGGCACCTAAACTTAGATATTAACTAGTATTCAGAAAGGACTTTTATAGTAGCTTCAACTGTGCATAATTCAAGTTGGACTACAGTACATGTTCCTTGTACTATTTTTTTTAACACAACATGAATGAGACACTTGTCCAGGATGTACTTAGATTATGAAGACACAAGCTGAATAGGGAATGGGGAAAGAGAAGAGAGGAGTCAAATCAACACAAAATGAGCAAAGAACACAGATTGGTGAATGGAAAAACTCAATATTATCTGGAAGGTCTGTTATACAGGTTCAACAAGGAGTCCTAATTTGTGTGACTGGCTTTTTTCCATACATAGCAAGTGACCCAAGCTGACATTGACTTTAATACCTTTATAGGGATAATATTTTTTACTAGGGTGAATTCTTCTTGAACAATTTCTTCCATGTATTAGACACTAAAGTCACTTTCAGTAGCAGCAGGCATATTTTTCTTTTTCAACCTCTTTTTACTGTGACTGATGCAAGGAAAATCCCACTGTCCTTTTGTTCAGATGTTCTCATATTAATCTCTTGACATATATATAATAGGGCAGTGATACAATGCAGGCTGTTGTTCCAAAACCTTTGGGGGGCTTTTGTGTCTCTGCCCAACGTGACGTACAGCAAGTACTACATGAACTACAACAATATGAGTCCTTCCTGTTGGTGATGGTAATGGATTTTCTTCATCTCCGTATATGAAGATCCATAATGCTTTCCTTCTTTCCATCCCCTGGGAATGTACAGTGAGACCAATAAGAATGGATGTGAAAAGCAGCATCTTTTCAGATAGCAGACGTAGCATCTGGATTGTTAATATAAGCAGGCTGCAATGAGGTGGTACTGCCATCAATTATTAAAATGACCTGCTTGTATGCAAATTAAAGCTGTTTTATCTTTTTTTTTAAAAAACCTTTTTTGGTGGATCTGGTGGAAAACCTAGGACTTTTTGTTAATATTTGAGTGTTTAACTAACACATTTGAAAGAAGGTGACTCTTTCTGTAATTAAAAACATGGCTCATGTGCATCGTGAGCAAGGTACCTGAATATTGCCATATAGTTTGGATTTTTTTTATTTATTTTTTTTGTAACTGACAATGATCACCGTGCTGCTAACTGTAGTCTACTTTTCTGGCAATGGATGAAATGTAAAATGTACAATTGTATACTCAGCACATATATGGTCACAAAAAGAGGAATTTCTGTGTCCAAATTTGATATCTGTATTGTCCAAACCCTGCAATAGACTATTGCTGGTTGTCCCCTTTATGTTTTTTACAAATTTTCTTGAACCAATTGCGCCGCGAGATCATATGAAAAAATCCCATCAGAATGCTGATCTAACCCTGAAGGTGAAATATTATATTAATTTTAAAAAGACAAAGTAAACAACATGGAACAAAATTTTCCCCTCTGTTACCCAGGATAACCCCACTGAAGTCAATGGTGTTTCAGAAACATAAAAGAGAGTAGAGTTTGTCTCATTAATGCAAAGATCTTTGACACAATGTTGTAAATTATGTAATGTTAATAAAACTCTGTATCCCATTGTCGCAAAAGGAAAATTGGAAAGCACAATGTAAGTTAGTCATCTTCCCAACTCAAATTACTGTTGTGAGAAGTAGCCTCTTCCATCTGTGTTTATAATAATGTCCCTTTATAAATGTTTACTGCTTGCTTCTCATCCTTGACAATCAGCACCAGACACAGTGGACCAAATGATGAAGAGTAACTGCAGTGCACACATCCAACATTGTTCAAATGTCTAGCTTGTTATTTTATGAAACATGAAAATATTGCCCTCATGTAATCTTTCAGTTCCACAGTGAAAACAGAATAGATGCCACTATTTAATGACAGGGGGGGAAATCACGAGGCTGCTTAAAGCAAATGTAGCAGAAGATTCTTCTAACAACAGCTATGCACTAAACTATGCTCTGCTAACCTTATCTTGCAAACTTCAGCTAGCAGCCCAGCGTTTGCACTCTAGCAATTCCATTTCACTGGTCTGCGTAGAATTTTAATTAAACATAGCTCTCAGGCTGCATCTCAAATGGAAGAATGAAATTAGGGCATACCCTTATGTAGAGTTTATATCTATTGTTATGGTACACAAAGGTAATTTTTAAATGTCATTTTTTCCAAATCAATGACTATAATATGATGTTAGATAATTAGTGGTTTAATCCATCCATTTCAAAAAATAAAATGGGTTCTCCATAATATGCCCAATTCATTAAATTTTTACAGATTTTTACACTAGAAAATGGGATTGTCCATCTGAAATATCAGTAGTTGGGCTAGTTCACAAATACTGTTATGCATCATTACCTTAGAAAAACATGGACTGATAGGCTAATAATAAATCATCACATTATTTGTTTATATTCACAGAAAATACAACCACTGTATCTAAGTTCTTTAGGTATAATCTTCAGAGTGTATAACTCTAAATAGAAATGGGGTACTTCCAATTCCAGCAAAACGTTGTCAGAGAAAAACAGAGTTCTCACTCTTTCTTTGGGTGTAGCAAGGCAGATACATTTTATTAACTCAAGCAATTGCACAGAGGGAGAGAGTGCACTAGGACACAGGGTTTCCCCCTCCTAGGCAGGTCTCTCAAAAGATAAACAATTAAGGCAAGCATTTATACTTTTTGTTACATACAGTAATGATCAACAGTTTGTTTATATTATGTCTTGCCCATTCCTGTATTTTCTCACTTCTGTTCTCAAAACATAGCTATCTCAAGGTTGGGTCACGCTGACTCTACTCTGCTGCCTTTTCACCCGCTTCTGACGTGAGCCCTGCTTCTACAAATCTCCCGTTATTACAGCTAGAGTTAGCCTGACTCTTGCTCATATAGAGGCCTGCATCCAAATTCCCTCTACCGACTTCCACAACGTACACGGCAATAAACTTGGAAAAGATTCCACAAATGGAAGAAACCAAATGACAGTTAGAGCATTGCTTATACATATATACACACTATATATATTTATATACATATAAATATTTATTAGCTACCTGTTTAATTTGCTCTCTCATGGAGAGTATCTTTATTATCATTACGTTAACACAATAAATTGGAATGGGAAAGCCTCACAGGATGCAGATAAAATAAAGTGTGTGTCTATGTTTGTAAGACAAATCCCTTGTATTGTTGTGTCCCAGGTGGGCAGGAGCTTTTTAAAGCAAAGCACTGAGCCTTCATAGCAAGACATAAATATAAGTTGTATTTATCATATATGCACTGAGGGTAAAATTCACCTCTGTACAGACGGTCAGCACAGGACCTATGCACTACTTGCCTCATGTGTGAATATTATAGACTCATGACTCATAGATTTTAAGGTCAGAAGGGACCATTATGATCATCTAGTCTGACCTCCTGCACAATGCAGGCCACAGAATCTCACCCACCCACCCCTTCAATAATCCTCTCACCTATGTCTCAGCTATTGAAGTCCTCGAATCATGGTTTAAAGACTTCAAGATGCAGAGAATCCTCCAGCAAGTGACCCATGCCCGATGCTGCAGAGGAAGGCAAAAAACCTCCAGGGCCTCTGCCAATCTACCCTGGAGGAAAATTCCTTCCTGACCCCCAAAATGGTGATCAGCTGAACTGTGAGCATGTGGGCAAGACTCACCAGGCAGACACTCAGGAAAAGCTTCTCTGCAGTAACGTCTAACATCCCATCACTGGCCATTGGGCCTATTATTCATGGAGCATAGACCAGGCTCCCTAAATCCAGTGCCAAGATGGACAGGGCTCTGTAAAACCTGTAAAGATTTTCTAGGATCAGTCTCTTTTATTGTTTTAAAGTTCTGGTGAGGTGTCTGGAGGGGACATCCCCAGGACCTTCCACTATTGGTCATCTTAGTATTTAAATACATTCTTTTGCATTTGTGCATTTGCTATTGCAATTTTAAAATAACCTCAGAAAAGAGACACAAACTTTGTTCAAATTCAGAATACCAAAAAGAGAGGTTCAGTTTCCTTTAGAAAGACTTGATTATAGTCATAGTAGAAAAACTTAGGCTAAGAAAATTAAGGTACAGGCTTTTACGCTTTAAATTACTCATCTGTGGAGTTCCTCTTTGGGCTAAATACCATCTGCCAGTCTTCACAGGTGGATTATTCATTCTTTATAGCTTCAGGGACAGTCAAAGCAGAAACTCCTGTGCAGGACAGCGTGACAGGAAGACCTGCCCATGAAATACTGCTGCCAGAAATTCTGCATACCCATTAAGGGCTGGTCCACACTGGGGCAGGGGATCGATCTAGGAAACGCAACTTTAGCTACGAGAATAGCGTAGCTGAAGTCGACGTTTCCTAGATCAAAGTAAGTTTACTTACTGTGGGTCCATGTGGCGCAGGCAGGCTCCCCCGTCGACAGCGCTTCCTCCTCTCGGCGAGCAGGAGTTCCGCAGTCGACGGGGGGGAGCGCTTCTGGGATCGATTTATCGTGTCCAGATGAGATGTGATAAATCGATCCCAGGAGATCGATCTCTACCCGCCGAATTGGGCGGGTAGTGTGGACCTAGCCTAAGATGCCACAGCAGTCTAAACAGGTTCAGTCGGAGCAGAACCAATGTTTACTATTTCAGATGTGATTGAGAGGTATCCAGCAGAGAATATTTTTAAAAGCTGTTCCTATCTGCAGCTCTTTCAAGCTCACTCTTTGTCATTTAAATCTTTCTTTCCTATCAGCCTTTTATAGCACATCAAGGGGTGAATAGCCGGGGTATAGCTGTGAAACAGAGGGCTAAGTTCAAGTCATGCAGGTGGACCTCATGCTAGGTCAGTGGTTCCCAAACTGGGGTTTGTGAGCCCCCTGGGGGTTCGCGAAATGTTACAGGGGGTTCTCAGGAAAAAAATCCCTAATGGCGGACAGAGCTGTCCCTAGGGACCCCGGGCAGCACAGGGCCAGGAGCGCAGAGCCCCTGGACTTCCAAGAGTTAAGCAGATCAACGCATGCATATCTATCACACTGAGGAGATTTGAACTTCAAGACTCCTTATAAGAAATGGAAAGGGAGGTGGATATTTTTTGCTGTTTTTAAAATTAAATAGGCAGCTAGTATTGTTTTTAAATTATTATGAAGAACAAGATTAAGCTTTGTTGTAACGTGCGTTGTTTGCCTGGACTGTTCAAGACCTGAATGCTTGTGTAGGAGGAACTCTTTGAGTTGGCTTCTTAAATACCTTCATGCTGTTTCACATCTGATATTCCTTGATGAAACATAGGAGCCTTGTCTTATAACAGGCTTATTCAAAGTGATACAAGCTACGAAAGTGAGATCTTGTAAGAGTGTTGCCTTTTGCATAATATAATAAAAATACTGTAATGATAAAATAATAATAATAAATAGTGTGTAATAAGCATGTCAGAGAAACAAATTTTGTATTTCCAAGATCACTGCTTTTATAATTTATACTCAGGTAAAGGAGAAAATCCCTGGAAATATTCATTTTTAGGAGGGGGTTCGCAAGACTTGACATTTTAGTGAAAGGGGTTCACAGGTTGTTTGGGGACCACTGTGCTAGGTCAATGGTTTATATTGCATATGAACTATGATGATTCTGTCTAACCTAGGTTTGTAGACTTACTACATCCAAAATAACTATATTACAAGTGTGATAAGGTTGCAAAGCCAAGCACTCCAAAGCTAAGAAATGCCAGACTTTACGTTGTCCGTACAACCTCATTCTTTAATTACATGATCGCATACTCTTCCCTCATCTCCTCCCACTCCAAGTAGGAATAGGTTAGGAATACCCATAGATTTCTGAGTCAAAGCCTCCATCAAATTTATCTTGCCTTGGCTTCTCTCCATGGGGTTGGGTTTTTAGTTAGATTTTTTGCGCTCCCAACTACAGTTGTAATACTCTAAGTTCTAGTTAGTAATATGGACAATGTTGGGAGTTTTTAATATGATTTTTATCTTGACAGCATCCCTTTAAATAAATACAGCTGTATGCTCTATGTACCTTTTGGAAGAAGAATCCCAACATATCACTGGGCAATGAGATTATACATGATATGCTGCTATTGCTGGTTAGCATAGCTGTCTGCAGAATATAAAAGTAGCTCAGGGGTGGCCAACCTGTGGCTCCAGAGCCACATGCGGCTCTTCAGAAGTGAATATGTGGCTCCTTTTATAGGTACCGACTCCAGAGCTGGAGCTACAGGCACCAACTTTCCAAGGTGCCGGGGAGTGCTCACTGCTTAACACCTGGCTCTGCCACAGGCCCTGCCCCCACTCCACCCCTTCCCACCCCCTCCTGAGCCTGTCGTGCCCTTGCTCCTCCCCTGCCCCCGAGCCTCCTGCATGCCACAAAACAGCTGATCGGGAGGTGTGGGGAAGGAAGGGGAGGCGCTGATTGGCAGGGCTGCCGGTGGGCGGGAGGCACTAATGGGGGGCTGCTGACATATTACTGTGGGTCTTTGGCAATGCACATTGGTAAATTCTGGCTCTTTCTCAGGCTCAGGTTGGCCATCCCTGAAATAGTTCAACTAAAAGGTATTGTTCTAGAGAATGAGAATTCTAGGTTGGCATGCCAATTTTCAGATCACTACTACTTGCCACTGCCATGGCATGTGCCTAAAACTTGGCATTGGCTTTGAGCACTATATTCAGCTTTGCTATCCAGTTGCTACACTCAGTACCCAATAAAACTCTACTCTTTCATTACTAGAAATCTTGGCAATCTGTGCTGTATTTACTGAGAAAGATAACTCTTTGTTTTTCAGAGCTTCCATATGGCTGGGAGAAAATTGATGATCCTATTTATGGCACTTATTATGTTGAGTAAGTTCCCAACTTCAATATTAATTTGCTGTTAATATTTCATAACCTGGTATTAATACCCTGTTCAGTGTTTGAATTGGAAAGGTATGGGCATAATTATTTTCCCCTTTGACTTCAGATTATGCAGGAATTATCAGACTCCAATACGGCTGCAGTGACTGAACATTTTCAGTATCTTTCAAACTGGTTACTCTGTCACTTCTTCTTGAGCCCTGATCTCATCCTGTGTATTCCAGAAATATTTGGGGGAAGGTTGAGGGGAGCATTTAAATCAAATGTTTTATTTTCTGTTTAACAAGTTGTAGACATGCGTCAAACAAGGTGCAGATCCTTGCCAATCCAGGAACAGAATAAAACGTAATAATTTTAGCTTCATAATGATACTTTTCTGAGTAGTCTTACTTTGCAGTAGGTCTGTGAGTCACATTATTTTATATGAGTGCAGGTTATATCTTATGTGAAATTTTTCTGTGCTCACTCGTGGCATTGTAATTTTGTACCTAAAGGCACAGCTAGAAAAAGAGAATGTAATTTTCTGTTATTTTAATGGCACAATCCCTGCCTGCATTTTTTCAGGAGAACATGGTGTGCGTATAAAATAGAGAAGAGATCCTTTCTCCCTTCCATTTAGTATAGGTCTTTGTGCAGTGGGGTAAAGTAGGTTACTCCCCAAAAGAATAGGTGTCATTTATTAGTCTACTTAACTCGAGCCTACATAAAATACCCAAGAATTGAGAGAGATGAAAACAGGGCTTGCTTCTCCTCTGCCTTTTATCTTGTGTAGCCATTGACACTTGTGCAAAGTGAGTCTAAAGTGGCAATAAAATGATACCTAATCAAAATGATAGCATTATATTCTCTCTCTGCACAGGTGCCATAGACCACCCAAGGTATAAGGCCGTGGAGAATCAGTCCCAGAAACTATTAACTTACTTTCCCCTGGTCATAGCCCACAGATAGTGAATTGAGAGCCCATCCAATTAAGGGAAGGGGCAAACACACCAGACAAAAATCTATGAAACAAATAGCAGATCCATTTATTCTAGAGGGAAGATCTTACAAAAGAAGGTTTTGAAAAGAAAAACCCAAACTCAGATCCTTACACTGAGAGCCTCACTTTGTTTCCAGAAAGAAAATAAGAAAGAAATACTTGTGGCACCTTAGAGGCCACAAGTATTTCTTTATTTTCTTTCTGCTGACACAAACTAACACGGCTACTACACTGTAACCTTTGTTTCCAGAGTTACCCAGTACAAATGACCGTGTTTTACAGTTTGCTTATCACATAGTCCTCTGATACCCTGTTGTGTCTTGATTCCATACCAACACTATATCTATGCTGGCTCGTTTTGGAGATATTCCAGCGCTCATGCTTTCCTAGTTCCAAACTGCAGTGCAGAGCCATGTTGCCATCAGTTTGGGCAGGAAGATGGCTTCTGAGTGCTTCTGAGATCCCTGAGAATTTAGGAGCTAAGTTTTTAAGGCTTCCCTTCCACAGCTGATAAAAGAGCCACAGTACCTGGGCCTCCTCTTCTGCTCCTCCAGACCTCCCAAAACAAAAACAGAACTATAATAGAGTCCTTGGTGGGTTGGGTTGCCTAGTGGTTAGTGCAGATAGTGCCTCTACCCCCACACCCTGGTGGGCCAGTCTTACAGTCCTGGTCCCCCTTTACTCAGAGGTGTGGTGAGAAGTACTGGTGGTTTGAGTCTCTCCTGTAATGAAGGCAGTGGTAGGGGAGCTCAGGCCCACACACTCCACAAGGCTCCAACCCAGGGCCCTAAGAGGGTCAACAATATCTGGCCACCGAAGGTGCCCTGTGAGTTACCCTCCCTGGGTCACTTGCTACCTCTGCTTTCTCTCCCAGCTTTTAGTCACAGGCAGAGGTGAAAGCAAACTGGTACGCCCCGGTACAGCGTACCAGCAAGAGCCAGTGCACCATACCGGGGCGGCCCGACTTCCCCAGGCGGCAATTTAAAGGGTCTGGGGCTCCCAGCAGTGTCTGGAGCCACAGGCCCTTTAAATAGCCCCCCGAACCCCTGGCTGCCGCTGCTACCCCAGTGGGTGGGGGGGCTGAGGAAGAGGGGGAAGGAGAAGGGGCACTTACCCATACAGGGCGGACTGGGGCTGGCTCTGACCCCCTCAGCCCCGCCCCTTCCACCTGAGGCCCTGCCCCTTCCGGGGGCCAGGGGTGGCCCCCAGCCCAGCCCCGGTAAGTCGTTTGACTTACTTTCACCCCTGGTCCCAGGTAAGGTGTAAAGAAAAAGGAAAGGTAACCAAACTGTCAGCCCTAACTGGGCTCGGCACATAGCCTCACTTCCCTCAGGAAGGCTTCTCCAGCACCCTTGTCGGGAGCTTTCAGGGTAAGTCTGTCCTCCTCCCCAGCCTTCCCCCTTCTGAGCTGGGTTGCTCCCTTTTCAACCCCTTTTCCAGTTGGAGCATGCTCTGCAGGGGTTGGGGGTGGGGATACTTGGGACCAGTACTGTCCTTTAACCCCTTCCGGTCACAAAAACAAAAGTAGCGCTTGAGCCATAGTCCTGCTGACTCCCTTGTAAAGCAGCAGCAGCTGCCCTGGGTCTCTGTGTTCCCCAGCTTGTCCTCTTCCCTCAGGTGAAGGAGCCATCAGCTCCATCAGCTCTGCCTTTGACCCAACTCACTCACCCTGTCCAAATTCCTACCTACCCCAAGCAAACAGGTGAGTGGATTTTTGAACCCCTGCATATAATGAATAATGCCAAGAAATTACCGCTCTGTCCTTATGCTTGGGTTTTTATAATAATCCTGGGTAGTAAATGATGGCGTTCACATATCTCTTTATAGTAATCCTCTTCATATCTCCCAAATATATATTTATACAGCTGCTGGTAGTGACTAGCAATCTTCTGCACAAGTGGCTATGTATTTTAGAGACTAACAGGTGTTGTGCAATTCCTGTGCATTAAGCTGTCACTGAGGCATCTCCCTTGAGCTAAATACCGCCTAAAACATTCTGGCAGTGGTAAGGCTTACGCAGTTCCATTACATAGTCAATGGAACCAAAATGGAGCACGTAGCTATCTGCATTTTAAGCCCACCCTCCGTCAGGCAGACACAGACTCCTTGCCCCAAGTGCTGCAATGCAGTTGTGTTTCTAGGCTGTTGTTGCCAAACTCACTCATCCCACAGACAAAATATAAGGGAGGGAAAGGATACATTAAAGGCGTGCTGTACTTATTGTAATAGAAAATCTTTAATGGGATCTAGCAGAGATCTGGAATAGTAGAATGGATGTTCATAGACCGGCATTAAAAGTGCAGCTGCACTTAGCTTTATAAAGGCTTTTATAGTCAATATAAGGAGCTGTATTTTAATCTGCTTTCAAAGCTCAATAATTTTGTAGTGAAAATTGTTTTCCATTTTTCATTATAAAAAGTGACAGTGTTACACCTTCCTTTATTACTAGCATTTAACAGATGACTTCATTTTTAACTAGATGAAATCACATTACAATAAACTCTTTTAATTGTGTCATAAAACGGATAAATCATGAAAAGTTAGGTTATGAACTTTTGCATATTCAAATCCAATCAAACATTATAGGAATCACTTTAAAACTGTCAAGTAAAGAATATCATACCTCCACTTATTACAACATCTGTATCTCTCAAAAATAAAGAGAGGTGCAGTTTGCAGGGATAAACCACTGAAGTAATCAGATTCAGTGTAACACCTTGCAGTGGTCAGCCATAAGGAGTATTTGGATTCTTAGCACTCAGTTAAGCACAAAATATTTGCAATTATCTCTTGAGTGTGAGGGCCCAGATGCTGCTTCTCCTCTCAGTTATACATAACTAAGGTTCAATGGATGGATATGCTCTTAATTCACCTTACTATTGCAGATCCAAATTTATCTGCAGAGGATGAACATTTGCACTAACTCTAGTAGGTGAAACTTTCTACTGTGACTGGGTCAACTTTTGTGCAACCTTCTAACGGTTTCTGTGGTTTAAAGACTATAACACTAGCCTTCTTCCTTCCACAGCCTCGCACAGAATTAGGATGCTGTGCTGGCCCTTTCAGCTCTCTAATCGCAAAAAGAGCATCTCTCCCTTTATGGTTGATTAACTACAACATGGAGCTCAATTTTCAAACATGGTCTCCTTAATAGGACAGCTAAACTAACCAGATGGGTACTTATTGTAAACTGTGCATCCTGCCTCAACTGTGCAACATTTCTTTATCTTTTCTATCTGACACTCTGTTATTGCTTATGTAAGAAAATAACATGTTCTCTCAGCAATTCTGTTTGTCTTTAATTTAAAAAAAGTAGCTAAATCTTACATTTTGATGCTCATTTCAACAAATATGTCCATTAATACTTGTTTTAAATTTAATACTTGTTTTAAAACACAATGTCAGTATCTAGATGAAAGATTTGGATGTCTTTTTAAGGAAAAATAAAACAGCAATTGAGGCCACGTTAGTTAAATCAGCCTTTGCCAACTCCACTTCCCAGCTGACTTCCATACTAACATCATCAGCACAGGTGTAGCGCTGTGACCCCATGCACCAGTTTGCATTGTCCAAAGCAGGGAGCCAGGCCCAACCCTGTGGGACAAAAGCCACTGCTGTGGGATGAGTACAGGGTGGACTTGTTTGCCAGACCTTCTTCACCGGGCTAGGGCGGGATTGCTCTCCATCCCCGGGCCTCCCCTCTGCACTGGGTTTTATTGAAGTTATAGACACAAAGGAAAGCCACGGACAAACAGAGAAACCATGATATCTGTGGCTTTTTTACCACTGTGACTCATAGACTTTAAGGCCAGAAGAGACCATTGTGATCTCTAGTCTGACCTCCTACACGTTGCAAGCCGCAGAACCTCACCCACCCTCTCCTGTAATAGACCCTGAACCTCTGGCTGAGTTACTGAAATCCTCAAATCATGATTTAAAGACTTCAAGGTACAGAGAATCCACCATTTATTCTAGCTTTTCCCAGCAAGTGACCCATGCCCCAGGCTGCAGAGGAAGGCAAAAAAGACTCCAGGGTCTCTGCCAGTCTGACCTGGGGGAAAATGTCTTCCCAATGCCAAATATGGTGATCAGTTGAACCTTGAGCATGTTGGCAAGACCCACCAGCCAGATACCCGGGAAGGAATTCTCTGTAGTAACTCAGAGCCATCCCCATCTAATGCCAAACTGTGATGGCGGGCACCTGGCCCTTTGAAGCTCCCTGCTGGAGGCCCAATGATTCTACCACACCTGACTTCAAGAAAGGAGCACCAAAGGTGGGTCCTCTAGTCCTGCCTAGAAAAGTTGCATAGAAGCAACCAATCAGAGCCCTGCAAGCTCATATAAAAGGAGCTGCAGGGCCTTAGCAGGTCAGTGCCTGGCTGGGACCAGAAGGGCAAGAAAGGGTGCTCAGTTCTGTCTGGAGGGGTTGATGAGCTGCATTTACTGGACCTGGGGGAGAGAGGATCTGAGAACTTCAGCCCTGAGCTAAGGGTGAAGAGAATGGAGCTATGTGGGAAAAGACCCATGGAATAGCCACAGTGAAATGGAGGCAGTGGTACATGGCTGCTGTTTATAGGGTCCTTGAGTTGGGACTCAGAGTAGTGGGCAGCCTTGCTAACAAAGTGGCCTAAGCCACAAGTCTCCTTTAGAAGCACCATGAAAGGGCTGGATTTAAAGAGCCCAGAGATGGGGCTGATAACCTGCTGAGGACAGACTGTTTGAGCAGGGAGAGACTCCAAGGAGCCTATGAGGGGCTGAAGAGAAAAGGCACCTGAGGAAGGAGGGTCTGAGTCCAGCTTGAGCCTGGGATTTGAAGACTTTGGTTTGTTTTGGACTTCAATACTCCCGGAAGGGGTTCACTTTTGATTGTGTGACTTGGCCAGAGGGCTGAGCCACTGAAGACCCACCAAGCAAGGCTAACAACATACAGGGGATGTCAGGAGCAGGAAAGCCCTGCAATACCACACCCAGCCTCTAGGAGCCACTCACAAGAGGTGAGTGTCACCCACTACACAGACCTGCAGCTCTACCTATTATTAACAGCCACATTTACAAGTGAGAACTTTGTTATGCAGACAGCAGCTTTAAAATTTGGCAAATTTCTTTCACTTTCACTCTTTAAAACAAATGTCCCTGTTGACGTCAATAGAATCTTTTCTGGATGACCAACACCTGACATCACCTTTTGGATTACCAGGTATATTAGGTCGCCTAAGGATACATTGCTGTTTCCCCTCTATCCCCTTGGTTTAATGAACATTGGAATATTTTCATTTTTTTAAAATAACACTGTCTAAAGGTTAGGGCCTTGATCCTGAGAATTGCTGAGCATGGGATCATGCAGGTGACTTCAATGGAAGTTACATGCACTCAGCACCTTTTACAATCCCTGATTCTAAGAGAGCTCAGGGTCAGATCTTCAAGTGTTTAGCATCCACAGTCAGGACCAGATTTTCCCTGCAGCTCTCTAGAGCTCTTTTGAAAAGCTGGTCCTGTATGCATAAATATTTACCTCTCTGGAGCAACAGTAATTTATAGCACATCCAACAACTTCACATGCATATCTAGCCAATCGCCTAACCCTGCATGATGCTGAGTGCCTCAAAGTGATTACTTCAGTGGCCTTCCTCAGGAGAAGCATGCCACATGACACAGGAGATGATCCCCACCCTGCTGGATTTGTTCCCTAGTCTGTAAAAAATGTATCCTCCTGATAACATGGCTCTGCAACATAATGTATGGGAGAAAGTTATGTATGAGATACAAGATATCAAAGGCACAGTATCAAAGAAGAACACATGCTAATAGGCCATGGGAAATGTTACATATTGAGAGAAAGTTGTGGCATTACAAGTAGATTTTTTTTCACATTTCAGTGCTCTCGCACTACATGAATTAGTTTCTGCACTTTTCCCCGTTTTCTTTTATAAAATACAACAGAAATATAGTACAGTGTTAAAATTTCGTCTTCAATATAATTTTGTTTGCTGCTGTGGGAATCCAGCACATAATGGATTTGTTATTTTGTTAAGCAATTTGCCTATACAGTCACTTTTGGGGTTAAGATTTCTATTTCATTATAAACAACTAATTTTGCTTTCAGCTTATCCAGGACCACTATGCACAAACACCATCCTGTTTCTATCTTGGAATCATGCATAGAAATCACATGTAGTGAAAACTTGAAAAACTGTGTTGCTGGAGTATTTTTCAGTGATACTGCAGAATAGCATATAGCCACATAGATTGAAACTAGGGCTGTCAAGCAATTAAAAAAATTAATCGTGATTAATCGCATGATTAATCGCACTGTTAAACAATAATAGAATACCATTTATTTAAATATTTTTGGATGTTTTCTACATTTTCAAATATGTTGATTTCAATTACAACACAGAATAAAAGGTGTACAGTGCTCACTTTATATTTATTTTTGATTACAAGTATTTGCACTGTAAAAAACCCCCAAAATAAATAGTATTTTTCAATTCATTTAATACAAGTACTGTAGTGCAATCTCTTTATCATGAAAGATGAACTTACAAATGTAGAATTATGTACAAAAAAACTGCATTCAAAAATAAAACAATGTAAAATTTTAGAACCTGCAAGCCCAGTAAGTCCTGTTTCTTATTCAGCCAATCGCTCAGACAAACAAGTTTATTTACATTTGCAGGAGATAATGCTGCCCGCTTCTTGTTTACAATGTCACCTGAAAGTGAGAACAGGTGTTCACATGACAATGTTGTAGCCGGTGTTGCAAGATATTTATGTGCTTAGAAGCACTAAAGATTCGTATGTCCCTTTATGCTTCAACCACCATTCCAGTGGACATGCATCAATGCTCATAGGCGCCGACTCCGTGGGTGCTCCGGTGCTGGAGCACCCACGGAGAAAAATTGGTGGGTGCTCTGCACCCACCGGCAACTCCCCGCCCGCCCCGGACCTGCGGCAAACTTACCGGGCACCGGGAGATGTTGTGGGGCCCCGCCCCCGACGCTGGGCAACGTTGCGTCGGCGTCGGGGGCGGGGCCCCGCAACGTCGCCCGGCGTCGGGGGCGGGGCCCCGCAACGTCGCCCGGCGTCGGGGGCGGGGCCCCGCAATGTCGCCCGGCGTCGGGGGCGGGGCCCGGCATCGGGCGGGGCCCCGCCCCCGACGCCAGGTGACAGCACCCACGGGCGGGGCCGGAAGTCAGCCCCTGTGTCCATGCTGATGATGGGTTCTGCTCAATAACAATCCAAAGCAGTGCAGACCAATGCATGTTCATTTTCATCATCTGAGTCAGATCCCACTAGCAAAAGGTTGATTTTCTTTTTTGGTGGTTCGGGTTTTGTAGTTTCCTCATCAGAGTATAGCTTTTTTAAAACTTCTGAAAGCATGCTCGACACCTCATCCTGCTCAGATTTTGGAAGGCACTTCAGATTCTTAAATCTTGGGTCAGTTAGAAATCGCACATTGGTACCTTCTTTGTGTTTTGTGAAATCTACAGTGAGAGTGTTCTTAAAATGAACATGTGCTGCGTCATCATCTGAGACTGCCATAACTTGAAATATATGGCTTTAGTTCATTTGCAAATTTGACACCATAAGCTCAGGATTAAACAAAGACTATGAATGGCTAGCCAACTACAAAAACAGTTTCTCCTCCCTTGGTGTTCACACCTTAACTGCTAAAAGAGGGCCTCATCCTCCCTGATTGAACTAACCTCGTTATCTCTAGCCTGACTCTTCACTGCATATTTATACCTGCCCCTGGACATTTCCACTGCATGCATCTGAAGAATTGGGTATTCACCCACGAATGCTTATGCTCCAATACGTTTGTTAGTCTATAAGGTGCCACAGGACTCTTTGTCGCTTGTTTGTCTTAGCAATTGTCTGAACAAGAAGTAGGACTGAGTGGACTTGTAGGCTCTGAAGTTTTACATTGTTTTGTTTTTGAGTGCAGTCATGTAACCAAAAAAATCTACATTTGTAAACTGCACTTTCATGACAAAGAGATTGCACTACAGTACTTGTATGAGGTGAATTGAAAAATACTATTTATTTTGCTTATCATTTTTGCAATGCAAATATTTGTAATAAAAAATAATGTATACTATTACAACACAGAATACAATGTATATGAAAATGTAGAAAATCATCCAAAATATTTAATAAATTTCAATTAGTATTCTATTGTTTAACAGTGCAATTAAAACTGCCATTAATCGTGATTAATTTTTTTAATTGCAATTAATTTTTTGGAGTTAATCACATGAGTTAACTGTGAATAATCAACAGCCCTAATTGAAAATGTACACTTACAGCAGAGTGCAGCAAGTTGAAAGGACAGAGAACTTCCAAATGGAGCTGGGAAGGAAACAGTTTTACCAATCAGAGAAAAATGTCAAGTTTATGAAAAATTTTCCTGTTACAAATTGAGAGGAAGAGGTGGAATCTCAAATTTTCACAGATGAACAATATGTAGGTTAATTTGCAATATTATGTTTTCACATTTTTGAAATATTTTGTTTTACTTTTGGCCTTTTTTGTTTAAATTTGTTTTACTATCATTATTTAAAAAAATCTATTTGAAAATGTTGAAACAGGATATTCTGATAATTTCAAAACTTTTTTCCAACAATGTTTGAACTGAGAAATTGTCAGAACTGACCCTTTCCCATGAACAGTTTCAGTTTTGACCAATTGGCATTTTGCAAAGAAAAAGTATTTTGTCGAAAAATTCCTGATCTGTTCTACTTTCCAATTATTTCTGCTATGAGCTAGATTGTGCATCCCTCACTTGCACTGATGAGCACTAATTCATGTATTCTCATTCACTACAACAAGACTACTTATGTGAGTAATTATTTATTAAGCTGGAGTAAGGGTTGCACAATCCAGCCACAAGCAGGTATCCCACATAATGATGATCCCATGAAGTAAATAATAATTTTTCACAAAATGGACTCAATTTTTAATCATTACCAATTTTTTTCAGCCACATAAATAGAAGAACACAATTTGAAAATCCTGTCCTAGAAGCAAAAAGGAAGCTACAGCAGCATAACATGCCCAACGCAGAACTTGGAACAAAGCCTATGCAGGCCCCAGGTTTCCGAGGTACAGTACCATGTCAGATTTAAAAAGAAAATAATTGCTATACTTTCCTGTTTTTATGGCAACGTTTTAACATAGTCTGGTTAAAATTGTATCTTCTATTGAATTAGCATTAATTGGTGTTCAGTATGTTTCTAAGATAACCTATCTAGCAAACATCATTTAAATTGAAGCCTCAGACACTATTGATGTAAGAGTTTACAAGAACACTGAATCTTGATAATGTGAAAATGATTGAGCTTAGAAAGAAATGTATTAGCAAAAGTCAATATTGATAGATGAGTAAGTGTTGACATAAGGTTATAGCCAGAGAATGAGGCTTGTTCTCCTTTGTAACAGTAGAAAGCGCCTCATCAACATTACCTAGGCCTAAACACGTTCACCCGCATCCTGCTCCTCAGAGGTCTCGCAGTGTGAATGACCTGTCTCAGTGTCGGCGGGACAATGCTGGAATGTACAGTCTGTATGGTATGTCCAAGTGCTGCTTGTTAGCCAAGCTGCACTGTTGTAAAAATAGTGAGATAAGTTAAGTTACAAACCTTTTCACCTTTTCCATACCTTTTTTCACAAAATAAAGCACAGAAGAGAGGCACTGGAAGCCAGGTGAGGCTTATTCTTGCCTGATGGTAATTTTCACACTTTACACCGACGCACATTGAAAACAGATGTAAAGGTCACTGAACTGTCACACCGATTGTAAATGTCATTTGTCAGAAACTGAAATTCCATTTGTCTGGGGTGAAAAGATTATCTAGAATTTGCCCTTTTGTCTGAATTACTGATATAAATGGATATTTTTTGTTATTGGGGGCGTGAGGGGAAACTAATTATAAATTATTTGGTATACAAAGCTGAATTGATAGGCTAGGAATAATTTTTAAGAGTTCTAAGTTACCTTGCATATTATTTTTATCACTGTGTAAATATTTTAGCTCCATAACAATCTATCTTTAAACTTATTTCCAATATCAAAGAGCATTCCTAGCCCTTCCACCCCCAATACTGATCTGCCATAGATAGAAAAATCCTCCTTAGTTGGTTTTGTATTAATATAAAATAAGGATTCACTAATGTGTTTATTTCTCCTGGAATGCTTACACTCTTTATTTCCTTTAATATCAAAATGCCACACTGCCACCTACTATTGCTGCTGCTTCTCTTGTTTTTGTTTGTTGGTCTGTGTTATATTATGACTTGACTGGAACTATTTTCTTTTTGTTTGTGTTGACTGATGTAGAAAAACCACTCTTCACCCGTGATGCATCACAACTGAAGGGAATTTTCCTCAGCACAACTCTCAAGAAGAGCAACATGGGCTTTGGATTTACCATCATTGGTGGGGATGAGCCAGATGAGTTTCTACAAGTGAAGAGTGTAATTCCTGATGGGCCTGCAGCACAGGATGGCAAAATGGAAACAGGTAATTAAGTTGGTTCCTTGATATAATTATCAGACTTCAGCCTTAGATTTTTGAGTAACACCTTTCTCGTAAGTGAAGAAATAAGCAGGTGTGTTCGTGCTGTCATTCGGAAAGGTGCAAGTAGAGCTATGTGATTAACTCGGTTTTTGGGTTGCTGACAATTCTGAAAAATAATAATCACTCCAGGTCAACCTAAAACAAATGTTTTTAAAATGTTGGCAAATCAAAAAGTTAGAAAAATTGTGTTTGGTCAAATGAAACAATTCATTTAAATGCTGAGAGGTTTTTAAAAGGTTTTACGGTTTCTTTTAATAAAATTGAAGGAAATTTCAAAATGAAAAGTCATTTCAAATAAAAAAAACAAAATATTTTGATTTTTTTCCCCAAAAAAATGGTTTTGTTTTGACACAAACAATTTGGCAAAACTGACACACATTTGAAAAATGTTTTGGAGTCACCAAATCTAAATTTTTCACCCCAAAAAAGATTTTTAGACAAAAACCTCATCCACCTCTGGAGCAAGAACAATGTCTCTGCCTCAAAAAAATATTTCCCAGGGAAAGTATTTCCCTGGAGTATTTCTAGAAATGAAAGGAAAACTTTTATTTTTTCTTCACAATATTTTCCTATGATGAAGATCTCTGAAGCAAATTTTTAATTATTTAGGGTAAAATTCTCTCACATTTGCATAGCAGATCTCAGATGTGATGCTCTTCTCAACACATGTTCAGATTATCCATGAGGATTCCATGGATGTAGAGACAGAGGCCACAGACTCAGACTCCATTTCTTTTCTGGAGGAAGGACTATATTGTAAAATAGTCAAATGAAGGTTGATTCTGCTAATCTGGGTAAAGACTATGTAACCCTTCTGCCAGGTGGAGCCAGCAGCAACAGGGCTGGGTTCAATATCTAGGGGTTCCTTTCCATCAATACAACACAGAACCAGCTCGAGTCCTCACCCAGTAACCTGGGAAAATTACACACCACCCCTGGTCACCTCTGAGAGGCAATACTTCCTCACCTGCGAGCACAGAGTCTGAGTGTAGAAAAGAAACTTTTAATAAAAGGAGGGAAGTAACTCGGCATTAATTTGGGAAAACACAGCAAACAGGGTTCATAAACATAAACCAAAGACCCACCCCCTGCAAGTAAGTTGGGCAGTGTCCTTTTCCCCTAAGGTTCTTAAGACCAGGATCCCAACAGTCCCTTTAATATGCCCATCCCTTCTCTGCACCCCTCTCACAGTTGCTATCCTTGGTCAGTGCAGACACAGGGTTCAGAGGTGCATTTGAAGAGTTCACCTCCCACCCTGGCTGGAGGGGGCGGTAAGGAGGCACGTTACTTGCTCCGCTGCACAGGCACTCGCTTGCCACTCCTCTCCATCAGCCGCCCTGCTGGCCACTTGCTATGCCACCTGGCCGCCCTGCCAGCCATTGCTGCTCCCCTCTGCCTGGCCATCCTGCTAGCCGCTCGTTCTGCTTACCACCTCACCAGCCACTCATTTCTCTGCACATCAATCTTTTAGTAGTTTTCAGCTCTTTGGAGGCTGGACAGAAACACTGGCCCATCTCAACATAATTTCAGCTCTCATTGATGTTTAGCTCTTAGCAGGCTTGGCAGAAACACAATCCCAGGACAACTGATCTCAGCTCTGATTGAGCATTTAAAATAACAAAGAGGCTCCTAATGAAGCCTATTTAGCTCTTTCTTTGAACAGTGTGGGGAACAGGTTAAACCAGTGCAGGGAGGACCCTTGTGGGAGGGTCTACACATCCTGGCTGGGACACCTGCCCCACCCCTCTTACATTGGTAACAGCATTTCACTACCCCTGCATTCAGTACTAAAATGATTTGTAACCCAACACCAGCCCAAGTTGATCACTTTGAGCAACACAGATTCTGTCTGCTGGATATGTAAGCAGAGTAGGTGTGTTCATGTAAATACAGTTTGCTCTAGAAGTCTCTCCCCCTCCCAGCTACCCGTCAGGGAAGAATTCAGCAGACCCTGCTTACATGTACTTTTAGTAAAGGCTTACAAGATCATCTCAGATCCATATATGGAGAGAATCCTTCTGTGTGCCTTTCCTCCTCCTCCATGGATGGTGGGGTCAGCTGTCACCCTTCCTCCATGCCCTGCAGAGGGTGTTCCCTAGCCCGAGGATCTGGGTTGAGGTAGGCGGTGGAGACTTGTCAGGCTGAGGGCAGACTGATGGACATACACGTCATTCTCCCGCCATCTTGACAAGAGATTTTTAGAGAAGAGATAATAAAACCTGGGGCTATATTATCTTTGCAGGACACCCCCCCCCCCCAACTGAAACCAGAGTCATGGGGTAGCCTAATCTATGGTAGGGAAAAGCCCCATGTGCACACTCGTGGAGAACAACGTGTGGGGATCCTTGCAGATTTACTCCCTCAATCCTCATTTCTGCAGATTTTTGTGGGGGAGGGAATAACCTGGATGATAACATGTCAGGATACACTACATAGAACTACTGCTGGTGCTGTAAGGCCAAATAAACTTCTGTAAGACCATGCAAGTAGGAATTGTGGTGGTTCTGAAATAGTGGAAGGTTTCTGGTGCCAAGTAAAGAGTGGCAGCAGCAGATATAACAAAAATTAAAATATAGATTTCTTTTTCGTAAAATCTTGTAACTTTTCTATCAGCTTGAACTTTAGTCGCATTGTTGATGTCAACCTCAAAATGCAATTTGGTACACAAGGTTAAAATTCAAGAAGCTAATTAGTAGAAGAAATGGTGCAACAGAGACATGCTCAGACTAATGAATCCTGTTAACAGTAAAACCAATCAATTGCTCTTGAACTGTGCCTTGATCTTCATGTTGCCTAATTTGCAGAAGAGGGCTTCCCAGGTTGTTATGGCCCAGTATACTTTGATTAAGAGCTTGGAGCGGGATTCCTATGAAATAATCTGAGTGGAATGGTTGAGTGTCTTTTGAACTAAACTAGAGCCTGATACTGAAACTGCATGATTGATCTGTTGCAACATTGATGGTTGTTATTGTGGTCATTTATTGAGAGGCAAGGTGGGTGAGGTAATATATTTCAGTGGACAAACGTCTATGGGGAAAAGAGACAAGCTTTTAAAGCTTACACAGAACTCTTCTTCAGGTCTGGGAAATGTACTTAGAATGTCACTGCTAAATACAAGGTGAAACAGATTGTCTAGCATAAGTAGTTAACACATTTATTCAGATGGGTATTTATGAAGACATATATTTTTAAAAACTTACATTAAAATAATACTGACGATTTTATTGAAAACCACAAATGCAAGGAAATTAAGAATTAAAGGTGAGAGAATTTCAAAAGACAGAATTATTATTTCAATAAACCTGATATGTGTATGCATTAAAGTACATATTGAGCTAAATTCTGCCCTTAGTTAACTCCCCGCAGCTCCCTGAGTATCAAGTTATCACCTGAGTAAAATAAACCAAGAGTTTCTGGTTAATGAATTTTGCCTCACACAACATCCCTGTGAGGTAGAGATGTGTTGTTATTTTCATATCATAAATGGGTAAACTGAGAAATAGGAATATTTAAAAACATAAAGTTTATAAAACAGGTCTGTAGCAAATAACCCAGATTTCCTCATTCCCACTCCTTTGCATGTTTCCTAAACTGTGCTTCCTGTTCCTCAGACACCCTTTTCACAGTCTGCTCACCTTCAGATATGTTGCACTTCACGTTCTACCAAATAGTCCTTCTTGGAGCCTTTTCAGAAAATAGATTGTTCGTTTATCTATTATTTTAAATCGTCCTGTGTTTCTATTCTGTTGTGGGACACAAATCTACTTTGTAAGGTAAATAAGTATTGTTGGATGAAGAATAAGGCTTTTTATATAAATGTACTTTTCTCGTGTGTTTCTAAAAAATAGCACCTCCTATGATACTCTTTTCTTGCCTCTGGTGTCACAGTAATAACTGTGCTCATCTCAAGGGGACCACTGTTATTACTGTCTATACAAAATCAAGATTCTTGCGAAATCGAAGATTTGCCATTGCTGCAGCAATAATAGGTGCTGGGTCTTTATTGTTTTGGGATGAAATACGCCCTAGCAAGGAAGCCTATGTAAGGCCTCCCTGCTACTGAAGCTTGACATTTGCCCTCCATGATGACGACTGTAGGCTCTTCACTGAAAATAGGCTGGCAGTGAAAGATGGACAATTATGCAAATTCAGTGCACCTACCACTTTGAATAAATAAAACTAGGGTCTAGGGATGTTATGTCAGGCCACTGGTTGGATTAGTGGCGATGGAGACACACGCCTGTCCTTCCCCACAAAAACCCTGCTTACCATGTGACTAAAGCCAACAACTCAGGATTTATGAGATAAAAGGAAAAATTAATTTTATGATTTTACTTGACTTACTACGTTTGATACATACTGTTGCCAACTCTCACAATTTTATGATGAGTCTCTAGATGAGGGGTGGCCAACCTGCACCTGAGAAAGAGCCAGAATTTACCAATGTGCATTGCCAAAGAGCCACAGTAACATGTCAGCAGCTTCCCATCAGCTCCCTCCCCCGCCCCCAGCATCTCCCACCTGCAAGCAGCACTACCGATCAGCACCTAACCCTTCATCCCTGCGCCTCCCGCCCACCACGATCAGCTGTTTTGTGGTGTTCGTGAGGCTGGGGGGGGAAGGAGGAGCAAGGGCGCAGCAGACTCAGGGGAAGGGGTGGGGGCCTTGGGGGAAGGAATGGAGTGTGTCCGGGGCCTGGAGCATAGCAGTGAGCACCCTGTAGCACACTGGAAAGTTGGCGCCTGTAGCTCCAGCCCCGGAGTTGGCACCTATACAAGGAGCCGCATATTAACCTCTGAAGACCCGCATGTGGCTCCGGAGCCACAGGTTGACCACCCCTGCTCTAGATATTTGGCTCCTGGAGTCAAGTGATTACTTGAGAATCTCAGCTTTCCCCTTAAAGAAGTGAATTTCTAGCCCTCTTGTTTGCAAAGAACTGCTTGAAAATGTGGCCAGAGTGTGCCCTAAAGGCTCAATAACCAAAAAGTAAACAAAGAGAATACCAAACTTAGTTTTAAAAATCTCATTTTTTAGTCAATCTCTTCATTTTTCAGGGCCTGCCTCGTGACTTTGAATGCTTGAGATTGGCAATACTCCAAAAAGTTATGTGATAAATAATTACATATAAAATAATGTTAATAAAGCCCTGTATACTATGAAGATCTTATCTTGTTTACTTTCATTTTTTTAAAGTATGCTGTTCATTAAACTTTGCATGTGACCAGATATTAGTAATATGACCTAAGGGAGAAGATGCACTTTGTTTGAACTTTATAGTCTTTGTGTTCATCTCTCTTAAATTATTTTTTTTATACTTCTCAATGTTTCTATTGCCTTTATACAATGTGAGCGCTCTCCAGTGGCGAAAATAATGTCTGTAAATTCCCAATGAGTTAACCAAGATGTTGGATAAAGTGTCTGCTTTTATTTCAAAATTATTGAATTCAAATCCTCGTGTGGTTTCTCTTTTTATTAAATTTTCTTCATACTTTTTTTATTTTCTCAGTACCAAGAAAATTGATACATCTTGTGCATTTTGTGAAAATCAGGCCAGAGATAGACCTGAGTTGCAAAACTTGGATCTGGATTTCAAACATCACACAGTTTGTGATTGTCCAGATATGAGGTTTTGGACCAGTGTGTTACAGAGATATGGGCCAGACGTGTTGTTTGGGTCTAGATTAGCATCTAAACACCATTCCCTGGGGTTTTGTTTTGGGCCCATCTCTAGTGACAATAAGTTACTAGTGGTGGGAGTGGGAAAGCAAAACAAAACATCTATTATTAACCCTTCACATAACCTGTTTAAGGTACAGGTAGCCAACCCTGGGCTGAATACTCAAAAGGGGTTAGGCTCCTAACTTCTATTGATTTTGAGTATTCTGCCCCCTGTGCCTAAATCCCCAAACATTACCAAAAGTAAATTTGTGTCATGATCCACGGGTCTCAATCCTGGGTCCATAAGATTCATGGGAACGGGCCATAGGCGCCGACTCCGTGGGTGCTCTGGTGCTGGAGCACCCACGGAGAAAAATTGGTGGGTGCTCTGCACCCACCGGAATTCCCCGCCCGCCCCGGACCTGCGGCAAACTTACCGGGCACCGGGAGATGTTGCGGGGCCCCGCCCCCGACGCTGGGCAACGTTGCGTCGGCGTCGGGGGCGGGGCCCCGCAACGTCGCCCGGCGTCGGGGCGGGGCCCCGCAACGTCACAGTTGGAGTGTGGCCGTTCTCACAGGGGCTGACTTCCGGCCCCGCCCGTGGGTGCTGTGGCCCGTTCCCATGAATCTTATGGGAGCGAGCTGCCTCCCGGCTCCATGCTGAGCTCCCACGGGCGGCGGGGGCTGAGCTCCCGCAAGCGCGGGGGCTGGCTGGGGGGACAGCGTTAGCTGTGGGGAGGGCGCAGGGCTGGTGCAAGGAAGTTTCGCCTACGGCGCGAAACTTTCTTGCACCGGCCCTGCTCCATACCCACTTCTCTGATGCATCCTGCTCCCATCTCTGCCCTTCTCCTAATCCATTCCAGACTCTCCCAGTGCTGCTCTTATCTGAGTCACCTATGCATTTAGTTCCAGACTCACAGTCCTTCCTGATTCCCCTCCTTTCCAGTCTGATCACCAGTAAAAACAGCAAGAGAGCTGTTAATTTAGTTTCCTTAATGCTCTCAGTAATTTGGAATTAAGTCTGTTTTTATTAATGTCTTGCATAAAGGTAGTTTGTCGAAAAACTTTTGCCTCAGGCCGAGATCCTCAAAGGTATTTAGGTGTCTAACTCCCATTTTAAAAAGTGACTCAGACACTTAGGGGCCTAATTTCTATTGAATTTCAATGACATTTAAACTCGTAAGTGCCTAAATCACTTTTGAAAACAGGAGTTGGATTTTTAAGTCACCGATGCTCTGTAGAAAATTTTACCGAGAAGCTCAATGTCTCTACCTTGCACACACTGTCTGACTTCATTTGGATGATTTTATTTTTTCTTTTCCAGCACAAATGGAATTGAATGGACTCTGACTCTGGCTTTAATCCTAATTTAACCCCATAATTCAAGATGCTGTAGTGTTTTCATTCACTTTCATCCATCAAAGCTGCTGTACATTGATTCATTCTTACCATCTTTATAAAGCATCAAAAGAATGTCTGATCCTAAGTATTTTGCAAGCTAGGGCTAATTTAGTTCCCCTTGCCCAACTAAATGCTCCCATATGTGGATTTGTAAACTATAAGAGAAACAGCAAAACAAGACCTAATTTAAATTGACCATTTAAAGAGCTACTAGCCTTTTTCTAATATAGCTATTTTTATAGCCATCTTTGTGTGACTGAACTCTGGGCCATATAAAATACCCACTGAATTCAAGATTTAATAGTATAAGTGATTCAATTTCTGCCCTGTATTGCAAGCAATATAAACATTAAACCCAACATTTTTATTTTGTTTTCTTCAATTGCCATGTTAACATGTAGAATGTAATGGGGTTCTGGAGAGGCAGAACATTCCTCCTTCATTTCATGTGATAAAAGATATGTTTAGAAATACGAGGTGGCTCATAGTAGGCATACTTTGTGGCAAGTATTTCTGTTCTGAAACAGATGCTGCACAGTTGGCCCTAGGGTTGGCAAACTGTGACTTGGGACACTCAAATTTTAGGGGCGTAAAATTCACTGAATGTGTTATGCACTGGTTTGTGGGAATATGTATAGCACTGCCCTCCGTTGGATGTAACATATATTATACACATGAGCAGGTGTGTGTTCATGTGTATAATATATGTTACATGTGTATAATATATGTTACATCCACTGGCTAATCTATTAGCGCTACTCTTTCAGCTCTCTCTATGGAAACTTGGGTTTACAAAGACTGAGAAGTTGCATATATGATCTGCTGACTGTGTTGTTTGAATGTGTGTACCCACGATTCCCCACCAGTGTAATGCATTTACTGTCTGTGTTTCTGGCTGCCTCACCTCTGGCCCCCTTCATTTTGTTATATTGAGATGTTTTCATGCAACCTAGAAACCCAAGGTGTTTGCAGGTAAATCAGTGAACCTTGACTGGGAACAGAGACCATAGTACAAACAGAGAGATCCAGGACAGAAATCCTAGGGGGAGGACACATCAAACTGAAATGATTCATTTGCTGTGACTAATTGACACTGTTATATAAATCACAGAGATAGCGGAGCTTGTACAACAACCCTGGTCCTTCAGTATCAAGAACACAGGCTTCTACCATCAAAGCTAATGGAGACGTACTGTTATTGATCGTAGGTCCCTTATCCTCACCAAAGTACAAGATAATTGCATATTTAGAGCCACTACACCATAAGATATGATAAATTAAGAATTAAAATGACAAATGTGATAAAGCACAGATAGGATTTGAAATATGGACCATTATATAACATGCATCCTCTCTTTCATACACATTTTTCTGTGCTTAATTTCCTTAAAATAACCTTTCACAGATGGGTAGTAATTTACATTTAACTACATTAAGAGAGTGGAACTTAACTTCCATTCTCTTATTTCCAGTGTCAGCATAAGTTCTCATAAAAGGCAATATGTAGCCATAAATTCCCAGGCATAACTAAAGGTCAGGCATCATGAAAAAAATGTCCCTAAGTGCCAAAAGCATAAATGAAAAGCACGTGATATGCTATTTTTGTTACATATTTTACAAAGCAAAATTAGAGCTCTTGGAATTGTTAGGCTTTTTTTGGAGGATAACAAATGTGTTCGTTTCTCTAGGAAGTAGAGATGCATGGTTATATTAAGACAATTTTGTCCCATTTGGCTGTTCATATTGGAATGCCAGTGCATGAAGAAATGCAACTCTCATAAATCCATTAGCTTAACTCCTCCATCTGAAATCATGATATTATATCTGCAGACTCTTAGGGTCAAGAGATTTAACTTAGCTCAATGGAAGATAGATACAGTATGGTACAATCTCGCCTTTATCAGGTCAAGTTTTGCAAGTTGCCAGTTCCATTATAAGCAGAGCTCATTGAACTCTGTAGTTACCAAAGGTACTCCATTTGTAGAACCGGTTTTCTTGTATGAAATGTCATTAATGTCTCTCTCGCATGATCTGGCTTTATATTTGTCTGAACGGGCAAAAATGTCTGGTAAAAGTAGTAGTAGTCATCATCATCTAATCTACTCTTTCATTCAAGAATATTCACAAAGAGTGTGTTATTGCTTAACAACAAGAACTATCAAGAAGTGGGGAAAAAGCTGGTTTCTATGTAGCGTGATGTCAGGGAAAAGAAGAACTTTATAATGTAATGTCAAATGTAATAATCTAGCATATCTTTTTCAATATCATCACTATTGCCTAGTAAGGAGGGCTTTCTACTAGGTTTGACAATGGGGCAGGAGACAAAAGCCCACAGGTAAGTCAAAAACATGGAGACCTGGGAGACGGGTCAGAATCTGAAGGGACCATGGGCAATTATAGCAGTGACAAAGGAGAGACAAGAGGGAACATAGAGGGGAAATCAAATCAGTATCTTAGATGTCTGTATACTAATGTAAGAAGTATGAGCAATAAACAGAAAGAACTAGAAATACTAGTGAATACACACAACTATGACATACTTGGTATCACAGAGACTTGGTGGGATAATACCCATGACTGGAATATTGGTATAGAAGGGTACAACTTGCTCAGGAAAGAAAAGCAATGATTAAGATAATGGCATAGAGAGCACACTTATAAAGTTTGCAGGTGATACCAAGATGGGAGGGGCTGCAAGTGCTTTGAAGGATAGAATTAACATTCAAAATAATCTGGACAAACTGGAGAAGTGGTCTGAAGTAAATAGGATGAAATTCAAGAAGGACAAGAAATCCTTATGAGGGAACAATCAGTTGCACACATATAAAATGGGAAATGACTGCCTAGGAAGGAGAAGTGTGGAAAGGGATCTGGGGGTCATAAAAGACCATAAGCTTAATATGAGTGAAAAGCGTAACAATCTTGCAAAAAAAAAAGCAAACATCATTCTGGGATGTATTAGCAGGAGTGTTTTAAACAAGATACAAGAAAGAATTTTTACGCTCTACTCTGTGCTGATTAGTCCTCAGCTGGAGTATTATATACAGTTCTGGGTGCCACATTTCAGGAAAGATGTGGACAAATTGGAGAAAGTCCAGAGAAGAGCAGCAAAAATGATTAAAGGGCTAGAAAACATGACCTATGAGGGAAGTTTGAAAAAATTGGGTTTGTTTAGTCTGGAGAATAGAAGACTGAGAGGGGACATGATAACAGTTTTCAGGTATATAAAAGGTTGTTACAAGGAGGAGGGAGAAAAATTGTTCTCGTTAACCTCTGAGGATAGGACAAGAAGCAATGGGCAGTTTAGGCAGGATATTAGGAAAAACTTCCTACCTGTCGGGGTGGTTAAACACTGGACTAAATTGCCTGTGGAGGTTGTGGAATCTCCATCATTGGGGATTTTTAAGAGCCGGTTAGGCGAACCCCTATCAGGAATGGTCTAGATAATACTTAGTCCTGCCATGAGCACAGGGGACTGGACTAGTTGACCTCTCGAGGTCCCTTCCAGTCCTATGATTCTATGAGAAGGGGGGGTGTTGCCATGTATATCAAAGATGTATACACTTGACTGAGGTTGAGCTGGAAATAGGACATAGACTTGTTGAAAGTCTCTGGGTAAGATTAAAGGAGTGAAAAATAAGGGTGGTGTCATGATAGGGGTGTACTACAAACTACCTAACCAGGAAGAAGAGGTGGATGAGGTTTTTATAAACAACTAACAAAATCATCCAAAGCACAGGATTTTTGGTAATGGAGGACTTCATCTGTTAGGAAAATAATACAGCATGGCACAGATTATCCACCAAGTTCTTGGGAATGCATTGGAGACAGTTTTTTATTTCAGAAGGTGGAGAAAGCAACTGGGGGAGAGGTTGCCCTACATTTGATTTTGACAAATAAGGAGGAACTGGTTGATAATTTGATAGGGATATGTGCTGTGCAAGCCAGAGTCCCCCAATCCTCAGCACATTTCCGGCTTTCTTGGCCCCTGTCCCCGGCAGCCAGGCCTGGGCTGGGAGCGGAGTGGGCTCTCTCATAGACAGTGACCCTGAGTGAAGTTAGCTGGCATGAGAAGAGGCTCCGTGCCATCCCCTCTGCTCCCCGCCTGGGCCCAGCTGCTGGGGGAGGGGCCAAGCAAGCTGGAAGTGCCAGGGGGAGGCACAGCAGGAGAAGGAGAGAGCCTCCCTCCCCCACTGGCAGGCTGAGCAGAGCAAGCCCTGCAAGGGCAGCTCAGCACTCTCAGAAATCAGGGGTAGAAGGGGCATTTGTCCCCACATGTCCCTCTATGCATTGCCTCTGAGCAATGGGCTTGAATTGCAGCAAGGGAGGTTTAGGTTGGACATTAAGAAAAACTTCTTAACTGTCTGGATAGTTAAGCACTGGACCAAATTCGTAGGAAGGTTGTGTGTTCTCAGTCGTTGGAGGTTTTTAAGAACAGCTTAGACAAACGCCTGTCAGGAATGGTCTAGTTATTACATAGTCCTGCCTTGAGTGCAGGGGACTGGACTAGATGACCTATTGAGGTCCCTTCCAATTCTGTACTTCTGTGTTTCTATGCATTCATCCTTCCTTTGTTTTCATTTTGGTAGCACGTATTACATTTTCTGTTTTAAGTATTTGATTTTTTTTATAACCCTGTTCTGCCAGCATGTAAGAATTTTATGACATTCACATTTACGAACTAACCTCAAATGTCCAGCTCGAGGCTTTCAAAGCTGTTTTTCATTTTGCAGCAATTGTGTGTGTGAGATCACCTGTATGCAAAACCTCTGAATTTGTGTAACCAAATAGAAATTTTTTACATAAATCAAGTAGTTTAATGTTAGTGTTTTAATATCAGATTACCCATTTGCAAGCAAAATTGTTGTTATGAGTGCAAATGTAAAGGCTGAGCTAAAGTCCCTTTGCTAATTTGGAACTTAACATGCAAATTGTTATTTCCAGACAATTTCCCCCTTATGTTTAGAACGGGCGATATCTTCGGTAACTGGGTGGTAACTGTTAGCAAATGTTTTACTGAGCTAGTTACTTAACATTTCTGTGCCTCAGCTTCCCCATCTCTGAAAGGGCAAGAATAATTATTTCAGAGCTTTGGAAAGCACTTTGAGACAAAAAAATTTATCATAATTAGTACTTATTATAATTAATAATTAGTATTTATTATTACTGAGAAAAAGCCTAAAGTCATTTAGCTTAACAAGATATCAGGACAGATTTCCTGTTCATATATGCCGATGACAGGCATACGTAAGAAAGTAGATGTACTAGATTAGCAGTTCTCAAACTGTGGGTTGGGACCCCAAAGTGAGTCAGAACCCTGTTTTAATGGGGTCGCAGGGGCTGGCGTTAGACTTGTTGGGGCCCAAGGAACTGCCCGGGGCCAAAGCCTGAGCCCCACCACCCAGAGCCAAAGCCCGAGCCCCACAGTCCAGAGCCAAAGCCAAAAATCAAGGGCTTCAGCCCTGAATGGCAGGGCTCAGGTTTCAGTCCCCCCTCCTGCGGTTGTGTGGTAATTTTTGTTGTCAGAAGGGGGTCACGATGCAATGAAATTTGAGAACCCCTGTTCTAGATCATATGCTAAGCCAGCTCTTTGTCAGCTTTCTAAATTGTTTTTAGTCTTGATACTCTGATGCTTTACACATGGTATACCGTGGAAACATCCACGGTTATATTAGATAAGAGGGAACATTTTTAGGGATATAAATCCTCATGCTCCAGGGAATAAGCAAGCCTCTATCTGATGGAGATTATAAAGAAAAGTCCTCTTCTTCTAAAGCATCTTGCATTGTCCACTGTCAGAGTCAGAATACTGGCCTAGATGGCCCACAGATCTGATCCAGAATGACATTCAGTGTTCACACAGACTTGATAATAGTATTAAACTTTATGCAGCAGTTACATAAATTGCCTTCCAGGTTCCATTATAACTGATAATTTTGACATTATAAAAAAAATGACTAGTGCATTTAAAAAGTAAAGTGTAGGATTTTTAAACACAGATGTATTTTGTGAGATTAAGCAGCAGCCATTTATTCCTGAGAATGTAGTTGATTCTATCTAAGCTCCTAATGGAAGGAATTTTAAAATTCTTTTGGTCTCAGATAAATCCCTCTTGGATTGCAATCAGCATCAGTGTACCTCACCTCTACTGTAGCTTTATTTAGCTTAACTGACAGTACCTGCAGAAGCAAAGACAGAGACAGTAAGAAAACTAAATTGCCTTCTTGGGGTTTTTTTAGGTGAATTCTCTGAGAATTCGTTAATAGTGCTGGTAGGAGCCTTGTGCTATGCTATGATGTGTAACCTGGCGGATAAATAGAGTCAATCTGCACAAAAGCAAAATAGCTTATTTCAGTGAGTAAAAGATAACAGTAGTGGGAAGTTATTGGCCTGAAGTCATTCCGTTGTGTGCTGCAAACCCATCAGTTCTCAGATGCCAAGCAGGACCTGGCTGGGTCTGTGCTTGGACATGAAACCTTCGAAAAACTCTTAGGTGGTACTGGAAGTGAGGTTGGTGAGTCAACACTGGACCAGTTCATGGTAGGGGCTTTTATTGATGCCATCTTCAGAAAAGAGATAAAACTGAGGTCTTCACTGTATTTTTAAAAAATGGGCATGGTTCGCGTTAGTAAGACTGAGGGGGGACCTGATAACAGTTTTCAAATATGTTAAGAGGACAATGATCAATTGTTCTCCATGTCCACTGTCTTGCCTCAGCACAGATGGAGGGAGTAGATGACCTCTTGAAACCTTCTAGTCCTATATTTCTATGATTTCTTTGCTAAGCAATCTTTAACAGTTTTTGATTCCCCTGTGTCCTGGATAAATTCATAAGAACATGAGAATGCCCTTACTGGGTCAGACCAAGGGTCATCTAGCCCGGTATTTCATTGAGAATGATTATGTCCATTGACACAGTGGTTTGCTAAGCAATCTTAATAGCCAGTGGGTGAAATTGTAGCCTCATCGAAGTCACTGAGAGTTTTGCCATTAACTTCAATAGGCACAGGATTCCACCCAATGTGATCAGTAATATATATTTCAGAGTCTCTAAACTGGCTTCCCAATTGCAGCTACCATTTTTAATAAGCTATTAATATTCCTAATAAACATAATCCCCTCCCAGAAAGTCCATGTGGAAAGACCCTGTTATTAACAGAGTAGCTGTGCTTTATACGGGTCTTCATTTCTGAATCAATGATACTGGCTAACAGACGGTGCCCTAAGGATCATATATATGTCAAAATGATTCAGATTTTACTACCAGTTGTATCGTGGTTCACAATGGGAAAACCAGCCACAGTCGAGAATTAACCGAACATAAATCTCCTAATACCACAATGCCCAAGCATTGAAATCTAATTCTATCTAAACCACTTCACTGGATTGTGTTCACTGCAAAAATATACCAAGAACACCTTCCTGCTCAGGTACTTTTTAACACAGCTTACATTGCAGCTAAAGTACACAAGGTTTCTCATTTGAGTCTTGGCCTGATGCACAATGCACATGGCTTTTCTTCACTATGGGCCAAGGGCCTGAGCCAAAGCACACTGTAGTCAGTGTAAAGACTCCTATTGACTTTAATTAGCTTTGGAACAGGCCCCAATTTTCCTATTGAAGCTAATGGAGCTTTTTTCATTGACTCAATGGGACCAGGATTTGGCCCTATATTTGACCTTATGTGCTTTAGTTTATCAGAGACTTTCTTGATACTCTTTTGTTAAATTCAATAAGAAATTTGTACAGTGTTGCACTTTCACATTTTACACAACAATATTTGCCTGATTCATTCTCAAGGATAACTTCTTTATGTTTTTCTGTTCATTTTAATATTAAAATGTGGGACAGAGGGGAAAAAACAAATTAAAAATTCCTACTTTTTGTGTACTAGTTTTGAATCTAGTCTAGAATAGCAATGATACTTCAAAAAGGGTTTCTGTTTCTTTAGTAAAGTTATTTGGTAGCATGTTTCATTCCAGCTGTCTTCTGTGTATCAGGCTGAGGATATTTTCTAGATCATTCTCAATTGTATCTATGGTCCCTGCATAAAGAAGTGCAGCTGTCTATTATATAAGAGATGCAATTGTTTATAGTATTATTTCTACCTTTATTTAAATAATAGGTCTGAATCAGATATAGCTTTGAAACATAATCACTGGATTCTGCATTATTTATAATCATTGATATTTAGGTTCTCTTTGCGTCTATTAGATTGCTACTCATAGAAGTTTGGTTTAATTGTTGAAGATGCTGAGCTGACACCATCTGTTTGAAACTTTGCAGTATATTTTAAACAGCGGTTTTTCACTGGACTACTCAGCATCAGAGTCCAGACGTGAGATATTTCAAACACTTGCTGTAAGCATGATGCATTCTGCTTTATTATAAAATTGATTTTACAAAGGCTAGTCTACGTTGCTCTTTTTTTCATTGAAAGAGAAAAAGTTCAGTTACTGTTTCCAAGTTTCAGAGTAGCAGCCGTGTTAGTCTGTGTCAGCAAAAAAAACAGGAGTACTTGTGGCACCTTAGAGACTAACAAATTTATTTCAGCATAAGCTTTCGTGGGTTAGTTGTAACTTATGCTACTTGGCCTTTATATGGTTTTGACCAGTCAGTGTGTGGCCAATATCAAAGTAACATTGTTTGATTAGAGTTTAATACATTATTAAACTTTTTGATTTCTGTGTTTTCCACCAATTTTATATGCAACCAAATTTTAATACAAAATGTTTTCTCTGTATCAGTATAAATTATGCAATTTTGAGACACACCCCCAAAAAATTACCAGGAGAAATGTCACATTAATTCCTAGAGTATAATAAATTAGCACCAAGTACAGTATTAATCCCCATGATATCATGGGGTAAATATGTAACTCAGTATTTAGGTCCCAGTTCAGCAATATATATAAGCCTGTGGTTAACTTTAAGCACAGAATTGCAGCCATTCAAGACAGTGGGACTACTCATGCTTAACGTTCCACACATATGTAAGTATCTTGCTGAATTGGGGTGGGTCTTAGTGCATGGGACAGTGTAGCAGAGTGCTAAGTGCTTCGAGAGGCACTGGAGACCCTCCAATCCCATTGACTTTAAAAGGAGTTTAAGGATCTGAGCAGAAGTGCCTCTAAGGTACTTAGGCAATGTCCTGTTCAGTGTTGCACCACCTAACGCCTAAGGGCCCTGCTGCCTAGTTGAATTTTCAGCCTTGACCCAAGTGCCCTGGCTCCCCGTACAATGCATGGGGAGAATTAGACACCTAAGGAAGGGATTTTCACAAGCTGGCCAGCTGAGTGGGGAGCTGCCTAATCTAGCCAGAGGTTAAATGCTTAGGAGAGGGCCTCAGTGGCTTCCCTGGTGCACCTTGCTGATGAGCCAGAGATAGGAATCTCCCTCTATCCTGGGAAGCCATGACTGTGAAAAGGACATGAGAGCCATGGTGGATAATCTGCTGAACATGAGCTCCCAGTGCAACACTATGGCCAAAAGGGTTAATGCGATCATTGGATGCAGAAACAGGGGAATCTCGAGTAAGAGTGTTTGACCTCTGTATTTGGCACTGGTGCAACGGCTGCTGGAATCTTGTGTCCAGTTCTGGTGCCCACAATTCAAGAAGAATGTTGATAAATTGGAGAGGGTTCAGAGAAGAGCCATGAGAATGATTAAAGGATTAGAAAACATGCCTTATAGTGATAGACTGAGCTCCTTGAGTCTATTTAGCTTAACAAAGAAAAGATGAAGGGTGACTTAATTACAGTTTATAAGTACTTATCTGGGGGGAAAATTGATAATGGACTCTTCGTTCTAGCATACAAAGGTATAACAACATCTAATGGAGGGAATTTGAAGCAAAACAAATTCAGACTGCAAATAGGACGTAATTTTTTAACAGTGAGGGTAATTAACCATTGGAACAATTTACCAAGAGTTGTGGTGGATTCTCCATCACTGGCAATTTTATAATAAAAGACATGCTATAGTTCAAACAAGAATTATTTGGGGGAAGTTTTATGGCTTGCGTCATGCAGGAGGTCAGAATAGATAACCACAGGGGTCCATCCTGGCTTTAAAATCTATGAATCTACACTTGGAATCCCCAGCTGCGAACCCTCTCCTGGAGTTAGGTTAGGCACCTAAGCCAGGTCAGCCCCTTAAGCAGCCCATGCCCAAGCAGCCAATGCAGTCTCTCTGTCTCTGTCCCCTGCACATGCTCGATAACCCTCTCACTCTCACCCTATGTTTCCCTGTGCCCACCAGCTGTCTGTTGTATTGGCACTCTGCTGCCCTTCCTGATGTGGGGGCTGGCAGATAACAGGTAATGGACATGATCTGAGCATGCCTACAGAATCGGACACTGCTGGCAAGGTAGGCATTCACCCGCCTAGTTTGAGAATCCAGCTGTGGGCCTCCGGGGCTTTGGCTTGAGCTGAGGTTCCAAGCAGCTTGTTGGGTGATGTCAGTGTGTAGGGGGCTTTATAAATGCCAACCAGCAGAAACGTAGGTGTTATGGGGACTTAGGTACCTGCAAAGTTAAGCTGCAAATGAGTAATTGCTTGGAAAATTTCAGTGGCACCTAAATGGTGGGCATCGGTGCCTCAAGAGGCAGATAGATGCCTAAGTACTTTTGAGGAGCTGGGCCTCAGCTCTTCTCAGTAGTGCTCAGCACTTCCTGGTATCAGGCCTCCTAACCCTTACTTTCTTGAGATCATTTATAAGCTCTGTTTACCAGAGATTTTTATCTAAGATTTCTGTTTACCAGAGCTTTTAGCGACAGGGAAAGTTCTTGATGTTTGTAAAGTAACAGACATTTACAGAGACAAGGTGGGTGAGGTAATATCTTGTATTAGTTGGTCCAGTTAGGTCCTGGGGATCGTCTTTGTTCTTGTTTTCCATAATTGTTGCATTTTGTAGCATACTTCACTATTTTCTTCATGCTTCGCTATCTTCTCTTCTTGTTTCTTTTTTATTTTTGTCTGCTGGGATGGCAGTATCAATTAACATGGTCTTTTGTTGTCTTTGCTACAGCAACTGTGTCCAGCTTGTTTGCCTGTGAATATTGCCAGATCCCATAAAATCTTAGCCTCTTCATTCCGTAGAGCACTTTCGATTCAGTAGTTGTAATACTGCATGATTGGTTTAAATCCATACTTGCCATAGAAGCTCCAATGCAGACACTGGGTGACCTCATTGTGTCTGTTTGTATATTCTTTCCCAGCCAGGGTCCTGCAGGCACTCAACACATGCTCCACCATCTCTTCCTTTTTGGAACACATTCTGCAGTTTGGGGAGCAGTTCTGTCAGTTAATTTTGTTTTGAACATAATCAAGCCGTAAGGAGTGCTCTTGTGCACTCATAATGAGGCTCTCTGTCTCTCTTTTGAGGTATCTTTCTACAAGCTATGAGTTTGTTAATCTTCAATCGCTAATGGGTTTAATCTCTCTCCGCTAATGTCTGTGCATTTGTTTAGCTATTTGCTATCTCTTTTCTTCTTATGCTTTCTTGGTCTGGGATGCAGACTTGACCATTGCTTGTTATCGTGACCAGATGATCTTTTACTCTGGCTGACTCCCCATATTTTGATGTTATATTTTTCATTGTCAATTGCCTCTTCCACAGATAGCAAATATTTTCCTCTATCACATTGTAGGATGTACATCCTGCCCATGTCTTGACTG
This sequence comes from Chelydra serpentina, assembly GCA_037349315.1. Classification (NCBI taxonomy): domain Eukaryota; kingdom Metazoa; phylum Chordata; order Testudines; family Chelydridae; genus Chelydra; species Chelydra serpentina. Next base: position 21,285,839 of record JBAIAC010000008.1, read on the forward strand.
ATATTCATTAATCTTTCTTGTTTGGATGTCAGATTTTTTTTTTCTCCTCTTGATTCTACTGGATCTCTTCAGCAGTGTACCATGCTGCTAGTATCATCCACATATTAACAACTCAGAACAAATTCTTCAAGTTGAGTATTGTCCTTGGAGTAGTTCTTATTCATCTGCAGTATTCTTTCCTCACTTCTTTTTTGACTTTCTTATGTTGTAATTCTAACAGTTCCCTGATTCCAAAGTATTTGTAGGGGCCATGTTGAGAGAGATCTCAGAATAGTACCTTCATTAACTTGTATGCCACCTGATTGTACCAGTCTGCCCTCTTTACAGATGCCAACGCACATTTAGCCAAACCAACCCATAGCTTTGTATCTTCACCAAACTTTTCTACACCTCATAAACCTCTGTATCTCTTTTTGTGACTGTCCCTATAATTTTAGATTATCCATGTATAAAAATGGTTAATTGGTTATTGCTCTTTGCCAATATGATAAATTGTGGTTATCTCACGAAGCATCCATGTCAGTAGCAGCATCGCCCATGAACCTTATTGGTGATACCCTTGAGAGATTCCTCTTTTAATTTGGACCTCATCAGTGAGAGTCTCTTCCTGGTAGAGTCAAGTGCTCCAGTTAACCATGGATTTCTGCAGAAAGGAAATGCCCTTTAGATGAACCTGGTACGTTTTCAGTGTCTCAATCCACAAATATGAAATGCTGTCATGTGCTTTTTGGTAGTCTATCCACACCATCTCTACATTTTTTTTCACATCTTCTGTGATCCTCCTGTATAGCCTGAGATGGTCTTTTGTCCCTTTTGTGTTTATTGTGCAGCCTTTTTGTTCAGGAGACAGCATTCCATTGTGAGCTGTATTATCCAGATCTTCTTAGCCGGAAATTTCCAGATAGTTGGTAAACATGTGTTCGGTCTATAATTCATGGGAGCACTATGACCTTCTTTCTTCTTTCTTTTTCTTCTTCAGTTCTCCCTGTCACCATCTATCCATTCTTCAAACATTTATAAAGTTGTTCAAGTAAACAGTCATGGAAAGTTGTTAGGCGTTTCAGCCAGAATCCTTGCACCCCATCTGATCCTTGTGCTTTCCAATTTTTCATTCCTTTCAGTACCTCATCTATTTCTTAGATATTCCTGTGTATTCCTCTATTGTGTGATTTTCAAATTTTTCTCTCTCATTTTTAATCCAATCTTCTGTCCGTACATCATCAGACCATATTTCCTTGCAGTAGCGCTGAAACTTTTCCACATCATTTATATTGGCTCCTATTTTTCCTATTCTCCTTTTAACATCAGTCTGATCAAAGAATCTCTTAGGGTCTCTTGTGAAAGGTCTTTTCTCTGATACTGAGAGCTTCATGCTGAATATCTTTCAAGCTGGTGCTCCATGCATTCAGCTTCTGTTTACATTGTTCCTTCACAACTCTCATAGCCCTTTTTATTCAGCTGATATTTCATCTCCAGGGCCGTTTGCTTCTGTCTTCAAATGGTTTTTCTCAAATTCATTCAATAGGCTGATATCTCAACATAAAAGCATAATCTTCTGGTTTAACCTGCATTTCCATGGATGTTCTTGAATATAGGGAGCTTTCCAGTTTTTGACAGCCTCAGCTGGCTTGATGTTATGTCAATGAGCTGCTATTATTGCTGTAGCATAAATTGTATGATTCAGCTGGCTGATACTCATCTTACAGCTTCCTTGAATGCTTCATTCGATGCATGCACTATGTCATTCAGTCTTTGCAGGTCTACAAACATCTAGAACGGGTCAGTGCTCAATGTCTCTTACACTCTGCATTATCTCAATCAACAAATCATTCATATTTTACATGTTTTCTTAAGACACTGTTCACTCTTATTTGTCCTCGATATTTCTTCCATTTGTTGCTTCTGTTTATCCTGTATGTGGTTCAACACTACTAAACTCCCTTTTCAGGCTTTAAATTTCCATTTGTGTAAATTCTCCTCTTTAGAATAAAATGCTTAATTGTACAGCGAGCCTGTGCTCAGTCATTTCTTTCTCTGTGTTCTTGTTTCTCTCTCTCCAATGTTGGAGCATTCATTTCCTCCAGCCTCTGTCTTCAAATTTTGCCAAAATCCAACATCGAATCACTTCTTGACTTGCACTGCACATCCATTCCACTTAGGGTTACCAGGTGTCCGGTTTTTGACCTGGCAGCTCCAGTCATTAAAAAGTCCAGTTGGTGGCACAGCAGGCCTGCCTTGGCTACACGCAGCTTCTGGAAGCAGCAGCATGTCCCCACTCTGGCTCCTAGGCATAGGGGCAGCCAGAGGGCTCCGCATGCTGCCCCCGCCCCAAGCGCCAGTTCCCATTGGCCAGAAACTGCTGCCAATGGGAGCTGCAGGGGCGCACCTGCAGACAGGGCAGTGTGTAGAGCCACCTGGCTGTGCCGCCACATAGGAGACAGAGGGGGGAACATGCCCCTGCTTCCAGGAGCTGGGGCCTTTTGCCATCCCCATGAAAACCCGCCCAAATCATATGCCTCTGAAAATCTCAGTTTGCACAAGTTTGGAGATTTCTTATTTTGACAGGTAAATTCTTTAAAGATTATGTGTGTACTAAGAATCCTTCATCCTAGTACTGCAGGTGCTGAACTGAACTTTTTCCTACAGTTGGTCCCCTCAGCATACTGGAGCTGGTGTTGCATTGGGCACAGAAACCAAGCGCAAGGTGACTGTCTCTCCTGTGCTCTTAGTGCTTCCCCTGCTGGTGCCCAGGCTGCAAGGAGGAGAAGAAAACAGCCTGACTGGAATGCAGAGAAGTGAGGAGCCAGGGTGGATGGGACAGGGCCAGCAAGACAGGAGACTAGGACATGGGGCCAGAGGGAATGGGTAAAAATACTATGTGATCATATAATTAAGGACTGTATCATAATGCTTACGTACACAGGGGACAAATTAAGGTTGTGCAGGCAAACTTAATTGTGACATTTCCTAATTTTTTTTGAATGCTTGACTTGTAATCTTAATGTTCCTTGAATGTAGTATTTTTTGTATGTAATAGATAGTATATAAAGGACTTCAGGCATGATCCCACCCAAATTGAAATCAGTGGCAAAATCCCAGCATGTCTTAATTTTTGGCTTGTTATTTTTGGCTTGCTTCATTGTTGTATAGCAGAACAGGCAGCTTGATTCAGCACATGTGGAATGTTCAACAACATGTGATACACTTGAGAATTCTGCTTGCTCCCACAGAAATCAGTGGGACTTTTACTCTTCCCTTAAGTAGGAACAGGATCCAATCCCAAATCTTACATTCATTTTTCATAGGGAAACAATTCTGATTTCCACAATTAAAATGTATACAATTTGTTCACAGAAATGCTCACTTCCCAGAATTGTCAGAGATGCTTAGTGCCAACTGTTGTTGAACATAAATCATTCCAGGCTACTGTGGGATTTTTTGAGACCTCAAGAAGAATTTGTTTGTGGCTCATCATAATCTGAGAATAGTTGTTTCTTCATGGACCTGATAGATTTTGTATCCACACCTTCAGATTTATTTAAACTTCACTCAGGTAGCAATAGATGACTGCTTATTTCAGCTGTTACAGAATTAAGCATTCCTTCTATTCCTGATTTAAGGGGGAAAAGAGAATTGAAGTAAATCACATTAAGCTCACCTAATTTATATTCCTTTTTTTTTTTTTTTTGCATTCATATTTTTACATTTCAGTCACATTTGACTCAACTTCATTCTCTTGCCATTAGATGAATGCACACCTCATATATTTTTGTGTTTGAATTAGACAACCCTTCTGTTCCTTAATTTAGGAGGATGGGGGATTTGAGAAAATTGCAGAATGGTCACATAACTAATTTCTCCTTTTAATGGAGCGAGCTTTTAATCGCTTGCATGTTTTGCTGGTATATGAGCACATATAAATGAAACTTAGGTGTTATAATTCTATGTTATGCCTCTTGAGCAGCCATACCAAATAAATATGGAGGTCGTTTTTTCAGTAGAAATGGAAAAAATATATTACTTATCATCGTGAACTGCTTTACCTTTGCATGCACCCTTTAATTCCAAGGAAATAACCACACAGAGAAAATACATTTGTTCTAATTCTCTCTTTATAAATAGGTGTCTTTCTAACAGAGGAATTTAGAGTGTGGGTGAGAACCAAATTGGGATATTTAATAAGAATCCAAAATAAAAACAATGCTGATTCTGATGAAGAAAAAAGCACATCTTTACAATGCAAACAATCCCTCCTTCATAGGTACAGACAACATACAGTTAGTCCAAAACCACACACAATTCAGTATCAGACTGATATAACATAGGTCTTATTAGTGCCGGCATTCTATTCATGGAGATATTTAAGTTTGGTGAACATGTTCTTTGTTCAAATATGTAAGATTCTGCAGTGACATTGCAGTGAAGGACAACAGCTGCTGCAAATATACCACTGAACTTCCCAATGCCATAGCGTGGGACACTGACCCCTGAAATGAGAGACACTTTTCCTCTATTGTGGTCTTCCATTGCTCCAAGTCTCTCTTGACCCATGTGGGTTGCGACTTCTATAAAAGAAGGAAAAGTATATAGCTATCCCAATCACTCAAGTCAGAGTCCCTTCCCTTTTATGGTCTTAATCTGTCTGTGGGTTGCTATATATTAAGTTGGTCTACTAACTTGAGTTATTGGTAGGAATATTCTCTTAGGAAGAGTATGATGGACATAAAAAACTATCAGGAGCAATTATCCACTATGTAAATCTCTTCCACTGTCTAATACAATTCCACATGCATAGAACAAGACGCCACGGCAAGACACTGATGTCCACACATTTACCACTTTTCTCAAATATGAGGTCCTAATATGCATAGTTTTTTTCAGTCGTTCTGCGATGATTGTGCCAAAAGCCTGCTAATTTTGCACACTAAGAATCTACGGAATGCAGTCTATACATGTACAGATATAGTACTTATGTCTGTCACTTTCAGAGAAAGGAAAATGATAGAACAAAATTCTGTGAAATACTTTCTCCTCTTTAAATGGTAATTTTGTTGCATTTGTTAAGCCTGGAGCTCATCTTGATTAAATGACAGTATTGCAAAGACACTTTAGAGACTTTCTCAACTTCAGTAGCCATTAAATACATCAGGTTCTTCTTTTAATATGCAAAATCTATCAAGAATACTTATTCTTAGAGTAGCATTTCCCATTCTTCTTTGAATAGTGTCCCTATGGGTGCTCCATTAAGGTGCGCATGTGTCTCTCGAGCCCTTGATCAGAGATTTTCTGTTAGTAGTGTCCGTTTGTCCGGCACATATGGTCTGAGAGCGAATCACCCTCAGTTCTCTCTCTACCACCTCAGCCTGAGATGGAGCTCTAGTGTGTCTGCCTCATGTGTGCCTCAGCGTGTTTTGTAGTTGTTGTTTAGTTAGTTTAGTGTTTCTAGTTAGTGTTAGTTGTTGTTAGTATACAATTAGATAGTGTTGAGAGGTTTCACTTTTTCCTCTCCCCCTTTTTATCCCCCACTTTTTCTGGGGAGCTTATTTGGCCTAGCTGGGCATGCTTGGCATGCCAGGTTTCAAATGCTGCCTCCTCTCTTGCTGGGAAACTATCCCGATCAGTGACAGCCACTCTAATTGTATCCTTTGCTTGGAAAAGTCTGGTATCTCCCCAAAATGTAACTTTTGCCTGGCTTTAAAATCTAGAGATCAGAAGAATTGGGAGACCAAACTGAAGCTGCTGCTAATCAAGTGCTCCATTTTACCTGCTTCTTGGTCAGGTCAGAAGATTCCCCCCCCCCCCCCACCAGTACATCTGTCTCCAGACTGATCCGTGCCCCTTTGACTTTGGCTAAGCTCTTGCCTGAGAAGGGGAAGATCTTGGTGAACTCTGAATGCTCTGAAGAAGAGGAGCTTGGTCTCCCACCACAAGGAGTCAGCTCCCAAGAAGTCCCAATCTCCTGCTAGGTCTACAGTGTCGGAGGCTTTGACTTCTTGACTTGTTACTGTGGAGGCAAAAGACTCTTCCTTTGGTACCGGGTGAGCGGGGAGATCCCGGAACACTTCAGAGAAACAAAATGCTGTCAGGACCTGGTACCATCTGCCTTCAGATTGGCATTGTCTATCTGAGACTTACCAACAGTGCCTTCCCACTTGACTCCGTCATTACTGACAATATCAAAGCACACACCTTCAGCCCTGGCACCTACGTACTCCAAACCTATGGTACCACCCAAGTCAACTGCTGCATCAATACCGACCCACTTGGTACTGCAGGAATTTCATTTCTCCAGGGACTTGTCAGTGTTAGGCAAGCTGGAGTCCCCACTGCTTATGGGTAACGAATGACTCTTGGTACTGAGACCCCAGTCTCTGAATTACCAGTGCTCCCTGGTGCTGCAGGATTTTCCACTCTTTTCTACTGGGGCCCTCTCATTGGATGACATTGAGGAGGATGAAGGAGACATTCAGTCAGTCTCCTCCTTATCTGTGCAGGGCTCCCTTCCACATCATCACAGGAACCCAAACTTTGACAAACACCCTCGTCTACATCAAGGATAGTGGGATCAATCCTGGGTACCACTCCCTGTCCCATATGGGCCTTCCCAATGGTCAGACTGGGTTCCTTGGCTGATATTGGCAGCAGTTTGCCAGACCTCCAGCTCCGCTGCACTAAAAACGAGGGTCACACAGTCTCCTCAACCAAACCACCAACACAAGGAAACCTTTGAGGAACAGGAGGCTAGGGCAGAAAAAGAGGCTATTTCATCTTCGTCTCCAAATGAGGCAGTCATGCCTCCACCACCATCGACGACTGACAATTTTTGTCAATTTCAAGAGCTTGTGAAGAGGGTGGCGGACACCCTCCAGATACCTCTTGAGGTAAGGACTCTCATCACAAGCTCCAGAACATTTTGCAGTCAGTGACACCCATCCAGGTTGCGCTACCCATTAATGAGGCGCTCTTGGATCTATCAAAGATTGTATGGAAAACTCCTGCCACTCTACCACCAACTTGTAAATGGGTGGATAAGAAATATTATGTTCACCCCCAGGGATTCAGGAGTTTTGTTTTACCACCCACCACATAATTCCCTGGTGTTGGGTGCTTTAAATAGGTGGGATGGCTAGCATTACTCCAGGTGTACTCCTTATGGCAAGGACCAGAAAAGGTGAAACCTGTTTAGATGGAAGGCCTACTCATCCACAATACTCCAATTTCAGTTCACAAACTATCAGGCAATAGTGGCCAGGCATGACTATAGGAATTAAGTTCTCATCCTTTGTTGAAGATCTTCCACAGGAAGATAGAGAACACATCCAGGCTGTCATTAAGGAGTGTCAGTTATTAGACAGAACCTCTTTCCAAGTATCCTTGAATGTCACAGACACTGCTGCTAGATCCATTTCCACAGAAGTTGCCATGTGCAGGGTGTTTTGGCTCGATAGCTGGAATTCCTGAGAAAGGTTCGGAATATGGTTGAGGACCTCCTGTTTGATGGTCAAAAGCTCTTCTCAGGAACTATGAACGAATCCCTGTACATGCACAAGGATTACAGGGCCTCATTGAGATCTCTGAATATATTCACCCCTACAAACAAAGGGAAATTTATCTGGTCTCAAACTGCCCAGGGATCATGCCCAGCTCAGTTCTCTGGTTTTCACGGAACCACCAAGCCAATTAGAAAACAACAGATTCCAAAGGAAAAGCACTTCCCACCCTCAGTAGGAGGGTAGAAGTGTGGCGGGTATTGTCCTTTAACTAGATAGGACTAAGCAATTTTGGAAATCACCTAGATTTTGTCTCCATCATAGAAAGAGAAAAGGGGTCCACGATCTCTCCACGGAGACTGTTGAGATGGATCTCTGGGTGTATTATTGTTTGCTATGATCCAGCTGGCACTTTGCCTCCCCAAAGGATTATAGCAAACTCTACCAGATGATAAGCAACTTTCTGAGCATTACTCAAAAACTTTCCAGTGCCTGAGATACGCAGAACTGCTACATGGGCTTCTGTGCATACCTTTTCTAAGCACTTATGCCTTGGTCCGTACTGCACTTGGACCGATGCAGCATTTGGTTCTCCTGTACTGTCTTCAGTCTTGGACCTGGTTCTGAAGCTCCCTCCTTCCTGTGAGGATACTGCTTGGGAGCCATCTGAAGTGGAGCACCTATAGGGACTCTACTGGAAGAAGAAAAGGTTACTCATCTTGTTCTTCTTGTTGGTCTTCGAGAGGTGTGTCCCTGTGGGTGCCTCCACTACCCACCTTCCTTCCCCTCTGCTTCACACTGTCCTTGTTCGAATATTTGGATAGAGAAAGAACTTGAGGGAGGTTCACCCGCACAGCCCTATATCCACTAGCCTTGTAGCACGAAGTTGTACAGAGTGCATAGATGTGCTGAACAGACACTGCTAACAGAAAATCTCTGATCAAGGGCTGGAGAGACACATCCTCACCTGGAGTGTAGCATGCTTGGGGGGACACATCTCAAAGAACCACAGTTGCTGCATAAGGTGAGTAACTTTTTCTTCCTTGCTGAGTAAAGCTGGAGGGCTTCAAGTTTGGGAACTTGGTAGTTTCTTGAACAAAATACAAAATATATATCAAATCTATCTTGACAATATTTAAAAAATATTTTAAAAACTTATCTATATTTCATGAGGGTACAAATTGACTTAGGGTACGTCTATACTCACGCGTCCTGTCGGAGGCGCGGGATCGATGTTCTGGGTTCGATTTATCGCGTCTTGTCTAGACGCAATAAATCGAACCAGGAAGTGCTCCGCCGTCGACGCTGGTAATCCAGCTCGACGAACGGAGTAGGCGGAGTCGACGGGGGAGCCTGCGCGCTGCGTGTGGACCCCGGGTAAGTGCTTTTTCATTCGAACTAAGATAGTTCGACTTCAGCTACGTTATTCACGTAGCTGAAGTTGCGTATCTTAGTTCGAATTATGGGGTTAGTGTAGACCAGCCCTCAGTCTCTTACTGGGATCACAAATGACATTATTTTTAGCAAGATGGCTGCCTCTGACAATAGACACAGAAATATCAATAGAAATGTAAATAAATACACCACCTTTCACTATTTGTTCATTGTTGCAAGTAAGTATTTTTCACCTTGTGAACTTTTTATACATAAAGTACAAATTGGACAGTTTTGTTTAATGCTTATTCCAATACTCCCCATTGTTTTTCTCTCTTGTTCTCATTTGCACACTGTCTCACTCTTTCTCTGGATCAATTCTTAGATGATGATTGCAATATTGGGTCTAAAGTACTGTGCGCTGCCTGGTTATACAGTGATTGGCTGCAATTAGGATAAACTAAGAAGGCAGTTAGTTATTCTGTTGATACATGTGAACATGGATCAATGAGGGGCTTGTAAAGGAAGCAAATTATATGCTTGTGAATCAGAATCGTGTTGTATAATTTGGAATTAACTATTTGAGATTGTACATTGTCCCCAAAACCAACTTAAATGTTTTATATACATTCTGAAAAGGTTACTATTGTACCAAAAGCTGGGTTATCCTTAACTAGCACTGATGAACTGATTGATCAGTTCAAATAGATATTAACTGTAATATATTAAATCAAATGTAAAGGTATTGGCAAACTTCTTTGGGATCTGATTGCACATGGAAAAAAGGCTTTAGCAGCCTAAACATTTAGCCCAGCTCTAGTTTCCCACCACCATCACCACCACTCTTGAGCAGCGCAGAGCTTTCAGGACATACTGACCAGTTAAACCAGGTTTATGGCTGCTTGTTATTGTCAGAGCAGCACAAACCAACCAGAGTGTACACCCCAGTTTTCTCCCTCCTTCCTTCTACATTCGCCTGCAGGCACACACATACCACATTCCCACTTCTTTCTGCACCCCTACATGAGGAACGCACACACTCCTTCCCCCAGTCCCCACCTTACTTCCCCAACATTGCTCTGCATATACACATATACACACACACCTAGTTTACCCTTCCCTGGTGCCACCCCCATCTTCCCCCACCCCCGTTGAGTAGATCTGATGAAAAGGATAGTTTTTAAAAAATAGATTTTTAGGATAAATTGGACATTTTGCCATTATTTTTCAAACTGAATGCTTATCTCTTAGCAGAAGCTGGTGCATAAAATGCAGCCATGGCCACTCTGCTATTTGTTCATTGTAGATCGAGCAGAGCTAGCATGTCTGTCTACCCACAATGGGAAGTAACCTTCCGGCTGCTATGTAGACATAACCTTTGAGAATAGTAGAATGTGGCAGCCATTTTTAAAGAGGGAAAATTGTAATGGAATTCTTTGAAGAGGATTATTCTTCAGCCTCAGCTGCAGGACACACGTTCAGTTATGAAGAATAATGGCAAAAAGTGAGCATTAATACTAAGGAAAAATGTTCGAATATAGCTTATGCACAAGATTTCAGTGACTCTGTGTGTGTGCTTGCATTTCCAAGATCATTCAGGACAAAAAAAGATCTGACAAGGTAATATTTTTTGAAGAACCCACTTTTATTTAACTTGAACTCATAAACTAATTGACAGTTTTATTTTTACATTTTCAGAAAATTCATTCTATACTCAAACAGTAAGCACTGTGATGTCTGGGAGAATAAACTATATTTTTCATACAGAACAACGTGTTTCTGCTTTAAGTGTAAAACCTCAACCTTAAGTACAGAGCTGAAACTAGCATCTCCATAATGCAGTTTATTTTGATGTGGGATTAGGATCCAAGTATTGGAAGCAACACCTCTATTGCACTGGGAAAGTGATAGAATAATTAGCTTAGGCAGGGATTATTATGATTTGTCACTTATATTGTGGTAGCATCTAATGGCTGCAACTAGGCTGGGCCCCATAGTGCTGGGCATGGTACAGACATATAATAAATGACAGTCCCTGCCCCCAAAGAGTTTACAAGAAGTGGATGAGACAAACAATAGATGGGATAGTGAAGGGGGAGACAGGATAAGAAATATAATAGCATGGGAGCAGTTCTCAGCCATTCAGTAGTAGTGCTGTACTCAGGAAAGAGTTTGAAGAGGAAGGACACCTTATTCAGCAGAGAAGACATTAAATCATTTCAGGGAGAACAAAAATATGTTGCCCTTGAAAATGAATGCTTGGCAGTGAAATGGGCTCTAGAGCTATTAAAATGGTACTTCCTGGGAAACAAGGTCAGTTTGATAATAGATCACCCCCTATTAACCTGGATAAATACAATAAAACCTTTATGAACTGCATGGAACTGTACTATTTGTCTTTGCAACCTAATCAGTTTTAAAATAAGGCATAGAAGGGCACATTTATATGAAAACGATTAGCTCTTCAGGAATGGAAATGATGGAAAAGACCTTGTGAAGTAAGGACAGGTATCTTCTTAAGTAGGTGATTTACTATCCCATGAGAAGTGATAAAGAAATAATATCATAGACACATACATGACGGAAAGGCTAAACAGTCTTTATAAAACCCCTAAGTTCAAAGCGACTCAAGGTGTCTCTCTGTTACAGACTGTGCGTTTGCATTAAGATCTGTAAGAATGAACAGGTAATCAAAGGTGACTACTACAGAGTTCACAGTACACTGTGTTATTCACTTTTACCACAATAGTTAAAATATTCAAAATACTTACAATGGAAAATATCTCAGGGCTTTGGTAAATTTAACTTCTGTGTATGATAAATATGGTGCTTACTATATGTAATTGGGTATAAAATTATGAAATTGTTTGAGTGACATAACCTAGAAGCCCTTGGAATCATTAACTGAAAAGCTGATGGCCCATATAGGCTTTAAGGACCTGATCTTGCAGTCCAGTTTGACTGGTTTTAGTTGTAGAGCCTTATTCTGATCTCAGTTACTGACTACATGGAGGGATGGGGGTGATGATAGGCAGGAGACGGACACCACTGTACCTTCCCTATACACATATACATCGTACATCATTTGAAAGCTTCTGTCTAGTTTAAGATGAAGTATGATGTGGAATGGTCAAGTAATGCCATTGCCATAGAAATGGGGATAAACTGTGACACCATCAAAACGTTAAAATGACCACTGAAATATTTGCATTTGTTTCTGTTAGTAAATGACTGTGTATTAGTTCAAGACATAAAATTGGGTTTCTTTGCAGCCTCAAAGTGTCCCAACAACAATCTAAAGGTTAAAACAAAATCTAATAATAAAACTGTACAAGTGTCATTGAAATGTAATAGTTCTAGTGACATTTCTTGTCAACATCATCATCATCTTGTTTATCAGTTTGATCCTTGTTGAGAATATGTAGGTTACCACAGTCTTCATTCCTTGGCATATACACAGTTCCATGCAAGGAAGATTGTTCTGACTACACACATAGTTGATTATGCTGTGACTCCTACTGGTACAGGCACAAATAAGGTCTTGTGGATGCCATTAGGCCCTTGAAAAATACAAGAAGGAGTTAATCATCCACATTTTTCCATTCGGGTTACAATGATGAGCCAATACTTGATTCACCTATTGTAATAGTCCCTCATCGTCCCACTCGGAGGGAGACCACTCGGGCTCACTACACCTATTTGCAAAGGCATCCAAATCTTTGTTTGCCAAGATGCTCTTTTGACATTCTCGTCACATGATGGGAGTTTGGCCAGTGCCCTGTCCTTTTTGATGGATAGATTGAGGCTCAAGCAATTCAGGGCTCTGTGTGGATCTCTTCTTTCTCGCTCTGGCCATGTAGTACTGCTGCCAAATTCCTTGCTGCAGAAATTGTGGCTTGTCAGTCACTCTCTCCCAATTTGGCAAAATCTCTGAAGTGGTGAGCACCCATTGTTTTGATAACATTAAACACAATTCCCCCCCCCCCATTCTGAATAGGGATGATACAGAGTCACATCCTGTTAATACATGTACAGCAGGAAGTGTGTTGCAGAAGTCAGGAGTAAATGGATCACAAATTACATGCACATGTATGAAGTGATGCCTGTCCATTGTTCTGGAAATGGTGCCTTGTTTTTGGAAAGCAGTGAACAGCAAGGACAAAAACACCTGTATCAGGTGACCTAATTGCTATGGCTCCTTTGATGCCAAAAGACCCAAAAGCCATATTGGCACATACAGCATGCAGAAACAACTTTGTGTGCACTTCCTTCTGAGTATTGTACAAATCTTGAGCTCCTTCAACACCTCTTATGATGATGGAGTGCACCACTGGAAAAGCCTCTAGCAAGGAGTGTTTGTGTTGGATGTGCTCCTACACTCACAGGTGCATTTTCAATCATATATTCACAGAGGAATTTTACAAATGACTGCTTTTGGATGCAACATTTAGAACTTTTTGCATGAAGGCACAGGGTATCCACTAATCACCTGGCATTTCTTGCATCCAGCCTTATCCTATCCGGCGCTGTCTTTCTGCAGTTTTCATAATGTTACTGTTGTCATATCTGTCAAAGATTTTGATTAGAGAATTAGCTTTGTCAAATCCTTTTAGGATTAGGAGGAGTACTGCCTCCAGTACTCAGCAGCCAATTCATCAAAATGTGTGCAATTTATCTCCAGCCATCATTTGTATAACAGCAATGGCATCTCTGATTAATACTGTGGTTTCTTTGTTGCATACTCTAGTTCATGGATTCTTTCAGCTTGAGCTTCCAGCTGATGTCCTAGTTCAGATTTGTCTGTTGTTCTCGTGGTTCCATGGCAGACAGACGTTACCTAGATTTCACTAGAAACCAACCCAGTTACACTTATATTGGTTTTATTAAATGGTGCTATTGGATCAAACAGAAAAGGGATGTAGCTTATTCATGCGCACACACATTCAACGCATTCATACCCTCATGCACCCACACACTCACGCATGCAGAGAGTTACCGGAGGCAGCACAGGAAGCTGAGAAGCCGAAGCATAGGAAGCCGAGAAGCCGAAGCATAGTAGATCTGGTGTGTCTGCCTGTGGTCATGGGTCCAGGCCGGCGAGCAGGTCAAGAAAAGCAGCTTGTGAGCATGCTTTCTTCCTTTTATTGGAATTGGGCAGCTCCTGTGTCCATCACCGAGAAGCATTCCCAGACCTCCTTCTTTTCATGCATATCAGGTTCTTCTTTTCTTTACGGCACCCCATGATTGCCTTCTCAGGGCAGATTACATCAGACACACCTGGCTCTTGGCTCCGGGCTCTTTTCTCCTTGTAGTTCCTCTCCGCCCAGTCCCACATACACTCCTTTGTTCACACTCCCTTAATTCCCCCACACACTCCCTTGTTCACACTCTCCCTGATCGCGTGATGGAATATTGCAAAGTTTGGAGGTTATACAAGTGGTAACTGAAAAGGTTACAAAGCTTGCAAAAGTTACATTTAAAAGGCTATGCTAACAATGACTAAAAGTTACAACGTTTGCAAAAGGTTACAGAACTTAATGATCATACTAGCAATGACTGAAAAGTTACAAATCTTACAATCGCATTCTACTGGATTGAGCGGAGGCTTTAGACAACAGACGTAGGCACCAGTCCCATTGGGTGATTAAGAACAGTTACCATTGAAACATCATCTCTTGCTAAGGATAGACCTCCACAGAAAACAATTTCTGGACTGCTAGCTGCTGTGATTTTCCCTCCCTTGACAGACTTAAATTTGGTCCTCTTGGTCATGTCATCAAATGTTTTGATGCTGGATTTCTTGACTGGGCTGAAGAATCTATGTGTCTCATCAGAGTAAAGTGCACCTGTGATAAGTAAAGGGAGGGATAGCTCCCTTTGATGGACACCCAGCCAGTTAGCTGTAAAATCCCTCTTGGTAGCTGTTCTTTACTTTCTTTATCTGTAAAGGGTTAAAATGACCCCCAGGTAAAGAAAAAAAAAGTGGGCACCTGACCAAAAGAGCCAATGGGAAGGTAGAACTTTTTAAAATGGGGAAAGAAACTTTCCCCTTGTCTGTTGTGCTCTGGGCTGGAGGGACTGAGCAGCCATGCTATAAGCAAATTAAACCAGGTATGATCATAAATCATACCTAGAACTACTTATCTGAACTCCAAATGTGTAAATGGATCAGAATGTTTAGCTAGACGCGATTAGGGTTATTTCTTTTATTTCTTATTGGATTGTGAACTCCTCTGTGCTAACCCCAGATGCTTTTGTTTGCTTGTAACCTTTAAGTTGAATCCCCAAGAAAGCTATTTTGGGTGCTTGATTTTTGGAATTGCTCTTTTAAAATCTAGCAAAAGCCTAAGTTCCAGATGTATTTTCTTTCTTTTTGTTTTTAATAAAATTTACCTTTTTTAAGAATAGGGTTGGATTTATGGTGTTGGATTTTGGTGGAGGGAGGGATAGCTCAGTGGTTTGAGCATTGGCCTGCTAAACCTAGGGTTGTGAGTTCAATCCTTGAGGGGGCCATTTGGGGATATGGGGCAAAAATTGGGGATTGGTCCTGCTTTGAGCAGGGGGTTGGACTAGATGACCTTCTAAGGTCCCTTCCAACCCTGATATTCTATGATTCTAAGAGGTTTGTGCATGTTGTTTGATTAGCTGGTAGCACAGCTAATTTCCTTTGTTTTCTTTCTCAGCTCTTCTCCGGGGGGGGCTTGAGGGTACCCCACAGGGAGGAATTCCCAAGTGCTCCTTCATGGGTTCAAAGGGTTTGGGGTTTTTTTTGCATTTGGGTGGTGGCAACATTTACCAAGCCAAGGTCAGAAAAAATCTGTAACCTTGGGAGTTTAATACAAGCCTGGAATGGCAAGTATTAATTTTTAAAATCCTTGCAGGCCCCACTTCTGCACTCGGAGTGACAGAGTTGGGATTCAGCCTTGACAGCACCTCTCTCAAATCTCTCCACTTGTTCTTCACAAACACCTGCTATTTTCAGTAGAGACTCTTGTACATCTGATGTTACATGCAGTCCAGTTGATAAGCACCTCTGGATGTGATTCAGGATCAAATGGGTTTGCTAATGACAATAGTTAATGGCATGGTTGGTAAGAGCTGTAACATGCTCTTCATCCCTCTTCATTGTAGAGGCAAGAACTTGTTTGTGGACTTTGTCTTCACTGCTTCTTATTGGCCATTTCTTTCTCTCATAGCTTTTGCATATTCAAAATATGAAGCTTTGTGTTGTCATCTCTCATAGGCGCCAACTTCGTGGGTGCTCCGGGGCTGGAGCACCCATGGGGAAAAATTGGTGGGTGCTCTGCACCCACCGGCAGCTCCCCGCCATCCCCGGGACCCGCGGCCAGCTCCCCGCCAACCCCGGGGCCCGCCGCCATCTTACTTTAGCACCGGGAGATGTTGCGGGGCCCCGCCCCCGACACTGGGCGACGTTGCGTCGGCGGCGGGGCCCCGCAACGTCACCCGGCGTCGGGGGCGGGGCCCGGCATCGGGGGTGGGGCCCCGCAACATCACCCGGCGTCGGGGGCGGGGCCCGGCGTCGGGGGTGGGGCCCCGCAACGTCACCCGGCGGCGGGGGCGGGGCCCGGTGTCGGGAGCGGGGCCCCGCCCCCGACGCTGGGCATGAGCTCCCACCGGCGCCACAGAAAGTCGGCGCCTGTGTCATCTCTAACAGTAATACTGATCTGTGTGTGTCACTGAATTAAAAAGCTAGTTTCTAGAACAGCATGCATAGACAATTACAAATTAAAACCTTCTACCAGGCACACGAGATGCTACATTGTATGTACAAAACTTTACAAATGGAAAAGCATTACATTAGGAATTCACATACATTTATCTACCCACCTTGTTTTACACCCACTAAATGCTTCATCATTTCAGGAGGGAGTGGGGGAGTACTTGCCCATGCAAAACCAATATAAATATTTCAGTACATTGCTATTTTGTAGCTTTGACCAGTATACCACATTAAGGAGTTGAAATTAACTTACACAGTAAAAATTGCAGTCATAGGTGTCTTGCAATGTTTCTGGGTACCATTTTTTCACTTTGCCTACAGGCTTGTGGCACCATTTGGCAGCTCTATATTATACCTCATCTAAACATACATAAAATAAGCTTTCATATGATATATGGTACATGTGGGTGTGTAGGGTGGATACATTAAACTCCAAAAATATGGCCCTTTTTGGAGAATTACCACACACCCATGTTGGGTGATGGAGGATTATGTCACAGTAAGGATTATGTTTTGTGGATTTCATGTAAAAAAAATGGTTTTGGAGAGTATCAGCTGGACACTATTGAAACACACGCTCAACTATACCAGCTTTTATGTGGTTTTCCTTTTGATAGATAAATACTTATAAACTCCATACTCATACTGCATTTATTATTGATTGGCTGGCCTCCTGCTGAACTATGTATTCAGCAACTAGACAGAGAATCAGAGACAGGAGTTAAATTAGTTCCCTGTACTTTTAATATATATTTCAGATGGAGAAAATAATGAAGTTGGATACTTTAGTGGAAATAAGACATTGGGCCTTATTCTGATTTCAGTTATAGTACACTGATTTTATGTTAGTGTAAATCCATTTACTTTAATTGAGTTAATTCTGATTTACCCCAGTGTAAATAAGAGGAAAATCAGACCCATTTTATATATGCAATAAATGAAATAATAATGGCATGCTGGAATAGCTCATCCCCTGTATAGAAGAGGTGCTGCTCTTCTTGCTAATTCCTAGACTTGACCTTATGTGGGGAATATTCTCCTAGGCTATAAAAAGATGTCTATGAATAGAAAATATGTAGAGTAAGCTTGCCAAACATGCTCCTTCTGCTCCTTCAAATCCCTCCTATAAAATCCATTTCTTCCAGGAGTTTGTCCCACTGTACAGTTTCTCCTCCTCCTTAAATCCTACTCCTTCCCTTTCCCAAATGATTATTCTATGTCTACTCTTTGTTTCTCTTGTCTGTCTTGTATAGTAAGCCATTCAAGGGGAGGTAATGTATCCAGATTCATGTTTGTAAAGTGCTGTGTACGTTAGATGTTTTATTTCAAATAAATCAAATTCTTTTAGACGAGGATCCTTGTAAGGGAGCTCTATCCTTAAAGAAGAATAAATGTATAATATGCCAGCTGTATGGTATTTGGGTAGATTGACATCTGCAGATTGAGGTCTGTAACAAGCTCTGTTCTATTTTTAAAAACTTCTAATAACTCAGAAAGCTAGTTTCTTAACCCTTACCATGTGCAGAAGGGGTTGGGGGTTTTTTAAGAACAAACTATGATGTATCTGACTCAGAGTTCCTCATTGGTTGTTGTTGTTTTTTTCAAAAAAACTTATTTTTCTAAAAATTAATCTTTGAGACAAGAAAGGCAGAAGCAGCATTTCAGAGTCCCTGAAAACACAGCTTCCTTTGGTCAGTGTTTGGCATAAATATCTTACATTGAGGCCTGTAAATCTTCTTGTTGAATTTTCATGGATATTGAAATGATATACGTACCAGGATACATTTTACTGTTTTCTTATAAAACTGTCTGCACCATTTTGTGCAACACAGTGTCTCAACAGCAGCATAATGCAGTGCCAGCTATGTATGGGAGGCATTCTCTCAGATAATTCTGGTCTCAGCAAGACAGCAGGGACTTGTTAGTGTCTAGGATGAAGAGATGGACAAGCATACTGAGTTCATTAAAACTGGCAGAATTAAGAACATATGATGTCCTGCCAGATTCAGAGACTCCATCTGAGCAGTGGAGTTACAACATTATTTCTGGGAGAGACTTAATAGTTGACATCTTACGGGCAATGGCTGGGACAATCTGAATTGCAGACATCCCACATGGGGTACATTTGGACATCCTGTATTATGGTATACTGAGCACACTAAGGTACAATGAAGTCAACATTTTCAAACTTGGTTGCCTAGAGTTGGGCTCCAAAGCCATGTTTTGGCTGTGAAATAAATGGCCTGACTTTTGGAGGTGCCAAGCACTGTCTGCTCCCATTGAATTCAACTGTCAGACTTTGAAGTCAGTGAGAGTTGTTGTGAGTGCTCAATGCTCAATTAAGTAAACGAATGGACTGATCCAAAGCCCACTGAAGTCAATGGAAGGAATTCCATTGCCTTCAGTGGGCTTTTAATTTAAACTCTGTGGTGCCAAGGTGATGGGCATTGTATAAGAAACTGTATAGATAGGTAGAACTTCAGTCAACCAGTTGGCTTTAATAAATGATTGCCAGATGTACAGTTTAGCTCATTACTGTTTCAGAGATATTATTTTCCAGGGATATTTCTAATATTTAAAATGGGTAATACCACTAGAATTGGGATGAACTTTTTAACTGTAGATTAATAATATGATATAACTACAATTATTTAAATCTAAATTTTTCATAGCTATGAAATTTACAGGTTTTTTAAATGTCATTTACATTGCTCAGTAATAATTTAGGACTACATTCAGCCACTATTACTTATGCTGAATAGTAGTTTATTTTGTGAGTAGTGACTGGGTAGTGAGTAGGTACTCCTCATGGAGTAAAGTAACTATTCAGTATAAGAAACATGGGCAGAATCAGTCCATTAATCATTTCAGGCCACCAGAAAAAAAATGTCCTTGCTAAAAATGGTCAGTATTTACAGGCTAAATATACATTCCTGATAAATCAAAGGACATCTGGCATGGTGCCATAGCTTCTTTTTAAAGGATCAATATACTTTCTCTCATCTTTTTGTTTCCCTTCCTTCCCAACCGTTTCTGCTGAGAATTAGCAGTTGCAATGAAGCACAGTTACCAAGACTGTTGAAGATATTCTTCCATTGGTGACATCTGGCTCCTTGCCAGGCTTCACAGGCAGTTACAATGACTGCTTTGTAGTTACCTCATGCTCTGTCACACAGTTAAGGCTTTAGGCTGCTGGGAGGCTGTCTGGGCTACTTTCCCCTCCTGGGAGCCATTACCTTGATAAATGTGATGCTGCATGTTCAGAAATAAAATACTATACATTCAGAAACAAATGTGTTGTAAGTTTTGACCTTTTTTATACAGCAAAACCAGTTTTATTTTTACAATAGCCTTCACATGCAGTAACATATTTCAAAGTGATCCTGAATAGCTGTGTAAACGTGGTATACATTTTTGCCTTGCTCTTCAGATCTACTGATGTCCTGTCATGCAGTTCACTTGTGCCAGGTTTTTTATGATGATAAAGTACTTCCTGTAAGGAAAGCCTAGACAAAATAGGCTTAGTTAGCCGGTAAATAAAAAGCTTCCTTAGAAACAGGGGCTGTTTTCCATTTTATCAGGTCTCTCCTGCAAATTATACATCACTTTTTGTTTAAAATTCATTATATTTTTGTAAAGTGGCAGTTTTACCATCCATTTTATGCTATCAGATTCTTGAAGTGAAAAAACTGTCTAACCAGGCAGACAGTATGCCTGCTCATCGGAGCTTTGCAGTATATGTTTGGTTTTTATTGCTTTACTTAGCTTTAATCTGCAGTTTTTCATGTTTACCAGATCAGCAAATAATCAGAGTCTTTAGATTCTCTCTGAATTTATTTTATTCTTCCATTCCAAAAAAAAAAAATTAAATGCATCTATTTAAATAGCTCTTACCACTATATGCAAAATACAAAAGAAATGTAAATAGTTTCTTCGACTAATCCACATCTGCCTGAGTGTAATTACCGGATGCATGCTGGTTAAGCACAAATTTTTTGAAAAGCCAGCTTTTTAATTAGGCACATGCATTGGGTCAGAGTAAAATTAAAATGGAATTCTACTCAAAAAATTGACTGTGTAAAATGGCACCTGCTTATTTAACAGATCTGATTTTAGCATGTATTTAAAATCACCTCTACTTACCTGAGCAGGAAGGAGGGGGTGGGGGGCGTGAAAGGTTTTACTTTTTTTTTTTCTTTTACTCCTGTTAGCCCTCAGAGCAAACAAACTGGGAGAGTGAACTAGATTCTGCCCTGCCTCGCACATCAAGAGTTCCAGTTGCAGGGCCAAATTTTATCCTCAGTTATATATGTATGCTATAAACCTTTACAACCTTCTTGGCTTTAGGGGGGTTGCACAAGTGTAATTAAGAGCAGAATTATTTCTGTGCAATCTTTAATATAATGCCTGGTCCACAGAAAAAAGTTAGGGTCAACCCAGATACATCACTCAGGGATGTGAAAAATCCACAGTCCTGAGCGACATAGTTAAGCCAACCTAGCTCCTATGTAGACAGTATTAGGTTGATCGAAGAATTCTTCCATCAACCTAGTTACCGCCTCTCAGGGAGGTGGATTACCTGTGCTGACAGGAGAACCCCTCCTGTCAGCATAGGTAGTGTCTACACTGAAGCTTTGTGGGGCTCTCGATGGGCAGGTGTGACTGAAAGCATCCCTGTATTCACATCCTACATACTATTGTAATAATCCACCTGGTGAAGTATCATTTGAAAACTCATAACTCACTGGTCAACAGTATCGTGGTGAATTGTAGGTAGCAATATTCTGTGTAAAGTAATGAAATCCCCCTGTGTGATCTTCTTAGCACATGTTCAAAACCACACAATTCTCTCCAGGCAGAAGTATCCTGAACAAAGAAATGTGTGTTTACCTCATTTTACATATAAGTAAGGCTGCGAGTCTGTCACGGAGGTTACGGAAGTCATGGATTCCGTGACTTTCTGTGACCTCCGTGACTTCTGCAGTGGCTGGTGCTGGATCGGGGCTGCACGAGCCAGGAAGCCCCTGGGCCAGCAGCAGCAGCAGCAGTTTGGGTGTGTGGGAGGTGGCAGAGGGTTGGGGTTGGGCACTTACCTCAGGATGGGGAGCTCCCCGGTTCCCACAGCCCTGGAGCTCCTAGGTACCGAAGGGGCTGAGGAGGGGCGGGCTCCGAGTCACTGCTCACGCAGCAGGCCCCACCCCTGCGGCTCCCATTGGCTGTGATTCCTGGCCAATGGGAGCTGCGGCGGCTGGTGTTTGTGGCGGGAGCAGTGTGCCGAACCCCCTGACCCCTCCACCACCTAGGAGCTGCAGGGACATGAAGCCGGATAGGAAGCCTCTGCCAGCCTTGCCAACCCTCCCCCCCCAGCAACATCAGGGATCCCAGGCTGCACTACCCACCCCCCTGCCACCCCCCACCATCAGCGGAGTGCCCCAAGCCATCTCCCCCAGCACCCAAGGCACCCACAGACTTCCCCCCCAGAGCACCCATGCCCTCGCCCCGTTTTAGTCACAGGTATTTTTTATAAAAGTCATGGACAAGTCACAGGCCATGAATGTTTGTTTACTGCCAGTGACCTGTCCTTGACTTTTACTAAAAATACCCGTGACTAAAACATAGCCTTACATATAAGTGGTAAACTGGGTCCTCAAGACAGCAGGAAGAGGAGATGGCAGGACACAAAGCAAATTTGCATTTCAGCAAATATGGTTGAGAAGAAAGAACATGGAGCGTCCTATACCACCATAGTCCATGTTGCCTTCTTTACTGTTTGAATAAACTTTGCTTTGAGGGATTACCCTCAGAAGAATCCACCTCAAAGAAAGGGGCAGAAAACCCCAAGGTATCTCTCTTCCTATCTCTCTTTCACCTAAGAAGACAAAGGAACCTACCCTTTGACTTTGGGCATGGGAGGGGGAAGATCTTGACCTGAGAATTTGATCAGCCTTGTTGCTGGGATCATCTGGTAAGGATTTTACCTTGAACCAAGTCTAGTTTGTTAAGTTTTAGCTACTAGAAAGTGTTGTATCTTTATTTCTCTTGTAACCATTTGTGACTTTAATGCCTTGTGCTTGTAAAACACCCGTTTTGGGGGAAATTCAGGGTATGTTGGGCCCACCCTGCAAGTAATAACCAAGGCTGGTGGAAGCCAGAGTGCTGCTGACAAGTTGCCGGGGTCAGAACTGCTGGGTCAAGGCTGTAGCTATACACAGACACTCAGGGTGTGACCTGCATGCGGTTAAGCTGTATGCGAACAGCCCAGGTTAAGAGCTACAACAGCAAAGCACTGTGAGGCACCCAAGGTTACAGGGTAGGCGTGACACAACCTCTCATGGGTCTGGATTGCATGTGACACAAGTTTCCAGTCAGAGGCAAATGTTAGTGCAACAAAAGACACTTTGCTCTTTGAATCCAACTAGGAAAATAATGTTTGCCAACAGCTGTGGAAGAGGGTGGAGGCCACAGCGCAATGAAACACGACTATAGTGATCCATCTTTCAGGCTGCATGAAACTTGATGTAGGTGCTGGGACACCTGCCATCCACAAGTTAGTAGCAACTTGGAGCTACATAGAGTTTGACGTCAGGAGATAGGGAGCTTTCTGCATGTAGAGGAGGTCGAGAGCACAGGACTTCCATGCCAGTTGCAGAAGAGCTATTCGGATATTCTGATGAGCCGCTCAGCATTCCATTATAGCATCAAGCAGAGCTGATAGCATAGAACTTCTTTATAGAAGCAGCCATGGATTTATGGATCTCTCAGCAGCTCTTTCCATTTCACTGTGCCTGTTTAATTTGATGGGTGACTGCAATAATATTGTCTTTTAGATAGATCTGTTTTAAAGCTAATAGGAGGGTCTACAGTTTTAAGTATACAGCTGTCTTCCAATCGATATCTGTTGCTTTTATAGATATGCACTCCTGGGAGAATATGTGCTGCCCATTTTAGCAATTGATTCAACGTTCATTTGTAAAAGAAGTAAGTTATACCTTGTTGTGGCAAGTACTTTTAATAGGCCAGTAGAAACAAATAGAAGGCATCCATCTTACTCTAAAATCTCCCTTAACGTTTGATTACAACTGAGCCATATCATTTCCTTTTAAAAAGTGATTAGTATTCGTAGGAATAAGGGCTAAGATTTTGAAAAGGGCAAATCAGGCCACTGATTTACAAGCCTAAATATGGATGTAGGAGCCTGCCTGTAGTTACTTTTTAAAATCTTATCATAGAGATATGGGACAAGCACTGTAACCACATGATCATTTACAGTTGTTTGCTTGAGTGCAAATGACTGCCAGGTGCAACACACAATGTGAGCAGACAGTGTCTAAATTTCCTCCTACTTTAATCTTCCGCGGCATCTTAAAAAGCTATATTTGCTCAGGCAAACGTAAAGAACGATTTAAATGTAGGGCTAACTTCTGCTCTGTGACACCAGTGTAAAGACACAGTAACTCCTCTAAAGCCAATGAACTAAAATCTGTAGTCACATCTATATAATAGAGCAGAATCTGGCCCAGCAATGTTGGGAAAAGATAAGTACATGGCAATTGCGTGTGTGGCTAAACACACCTTTTGAATAAACCTGCTTCTCCTTTGTTTTTATTTTGTTAGTTCCAAAGCATATACAGTGTGTGTAGATCATTTTTTAAAAATTATTTTAAATATACAGTTTGGGCATGAGAGTAGGAACAGATAAACAGTTGGAGGGAGGCTCACCAGAAGAAGTGAATTGGAAATATATCTGAAGGAGGAGAGCACTACTGCTTGATACACAGGAAGACGGAGGCTGTCCCAGGCACTGCGGGGATAGTCAGCGTGAAAGAAGCAACAGAGATGTTAACTGGAGAAAAAGGAAGGGAGTATCAAGACAAATGAGTAGATGCTCAGGTATAAAAGCTAGGATTAAGAGCAAAGGAAATCTGAGAGGTAGGCAGGAGCAGAGTGGTACAGAGTTGCGGAGCCAAATTCAGAGGTGATGTGCATTAACTTAGGCCTGGTTTACACTACACATTTAGGTCAACATAAGTCAGCTTATTTCAATATAATTGTCAGTGTACACACTACAGCCTCGTCCTGCTGACATAAGTGTCCTACTACACCAACATAACCCCACCTCCATAAAAGGCATAGGGCTTATGTCGGTATAGTTAGGGCCACACAGTGTCTCTGTAGACACTGTGTTACTTACATTGGCTGTTGACTGTCTGGCTCTCAGCACCCCACACTGCCCCTCTTCAGTCAGTGGAAGCACTCCTGGTGAGGACATGCATCAGAGAAAGAAGGAGGAAGTGAGGACATCAGCCACTGGAGTAATTACTGTGGTGGCTGTAAGTTCACCTAACATAGGTTGACTTAAGTCTGTAGTGTAGTGTAGTCTACACTGGAGCTGGAGGTATCATTTTCAGCTCGGGTCCACGTACCTACACTAGCTCTGATTGGGCTGGCATACTAAAAATAGCAGTGTAGCCATGGCTGCATGGGCAATGGGACAGGCTAGCTGTCCTGAGTACAATCTGAATCCTCAGCTTCAGTCAAAGCTAGCATGGGTATGTCTACCTGAGCTGGAAATTATATCTTCAGCTCCAGTGTAGAAATACCCTTTGACTCCATCTCACTCACTCAGTTCCTTATAGCTAGTATTTACACATGCGCTACCAAACTCTGAAGGAGGCTAAATTAGGGTAACATACATACTGAGGAACCATAAGGAGGTGTACATTAAATCAGAGTAGAAACCATATTAATTTACTCCAAGTTAATTTGTGAGTAAATAGCATCACTTTCAACTCCCTTAGAGATTGGTGTAAATAACTCTAAGGGCTTGAAACGCTATAGCGGCACTGCCTACACTGAAGGAGGGATTCTCCTGTTCGCATACGTAATCCATCTCCCCAATAGGCAGTAGCTAGGTCGATGGATCTAAGATGAGGGATGTGGATTTTTCACACCACTGAGCAATGTAGTTAAGCCATCTTTATTTTCTAGTATAGACCAGGCCTCAGGCTGTATAAATTGTCTGCAGCTTCTGGGTAAGTCAGTATCATCTCTGTTCTCACAGAGCTTCCTATGCATTTCTGTATAACTAAACTTCCTCTTTCAACCTGTATTTTATGAGACCTGTCTATGATGCACATTCAGGCAATATGTGTCATTCTCTGGATATTATTCTCAAACATTTAAGCAAAATCTGTCAGCATTTGCTTGCTTTGCCCCACTTATCCATGTGAATTTTAAAAGTATGCAATTAACTGCTGTCAGGTTGTTAGACAGTCTGATCATGTGTGAACTGACCAATTCATTTTTACATACACAGTATTCTTTCCTTTCCCTGTAGTAGCATCTTGTTCTTTTTCCTCTACTCACTTGATTAGATTTGTGATTAAGGTGCTTCCAGGAAACAATTTCATAAATTCATTGAAAGCAATTCCAGTAGTAAAAAAATCCTAAATTTCATTACTGAATCTTCAGGTACCATTAAAACATAAAATTGATAGTGCATATTATTTTAGCTCAAATAATTAAGCTGTGTATCTGTCAGTGAACCTAGAGCTGTCATAGTTTATTGGTACATAACTTAATTGCAGAAAAATAAAAACATTGTCACTTACAACATTACTATAGCTTGATGATTATTCTGACCGCACAGCCATTCTCTGTGTTATAAAAGATGCATGCCATTTTAGCTTTATTGAAAGTGGAAACAAAAATAGGCTAGTAAGTACTTTGACTGTTGTGTGGACAAATAAATTGCTATTTATTTTAATCCAGGCTATGGCCTGTAGGTTCTACCATAATGTGAATATTTATTGATAATCATCAATATATTGACCAGTCCTGGTCATGGGAAGACACCTAAGTCTACTGAAACTTCTGTTTGAGCTACTGTTCTTCAGTAGAAAAAGGCTGCTACATGAGCAGAGTGGAGACCCATGAACCCAATGTTGACTGAAAGTGATGAGGCACATAAAAGTCATCATTTGGCAATAGTGGGCACACCGTGATATTAGATAAACCTTTGCCTATACTCAGAATAGGAAATCACCAGAGTAACCATGTGATAGGTGGTAGCAAGGGTGACCTTTAAAGGCAATGCTAGAGCTCCCATTCAATGCAGGATGATTATTTCTCACACACAAACGTACACGTCCCATGAATTTTTAGCCCCACATCGGTGTCCACGCCACCCCTCCTGCAGACACAGGCACCACAAAATCTGATATTGTTCAAATTAAAATGTTCCTGATATATTTGTCCTTTTCCTAATTTTAACTATCTAGTAATCTCATTCTGTCTGTCAAATCTGATACCAAAGTAGTGTATGGTAGATACAAAAGAGGAGATAGAGACGCCAGTAAAGGATTACATGAACAGCGCAACTGAATGGATCATCCAAGAAAAAAAATTAGTTGGTGTTTAGCACCCACCCGCACTCAGCTTCTCCCCTCTACCCCAGCGCTTCCCACCTGCCGGCAGCCCTGCCTATCAACTCCTCCCACTCAGCTGTTCCGCAGCATGCGGGAGGAGTTGGGGGCAGGAGAAGGAGCAGGGATGGGGTGTGCTCAGCGCAAGGGGCAGAACTAGGCAGGAAGAGGTGGGGTGGGGGCATGGGGAAGGAGTGGAGTGGGGGCAGGGACTGGGGCGGAGTGGGGGTTGAGCACCCCTGGGGCAAGGAGGAAGCCAGCACCTGTGGCAGGAGCAGTTTGGAAGAGCTGTGATTGTGATATGAGGAAATCTGGTGATTAGTTTGAGCAGCATCAGAGCTGTGATTGTGCTATGAGACGATCTGGGGCTGAGTCCCGTTTCCTCTCCCCCCACCCCCATGTGTATGATCAAAGGAAAGAGATTTGTACGTACCTTGAGTTTCCAGAGTGCATAATTTCACTAACGAATTGTGTAGCATGTGCAAGTAGCAGTGCACTGGGGTTTTATTGCCAGGGGTATTATAAATAGTGAGGAGGGGGGGGATATGAGCATAGGTGCTGGGGATGCTGCCACACCTCCTGGCTTGAAGCAGTTTCCACTATATACAGGATGTACAGTTTGGGTCAATGGCTCTCAGCATCCCCACTATAAAAGTAGTTCCAGTGCCCCTGGATACAAGTACAGTCTGTGGATTTAATGATGGCTAGAGGGAAGTATAGGTTTAGGTGGTATCCTGTGTCAGGGGTTCTCAAACTGTGGGTCTGGATCACAAAGTGGGTTGTGACCACCTTTGAATGGGGTCACAGGGCTGGCTTAGACTTGCTGGGACCCAGGGCTGAAGCCCGAGCCCCACTGCCCAGGGCCAAAGCCAAAGCCTGAGGGCTTCAGCCCCAGGCAGCACGGCACAGGTTCCAGGCCCTGTGACTAGAGGCCGAAGCCCTTGAGCTTCAGCTTTGGCCCTCGTGCCCGGAGCGGTGGGGCATGGGCTTTATTCCCCCACACAGATAGTGAGGCTTGGGCAGCCTCAGGCTTCGGTCCCCCCGTCCTGGGGTCATGAAGTAATTTTTGTTGTCAGAAGGGGATCACGGAACAATGAAGTTTGAGAACCCCTGTCATGTGAAAGTGTAAAGGGCTTGCAAATAGGTCTGAAGTGGTTATTAAATTTTCCAGGTGTGGTATTCTCTTGGGGCAGCAGGCTCAGTGTTATCCCCCTCCCCATAATATTTTCCATCCCTCGCTGCAGACCCAGCCTCTCTTCCCCTATTACCACCTACTCTTGCACCCCAATCACCCCTCCCCTCCCAATGAGCATTTGCATCTGTAATTTATTTTCTTTTCACAATAGTTTCAGCGCCTTCTGAATGTTCTGCTGTACGCAGATTACATTTAGCCAAAATGGATAATAAATATATAAATACCTTGAGAGAGGCAGATTTTTCCCAGATGTTTACAGTTCATTCTCAGATTTCTTCCCAGAGTGGGTTCACACTTCATGGTTGCAGATTTTGAGAGATGTTAAGTGGCCTATTTGTCTCAATAAGATTCATCTCTGAAAAAGAGTACCTGATGGAGATGAATACAGCCTGAAACAATAGTTATGTGATGTGTGAACTGCCACGGTGTACACCCAGGAGGGAAATGTGGAGCTGACAGGTGTCCCTGCCCATATTCTGCCCCAGTTCCCATCACTCACCCTCTCCCATCTCCTTTCACAGTGTCCCACCCCACCTGCTAGCTCTCATCATCCCTGATCCCCAACCCCTTTCCTCCTATTCCCACCTAATCTTCCTCCCCTAATCACCCTCCCCTCCCAGCAAACATTTGCTTCTGTAATTTATTTTCTTTTAAAAAGAATAATTTCAGCACCTTCAGCTGTACTCATATTACATTTTCCCCCTTGACAGAAGCAGATTGGAGTAATATCCCTGCTTTTTCATTTGTTTGTTTGACTTCAGATTTCTGCTCTAGGTAGGATTTGAACTCTCAATGCCTGCGGTGATGCTCAGCTTCAGTGACTGTGCCACGCCCTCAGAGTGACTCAGGTCCTAGGCTGAAAACATAGTTTTTCAGATAGCTGGCCAGTCTCTCTGCACATGCGCAGTATAATTCATTAGGTGTGATATTAAGAACATGAGTTTTACAACAAGCCTAACTGGAGAAGCACAATCTTTTTGAAACAACATTTTGATTTTCCTTCAAAGGGCTGGTGGATGCCATGAGCTCTGTTGGGGTAACTTTGAGTGCTGGGACTCTAGTGCGGTGATCTAAGCCCTGGTTTGATTTCCATCTGGGAGCAAAAAAAGTTTGCCAGAATCACTCAGCTTTAAGAAAGGGGGTTAGGACTGTATCTCACTATTCCTTTGGTCAAATGTTCACAGCTTTGGATCACTAATAGAACCCCACGCCACCCAAATTTTAAGGCATTCTGAGTAACCATGTAGATTTCAGAGCACTCAGATGAGCTGAGATTTAGACAGAAACCTTTAGTCTGAATCTTAATGATAATAGAGCTGTTGCTCTGTTATAATTGTTTCAGCATTGAACTACCTCATTTAGCTTTGTAGGCAGACAAATTGCAGCCTGGTATCACCTTTGATTGATCTGAATATTGCTCTAATTGATTTTACTTTTTCGTAGAATGGTGATTTCCTATGTCTGATCTCATAAACAAATTCCATTCCTTTTGTGTCAATAGTAATTGAAGTTTTCTCATGTCATCACTATTTTTTTCTCTTTCTAGGTGATGTCATTGTCTATATTAATGAAGTTTGTGTCCTTGGGCATACTCACGCAGATGTAGTCAAACTCTTCCAGTCAGTTCCTATTGGTCAGAGTGTCAACCTGGTGCTATGTCGTGGATACCCTTTGCCCTTTGATCCTGAAGATCCTGCCAACAGCATGGTGCCACCACTTGCAGTAATGGAGAGGCCTCCGGTAGTGGTAAATGGAAGACATAACTATGAAACTTATTTGGAATACATTTCTAGGACCTCTCAATCTGTTCCAGATGTAACAGATCGACCTCCACATCCCTTGCACTCCATTCCAGCAGATAGTCAGCTTGATAGCACATTCCCACCACCTGTTCATGATGATAATGTATCAATGGCTTCTTCTGGGGCCACCCAAGCTGAACTCATGACCTTAACCATTGTGAAAGGGGCCCAGGGCTTTGGCTTCACTATAGCAGACAGTCCTACAGGACAGAGGGTGAAGCAAATTCTAGACATTCAGGGATGTCCTGGTTTGTGTGAAGGTGACCTCATTGTTGAGATCAACCAGCAGAATGTACAGAACCTGAGCCATGCAGAAGTAGTGGATATACTTAAAGAATGTCCTGTTGGAAGTGAAACTTCTTTGATTATCCATAGAGGAGGTAAGTCTAGAAAGTCTGTACAATTACAAAAATGTATGTGAACAGTTCTAAATGATGGGAACTACTTATCCTTGTGTACTGGATTGGAAATGGTTTGTTCTGGGAGGAAATATCATTTATTCTGAAAAAATGTGTATATATAATAATTAGTACTGTAGGTAAAATGTAACCATTTATTGTACATCCTTTTCCGTGTTTTGAGGCTCTAAGCATACGTCAAAATCTCCCTCTCTGTATAAGTGTAACACACTTTCCAAGGCATCCCAGGCCCTTTTAGCATTTAATAGTTTGCATGATGGTTGCCTGCAAGTTCTTAGGGTATGTCTACACTGCAATAAGATATCCATTGCTGACTTGGGCTTGCGGGGCTCGGGTTGCAGGGTTATAAAATTGCAGTGTAGATGTTTGGGCTCAGGCTGGAATGTCTACACTGCAGTTTTATAGTTCCATAGCCCAAGCCCCGCGAGCCCAAGTCAGCTGACATGGGCTAGCCGTGGGTGTTTTATTACAGTGTAGACATACCCAACCCATAGCACTGCAAGATGTAAGTATAACCCAGATGTGTTAGTTAAATCAAGGAGATCAAAATCAGAACAAATGTGAATTTATCAAAACTTAAACACTGTCAAGTTTGCTAGGCCATTTGACCTAAATTTTTCCTTCTTTGAAAAACTGATGTACAATGGTTGTTTATTTTTGCCCCCAAACTAAAAAATTCAGTGTGTTTTTTGTCTATTTAAAAAATGGCTTCTAGCAGCTCCATGTTCATGAGCAACCCTATAATAATAAACCTGTGTATGTTCTATTGGGGGAGAGAGGGTAGAATAGTCTGTAAGGAAACAATAGTAAGAACCAATTATTTTTAATACCTGTATGGTGACCTTTAATTTCTTTATTTTTAACATTATAGTATAACAGATTTATTTTTCCTGATTTGTTAATCCTAATTATAAACATCCAATGGCTATTTGTAAAGACGTAAACTGACGACTAGGACTGGTCCCTTTAATTAAAGTACACCACTGGAAATGATAGCACTTACTCTAAATTAGTAATCCATATTCACATGTCATTAGATGTACATTACTCTATGCTGCAAAACAAATAGATTAACAAAATATATTTATCGTTTTCCTTTTTTAGAAGCAGGAGGATGAGAAGCGAAATAAGTATTAATGTATGCAAATGACAAAAGTGAACACAGTTTAAAAAACTTAGAATTAGAATTCCAAGGCATATAAAGCCAAGTGCAAATCATGCCAGAGAAACCTGATTATTTTTTCTCAAATTACCAAATTAATGGATGGAGAAAATGTAGGGAGATTTAATAAATGTAGGCTTCAGCTAAGCAGTTTCTACAATATACCTCTCAGAATCATCTATAAAAAATTAATTGCCACTAGATTGAATATGACATCTATTGCATGGAATGAAAATTGACTGAAAGACTGAGCAAGAAGTAATGGTAAATAGCGATATATGAACTTAGAGGGAGCAAGCGATGACCAAGAGGTGCTATAGTAGTTGAATTTAGGTCTGGTTTTATTGAGCATCACTATTAATAAACTGGAAGAGTCAGGGTAAACCACACATTGTTTTAAGTGGCAGATGATGATAAATGAGGAGGTATTGGGTAGTGAGAAATAGTATAAAAGAAACTAGATAGGTTAGAATTACAACAAAAAAGGATTTAACGTGGAAAAAATGCAAGCTAACACTTCTCTGGGGGGAAATTATCCAAAATATACATCTTCAATGGAAGAAGAGAGTGGAATACAGTGAGAGTGAACAGCAAATTAAATATGAGCTTATAATGCAATATAGTGGTTAAAACCTTCAAAAGCAATACACTGTGGCCCATAAAGGTGTTAGTCTTTCTCTCTCTGGAACTTCCTTTTAGGCCCGGTCTAAACTAAGCTGTAAGTCGATCTAAGTTATGCAGGTTAAGTAACGTAATTCAACATACCTTAGATCAACTTACAGCAGTATCTACACTATGCTATGTCAATGGGAGATGCTCTCCCATCGACATGGCTTCTACCTCTCGTTGAGGTGGATTACAAACATCGACGGGAGAGTGCTCTCCCATCGACTTAGCGCATCTTCACCATACCCACTAGATCGGTGCCACTGCATTAATGGCAGCGACGGTGATTTAGCATGATAATGAAGACATGCCCTTAGTCATTGCTTTGACGAGCATGCATGCTATCCATCTTTTCTTCTGTCTATCAAGAGCTTGGCAAAGCAATGATGTAGAAGAGGACAACTGCCTATAAGTACTAGAAAGTGAACAGTGATGAACACCAAAGAGGGATAGGAATTTTCAGCATAGTGCCAGAGATACAAGTAGGAGTCATGGGTCAAAATAAAACAAATGAAAATTTAGGTTGAATGTCAGGAAATACTTCCTAGTGCACGTTCATTAGACTCTCAAAAAGTCTCATACAGGAAATGGTGGTGTCCCCTATTGTTCTGAGTCATCCAAAGCAAAAATGGAAAAAGCAATGGAGTAATTTAATTTAGGGAACAATCTTCTAGCAGGAGGATTATAAAATGTTATAATCTAACAGAAACGAGAGAGAAAGTTTCTTGAATAAAAATCTGTCTTTCCACCTCTTTGTTGTCCCAATATGAACAGAGAAACAGATTTTGTGACCAATTCAGATAAGATAACCTCAATATGAAACACAGCCCTAGAAATATTTATCTAAACCTGCTATGATTCTAAAATATTTAATCTATGACATCGATGAAAACAAGGCACACCTCTTCATTACTTTTTGTATGCCATCTTTATTTTTTTATTTGGGTGCATGATGACAGTTGAAATGTAGCCTCATTTTACTTCATTGCTCTATGCATCATGTCTTTAGCTTCTCATTTTTACTAAGACTAAGCACAATGTACAATTCTTATTTACATTATTTGCTGGAGGACAGAGGTTGTGTAATGCATACACCTATTGGGGGCCTGATGATATGATGCAATGGGACATGTCCAGTTTCTGAAGCGACTTGTCTCTCTCTCTCTGGTCAAAAAATCTTATCATTCTTATGTGAAAAGGGTGGACATTGCTTCACAGATATATTCACTACAGGCATCTTCTGGTGGGTCATTCTATGGCATTGGCAAAAGCCCTTTGCCCTTGAGCTTAGAAAATCAGTAGCATGACCATTTAATGAAAATAATAAAGTGGGGGGAGAAATGGTAGTATCCAAAATGAAGAGTTTGGGAAGCCTTTGGGACTTCCTTTGGACCAACAGTGAGGGGATGTGAGACAAGTCAAAAAGAAACCAGTGTTTGACCAACTGGAGAGGAGGAAGAACTCCTGATTTTCCTGTGTGTTCACCTTATTACTTCTAAAGCAGCATTAGTAATTCATCTGTTTGTCTGATATTGTCATTTCACAGGTTTGCTACATCTCTAGAGAAAATGAGATAGAGCTACCCCAGATTTTTTTCCTGTAATACTAACAGGTGCCCAGGTCAGCACATGACCACACCAGCTAATCTAAGGAAGTGTTGTGGTGCTCAGGGAACACAGAACTTTTTATCAAGTACAGTAGGCAGCCCAGCTGAGCTCCTTCCTGCCTGCAGTTAAAGCTCCTCCGCTCTTACCTCCTTGCCTACCAGTTCAGCTCTAATTCTATCTGGCCAATCTCCCAAATCCTTCCTACACTTACCTCAGAAGAGCAACCTCTCTCTTGTCTTGGGGCAGGGAGGAGAAAGTCATCACCTGGACCATTCCCTTGATGAGAGATAAAAGAAGACTTGAGGTTGGGGGAGAGAATATTGAAGGTAAAAATTAAAAAAAAACTTGAGTTGGAGAATTAAATCATGGTCCCCATCTCCTTGCTGGAGGGTGAGGGAAAATTGGACATCCCCTCTTCTGAGACAGAGAGGCAGCAGGTTTGTATATATACAGTAACTCCTTGCTTAACATTGTAGTTATGTTCCTGAAAAATGTGACTTTAAGCGAAACGATGTTAAGCGAATCCAATTTCCCCATAAGAATTAATGTAATTGGGGGGGGTTAGGTTCCAGGGGAATTTTTTTCACCAGACAAAAACCTATATATTATATATATACACACCCACAGTATACGTTTTAAACAACAATTTAATACTGTACACAGTGATGATGATTGTGAAGCTTGGTTGAGGTGGTGAAGTTAGAGGGTGGAAGAGGGTGGGATATTTCCTAGGGAATGCCTTACTGCTAAATGATGAACTAACATTCGGCTGAGCCCTCAGGGGTTAATACATTGTTGTTAATGTAGCCTCACACTCTACAAGGCAGCACGAATGAAGGGAGGGGAGACAGAACGGCAGACAGAGACAGAGACACACACCCTGTGTGTGGGTGGGAGAGAGAGAGAGAGAGAAGCGTACTTTAAGTACGCTGATCCCACTCTTAAGTACATTGTGTTTTTAAGTCGATCAGGAAGTTGAGACAGCAGCTGCTGCCTTAAGCTCTCTCTGTCTGTCTCTGTCAGTGTCCCCACCCTGCTCTATATGAAGAAGGGGTAAGTGGGGATCAGCAACATAACAATGAAACACTGGGATGACTTTAAGTGAGGAGTTACTGTATGTGTGTAAAAGCATGGCAGAGTGAGTGGAGACAATGGAGGATAGAGTGAATAGGGGAGGGAGGAGTAGGGGAGGGAGTGCGGGAGAGACTGGAGGAGGAGACAAAAGAGAAAGCAATGACAGACAAAGAGGGAAAGACAGAGCAGAGGGAAGTAAAGAGAATGTGGTGGAGAGAGAAAGTAAAATATTGAGAGACCATGACAAAGAAGGGAGAGAACACAGAGAAATAAAACAGAGAATGAACTATTAACTCTGCAAAGAAGTTAGAAAGAAGGAAAAGACACTGAAAGGGCAAAAGATTTTTGCAAGATACATGAGAACAAAGGGTAGATAAAAGAAAAAGCAGAAAAGGAAAAGAAGAGAAGAACAAAAACAAGACAGAGTAGTAAGTATTTTATTCATTCATAGATATTCTAATGCATGAATACCGAACATTTTGCCTGATTCTATTTCTCTATGTAAACACCCATCTGGCAAATTGAGAGGAATCAGGTTTTGTGGGCTGCACAAAAAATATTACCCAGATTGCTTGCACCCACCCATCCAGTTTTGCTCTGCCACCTTCCCTTCCGCATTCAGCTCACACCTCATGCTTCTCCTCTGTAGCAACCTGCATGGAACATGGAGAGAGAAGCTCAGATTGCAGGAGGGAAGAGTTCAGAGGAGGCACCCAGAAGTCAGTATATGTTCACATGGATAGTATGTTAGCTTCAGCTCAAGCATCTGTGTAAATAGTTCTTAATAAAGCACCAGCTTAGTTTTAAAAGTGCAAAGTATTTTCATGATATTATCTAGTGTACAGTACATGAAATATAGTGGCAGTGGTTAGTCTGATGAGACCTACAGAAAGGAAGAGTGTGATTAACAAGCAAACAAAGCGGTATTTGGAAACAGCAAACAGGCAGGAAGGAGGGACTGAGATCAACAGGAATGCTGATTTTCCAGGGGAAAAAAAGCCTTGCACAAGCATGGAAGCAATGGTAGCAAGAACTTGATCTGTATATATAGCTGACTGTGCATGATAAAGATGAGAAAATGAAGGTAAAATGTATAGATATAGATATATAATTGAGGGCAGGGCCGGCTCCAGGCACCAGCTTGCCAAGCTGGTGCTTGGGGCGGCAGGTGAGAAGGGGGCGGCAGTCCGAGTCCCGCGGCGGCAATTCGGCGGCAGGTCCGCTCTTCCCGCCGCCGAATTGCCGCCGCGGGACTCGGACTGCCGCCCCAGTCTCGCCTGCCGCGGCGGCAAAGGGGCGGCAGGTCCGCCGCTGTCCCCTTGCCGCTCCGGAATGGGACTGCCTGCGTCGGGGGCGGGGCGCCGCCACCCCTGCTTGGGGCGGCAGAATTGTGAGAGCCGCCCCTGATTGAGGGGAAGGACAAGAATTGGGTGACAGAAATAATGCTGAAAACACTGGAACAGTTTAAGAGTGTTTGATGGGTACTGTGACCTCAGACAGAATAAGCTTGTACAGAGATACAGTACTCTGTTTTTACCTGAAACCAAGAAGTAGAACAGAGAATAGATATTTACGTTACAGAACTGAGAATTCAGGCATCTATGTGTAACTTTGGAAATACTGAAGATTCACTAATTAAAGATAGGACCATTTGTGGGACACATGAATCCAGCTTACAGGAGAGGTTGTTGCAAGAGACAGCTCTAACCCTAGAGAAATGCCTCCCAGACAGCAATGACCACTCAACAGTCCAGGGAAAGGCTCATAACAATAACAGCCACTAGTGCAAAACAAGTACACAGGCTCCAGCTAAAGGAACCCAGGAAGCAGGACAGAGACAGACTGACTAAGAATTCAGGCAATATGTTGTAGTGTACATACTGTGGAAAACAACACGGAAGGCGTAAAGAAAAATGCCCACCGTCTGGGCAATGGTGCAAAAGGCATTAGAAACAGAACCACTTTATGTCCCAATGCTGCAGCTACCCCAGGAAGAAAAATGCAGCAGTACATGCAGTAACTCAGGACCTAGAGACTTCCAATGAAGAGGAGGGTAACTGCAGTGTGACTTTAGCAGATCCAAACTCTCATTGAACATGCACTGCAGAAGAAGGCTGCCTGGCCATTCAACTGCCTATTTGCAACTATTAGATCAACGACCAATTCAATTCTAGCTGGATTGTGGAACCAGCTGAAATGTAGTCCCAGCAACACTGATAAGCATCAATATTAGACTGGAGAAATGTGACCCAGAGCTAGTGATGTATCATGGATTTCTTATTAAGTCTGCATTTGCTACTGACCTCAGAATGGCTTTATTGTACAAGATATGTTATCACTTAGAGTGATGATAGTTCATACACAGGAGTTTCACCCACTGCTGGTCAGCAGGGCAGTGCAAGCCCTGTATTTGATCATAATACAGCAACTGTAGCCAGCTCTCACAACCCACTATGGACACAGACCATGGGAAGTCCCCCCTCAAGGGGTCTGACAGGCAGCAGCCTCATGGCTCCTGACTTGCTCCTCGCCATATATAAACCCAAGTGGCATTCCAGGAAGTGTCCAGGCAACAGTGTGGATCTTCTTTAGCTGCCTTGGCCATTCCTGCTCCTGAACTCCTGGCTTTGACCTCAGCTTGATTTGGACTTTGCCTTCTGACCCAGACCCTGAAATCTAACGTGGATTCTCAGCCTTGGTCCTGACTGCCCTGACACACTGATGCAAAGCCAGAAGCCCATAATATTGTCCGGGTGAGCCCTGATAGATACAGAAAGGGGATATGCTCCGACAGAAAAGGAGCTACTGGCTGTGCTTTTTGGAATGGAACTATTCCATCAGCTCTCCTTTGGGCACTAGGGGGATGTGTAGTCTAATCACAAGCAGACTCCAGCACTGTGGGGCGAGGATAAGGTACTGCCCAGGAAAGTCACGGCTGGTGGCAGATACACTGAGCAGGGCATACCTCGTAGAGTACACCACAGACTCTGTCTGCTGTTCCACAGAGCCATCTGTCACCATGCTACAATACCTTCTCATCTCAGATGGGAGGCTCCAGGCTAATACAGCACCCAGCAGGAAGGGTGCTACAGGCACTAAAACATTTCATACTTGAGGGTTGGCCACAAGGAGCAAGCGCCAAAGGAGGCATCTCTCTACTACCAGGTGAGGGATAAACTGTGTGTGCAAGATGGGCTTCTGATTAAAGGGGACTGAGCAGTAATCCCAGCAGATTTAAGAACTGATATCATGAGACAGATACACACTTCGCACTTGGGAATAGAGGCATTCCTGACACAAGCCTGGGGGTGTATCTATGGGCCAAACATGAATGCCCAATTGAGAGCATACATGGAACAGTGAGATGTATGCAAAGAGTATAATGATCAACAACAGAAGGAGATTATATACTGCCTCAAGAAATCCCAATCAAACCCTGAAAAAATGTCGGAACAAACAAATTCACTTTTAATGGCAGGAACTACATGCTG
Source organism: Chelydra serpentina (assembly GCA_037349315.1). Taxonomy (NCBI): domain Eukaryota; kingdom Metazoa; phylum Chordata; order Testudines; family Chelydridae; genus Chelydra; species Chelydra serpentina. Next base: position 21,324,284 of record JBAIAC010000008.1, read on the forward strand.
GGAGTAGATTACTGCACCAGTTTCTGGGAGTTTGCAACATACCAGGGTACAATCCAGACCAATGAGTAGCTGTGTCACCCCTGCCCTGTAACCTGGGGTGCCTTTTACAATGCCTTGCTGCTGTAGCCTCCAACCTGGATTGCTCACAGTCTCCAGCATGTAAGTCATTCCCAGCTATGCGTGTATGTGCTGCAGCCAGCCAGCCACACCTTGGCTCTTACCAGCCTTAATGATTATTATAGGGTGATCCCAACACACTCCCAGTCCCAGATTTTCACCCAGAAACCTATATCCTGAACTACCCAGCCCTCTCCTGGACAGTGCAAATATACTGAGTCCTTTAGTCCTTTATGGGAATAATATGCCACAACTTGTTACCGCAAATAGAGTTACCCGAACACATCAATTTAAGCATACTGGGTTAGATACAAAAAGTGCATTAACTATAAAGAGAGATTTTAAGTGAATACAAGTAATGAGGCATAAAGTCAAAAGCGGTTACAAGAAAAATTATGGTAAAATGCTTACTGGTATCTAACTTAACAAACTCTATTAGATTCAAAGCAAAGTTTTATCACCACATGTTTTCAAAAGTCTTATTGACCAAATTCTTTGGGTCAGTACCCTTCCCCCAGAGTCCAACAGCTGCTTCCTTTGTCTTTTCAGGCACAATGAAGTCAACAGGCAGGGATTTGGGGTGGGGGGGTGACTTGGGGGTGTCTGCCCCTTCTTTTTATAGTTCTGTCTCCCCTTTGAGAAGCATTTCCAGCTGGGAGCAAAGCGACAAGCAGTCTGTGTGGATGGAAACTCCATGCTGTGTCTTTGCTAAAATGTAGATTTTTGCCTCTACCCCTTTCCTGCCAAAGAATGGCCACTTAGCACATAATGGTCCATCAGCCTTGTTTACACCTGGCTGGTTCATCAGCTTGCCCTTTGTGTCTGAGGAACTGGTTTGGCCATTCCCATCTGGAAAACATACTTTTAGTCATGATTTCAACTTATGTGTATAACTTCACATATGATTCTGCTTTGTACATTTTGCCATGATATTACTGATCAACAAATTAGGAGTTTTTAAATGATACCTCATAAGACATGCCTTGTACAGAAATTATTAAAATAGTGTGTAGGGTGTGAACACAGGTATATTCTGTCAGAGAGAGAGGCTATCTGGACAACTCTCAGGTAAGAACCATCATCAAGAAACCAAAGGTGCATTTTGAAAGACATGTCATACCTGACATTTTATGTTCTGACAATGAGCCACAGTATGCCGCAGGAGACCTCAAACAATTCAGTCTCAAATGAGAACTTAATACAAGACTATCTTCCCCTGGTTACCCACAAAGCAATGGAAATGAAGAGTCTGTGATAGAGACAGCCAAGAGACTCATGGCAAAGGCAAAACAGACAAGAAAGGATCCCTACCTGGCAATGTTGGACCTTCATAATACACCCTGCCAGAGACTAGAGGGTAGCCCAGCACAAAGATTGATGGGACAGAGAACTAACATTCTGCTTCCCATGACGGGTAATCTGCTGTATCCCAGCGAAGGAACAACTGACAGTGCACAGAAGCAATTAAGAAAGCACCCAGCTAAGCAGGCAACCCGCTACAACAAAGGAGCCAAAGACCTGAGGCCACTTCTGCACAAGTGAGCGGGTCTGAGTCCAATCACCAAATAGCCACATAAAGTTATGGCAAAAGGCAATCGTCCAGCCTGAGGTGAAACACAAGTCATATGAGGTAGCTACAGACTCAGGACAGCAGTGGAGACAAAACCAAGCCAGTTGTAGAGTAATGGCAGACAGAGTCCTGACGGATGAACAGGGACAAAGCCAGGACCAGGAGAACATAGACCCTCAGCCATCAGTTGGCCTGACATAGAAGAAATATGGTATATTGCTTATAAACAGAGGACCATCAGGACAGCACCCAACAGAATGAAGGTAGCAGTAGTGTGGAAGCAAGTCTCCTACCAACATCAGTAACACAAACAAGAAGTAGAAAAAAGGTTCAAAGACCAGAATACTTGAAGAACTATGAGGCCTAACAATCTACAGTGGGATGGCAGAAAAGGCTATCTACATTTCTAAGGTGGGCTATGTACTAATAACCTCTGACCCCAGCAAGTCAGCAAGTGCATGTACAAAAGGTACAATAACAAAAACAGAAATTGTTAAAACCTTCACAGAACTTGGAGGGAGGAACACAGGAGGGAAGAGTTTGGAGGAGGCAGCAGGATGTCCGTGTACACATGGATAGAATGCAAGCTGCAGTTAAAGCATCTCTGTAAATGTTTCTCTTAATAAATGTCAGTTTACTTTTACAAGTATGGAGTCCTTTCATGTTATTAGCCAGCAAGTGGAACATGAAATACTCTCCATTTTTTATCTCACTGTTCCTGTTTTCCAGCTCCATTCTACTTCTGCGTCCCACCCCTCCAGTTCCATGCAATGCTCTATTATTGCCCCTCAGTTCATTTGCTCTCTGGGCCGCAGTCCTTAAATCTACCCCTAGAAAAAATTAAGGTTGTATATATGAACAGACATTTTTTAAATTTCCCATCTCAAAGTTATGAGCTTTTATGTAGCACCTGAATGTCAACAATTTCATCCTCATTAATTCTATGCAAAACAATCACTCTTTCATTGGTTTTTGTTTCTTTGTTTGTAGGAGGGAAGGTTATGATTGTTCTTCGTAAATAAATTTTAGTCAGTAATGACAGAGAGATTGCACAAGCAAACGTTTTCTCAAAGGATTGCTCTTACGTATACTGCACCATCAGCTTCATTCACCTTGTTATTAGCCCACTCACCCCTCTCTACAAAGAAACAGATATCTCTGACCATGGTATTTTCATGTCATCCCTTTCAGGCCCCCCCATATTTCCAATATTTCCAGAAGTAAAACTTCTGAAAGACTTTCAGGAAATAAAGTTACCATGCTACAAATACTGACTTGCTGACACTTGCATATTATTCCTGGAAGCACTGCAGTCTAGATTCAGTATTTCCAGTAAAGTACCTCATATCTCAGAAAGTACTATTGTGTTACCTGCAGAGGGATATGGCTAGTGGGTATTAAATACACAGACAGCTGTCCTCATAACCTTCAGAGTGTTTACATCTTTTAATACTACAAATTGAGGTAGTTTGTGGATGCTTTGGATTAACTTGAAATAAGTGTTAAACATCTTGTTATTTGGCATATCAACCCAGTTTAATAAATATTTTACAAATTATAGCAGGTAAAGTCAAAAATAGGTTCTATCTCTGGGCTGGATTTTTTACAGGAAATATCTGAATCTTATTAAGAAGACAAATGGTAAATTCTACTTGGGCAACAATCTCAACAGCCTAGAGTGTGGTTAAATGTTATTTGTTACTAACATTGTATGGTAAAACCCTGAGAGAGAGAGAGACATGGCAGGGACACAATCACCTAAAATTCACACTGAGACTTTTATGTCTTTTATCCTACAGCTCAAGTAGTAATAAAACAGTGTGCATTTGCCTTCATATTTCTGAATGAGAAACCATAGGCTTTTAAAATGAATATAAGGCCTAAAAAAAAGTAGACATCAGTAATAATTAGCAGTATTAATGGAAGTGATGTTAACTGTGTTACATCTCAAAGTAATAGTATTATGGGTTTACCTCATTCTCCTTAATAACGTTCTTTCACCGTGTGGCACATTTATGTATACTTTTACAGTGCATTAGATAAATCTTTTTTACATATATGCATAGAAGATTTTTAATGAGTATTTTCAGGCATTTCATTTCAAAAGTACTTTTATTATTGGTGGAACTCCTTTCTAACACAGGCTTGAAAGAGCTGTATTAAATGTAAATGGTTCTTTCATTAGAAACTTAAGGGAACAGTTATCATAGGGATTTGTGTGCCTAATTCTTGTTAACATTAATGGGAGTTACATTTGCTCATTGTGTGGAGAAAAAGGCTCCTTTAGAATACCTTCTAGTAAAAACAAATATAGGTTTACATAAGTACATTCTCATCTTGGCACTTTTATATTGAAAGAATTAAGGATGCCATTAAATCCTTGTGCCCAAGATGAGAATACAGTATACAATTTGACTTTATTATTAATATGCCTTCATAGTAATTTTCACAAATCATCAAGTTTCATTACAGAATTACAGTCAATACTTGCACTATATAGAATGACTTCACTTTATCTGCAAACAAAATGTACCCACCTCTGCTGTTGGATACAAGAGTCCATATAGCACTACCCACAGCACTACACAACAGTTTTAGGATAGCAACTGAAGAATACTTTATCTGTTTGAAGTAGCAGAGGTATTTAGGTAGGCAGAACACACTTGCCTACATTGGAATTTGTGTCAGGACACAAGAGTCCTTGCGAAAAGTGTTGTAAGGACAGGGTTGGGGCCTCTGTTATGTCTCATCTGAAAAATGGCACCTTCTCTAGCCCAGTGCCCCCAGGACCTTACTCAGAGGTAAGAGTGCTACTACTGAATCACCGATGCTGCTTCCTGAAGCAAGTAATTTTTCCCGGGAGGTGTCCAATCTAAGCACTGATCTGACCCATGTCACCTCAGTTTATGAGATCTAACAGGATGCCAGGTGGAATGTCTGCAGAAAGAGCCAATTCATTAAAAATACAAGAGTAAAACAACGTATGCCTGTGTACCATGGTGTGTCTAAGATTAGTCTAAATATGTTTTTTCTGTCATTCTGCATGGTATTGTGTAATATTTTATTAAACTTCAGTTGTTGGGTTTGAAAATATGTTGTTAAAGTACATTGTGGCAGTGTTTTGTAATACAGTGAAATATTTTGTAGAAATATAGAAATAAAGTAAGCTAATACACTATGAAACAAGTGAGTACATTATTATGACACAGGTGTAAGATACAATATTGGGGAATGAGAAATTGATGTATGTTCTAATTATTTGCTTAAAGCACTTCTAGACAGAACAGCCTCAAACTCTTAGATCAGACTGATTGTGTGTCATTATGCCCAGCTGCACTAACACAGTTAGCTTTTTAGATCTGACATCTATCTTTTACTAACTCACCATACAGTTGCTTTCCTTGTGGGGAAAAGGTTTATGTTCTTAAAAATGAAGACTGGCAGTAACAGTGGGTGTGCTCATCCTCTGACAATACATAACACTTATATTACTCTGCTTTAAAAACAGTAGCATGCCTTTGTTAAACAGTGCTCTTCACAGAAAGCCCCAAGGTGACTTACAGTTCAAACGCAATAAAAAACACCACCAAACCTGCACCTTTTCGACATCACCCTTTCAATTACAAAATAAAAAAGACATCAATTCCATAATTCTCAGGCACAGATACTGAAAGTTGCAATATCAAGTTTGTCTCAATGGTTTTTTAAAACCTATTTCTGAAAAGAAATGAATTGCTGTCTGGTGCAAGATTTCTCATGATTTGAAACAGCATTTCAATACTGTAGACCTTTGATTTTATGAACACTAATCTTACAAATGACCAGTTATACAAACCGTTTTTCATGAAGGAAAAAAAGCCACATAACAAAAGTGATATTAATGAAGGCGATTTCAACACCCTTTCACAGGCCGATGCCTTCAGTGCATTTGCAATCACTTTGCAGTGGTTTGAAGGGCAAGAAGAAAGCAGGGCAGTGCAACATACTGTAATTTTGAGATGGTCAACTTTTCCATTTCATGAACGCCTCAATCTCCAATTAGTTTGTAAAATAGGAGTGCTATGGTATATAAAAGGCTAGGAAAACATACACTGCATGTTGCTTTATTATTTGGTGATTGAAAGAGATCCTTACTTGAATTTATTGTGTAGCTTTCATTGCCTTGGGGTTGCAGAATACAAGCCTTTGTGCATAAATGTAAGGGGATTTCTTTTTAGTTTACATATCAGTTTCTATTTAATGTGTACTGTGAAATAATTGTCTCCTAAGCAAGGAAGAGTAAGTTAAATGGAGAATGTTTAAAGATCCAGTGATTAAAAAAAATAGAAGAGAAATCATAGATTCAGAAATTGTCCACATGTGAAAAGGTTTTAAGAGTGACTTTAAAATATAGCATGCCATTTTATTAAAAGGAAGAAGTAATTTACATTTCTGCAGTGAGATTTTTTTTCTCCTAACAGACTAGTTTGTTAATGTCTAGGGAGAAAAAAAATCCGTACGTTTTTTCTAAAGAGTGAAAGTAGCTTATGTTAAATAATACATCAGGGATTAGTTAGTCTCTCAGAAGAAGTTTTGCTGATCGTTTTAGTTACCATAATATTATCTGCATATATTTTAATATTTATCATTATTAATATATTGCTTGAAACAAGGTCAACACCTGCTTGTTCTTAGTGTCCTTGTGAAATTGTTACTTTGTGGTAACTTGTTCTCATTAAAAAATTGATTGGTATTAGGAAGTTGAGGCCACATTGTGCCACCCTTACTCAAAATAAATACCACGATACCGCTTGAATAGTCTCACTGATTTTAGAGGGAAGGTGCTTACAGGGTAAGATGCAATGCACTGTGAGTAAGGATGTCAGAATCTGTCCCATAAGGAAGGAGGGAAAACTAGAAACAGAGGAGGAAAACTTCCTTTTAATTTCCAAAAATGCCTTTGCTGACATATCTACTGCTGCAGATGGCTGCTAAATTGCATGCTAATGTGGCATTTCTCAGCAGTAATAACTAATCCCTGAAATGATTTTCTTTTCGGCCTCCCCCATCAAATTTGTGAGAGTAAGTGTGTGGGAGACAGGCAAACCTCAGAAGTGGCAGGATTGTAGGAAACCAGGGGCAGCCTTGGGGCACTGGGGAAACCAGTGGAGAACAATACTGCATGGTGTCAGGAACCACCAAGGGTTGAGGGAGTCTGGAAGAAGGATTGTGCTGTGGGGGGAGAGAACCCGGAGAATGGTGGGGGCAGTGTGATGTCCTGAAGGTGGCTGGGTTTTTGGGGGGTTTTTTTGGTGGATGTGAAGGGAAAGAGCCTGGGGGACTTTGTTTCAAAGGCAGTGAAAGCCGGAGGGCTGTTGCAGATGTAGGGGAACCAAGGACAGCCATCCCCATTCTACCTCTACCCTCCCGCACCAGCTTCGCCCATTCTTCCCCTGTCCTTTTTCAGTCCAGGCCCCAGGTCTGTCTCTTTTCAGCCCCTGCCTTACTTTTTTTACATTCCGGTCTTCATCCCCCTTCCTACCAGCAATGCAGAGCAGCTGCCACTCCATCTCTTCCTCATGGTGCTGAGGCTCCCATGCTGGTCAGACCCAGCGGGGAAAGCAGAGACCATCCAGCTGCTTGAAATCTGCCTCCACAGTGGTCCATAAGGCCAAAGGCGGAACAACAGCCCAGCCAGACACATGACTCAAGAGCTAGGTTGCAGGCAGCCATGAGAGAGCTCTCAACTCCTGGATGTTTAGCAGGCCTGAGCATCAACTAACATTCACAGTAGTAATCCCTATGTTCAGTAGTAAATATATGCAGGATCAGTCCATAGTTAAAAGTAAGAGAGAAAGAAATGATTTAAGACTCTTATTCTTATGTTATTACACAGTATTTTTGAAAGCTTTGTTTTAAAGTTCTTGAAATAATTTGCATATATCTAGGGAGCATTAGGGATTGATTTTTAACCTGCTGCTGTTCATTCTGATGCCACAGTATATGGCAAAAATAATTCTCTGCAGGTTTTTATATTTATCTATCAAACCCGTTTTGATTTACGTTAGATGTATTCATTTACAAGAACAGCCATCCATAATACAGAATTCCCATCAGAATATTCTTATTTAAAAGGATCCTCTAATAATATAAAAGATATAGGACATTGAATTCCAAAGACTCTCAAATCACTTTACAATCTCTATATATCAGGCTCTCTTTACTGACTTGCCCTCCAACACTCTCTCTCTGAAATGCATTCATCTATAGATGAACTATACAGGGAATTTTAGGAAAACAGAAAATAATTACATATATTGGGATTTGTCCAGGACACTGGAGCTAACAATTCCGCTATTATAGAAAGTGTTCTGGGCTCCTTAATAACCACAGTTGTCCAGGACATTGATCTTTAGTGTCATTCTCAAAGATAGTTCCTTTCAATTCATATGATCCTTTCTATCTCTAGTGATAAAACCCTGGTGCATTCCCTAGTCATCTTTTGACTTGACTCCTGCAGCCGCCTCTTTTCCTTTTCCCCTGAATCTCACATTTTACCCACAAGGCCATGCAGAATACTGCAAATAGACTCATCTTCCTTGCCTTCTACTCTTATGTCACCCCACTCTTTGAACCCTGCACTAACTTCCATTTTCATCCCCCCCAGGCACATTGTTATTCCTGGCCAGGTTGAATGTAAGTTAGCTTTTAAGATCTTTAGGGCAGGTGTATGTGTTTATCTGTGTGTAAAGCACCTCATGCACCTATGAAACTTGTGTGTAATAACATTGCTGTCATCAGTAAGACCATGATGGTAGCATTCCAGCTTCTGTCTTCAGTTTCCATTTCCTTTCAGCTCAGTATGTTAAAATCTATATATTTGTTATATTAATAAAAAGTTGCCTTCTCTCCTCTTCCACCGCAGTAGCCATTCCTTTACCTGATCCTGCAGTGTGATTGACTTCAACAGGAATTCAGAGCACTCATCACCTTGCAGGGATGTTCAAGCACCTGGCAGAATCAGACCCTAATAGCTCATCATCATAATTATAAAAGGCCAGAATTTTCAAGCTTGAGTACTTGAAGTTCAAATTGAATGAGAAGCAATGAAACATTACAAGGAAAATGGTTCTCGTGGCATTTCTGACCTGGCCTGAAGTAGAAAGTATCAAAAAAAATCTCATGAGAGCATGTTCTTGAAAGATGCCCCATTTTAAAGACCCCATATGATTTGAATAGTTTGAATAAGGTTCAGACAGCTATCTAGGACCAAAGATCTGCTGTCACGTGAACCTAATGAGATGGCATTGGGATGACTTTCAGGTGCTTAAACAAACATAACTGAACTGAATATTGAGAGGTGAAAGGAAAACTTCTGTTACTTAAAAAATCTAATTGGGAGTTGAGTATGCCACTCTAGGAATGGAAGGCACTGAGTTGCTAGGGCAAAGAGGAAAACTTCCATAAAGTTTGAGTTATGATTTTTAATTATCATCCCTGAGCTGTCTGCAGCGCACTGTGCCTAACCTCTGCCGCAATTGTGCCCCCTGGCACAATGCAGCAGCAATCTGGAAGTTCTGTGGCAGAATGAAATGCACAGAAAAACATTCAGAAAACAAAGTCTGTTAATTAAATTATGTAACAGTATTAGTCATATTATTCATTTGAATATTTAATTTAGTAACAATGTTGTGAACATTTTTCCATGTATATCAGGTTACTGTCTAATTTCCAGTTTGGCACAAGATCCAGTACTGATGTGCTGGAAAAATCTGAGCCCTTCCTGTAGAGGTTAGAGTGTTATATTGGCTCTGGGGATTGGTAGGAGGAGGGATATCCACTCGAGAGAATGTAGATTAGTTTTCTGCTCATACAATTTACAAACATGAACAGATTTCAGTTTTCTTGAATGTCTATTATTTGAAATCATTTGAGAACTTTTTCTATATTTTATAGATTTATTGTTATGATTTTTCTTGGCTCCAGACAGTCAATAGTGAGCAGCCTGCTCACGCATATATAGGCCCCAATTCTGCAAAGCATTTAAGCATGTATTTTATTTTAAAGCAATGAGTGGTCTCACTGGCTTCAATGGACTTTTCACATGCTGAAAGTTAAGTTAAAGACATGCTTCATTCCTTTTCTGGATCAGCGCCATGATGCCCAATCCAACTCCCACTGAAATCAGTGCTGTTGGCATCAATGGGAACAGAAAATGCTAAAAACTATTCACAACAAAAATTATTAATAACGTTGCTGAAATACGGCCTGCTTTCTTCAAATATGAAGAAACTTTATGAGCTTTTTAAGGTGAAAAATTAAAGGGATAGTAACAAGCTGGTTTTGAACTAGAGAAAGAAACCAACATTACACAAAACTGCAAAATCAAATCAGAGTAATTTCGTAATTTGATTCCCTTTTATATATTTTCCTTCATTTTAATTTAGTGAGGTACCATTGATAAAATATTTTGCAGTAATTTTCCTTAATATTTACACAAATTGAGGAGGTTTTGTCCCTCTTCCAGACGTCTTTCCTTTCTTCCAAAGTTTATATCTATTGTAGGTCCTTTTTCTATTTTCCCAGGCAGGTAGTCTTGTATTTAAAATTAATAAGTAATAATTCATCATACCATGCACAAATCAAGTCCTTTGAAGTGGCCTTACCTTTAACTAGTGTTTCTATATTTGTTAATGATCTTCTGAAACTTGGGACCTCCTCTATGGTTTTCCATACAATACTTCAACAACAAATTGTCTGGCTGATTTAGTTGTCTTTGTGGAAGCAGTCTAGCAAAAAGTCTGGGGAACCTGAGCCTCCAGCCCATGTAAAATAAACAATTTCCTGCATCAATACTCAAGGATGCAAGTGGAAAAATTGCTTTCCGTGACCATTCATGCAAGTGGCTGTTCATGGAAAATCAGTGGAAGCCCAGCTGCTGTCTTTCCCATAACTCATGTGGTAAATATTAGGGCTGTGAAGCTATTAAAAAAAATAATCGTGATTAATCGCGCAATTAAAAAAATGAATCGTGATTAATCATCTGATTAATTGTGCCGTTAATAATAGAAAAACATTTATTTAAATATTTTTGGATGTTTTCTAAATTTTCAAACAAAAATGTCAATTACACCACAGAATACAAAGTGTACAGTGCTCACTTTATTTTTTATTACAAATATTTGCATTGTAAAAAACAAAAGAAATAGTATTTAAATTCACCTCATACAAGTACTGTAGTGCAATCTCTTTATCATAAAAGTTGAACTTACAAATGTACAATTATGTACACAAAAACTGCATTCAAAAATAAAACAATGTAAAACTTTACAGCCTAGAAAGTCCACTCAGTCCTACTTCTTGTTCAGCCAATCGCTCAGACAAACAAGTTTGTTTACATTTGAAAGAGATAATGCTGCCCACTTCTTGTTTACAATGTCATCTGAAAGTGAGAATGGGCATTCATATGGCACTGTTATAGCCGGCTTCGTGAGATATTTATGTGCCAGATATTCTAAAGATTCATATGTCACTTCATGCTTCAACCACCGTTCCAGAGGACATGCATCCATGCTGATGACAGGTTCTGCTAGATAACAATCCAAAGCAGTATGGATCGACTCATGTTCATTTTCATCATCTGAGTCAGATGCCACCAGTAGAAGGTTGATTTTCCTTTTTCATGGTTCTGTAGTTTCCGCATCAGAGTGTTGTGCTTTTAAGACTTCTAAAAGCATGCTCCACACTTCATCCCTCTCAGATTTTGGAAGGTACTTCAGATTCTTAAAGCTTGGGTTGAGTGCTGTAGCTATCTTTAGAAATGTCACATTGGTACATTCTTTGCATTTGGTCAGATCTGCAGTGAAAGTGTTCATAAAATGAACAACATGTGTTGGGTCATCATCTGAGACAGCTATAACATGAAATATATGGTAGAATGCGGATAAAACAGCAGGAAACATACAATTCTCCCCAAAGGTATTCAGTCATAAATTTAATTAATGCATTCTTTTTTAACGAGCATCATCAGCATGGAACCATGTCCTCTGGAATAGTGGCGGAAGCATGAAGAGGCATATGAATGTTTAGCATATCTGGCACATAAATACCTTGCAATGCCAGCTACAAAAGTTCCATGCCAATGCCCGTTCTCACTGTCAAGTGACATTGTAAATAAGAAGCGGACAGCATTATCTCCCATATGTAAACAAACTTATTTCTCTTAGCGATTGGCTGAACAAGAAGTAGGTCTGAGTGGACTTGTAGGCTCTAAAGTTTTACATTCTTTGGTTTTTGAATGCAGTTATGTAACAAAAAAATCTACATTTGTAAGGTGCACTTTCATGATAAAGAGATTGCACTACGGTACTTGTATGAGGTGAACTGAAAAATACTATTTCTTTTGTTTATCATTTTTACAATGCAAATATTTGTAATAAAAAATAATAATATAAAGTGAGCACTGTACACTTTGTATTCTCTGTAGTAACTGAAATCAATATATTTGAAAATGTAGGAAAACATCCACAAATATTTAATACATTTCAATTGGTATTCTGTTGTTTAACAGTGTGATTAAAACTGATGAATTGCGATTAATTTTTTTAACCACAATTAATTTTTTTGAGTTAATCGCGTGAGTTAACTCCAATAATCGACAGCCCTAGTAAATATACATAGCTATGGAGCACACTAATTGAAAACAGCTAGACCTGCCTCCTTGTGGGATAGGGAGTTGCAGGAAAGAAGCTCACAAAGGCAACCAATTGCAACAAAATCAGCTATACTGTCATACAAAAAGGGGATTTCTTCATCAGCTGCCCCAAATGGCAAATTCTGCATCTGAAGAATCACAGAAACTGTAGGCTCTGCTTGTAGAATACTGTGTATAAAAGGACTGATTATCTCTTTTCCTCAGAAATAACAGAGATGAGATTTTTGTTGGTTTGTAAAGAGAGAGTCTTTCTCCATTTTATTCGTAATCAGGAAGCTTTGTAATTACATAGCACTTTGAAAGATCTCAAAGAACTTTTATCATTATCCCAATTTTATGGCTTAGGAAGCTAAGACACAAAGAGGTTATGTGACTTTAAGGTCACACATGTTAGGAATATAACCCAGGACTCCTTATTTCCAGACTTTGTGTTCTAACCACTTTTTCACTGGCTCCCTTTTGTCCCTTTAAATCTACAAATAATGTATTTTGCATTATACAGAGATGCCAAACTATAGCACAAGTAAGAAATAACTAATAGTAATTTGGAGTGTAATACAGTAGATAGGGAGGAAAATGTGCACTTTAAAAATCTATATAGCAGTGATTTCACAAGTTAAACCCAGTAAATCTAATTACAAGATTGGAAGTAACTGTGAGCCTGAGCAGAAGCAATCCCATAATCAGTAGGTTTATGAAGACTAAAGAATCCGTATTAATTCCGAAGTTTTCTAATGTTTATGCATTCATCCTGAGCACCTATCGACTACAAATGAAGGTGTGCATACTCAGTACCTATAATAATCAGACCACTTTACATAGAAACATGTAACTTTAAATCAAAATTTCAAGTGCAAAACGATTTTAAGGGCAGATTTTCAGAGTTTATGCACAGAGTTGTGCTGGTAAATTTCACATGCAATTGTGCACCTGTCTTGGTCACACAATTACCAAGCTCTTGCACTTGCCTGTGGCCAGTGGTTATTGGCTCATGCAGTTACCCAATTTGCACATGAAAACGTCTTGCATGCTGCAGTTTCTGTTCTAATCCAAATATTAAGATCGCTCTAGATCCAAATGGAGGGATTCTAGATGCTCAGTATCTCTCAGAATTAGGCTGTTACATGGCAGTACTATATCCAACCTCTTTTTTTCCTATATGGAGTTCTTTAAAGATGATCTGAAAGTAGTTTTGGGGTTTGTGTTTAAATTTATGAATTGCAGAGTTAAATGATAAATAGCAAGAGCTGAGCGCATAACTGAATTTAAATTAACCCTTTTTCCCCCAAAATTGCAAATTACTTGTTGCTACTCCTGATAACATGCACTATACTATTTGCAAGCCCAATCATTATGGGAAAGTACGAAAACATTTTCCTACCGTCAATCCCGGTTGGCTAGCACCAGCAGAATTATTTGGTGGCTGAGTGAATCACTTATTTTTCAGTTCTCTGGCAGTTGTGAAAAAAAATTGGAAAAAGTTTCAGATCACATTAAACAGAAATAGAAAATTCTGAAAGGTTTTGGTGAATTGCAAAAGTCAACAAAAATTTGTTGAACAACTCTGGCTAGATAGCCTCTTGGAGGAGGTGGTGCTGATGCTTCTTCTTCCCTTATTTAGAGATTCTAAAGCCAAAAGGGACCATTGTGATTATCCAGTCTGACCGCTTGTATAGCACAAGACATAGAACTTCCCCAAAATAATTCCTATAGTATGTCTTTGAGAAGAACATCCAAGCTTGATTTTAAAGTTGTCAGTGATGGAGAATCCACTGTGACACCTTGGTAAATTGCTCCAATGGTTAATTTCTTTCACTGATAAAAAATTACACCTTATTTCCAGCCTGAATTTGTCTAGCTTCAACTTCTAGCCATTAGATCATATTATACATTTCGCTGCTAGACGTTTAGGCTGGTCAATCATCTAGGTTATGGGAGACCAAGGTTCAATTCCCACCTCTCTCTGATGTGTAGCAGAGATTTGACTTGTCACTTCAGACAGCTTTCTGAGCATCTTATGATACAGGCTTCAGCCACCTATTATTTGGGGAACATGAAGACATTTTGTGCTGAATGCCTCTTTCACTGGCTATTTGGAGTACTCAGCCTATAAACTTGCAATTAGCGATGTTTCTTTAATATAAATTCACGTTTAGTGGTGCAATCACACAGGCCAGGATTTGGTTACATTTCAAAGAGCAAAGAGAAACTGTTTCTTTGGGGTGCACCCCAAAAGGCTAAGTCCAAGTCTGCCTTCCTAGGCACAACGTTCACAAATAAAAAGAAAGGGGGGGGGGATCTTTGATAGGTACTGTATACCTCTATATCACAGTGGTAATTTGTAAGCAGAGAAGCTAGGCTAGTTGTGAGGTCCACAAAGGGCTTCACGGTTGTCAGCACCATAATATTCTTTGTTTAACTTGTCATGTTTATGCACTGTTTCCAATTTTCTCAGTATTGAGGGGTTATTTCCATTTTGTTAAGCATGTCTTTTAAATCTCAACAGTTCGAAATCATTTATATTTATATTCCTCTGAGAGACAGAGCATAGTTGCAGAAAAATCACTCATTCACAGTTTGATTTACTTTCATTTCCTTATAATATGTTCATTTAACATTAATACTAATCACATCTCAAGTATCTTGTCAGGATCCTTTATTAGCAGTTTTTTTTAATGTTCTGCTCATTAGTTTTTTGAAGCACTATGCAAGATTACACAGGAGAAGCACATATTCTAAAGAGCACAAAATCCAGACCAAAATTGTTCTCCCCTCCTCCCCACCATTACCCTTAAGGACAAAGCCCTTTTCCTTAATGTAAATAGTTCAGAATACTGAACTACCTGACATTTTGAAACCAGGTCGTCAGTATCAATTTATCATGCTTTACACTATTTACTGTTCTCTGCTACATTGGCTTCTTATCGATCAGTTGCTATTTCTGTCTCTCCAATTTTTCTTTCAGCCTCCTGAAGTCCTAAACTAAATCTTGTGAACTTCATATCATTGCATCATTATAGCCTAGCTCTATGCAAAGCCTTTACTAAACTCCACTGTGTTCTTCTCACTAAGTAAGTCTGACACTGAGAAGTTGTACTCCTGACTGTGTGACCATGGAAACAGACAGTTCCATCTCCGCGCCAGCAGACTGTTAGGGACAAAATGTCAAATATTTTAGTAACTCAAGGCAGGGAGATTATCTAGCAGTTAGGTCAGGGAACCAGGGGCTTGGGAGCTCAGGGTTCTCTTCCCAGTTTTGTTA
This sequence comes from Chelydra serpentina, assembly GCA_037349315.1. Lineage (NCBI taxonomy): Eukaryota > Metazoa > Chordata > Testudines > Chelydridae > Chelydra > Chelydra serpentina. The sequence goes on from JBAIAC010000008.1 coordinate 21,339,926, forward strand.
TGAATTCGCGGTGGGACCTTGGGCAAGTCACTGCATTAGCCTTCCAGTGGCCACCATCTTGTCAGACATCACTCCCTCATACATTTAATATTATATATCAGCAACTTTAAAATGAACATCAACATCAACCAAACTCAGAATGCATACACAACAAAATGTATCTCAAGATGTTTATTATTACCATTGTCCTTCCTATCCTCTCTTCTCTTTATCCACCCTTGCTGTCCTTTCTCTAGCTTAAGGCCTTATCATGCAAATGGGTCTCCTAGATGATAATCACTTTGGCTCACAGTCCTCTCCCCTTAATTTGTCTTTGAAGTTTCATGCACATATTTGGGGTTATAGAAATAATAAACAATTTAACGCCATTGAGCCCCCACTTTTTCCATATGTAAAGCAGGGATAATACCTGCCTCCAAAAGGGTGTTTTAAGGGTTAACAAATTGAATGTTTGGAAAGCACTTTGAGAGTGTTCCTGGAAAGCTCTTGCGTATTTGCAAAGAATCATTGCTATATTATTTTAAGACAGTGTGTGGTATTTAATTGCTTAACTAATATATTTTAAAGAACTAGTAACACGAAGTTACCAAGTTACAATTAAAGCTGCTAAAATGTTTTTCCATCAATCCTCACCTCCACCCCATTATCCTCTGCAGTTAGTACTCACATCAGTCTGATCAGCAGGAACAACAGCAAGAGATTGTGCTTGGCTTGCGTTCATAGCAGATGGAGCAAACTGCATCAGGACTTTACTGTATTAACTTTCATCTCTCATTACAGACTTCTCCTTCCCCCTCTCATCATGGCAATTATACCTCTTATTTAACAATTGATTTGTGATTAAAAGGAAATGGGACCAGTATGTGGTGTGCTGTTGCTGCTAAAAAGCAATAGGCTGTATTTGTGCTGAATGATTATTCAGCTCTGGAGAACAGTGCTGCACTGAGAGCCCCGGAGGCTAACATTTTCTGTTTAGACATTGAGCAGGTAGAGCATGAGTCCTGCAGGTGCAAGTTTCCTCACCCTGCCCAATCAATATCTTCAGAAGTGTCTTCCTCTCTCTAGGAAAAGATGACTTTAATCCCCATGTCCGTTCACACCCTCGACCTCTCTCCTGAGGCTGTCTTCAAAAGAAAGGGACGGTTGTGATGCTGCTTGTCTAATAGGAATTGGCCTGAGACATACAACACATTTCACACAGACCACCAAAGAGTCATCAGTGAGTAGTAAATCTTGCTCACTGACATCCTTATCTTGTTAAATAAGAGGTATAATCTGAACTGGATTTGGACTGACAACCTAGAAATGAAATGGTCCATATCCATTTACAAGGTTGAAGCCATCTAAGGATACTTACCTGTATTTTTAGTGGAGAACACAAAGCAAAATAGATCAGGGTGCATTACTTTTCATATGAAAATGAGCTGATTTCAGTACTTTTCCCTACTAAGGGCTTGATCTAATGCCCAAAGAAATCAACGGAAAGATTCCAACTGATTTTAACGGATATTGAATTGGGCCCACACCACTTAGTGCTCTTTACCACAAAAATTAAAATGCAGTAATGTGTATTTTTATAATGTACAGATGCCTATACACAATGGGCCAAATTCAAAGTTGGACTGATCAGGTGCGACTCCACATGAAGTCAGTGGAAGTTGAGCCAATGTGCATCAAGGCTGAGTTTGGCCCACCAAGTTGGTGTATAGGGCAGGAGAGTGGAAAGGAATGGATTTCTTGGAACTAAAGCTGTTTTTGCAGATTCAGATAAGTACACTATAACTTACACCATCTTTAATCACCCTAGCCATGTGCCATGATTGCTTCCTTTATTTAGTTGTCAGCATTCATCATTAAGCCACACGCCTTTTAAAAAGGCTAGTTAAACATAATACAATTGAGCTTCTGAAGCTTCCTTTTGTTACAGAAAAGGTTTTTAAAGGTAAATGTATACTATTCAGAATATGTTGACAGCCTAATGCATCTTGAGCACAAGAGTCTAAAGTTAATGTAATTCAAATGGTATAATTTAACTTTTTTGTTGCCTTGTAATGTCTTTCTAATGGTGCTACTGCAATCTTGGCAGGGACACAAGGTTTACCATTCAGTCTGTGCTGCTAAAAGGTATCCCTGAAAACTCCACTTTTAGTGGTGAAGAAACAGTACAAGGAAGCATTGTTATTTCTCTGTTCCCCTTTAGCACCAAGCAGCCCCTGCTGTGGCTGCCATTTCTAATGTCCCTGCAAGATACATAACCTGCACATACCCATGCATCTATGAAAAGCATGGATGATTTAGGTCCAGTCCTGCAAGGTGCTGACTGAGCTCCCTCATCCACTGTTGACTTCATTAGGCATTGTAGGCACTTAGTTCCTGACAAGATTGGGCTGTGACAGAGACAGGAATATAATAACACAGGGCTGCTAAAAGTCAACAGGTGACTGTATCATATAAATGCAATCCTGGCCCTCCAGGAGGTGAAGAAAAGGAATATCTTGAAATTAGGGGTACATGAAGTGATGACCAATGGTGTTTTGCTATGGAAATATATTGTTGTATTTATTAATTAATTATTGTTAATTAATTAATATTACTATGATGAGCTGATTGTTTAAAATCAGAACCAGGACCATAGAAGCATGGAGACGGCATAGGACTAGAGGCTTGACTTGGGGCAAAAAAGAGGTTTGGGCAGATTGGAGAGGGGTGACTGGAGAGCGATTTTGGCGGGTAGGAGGGATACAAGCTGTGTGTGTGTGTGTCTGTGTGTATGTAATTGAGGTAGTGAGAGTGCTGGGACTTACATGTCACTACCAAGCCCTGCACACTATGATTCTCCCTTTGCACTCATCCTCACCTGCATCTTCAATGTAGAGCTCACAAACGAGGGCAAATGAGTGGACAGATCACTGAATGTTGCCGTGTTGTTTTTTCCCCAGTGTCATAAGATGTGGGTTTGTGTGGAAGATGTGGAAGAATTTTAGGGCCCCATGTATGGACAGTTTATGCCCTATCTGGGCCTTATTTTAAATATAAAATATTTGGAATATGCCTTGATATTTGTCAAAGCATCATGCCCAGCACATAAAGTGAGATTTCTCTAATGTGTTTAGAAACTGTGAAAGCTGAAAGGGAATTAGATTCTAAACACATGAAAGAACAGGCACACAGACCTAGTCATGCACACAGTTTCTGAGCATTGGACAATGCTGAAAACACAGTGGAGCATTTCTGAAAAGTTGGCTTTACAAGTAAAATCAGCCATTAGCAGGTCCAGTCGAAGGAGTCAGACACTTCCACAGCAGCTACATAAAGCTCTTCCTTAAAGTGGTAACATTCATGGGCATTCTAGAGTGGCAGCATTGCCAGCTAATGAAGTCAGTGAACTGGGACTGAGGAGACTGAGGCTAGATCCACAAATGGGACTTGGGCTCAGCATTGCAAAGCGTAGCTTTAGGTGGCTTGCTGCCTAGTGGAAGTCACAGCCCTGAAGTCGGCGCACAGACTCCCTATACAATGCATGAGGAAAGTTAGGTGTCTAAGAACGGGATTCACAAAAGCCAACTTCCTGAGTGTGAAGCTGCCTAATCTAGCTAGTAGGAAATGTCAATGAGGATGCAGCAGCAGCCCCATATGCCTTATAGCCTATTGGTTAGGTCACTCACCTGGGATGTGGGAGAGCAGCACTCAGAGCCCCATTCTGCCTAATTCAGAGGTGTGACTTGAACCCAGGTCTCCCACAGCCTTAGCCACTGGACTATGTCTATCTTAGGCCTTGCCTACACAGCAAGTAAACTCTTTGGGGCAGGGACTATCTCTCATTATGTGTTTATATAGTGCCTTGTACAAAAGCACACCTGTAATACCATTACTAATAATGATGAAATTTTTTTACAACATTGGAATATTTTTGTTTCCCTTCTTTCCCTACACACTAACCATAAGTAAGAAATGGCTTCTCATTTATTTCTCTATTTCCATTGGGTAAGTGTATTTTTTTGTTCAATGCAAAGAATGTGGTGTTGATTGATCGGTTGGTCGCTCAAGGTGTTTTGTAAGATCTCTTGGGGGAGTTTGTTGCCTCAGAGAATTATAGAACATCAGTCCAAGAAGCTCCATCATTTCCAATTCTATCTCTTGGGATGTTAGGATCAAAAGATTGCATGGCCCCAGATGCCAAAGATCCAGAGAGTAATCCTTTGCCTGAGCATGTGAACCAGCAATAGCGAGAGAGCTGTTGCAGCATTAACTTCTCTTTTGATAACAGGATGGAACAAAGCAGGAAGGAATTCTGCTGGATACATTCCTTTCTGCAACAGCATAAATTTGGACTGTTTTCTTCTATCATGCCCAGAAAAAGGCTTCTGACCCTTTTTTAAAGGACAATAGAGTTTACAATCCATGGGCCAAATTCTGAGGCCTGAGCTTTTCACGAATAAGGGCCTGATCCTGAAAACTATTACTATTTGGCATAGTGCTTACTAACATAAGACGTAACCAGTAGAGAAGATGAAACTAAACCCTGTAGTATTTGAAGAATTAGACCCTACATTAAAACTGAGTAAGGACCTCAGGATTTGACCCTCTGTATCTGCATTGTTATCTTCTATAATCAAAGACAAAAGCCTAAGTCCTATTTCTTTGTGTCTTTTTAAATGTGTGGGCAACATGTCTCGCTAAAAATACACCTGCCTGGCTACTTCTAGGATCTGGAGAGAAATGTGCATCTGCATAACAATCATTTTGCTGAACATTTTCTTTAAGTTGTGTCTGAGAAAAGAGAAGAAGAGAACAATACTCTGTCAAAGACAAGCCAAAAATTGTTCTATAACATCAATGCTGTGCAGAGAGCCACTAATCCATTCCTGGTGACTTGGTAAGCAGCTGTTGACTTTTAGCACAACAAATATATTTGTTTTGCAGCAGGGAATATTTTTAATCTTTTATTTTTTCTCATTTTCTGGCTCCATTGAGTCATGAGACACTGTCATACTAAATGCTATTGAATGCTCATTCTAATTTGTACTACACCATATTTGCTTAGAATATACACTGTTCCATATTCAAAGGGAGCTGGTCTTTAGTGATTATTTTTAAAAATTTCATAAACTCCTTTAAACTACTCATTGATAAGCAGTTCACAAAACAATGAGATCCAAATAAAATGAATGGCAGTGTGTTCATTTGAATGTCAATGAACTCATTACCATGCCAGCTTCTGACCTAATTACCGATGGCTGAATTCTTGCTGGCAAACATAAGCCAATCAGACTGCCTTCAGCAAAAGTGAGACCTTGTAAATGAGTATGGCTGTAACTACAGATTCTTGCTTGCATTTGGAGATTTTCAACGGCACCTAACTTACACTGAAAGTCAATGGGAGTGTGGCACATTAATGCCATTTCTGTCTCTGAACAGCTCCTCCTTTATCTTTAACTATTTTCAGTGCTTGGAAATTATTGATAAAAATGTTGCCTGAAAACAGTTGGTCAACAGGGCTTCAGGAATTACACAAACCGTACTCCTATACTAAGAAAGTGATCACTGATTTAAGGCTCAATCCTGCACTCATTTAGAACAATGGTAAAGCTTCCCTGGGAGAGAATTAGACACTAAATGTACCAAGGTATTCCTCGGCCTCCAAATCATCTCTGAGAATCCTCCATTTTAACAGCTTTGCACTCCACTCTAATAATTTAGGAGCCATCAAACTTAAAACCAAGAAATACTGGATGGGACTCAAGTCAGAGCTCATGCCACTCCTAAATCAGTTGTGGGAGAGGTGAGCAACAGGAAATACTCCCTTACTATTGGAGCAAAAGACCTGACTGATTTTCCATCTTGCTCATTCATTTACACCTACATAACGTGGATGCTATGCGGATGCAAAAGTACATAGTTGTGTTTCACACTCACTTTACACAGGTGTGAATGGCTATACAGGAAAAAAGCAGTGGAGAATCTGACCCGAGTGCTATTTCCTGAACCCTGCTGACACTGATAAACAATGGACCAGTAATGAAGCATGAGGCAAAATGCTACCACAAGACCACCAGGAGAAGCAGCTATTGATCATGTTTGTATGGCTGCAAGTTACTTGCTGGGAATACTGTAATTAGTAACTTTGGGGTGTGTGTTGAAAGAGTTTTTTGAAAAAAGAGGGGGGAAATCATTGTTATTAATCTAACCCTGCATATGATATCATTGGTGCACTGCAAGCAGCCATAGTCTTGGTATTCCACCAGGCAAAAGTGCATCACACCTACTACTTACTGTGCCACTGACGTCTGGCATACTGCAAGTGGAGCTATCTCTAGTCAAAACACATTGGGCCCAGTCAAACATAACTCCCCATTCAAATCATCCCGCATGTGGGCTTCATTGACTTCAACCCACCATCTCAGGTGATATCGTCACCAAAGACCACTCATGGGCAACAAGCAAAGACATTCCAGATTGCCTTTGCATTCTTACCAAAAGGGATCCTCCACGGCATAGCACCATCATTCTAAAGGAAGACTGGATTACAGGACTAGCTAGCTAGGCTTGAAACGCTACCAGTCTTCATCCAGCTACTCTTAATTCCCAGCTAAAGAACTTTATTGTTGTTGCTAGTATAAGATTTTGATTATTCTTTAAAGCTGTTGGAAGGGAAGGGCCTTTGAATTTTGTCATTTTCCATGTATAATAATATATTTTGTTAGAACTGTAGAAACTGTACTAGTGAGTACCATTCAGTACAATCATCTTACACGTTAAACGTCTCTTGGTAATTTCAAACTCCCTCTCATATTTTTATGTTCATAATAGTTACTTCTAGCTACTTTCTTTGTCTCCATTTAAACATTTATTTATTACAGTATATGAATTAATCAAATTTGCTTATTCTCCTTGCTGGGTTTTTGTTTTTCTGAAAGGAAAAGATATTTGAAGGTTAATCGAGTTAATGTTTAATCTTTATTCTTTTTATATGACACAATACTCTCTCTCTGCAATATTTTTGTAACTTTAGCTGGAGGACATTTTTGCTACCCTCTGTATAAAACAACAATAGATTAAAATCTCTGCATCCAATCCATAGTTGCCTAGTACAAATCAACAAAAGATAATTGCACAGAATTTGGAATCCAGTTGCATGTGGATGGTAGGAAACTGTTCCCGCATGCTGCTAATTCAAGTGTATGAAGAGCCTGATTTTAAGAGAAGCTAAACACCCATGACTCCACTTGAAGTTAGTGGGAGCTATAAGTACTCAGCCCTCTGAAAATCAGGCCCAGAATAGTCAATTACCAAATATCTGAAGTATCCATATTTTCAATCAGGGAGGGAAATGCCAAAAAATCTAATGCAAAAGTAAATTAAAATGGTGACTTTTCTGGAGAGGAAAACTTTCGTTTGAATTAAGTGAACTAACATCACATGAACTTTGAAGAGATGTACATGGAGTCAACTGATACTCTGGAAAGTGCTGATCAACCATCTTTTCATCTGCTACCAAACATTCACGTGAAAAGATCTGTGCAGTGCTTGGGACAGATTGGCACAGGAAGCCATATGCAGGGAGGCATTTATATGACAAAAAGGCAAGAAGCCCAGCACAAGCTAATGGACAAAAACAATGCCAATATCATCAATGTGTCGAGTGCTGTGGCATGAAGATGATGTAACTTAAACATTCCCTGCTTTATTTGAGAGGGTCTTGTCTTTGAGACATTCAAGGTCTTTCCTTCAGCCTACTGTTACACAGTCAGTTGTGGAAATGTATTAACTATTTATGTCCTCCAGTTTAGTTATATGAATAGGTCTTTCACAAAGACCAATGAAAGCCACACTGGTGTCCAAAAGACCTCGCTCCTTGACACCTTCCATACTAGTTGCTTAGACTTTCTGAGGAATGAATAAAGGGTTTTTTAGAAATTGTTTTCTCTCGTGTTTAAAAAAGAATAATGGAGACAGAAAGGAACCAGAATGGGGACCATAGCACCATACTCATAACCATATCCATAACCAACAAAGTTGATGTCCAATTTCGTGGCAGAACTGGCAGCAAGTAACATGGACAGCAGCATATTACTGGGATTATGTACAGTGTGAGAGGACCTTCACTGAAAAAGAAACTGAAATAGGATGCAATCTTGCAAACTTTGCGAAGCCTACTGGTGAGATTGCTTCTAAGAAATTAAATTGTTCTCAGTAATTACATACCAATGTGTAAAACGTACAATGCGTAAGCAAATTTTCTTATGAATGACCTTATTAAAATGTACATTAAAAGATACAGTAAAATAAAAATGAGTGTAACATGATTTGTTTTTTGTTATAGGATATCCTCATCAAAAAAGGAGAAGCATAAGAGACTGAAGCTGGAATTTGCCTTTGTCTCCAAAAAGAAAAAATATCCATAAAGATGTACAGTTTCCCAGATAGATTTTTAGTCTCAAGTTTCTGTTGTATTATTGGGATTCTCTATTGCAGTTAAATCTCAGAAGCATTTCAGATCTGATTTTTACACATGTTTAGAGAAAGCCTATTGCGAAGGGGCTAGTTGGAGACAGTAAAGGAGACCTGTCAAAAATCTGTAAAATTCCAACTTTTTGTCAATGCATTATGAGATAATTCTCTCTGAATTTTTTTAAAGCATTTTTGTACACCTTCTAAAATCACCCATCTTATTTATTAATATATCGTAGCTTGTCTAGTTAAAACCAAAAAGGAGAGAACTTTACATTGGTTTTGAATGTCAGTTGTAAATAATTTAACACAACTTACATTGATCAATGTTTTCAAATATCAACATTTTCCCAAAATTACCATTGAATGGCAAAAGATAGCACATTTATTTCCCTGTGCTTAGAATATCATAATCACTGTGCTTGGTGAACATGTTATTTGATTTTCTTGCCAATTAGTTTGTGATCTAGTAGTTCTGGCTGTTCTTTATCAGAAGTATCTGATCCTGGTCTCCATCATGACCATTTTAATTCAGGTTTTGGGGCTGCTTTTAACAAAAGTGTCAATAATTGAATGTAAGAGAAATGGGACTCTTCTGGAAATTAATCCATAATCTTGCACTGGGAGCCTGTTACTAGTGGGAATAGTTATCAAGCCATCCTTCCACTAGATGTCAGGTCAGTAGAAAGATAATCAAGTCAGTAGATGAGTGTGGAGAAGGAGAAGCCACCAATGAGAACACACAGGCCTACCCAAATGTTTTGCTTTTTTCCGACAGGCCTGACTGTTCTGTTGGCTTTTATAGTCTCATCTTCCAAAAGCACCTATATTCTCAGTTGTCAGTGGTTTTCCCACTTTAGGTGGGAGAGGCTGCACACTAGTTTTATGAAGTCTCACCCAAAATTTGCATCTAGTTAGACATAAGCTTGTTAGAAGGTCAAACCAGACTGCAGTTCCTGAAGGCTGTAAGGATCTTTGATCTGAGAAAAGTTTCATTCCTGTCTCTAAATCACTGTTGGACTTACGCCAGAGTCTGCCAGGGCTGAGCCCTGCTTGTTCAAGAAAGGGTCCCACTATCTCTTGTGATGAAAGTTCACAACATTACATGAAACAGCACAGGTAATTCAAGAAGGAGTGTAGTACTATGATGGGAGATCAAGCTAAATGAGAGTGCACAGTTCCCTCCGCCCCCAACAATAGTTCTGGCTGCTGGAGTCCAATGCTGCTGAGTATGTGAAAAAGTATACATTGGGTACAGCAGTATTCCTTCAGATTAATGTGACGTGCCCTGTGCAATCAGGTAAACTAATGTGGCAAACTCATACAATTTGCAGGTAATTATTCTGCAGAGCATGCTTAAAAAAGAAATCTATGGGTCAGATCCTCAGATATATTTCATGAGCACAAAAGCAAAGGTCAGCTGCCAATGGTCCCAAGGGATCAAGACAATGGCCAAAGATCTGTGGATTGTAAAGAGCTATGGCCACACCACCTGTTCCAGCAGCAGGGAAGCTATGCTGCTAGAGCTGCTATGCTGGTTCTATGCCACCACAGGATGCACTTTATAGTGAGGTGAGATTCCTGGGCCTGGATTTGCTAGCTGTACCAGACTCGACTGGCTTTGTGGCACATAATGGCTGCACCGACCTCAGGGTAGGGTCCTAAAATTCTACAGACACACAGCAGTGAAACTGTATCATACAGACTGGACCATGAGTCATTACATTTTTTATACCACACTATAAAGCTTTTCATACATATTCTATAATCAGTTATGCAGGCCATTCAAAAATCTGCAAGTGCCCACATACTTGAACTTGCAGCATTGCTCGTGTATTTAAACACCAGTTAGAAATTCTGCTGATGCTCAGTCCACATTTACCATCCACAGGTGTCAACAAAGAGACAACACATAAAAGGCATCTTTTATGTTTGTTTGTTTGTTTTGTTTAAGACAAGGGAAAAATTAGAATTGCCGAAAGGTACGTGGAAAAGAGGAATGTGGGAATTTCAATCCTGGACCAGACTCAGGATCCATCTAGTCAAGTGTCTCCAACAGTGGCAAACACCAGATTCGTCAGAAGAAGGTACAAGACAAATCTGATTAGGAGATGTGGGATGATCTGCTCCCCCGCCACATTAGGTCCCCTAATTCTTAATAGTTAGAGACTGGTTTACACTGTGAAGCATGAGGTTTAATATCTCGTCCAAAGTCTATTAGCATTAACTGTTATAACACTGCTTATTATCTATATAAATGCCCAGTCACTTTTTGACTCTTGCTAGGTTTTTTGCCTCAATGACATCCTATTGCAATGCATTCCATCACTTAATTAGGTGTTGTGTGAATAAGTATTTCCTTTTATTGGTTTTGAATGAGGACCTTGGCATTTATACATTGCAGTCTATGCAACAAGTCTGTGTGCTGAGCTTAAGTGCATATGTTTTTAGTTTTGATTGAACGTTTGATTGTTGTTTTTTTTAAAAACCCTCTGTTGTATTTGTCATTTATTTTTGTCAATAAATATGTGTATGTATTTTCATTATGTTTACTTGATATGGACAGTTTGAGGCAGAGCAGCTAAAGTGCACTTATAGTCAGAAAATTGACTAGGACAGTAAATTTCTATGGGATGAGTTTTGCCCTTTTTTAATTTGCTGTAATTTTCACTGAAGACAATTCATAGGCATTGCACTAGTGCAAATGATGGTAAAATGCTACCTTTCTAGATATTTCCAGAACATCCAATCATCAGTAACTAGGTATAAGATACCTGGCACATCTTGCTCAACAGATCTTCTTGTGTATTCCAAGTCTCATCTTAGCTTTCTGATGCGAATAGGTGTTTACTACCTTTGGCTCCTGTCTGCCATGCAGAGCAGCAACAAGGAAAAATGAGTGAGCTGGATTCTGTTCTGGCATGTACATCATCCAAAGAATTGCTAGCTAAGCTTCAGTTACAGCATCTTTAATATTGAAGCTGATGTGGGAACCAGCACTACGCAATTTGTCTTTCATACCTCAGCTTCAGTTTACAGAGGGGGGAAAATATTTTTATTTGTAAACTCAGCATCTTTTATATGAAAGCTGTAGACAAACAGTAAACATGAACCCCCTCCCCATGTCTTTTCAGAATCACTTTTACAGTATAACCATTCTTTAAAAATACTATTACTTTACAAATAACAGTTGCCATACAGTCAATGGCTTTCTGCCACAAATTCAAGAATTTCTTCGCTCCAAATTTTATCACATCTATGGGCAGTTGAAATGACCCAGTGACCACAGAATCCTAGGGGCCTTGACTATCATGTTCAGATGTAACTCCTGTTGTATTTTGTTTATGGATACATTTCCCTGAGGGTCTATTATTTTAATTCAGTTTAGCTGTTTCCTTGATGCTCTTTAGAGAGAGAAATAGTTAAGGTAGTGATATCATCATAATTCATTATTTGTAGAACATTTTCTGAGGGGCAGAGGCCCAGTCTCTCTTTGAGTGACCTCAGTTTGAACCTGTATTTTTTCCCCACAAAATGAATTGTGCCTCTGACTACCTGATTTTAGCTTGTAAGCATGGAGTTAGAGATGTATGTACTCAGATTTACAACCACAATCAAATTACACGTGCAATTTTTTGAATGAAAATTGAGCCTGCAAAAGGAAGGTTACCCTTTTGAAAATTTGACCGTCTATTCTTTTAAATTCTGTTTTTACCTGATGTATGTATTCATTTTGTAGCTAACATTCTTTTGCACATTGTGCTGCATACAAAGCAATTATCAATGTTTTCAACATATATTTTAGGTGATCTGGTTTTATGACAAGGACATGTCAGGTTTTAAGTACTGGTAAGCAGAAGTCATAATGACTCATTAAGTTGAGTCACACACCAATAACCAGGAAAATAAATAATCTGATTAAAAGAAGCAGTAGTATCTGTACAGCAGCTTTTATTTCTGCAGGGGGAGGAACAAAATAAAACAAAACAATAATTAACTTGTGGAGTTGTATTTTTGTGAGCCACATTGACTAAATAGTACTTTTTCTTCAGTGTTTCTTTATAAATGCAAATTGAAACCAGTCTTTGCTTATTAGGCTTTGTTTTAACCAACATTTTGAATTGCTGCTTTACTATGTTTGATTCTTTAAAATAGATGATTTGGAGCTTTATCTGATGCCGACTGAGGCCATTAGGAGTCTTTCCATTTCCTTGAGTGGGCATTGGATTGAAGTTTTGTCCATTTGAGCCTGCTACCTTTGAAGACAATGGCTAGACTCCTGTAGACTTCACTTGCCTTTATTTAATAGAAATTAGATCCTTCAGGATGCATCTCCCCTCACCATGTGTATGTAATCCTCATCAATGCTTCTATAAATTACAGGCCAGCATCAAAAGGGAAGAATAGACCCCACAGTGCCTGTACCATTATATAAGTGATATGACAGAAAGATTCACTAATTTTTTTTCTTTATTTCAGGTTTCTTTTCTCCCTGGAAAACTCCAAAGCCTGTAAGTTCTCTTTCAAAATTACACTCGTTTGAATTCATATGATTACTATAATTAGAAAGCAAATTTCTTCAGGCTTTTATCTGACTTATATGCCATGAACAACATTAGATTTATTTTTCTCCACTACTGTATGCTTGACTTTAATGCCCTGTAAAATAAATAAATAATTAATAGATCATGAGATTTAACCCCTCGTTATATACCGTATTCTATTTTTATTAAGTAAATTCTTTCAAATGAAAATGTCAGTACCAAACACATTTCATTAACAGATCTGCATCAGTTTTCCCCTTCAAAATCTGTTTTACCCACACACACACTTTTAAGAGAAGCAGAATCTTATGAATTTATACATGAGTAATATTAATTATTAGGATTATAAGATATGAGGTTACTTAAGGCATCAGATAGGCAATAAAAATTCATCCTTCTAATTACGGTTGTGAGAATATTTGCGAGAGTGAATTTGTCTTCCAGTGCCAGCATTTATGTAATACGGTTACTGTGAAACTATGAAAAAAGATTGCAAACAAACATTATATTTATTATATTGATCCCCAGTTTTCCTACTATCTCATTTTGTTATGGCTGTTGCAGTATTCCCAATATAAAAATATTTTAAACCACTATTTTTGCCTGTCTATTTCTGTTGTCTGTCTAGCTTGTCTATTTAGACTGTAAGCTGTTCAGGGCAGTGATTGTCTCTCACTGTACGTATATATATTGCATAGCAAACTGGGCCCCCAATCCCTGGTTTGGGGCCTCTAAGTGCTATTGCAATACAAATAATAATAATAATTAATCTGAATATACTTTCAAGCATTTATAGGTTGGTCATCTGCTCTGTTTTCCTGATTGTCACTGTTCGTCCAATGATCTTGTGAGGCTAGATCATGGCCTATTGAACAGCTCCTGAAATAACCTCTGGAGTCTGTGAAACATCATTAGGAGTGAGGTGAAGATTTGATGCTAATCCATCAGATTGTTTCAATTTGTGATTATTTCAATGTATTGTGATAAAAGTTGGATGCAATGTGCTGGCCTGAATCACACTATGTTGTGTCATGAGTTTGTCCATTGATCTAAATAACGTGAGTGACAAGTACAGTCTGGATAGAAGGGTGTTACACAAGCTCTTTTGGGAGTAAATGTTGTGGGAGACAGGAAATTTTTAAAAAATTTAAAAACTTGTTTGGATGTTTTCAGAATTCATAAGTGTGCTTAAAAGTGATTTAAAGCCATATTTGGAAAGAGCTGTTGGGAAGTGACAGACTAGTTGCAGCATCTTGAACTTGGTGTAGTGCAGGAATATGAAGTGCAGGTGTCTCCACGTAGTTCTGCATAGTTTACATTTCAACCAGGGGTGGCTCTAACATTTTTGCCGCCCCAAGCAAACACTGGCTTTGTCTCTTTTGTCATCTTTCCTACAATTTTCAGGCTTTGTCTCTACCAATCTTTGAAGTTGGACAAAAGGCAGGTGAATTTCTCTGTGATTCAGAAGGCCGAAATGCTGTGGACCGCACTTCCTTGACCTGAATTCCAATGGGCATAGTAGTCATTTCAAACAGCTTCCTTTCAGCATAATGAAGTTTTTTATCAGTTTCCTACATTGAGCCACGTATGTGCCTCTTCACAAAACACTTAGGTGCATTATCTTTAGTATTGGTGGTAAATTTCCCATTGAAACTGTTTTATTACAGTGGGTTTTGACTAAACATATTTTTTTAGTGAAAAGAGTCTGCTTTCCACAGAAATGTTTGATTTTTTTTGCCAAAAAAAGAATGCTCAAAACCCAAAACGTTTTCAAATGAAAACTGAAATATTTCAATTTAGATATAACACTGTTGTGCCTCATGGAATTTGTAGTTTTTGTTGCTTAGTGTCCTCATTGTACTCATGGGCTGAGCTCTCCATTTGGATTACATCTACCATGATACACCATTGCCAGACAGTCCAATAATGCACCACCTCCATTCACTAAAATAATACACCACGGTGCCTCATGAGAGATGAAGTCCAGCCCAGCTTATAAAAGAGAATGGAAGCATGAGGCATCCAAACGACAACTGTCATGAGACACAGCAGTAGCATTTCCAATTAAACAATTTCAGTTTGGGGGGGGGGGGGAGGGAATCGAAACCTTTTGTTGTTGTTGTTGTTGTTTCCAACATTTTTCACTGGGGGGAAAAAAGCCCTTTTCTGACCCGCACAAATTATCTGTGATATTTTGGCTGGCTAGCTTCTGAGTAAGAGCCAGCTGCCTTCATATTTGTTGAACCCACCTTTGCAAAAGCAGAGATTGACTCCTTTCTAGATGGAACAGAAGAGAGACATAGCACTGAGTATCCACGTTAGGAATACATAAAACGTCTTGAATTGCTGCTTGAAATAATATGCCTTGCTGAAACATAGTATTATGGAGTATGGAGAGTTAGTAACAGTATGTTGGATCATGACTTTCAGTACAAATTTAACTATGTAGCCACTACATATAAGGGATCAGGTCCTCAGCAGATATAAAGCATTGTAGCTCCATCTGACCTAAGATTTGAGTCCTGTGTATTTTGAAGACAGTATTTCTGTGGAAATACTAGCTCAGGCATTTGAGATCAGCTGACACTCCAGCTAATGATCACTAGATGTATTTATTTGGAGAGTGCTCTTGACTATGAACCTTTACTCTGCACACTCTTGCTGTGAAAGAGTCTGACTTTCTTGATCTTCAGGATGTATTTATATTGCAAAACGTACCTGCTAAACCAGGCATTTTCTGAGGGTGCAGGTTGAAAGAAAGGATAGAATCAGTGTTCATAGGTTAGACTCATTGTATAACTCTAGTCATCTGCCTTTGATGCCATTTGCAGTAAGGGACTGCTGGCACAGCTTCAGTTCCTAGCAGTGTACATGGAGTGGCACTTGGGCGGTTCCTTTTTAGGATTTGTCTACATTAGACATTTTTTTACTTTTATTACTTGATTGCCAATTAACTTAAGTCAGCTCACATGTTTGTACATGTTAGCCTGGGCACTTAATGAGTGTTTACTCCATGCTTGTGGCGTATCTAGACTAGTAGATACAAATGTGTTACCTAACAACTTCACTGGGAATCACAGAATTAAATTTTTGGTTTTTTATCATTTCAATGGATAATATCAATCTTTATTTTTAAGCATTTTTAAATATTTCTGATTTACATTTTCACAGTTGCAGGAAATTATGGGGGGTACCAGACAATAGTTATTTATTGACAATAGATGCTGAGTATCTAAAAGTTAAAGCTTTATAATTGTTAAAACACAAATTGTCAAAATCACATGTCAAAATATACAAAGTAAATAGCTTTAAACCAAACTCAAAGTTTTCCAGCAGCATTTTTCTTAGTTGGCCTATTTTTACATTTCAGTTATCACTGATGGAAATATTTTTCATTAGTTTGTGTGTATGATGAAATCGACATTTGTCAATAAAAATCTAATCCTTCCAAGCCTAAGCTTAATTAGTAATCAGTTGTTTCAAATAAAAATTCTAGTACAGACATATCCTTAGAGATACCAGAAGGTAAAATCCAAGGGCTGTCTCCTGCAGGATACCATTGCATCCTATATTATCCCCCGTCTTGTTCATTGTGTATTTGAGGCCTTGCCATTAGGAAGTGTCAATGAGGAGCCCTGGACTTCAGTGCCTTCAACATATGACACACTGCTGTGTATCTCCATCTTGTCTAAACTGTCTGGAGGAATTGAACAACCTACCCAGTGTGGTACTTGGATGAGAACTAACTCTCTCAAACTCTATCTACATAAGACTGGGGGTGTTTTATGTGGAAGGAAGAAACCAGAAGAAATGACAAGGATTATATCAAGCCCCTGGATTGAGGGAGAATTCTCACTTTTCATTATTCAGCTTTGAAATTTGAAGGTGTTGTTAGAGCTTTCACTGCAACTGGATGTTCAAGTAATAGCTGTGCCTAGATTACTCTTTTTCATTGGTCTTTATCTAAAAAGATGCAACCCTTTTTTCCAGTGCAGATCTCCTTACAGTAATCCAAGCCTCTCTCATGTCTACTGTCATGCACGCTACATAAATTGCACGTTGGGATCAATCAAATAATTAGGTTCATGGAGAATGTGGCTGCTTGCCTGTTAAGTGATGCTTCATGCTTAAAGCATTGCTTAACATGTTGGTTTTAACCTATACATCTTGGTGGGCCTAATTCAAAAATTCTTAGTCATCCTGAGTGTCACTTATCTACGTGAGTAGCCTCACTGACGCAAATGGGTCTCTGAGTAAGTGTCACTCAACCTGATTAGTATTGCAGAATGGGGTCCCAAATAGTAAGGGACTCAGCAGCCTGAGAGATCACCATTCTCTTTGTGTGACAAAGATGCAGCTGTCATTGGGTTAAGGGCCTCTGGTTTAAAATAGAGGGATTTGGTACTAAGGAGCCTTTGGTGGAGAAATCCTCAGATTTGGAAATTACTGCATCCCCATTTTGGTTGAACAGACTTGATTAGCCTTCAGGGAATACTGGAAAGCTCATCCGTTTCCCTGGAATTTCCTAGCAGGGTGGGAATGAGGCACAATCAGACAAGGAAGGCTTTGTACATATGTGATGGGTACATTAAAAATAGTCAGGAAAGACATGGGGTTTTTTTAATTGTAGCTGTTTCTTCATTTGTTGTGCATTTTGATATATCTATACGCACCAAGACCTTGGAAGAATAACTTTTAATTTAATTTAAGTGACTTTAAAATAATATTGAGAGCTCCTTTCATCCCCAAAGATACCCAGAAGATTTTCTAACTTTACAAAATATATGTCTATCTACCACACTTGTAACTGAAGCCACTTTCTCTAGAGTGTTTGAAGTAGTCATGGTTTGTGAAAAGATGTTTAATCTTTTATTTTCTGTATATATTTATTACAGATGATGGAGCGATGGGAGAATCAAGGCAGCCCTCAGACCAGTTTATCTGCTCCAGCTATACCACAGAGTATTCCCTTTCCACCCACCCTTCACAGGAGTTCGTTTCCTGATTCAACAGAGGCCTTTGATCCAAGAAAACCCGACCCATATGAGCTATATGAGAAGTCAAGAGCTATTTATGAAAGTAGGCGTAAGTGAAAGCCCTGTTCACCCTGCTGACCATTTAATAATTTTAAGCATTTGCCTATGAATGTGTCAAGGCTGACATATTTTATGTAATTATATCTGTTGTAGTTTAAAGCAACCAACAAATGAAACCAATTATTGCATGCTATTAAAAATTATTCAAACTCTGCCTTGATACATTTATCCTAAAATTGTCTAAATTTTACACATTTATGCTTTGGCTTTCACAGAAGTTTGTTTTCTTGCTATTACCCCTCCCCTGTTCCGAATCGTAAGTCCTCAAAGAAGAACAGTATACATCAAAGTATCTTCTTTGCAGTTAACTGACAAAGTGATGCAAATTTACCATTACATTGTTCTGCTTATTCTTACCCTTAGATTGAAGTTTAAAAAGGAAACTTTTGGTTGGTTGGTTGGTTTTACATATAGTGACTTTCCGCTAGTTATTATACTATACTTGCTGCTAAAAATCCACTAACCGGTAATACCTGAAGACTTATGGAAAACAAAACTGTCTCCAAGATTCTCATCCTTATTTTCTTTTTTCATATTCTTAAGGAATATATTGCATGTATTCCACATCAAGAAAAAGACATTTTTATCCCATCTATATTTGCTCCTATAACCTTTTAGATAAAAATTGTATACTGTATGTAAACAAGAGCTCTTAAATTAAGAACAACATTTAAATATTATATGCTATTCTTTAAGTTTTTTGTTCTTATAGTCATATCTTATGCTTGTATATAGCACCTTTCACTTTGAAGGCTCTCAAACTAATGTATAAATTATGAGCAAAATATTGCACTGAATTACATTGGCATAGATCCAGATTTACTCCCTTGCCATCAGTTAGGCCCTGTGTATTGGAGATGGTCCTAAGCAACAAAGTTCAGATTCAGATTCAGAACCAAACTTTTACAAAGTTTGGGAGTGCCTGATTTAGTTTTGTTTCAGAACCACCTCTACTATATATCACTAAAATAAGGGAATTGTTTCAATCACTATTGATATAAAGCCGCTCTGAAGTGAAATGTGATAACTTAGTAAATACTCATGAAATCTGTGTTCAGAACATTACATATAAATATCTGAAGGAGCAGAAAGAGAAAGAGAATTTAAATTATGTCATTATCTAATGATTGTGTCAAAGTACCCTGAAGTATCCCTGTCTCCATCTAAAAATCAGTGATCTGGAAATAAGATGTGCAATTCTCAATCATGCAGCATAATTACGCACAAGGATAATCTGCACTAAATTCCTCACCCTTCCTCCCCACATTCCATGACAGACTCTCTCCATTCTTTGGCACTGTGTTACTTTGTCACCATTCTTCCATCATCCAGGCTCATGACCTGGGAGTTATCTTTGACAATTGTCCCTCCATTGATGTATATACCCAGGCTGTGCCCAAATCTTGCTACCTCTTCCATAATAACATCTCTAAGAGCCAACTTCATCTTTCTGTCCACACAGCTGAAACTCTTGTATAGACCCTTGATTTCTGAAACCTTCTCCTCTCTGGCCTTTCTTATGCTCACATCACACCCCTACACTCCATTCAAAATGCTGCTGCCAGAACCATTTCCCTCACCAATCATTCTGTAGGTTTTATCCAGATGCCTTTTCTGGCTACCCCTTTTCCAATGTATCAAGTTCAACCCTTCAAGGCATTTCACATCTCTGCCCTTCTCTTATCCTTTGTTCTTGTCTCACCACACCACACGCCATCCCCTCTACTCAGCCAATTATGTTAGTTTTTACTGTTCCCTACTCTGCTCCTCCCAGTACCATCTTTCACTTTCTTCCACATAGCTCCATATGCACAGTACAAGTTTCTGAAGTGATCCATGAAGCCACTACTCTCTCTTCCACCTAATTCTTCCTCCGTGTAATCTATTTCTTTTATGCCACCTCAAAAAAACTGGCCAATTATTAATGGATAGGTTACGGGGTAGTTGGGTAGAGTTGAGTTGAGTATTTATTACACAAAATGACAGACAGTGGGCCTGATAAACATGTAATGGAGTGGTGAGTTGCCTCAGTGTATAGAAAATTATACATAGTTTGATTGTGTCTTTCTCCTCCCCACTCTTTGAGTGAGATTTTTCACCCAACTATGGCCCTGTTTGTGAGTCTACAGCCAGTGAAGAATTTCTCAAGTACTGGCCTTGCATAGGACCATCTTTGGATATCCTGTGCACTCTCTCATGCAAGCCCTGGCATATAGACATGTAGCACTTTGTGCATTCTTAGTAGCCCATCGGTAACCTGGGAGTTTGAAGCCACTTTTCTCCCAACTTTGCCAGCATTGCAAGAGAAGCAGCACAGAATCTCACCCTTTGTATTTAGCTTGTCTTCCTAGGCCAGTTTCAAAAATGGGTGCCTAAGGTTGGGCTCCCAAGTTCATATATAGCCACCTAAATAACTTGCCTGGATTTCAGAAGTGCTGAATATCCAGCAAATATGGACTCAGGAATTTAATTTAATTTTAGGCATCCGTTTCTGAAGATTTTGTCTTTAGATTATAAACTCTTTAGGGCAGGAACTCTGTGTTCCTGTGCATATGTGGACAGTGTCTACCATCTTGTGGGTGTTACTTCAATACTGATAATAAATATTAGTTAATAATCCAATCTCTTTCACTGTTCTGAAAAGTTATTCTTGATTGAACCTTCTGGCAACAGTACTTGGAGAAATTGCACTTGAGTTTCTATCTACACTCGTGAGAGATGCATACTGTATTTGAAAACTGTTTGAAAATGTGGGTCAGTTTGATTGCAGTGTGGACTAAGCCAAGGAGATTTCAGAAAAGAGTTAGTGGAGCCATATTTGAACAAAGTTTGCAAACAGTTTTTAAACATGACTCTTTCTCTCAGGGCTTTAGTGGGAAAAGAAGAACAGAAAAAGAATGTCAGTGCTGATATGTTATTCTCCAAAGTGCTGTCTTTTGAGGAAGACTCTAAAGAGAAGTGAAAGTAAAAAGGAAGTGCCCATCATTACCAAGTATTTTTGGTAACTCAGCATTGCTGCTCAAAATATATTTGACTTGGTGTAAGGAGAAAGCAGCCCTTTGCAAATAATTGCTCCCCATATGTGTAGTTTCTATAATAAATGAAGTATTTTAGCAGAGCCCTGCACTTTCAATTCAGCAGAGCCGGAGCAGCCTCTTGGGGTGAAGCCATCATGGCAAAAGCCGAAAAGTGCAGACTATAAACTGATTACTTGACAACACTGAAAAAAATATAGTGAAAAATCAAGAAATACGTAAATGGACGGTATGAGATCCGCTTTCATCTCAAGTTCCAATCTGAAAAGCTCCATATTTTTGGAGCTAAATAATTCACACTGTCACTGATCGATTCATCAGCCCTCACACAGAGAGCGCCGATCACAACACATCAGATGCGTTGTTCTAGCCAGTCCTCCAACTACCTGCTGGCCAAGCTGTCAGTAGCACCGGACACCCAAGCGATCCGCCAGCCGCAACCTCCCAACCAGCTGGGATTACAGGCGCGCGCCACCACACCGGCCAGCTAAATAATAGTGGAGGCAAATATCAGAATCAATTCATATTCAACCCTGAACGTGACTCAAATATGAATACAATCCAAAGTCAAGTATAAACATCGGGGTAGGGCATTTGTCCCCAAATAGGTGATTTTATACCAAGAAGGAGCTTTTCTCATCCATCAAAAAAAATCTTCTCACCCACATACATTCATGGGTGACAATTCTTAGACTAGATTTCTAGTTCTCATTGCTCACCATTCCTTCTGCTCTGCGAATGATTCTAATCTACTGTGTTCAGTAGCATATGCCATGCCAGTGTTGTTCCGATCTGGGGAAGGGATAACAATCCTGGGTAGACTTTCTTGAACATATTTGTTTAAATGTTTGGTTTCACTTGAATTCTTCCCTAATGGCAATTGGAAATTATAGATAATTGTAGACAGAGACATAGAAGTCATGAACCAAAACTGGACCCAAGATGAGGCAAGCAGAGCAAGGCTACAGTAACCATACTTCCCAGTTTGCTGGGAACATCCTGGTCTTTAATGCATCCCTGGAACAAGATATATTGAAACCAGTATTTTCCCAAGTTTTAATTGATTCTTCTTGGCTTATATCATCATTCAGATTTTTTTATTTAACACTTGAGAGCTGAAAGCACGTGCATATTCCCCAATCCTAATAATTGACAATTTCTTCCTCCCATAGTCTTACCCCCACAACCTTAAATCATTCTTATGAGCTCAGTAGTGTCTCCATTCTTCCTGCCATTTTAGTTCTATGAATGTCATGGACACAGCTCTTTAGCACTTTGAATTCATCAAGCAGATTATTCTTCCCCCCTTATTAATGTATTATGTAATAGATTCATAGATTCCAAGGCCAGAAGGGACCAATGTGATAATCTAGGCTGACCCCCTGTATAACACAGGCCATAGAACTCCTGGAATAATTCCTAGAGCAGATCTTTTAGAAAAACATCCAATTAATAATCCCTAGAAACCCACCTCCAGGCCCTGCTGAAATTTGAATTTAGGATCTCATAGTTACTAGGCAGCATGCCTTAAATTCTCACAGAGTACTTTCTGGAGCCCCGAGGCTCAGGGCTTCAGCCCTGTGGGAGGTACTGGGGCTCGAGGCTTCTGCCCCAGGGGAAGCACCAGGACTCCCGCGGGTTTGAAAATATTTACCAGAGCTCTGATCTGGACAGCTCTGTCTGAATTTAAGCTCTGCAAGACAGGCACATTTAGCTAACTAAGCCATGCACACTTTTAATTTAAAGGTATAGGATCAACTCAGGCCCCTGCAAGGGGTTATCTGGGATTTGAATCCAGGACCTCTCATACCCAAAGCGTGACTCATACCCGTAGATCAACAAACTGGCAATGTGAGAAACAAAGTGCAGGGAACCTGTTAACCAGTCAAAGGACTGTCAGCTAAAGTGGAGGTTGCGGGGGTGGGGAAAGGGTTTCAAAATAACACACACCAAGCCTCATAGCAGATGGTTGTGTCAGTTTGATACTCTTCATCATGCTTGTATTTAAAGTTTAAAAGAAAAGTTTAATTACATTTATAGAAAAAGCACTCATCCCAAAATAGGCTTATTGCCTCAATCTCATGGCATGACATGAGGGAAAAAAGTTTTATTTTTCCCCAAAAAATCCAACTAATCCTGTTGTGGAATCATTTGGGAAGTAAGGGATCGTACTCAATATTTTTTTTCATATTCACAACTAATCTGTATTTATTAGGTCAGCTCATCTTAATATAATACTAATACTACTTTGTATTTATGTAGCCCCTTTCATCTGAAGATCTCAAAGCACTTTACAGACACTCTCCAATGGTGACAAGATATTTGGGACCATTTCTTACTATGATAGCTGAGGAGGGAGTGTGTCCAGTGGTTAGGGCAAAGTCTCATGAATCAGTCCTCTTTGGTTCTATTTCTGGCTCTGCCACCAGACTACTTAACTCATGCACCTCACTTAACTTCTCTATAGACTATAACAGTGCTTTACTTACCCCTTTCTTACCTAACAGAATATTTTTCTAGCCTAAGCATATGATGTACCTACCTGACCTTATATGGATTTTTGACACATTGATGGGATGTGTGAGACAGGGAATTCATTTTATTTTGTATTTGTATCTGAATTTTAAACTAGAATTCTGAACACAAATATTATTCAGCACATGTCCAGACTACAACTGTGCATGCACTGTATGCACATTTTATATAACAGCAAGTTTAGCAACAGAGTTAGGCAATGATAAACATGGCAAATGATCCACTACTGCAAACAATGGTGGGCTTCATTTGATGTAATTCTGTTTAAAATAGTATGTTCATTGCTGTAGCCACCCAAAAGCATCAAAATCTCTTGGAAACAGCTCCACACAGCCAAAGAAAAGTCAAGAGGAGGCGATTTAGAAAGGTGTCACAATATCCACAGAAAAATAGAAGCCTTTAATAGCATCCAAAATGTCTGACAACATGTGGGGAAGAGTAATAAGGAGCATACTTCTTAGCATACTACTATAACAATTGCCTGTGTGGAGCTTGCACCGACAGATGAAATTATTACTTTGATGCAGCATAGTGTCCAGGAAATTTGCTCTTATTAAACAGAAGCCCTACGGATTGTTTTTTTTTCCCATGAGTAAAATTTTAACTTGTAAGGTTTAGTTCCCTCTCTCCCTACTTCAGTGTAAAGAACCATACCATACCTTTGGTCTATACATGTACATCCCATTGATAATAATGGACGTTAAATATATGGCTCAGGAGCACCAGATGGTGGAAGGAAATTATAACTGTCTGCCATGCAGTAGTTGTTATTGCTTCAGTCAGACAAACAACATTTTTTCCTTGTCTGGCTGGTATTTAACTCCTATCTCCTGAATATAACATTATTTTCTCACTAGAACAAAAAGATATAAAAATTAGGAGAAAATGTAACATTTGAAATAAAGATCAGTGAATGTTGTGGCCAGCTTAGACATTTTCTACAGTATTCACTTTTCTTTAGCACCTTCATATTTCACTGTTTCCCCACTCAACCCCAGGCTAAAATGTTATGTAAGTTCTCATCATCCTCCCTCAGTTACTTTTCCATGTTGAATACTGATTGTTGTAAATATACAGTTTATGAGGTAGAGTTTGCCCAGCATCCCCTGCAGTAACACATCAATCAAGCTCTGATGTGAAAAGTTGTCAGGACTCTATAGGGCATAATGTTCCTTATGGTATAAACGATTTACAACAGAAATTCCATTGTACTTTAATGAAAGGTTTATAGTTAAATGTTTCTTTCCAGTGGTTAGGATACATACATGAGTCCTGTCATTGGTGCGGTAATCCAAGGCTGCTGAGGTGACACAGAAATGCCAGTAGAAAGAATGTGATCAACTAGCGATAAGCTCTTATTAGAAGTGAAATGTGGACAGCTACAGTTCCGGCTTTTACTAGCAGGCCAAAAATTCCTGCTTTCTAAATCTCTCATGTTGCTTTTTCTTCTGATCAAGATATCAGTAATGTACTTGTCAGTTATTAAAAATTCATCATTTATAAGTGTGTGCTTGTAATGGGGTGCACTCACCTCTCCTGAGCGCCCCCTTGGCCAAGTGCACACACCTTCATGCTCTCTCTCAGATTGTCCCTGCTCTGGGATAGAGCAGTGCCCCAGGGTCCCTCCTTGGAGGCAATGTCTTCGCCTTCTTGGGGCTTCCTGGCTACAGATCTCGGCCACTACAGTTCAGTTCCCGCTCTGGGGTGCCTCAACGTCCAGGCCACTTCCACTACTCCAGGTCCCAGCCCATGGACCCTGTAGATTGCAGCCATTGGCTGTGCCCCTTTAACTAAGCAGCCCCGCACTGTCTTCACCCTTACCTCAGGGCCTTGTCCTGATGGAGTCCCAGCAACCAACTCAGGGCTCCTTCTTGCTCTCCCCGGCCCCTGGCTTCCGGCAGTGCTGCCCTGTCTGGGGTTCCGCAGCTCTGTCAGCCAGCCACACTCCTACAGCTCCAGCAAGGAACTGAACTGCCTCTGGCCCTGCAGCTCTTCTTATACTAGGCTGCTGGGCCCTGACTGGCTGTGTCCTACACAGCCACTCTAGACAACTTCTCCGTTACCCTTTTTGGGGGGGCGGAGTGTGGCAGGCCCACGCCAGCAGGGGGCCTCAGAGGTTCTTGTAGCTCCCATCACAGTGCTGTAATCTAATGCTGTCAGATATTTTGACAAATTTGGAAAAGAACAAAAAACTAAGTCAACAACAATTTGTGAATCCACCTTAAACATAGTACATGCGTTCATGTAATGCATTATTACCTTTAATAAAATAAGGAAATCAAAGCTTTTTCACCTACAGGTTTATGAAACTTTTTCTAGGATTGTGGGATTGCACTTAATTCAAGCACTTTTATTTTAATGTAAATCCCACCCTTTCTTTCTTCTAAAGTATCACTACAGGTGCTCAATTTGGGTTTGATTTAAAATATCAGCAATGGGGAAGATTTGCCAGCCAGCATTATACTGATGGAAAATATGTTACCTTGAAAGTTCCATTAATAAAGGCAATGGTTAGGCTCCTTGTAGTGGTCCCTCACTCTCCAGTCTGGAGGGAGGCCACTCTGTCTCGTTGTCAGGGGCAGTAGCCTTCAGGCTCAGGCCGCACCGGCGGGACCGAGCCGTACACAGTCTATGGTTCTGGGCCTGTCTAACAGAGGCAAACTCACCATGATAGTCTGGGGCTCCTGTCCCCACCTGTGGGCAGGACAGTGCCCAATGTAGTCTTTAGCCCGCAGCCACTCAGCTGGCGCTGACACCAATTAACAGCTCCCAAATACACCGAGTCAATAAGCTCTAGCAATTTGGGTGGGGCCGAGCAAGGAGCAGGCTTTAGCCTCATCTTGAGGCTCAGGCAGCCAGCAAGCGCACACAGTCTCAGGGTTTGGGTAGGGGTGAGCACCCACACAGTCTAGGGGGCTCCAACAAGGGTTATAATATAATATAATATATGGAGATATGCCTATCTCATAGAACTGGAAGGACCTTGAAAGGTCATCGAGTCCAGTCCCCTGCCTTCACTAGCAGGACCAAGTACTGTCCCCTGACAGATTTTTGCCCCAGATCCCTAAATGGCCCCCTCAAGGATAGCAGGCCAATGCTCAAACCACTGAGCTATCCCTCCCCACACAACCCTGGATTGAGCACCCAGCAGCCAGTCTAGGGTGCAGGCAGGGGTGTTCATGGAGCACAGGCCTCCTAGCCTAAGGTGAGGAGGCAGCCACCCCAGGGTTGGGATTGCAGGGGCCCTACTTCACCACAGCCTAGGGCCCTAACAGTGGCAGAGTGGTCTGTCACTGGGTCGGCGGGGAACCAGCCACAACACGGCCATCTAGAAGTAGTCAGCCCTGTAGCTGGCTAGTCATCGGCTGCTCCTGGGCTACTTCCTACCTCCCTGGGATTTGGTACCTCTGGCCTCCACAGGTCCTCAGGCTCCTTGGAGCATACAGCTGACTGTAGTCCCAGCAACTCCTCATCTGGGTCCATTTCCTCTGGGGGCGCAGCAGAGCACAGGTTCCACTCCTGGGTGCCGCCGCAAGACAGAGGTGTCCATCTCCTCCACTGGCTCCCGCCCAACTGATTTCTTTTTGAAATCATTCTTAGAAGTCCTTTCTTCATGAGGCAGCTATGGTCTAGTGGACTAAACATGAGGCTACAAGTCAGGAGATCTGGGTCCTAGTTTCAGATCTACTACTAAGTGCTGTTTGGCAAGTCATTTAGCCTCTTTGTTCGTCGGTCGCTCCTTCTGTAATAGTGAGAATGCTTTACAACCTTTGTAAAGTGCTTTGAGATAAATCATGAAGATACTGTATAAGTGTAAAGCATTACTTACTGTTATCAAGCTATTCTCTAAAATATGGTTAAGATGACTACGTTACAGTGAAATATCTCCTCTGTACCATATAATTTTGTTCCACATCCTTTGCCTCCCCAATCTATGATATGGAAAAATTCTTACATTTTGCAGATACAAAATATAATTAACCTCTCAGGAAACAGGAAGAAATATTAAATGGAGAGGCCAATTTAAAAGGCACATATTAAATCATTCCTGTACTGTGCATTTTTTCAAAAAGAGTTACTCATTATTACAAAACATTTTTGTTGGTTACGTGAGCTGACAATGTAACCAAAAGCATTTTCAAATAGAGAATATCAACACTCCGGTATCTGGATGAAAAGTGATTTTGATTGTCAAATTGTAAAGTAGTTCCCAAAGGATTTATGTTAATATGAAGTGTCAGTTTTGCCACTACTGGCAGTGTTAAAGATGCAGCAATCCCTTTCTCTCAAACAATTCACACTGTACAAAAAGTTGCACAAATATATTTTCTCTTATATTAGCAGCCCAGGAAATATAATGCATTTATAAATGGTAATTTAACAATATAATAAATATAATTTAAATTTAATCACTGACAATAGGTCATAGGTTATAGTCTTCTTTTGATGTGGCTATAAGTCTAATGGGAATTGCATGCATGAAGTATTAGACAACCAGATCCTTCTGTATAAGTTTGGAAAGAGCACTGCGGTGTGATCCTAGTCCCATAGCACTCATTGGAAAACCTCCCCTTGACTTTAAGACAGAGCAGGGGTGGAGCTCTTGATGTAAAATATATTTGTTAGTATTAAATTCTTACTATGCGTTTATTCAGCACTCAGCACAATGTGAACCAGGTGCTATGGCAATATACATATTAAATATTATTATTCCTCTCTTATTATCATCATAGTGTCTAGGAGTCTCAGTCATGCACTAGGGCGCTAGTGTACAAGGCACTATACAAACACAGGGCGGTAGAGAGTCCCTGCCCACAAAGAGCTCGCACTCTAAATAGACAAGACAGACACAGGCTGGGGGAAGGGGTAGAAACACCAGCAGAGTGAACAATGTGATGGCAGCAAACAGCAGGTTAGCGCCACAATTGGGGGGGGGCAGTAATCAGGAGGACATCAGATGAATGGAAAGAAAAAGGAAGAGAAGGGAGGATGAGGAGGACAGGGCAGGGGAGAAGAGGGGATGGTGCGGAATGAAGTTGAGGTGATAAGACTGTGAGCGAGAGGGAAGGATCCTAGTATGCCCAGCTCTGGATCCAAGGTGGTGCTAGTTCTTTCCCCCACAGGATAGAAGTAATTCCCAGTGGTGTCAATGGGAAGTATGTTATCGTGTTCCTGGCTCCAATGAAATCAATGGGAGTTTTGCTATTGACCTCAGTGGGGTCAGGATTCCACCCCTTATATTTTTATTTTTGGGTTAATGTCTAATTGTTCTTACACATATCTGACCTGAAGAAGAGTTCTGTGTAAACTCTAAAGCATGTCTCTTTCACCAACAGCTTGTCTCTCTGACACATACCTTGCAAACTTCAATTCAAAACAACCAAAATGAACCTAATCGTCTACAGATAATCTGCTTTTAAATGAAATGCATAAAATATACAGAGAGATATTCAGCCCTGCCAATTCTGTTTCTCACCACTCTGGCAGCAAATAGCAAATTTAAATTTGGCTTAGAATTCCCCTAATGTAGGAAAATCCCCTAGTGCAGGTATATAGCCAGACCCTTCAAAACCCCTGCACTCTGGCATGCCACAGCTGCTAGAATGGCCCTTTTGAGCGATTGCCAAACATCTCCTCTTCCCCAAACCTACAGTGGATAACTTATGTATCAACCTTCAGAACTGATGATCAGCAGTGTAAAATCCTGACCCTTCAACAAGAAGACATAGGTCTCGCCCAATTGTGCTAAAGGAGTTATATTTAACTGGTTGCAGTAATAGGTTCCTCTGCAGTATGTGGACCAACCAGTAGAGTTGGACATGACAAACTTAGCCAG
Organism: Chelydra serpentina; assembly: GCA_037349315.1. Lineage (NCBI taxonomy): Eukaryota > Metazoa > Chordata > Testudines > Chelydridae > Chelydra > Chelydra serpentina. The sequence goes on from JBAIAC010000008.1 coordinate 21,369,423, forward strand.
TGCAATACCATTACATTGTTATGGCTCCATCTACCAGGAAGCGAGGAGGCATGGGCCAGTGTAGAGGGACCAGATTGTCTGCTTCCACTTCAGTCTGATTGACTTTCTTTGTCCTAGACAGATGAAGATCATCTCTCTCTCTTTCTCCTTTAACTTTTATTTGTTCTCTCTCTCTCTCTCTCTCTTTCTCTCTCTCTCAGCTCCTGTCCAAAAGAAAAAAAATAAACGACAAATAAAAATTAGCTCTGCTTGAAGTCCATAAATGCACAGAGAGCATCCAGCCAATTGTTTCCTTCACTGTCTTTGTCTCAGGACTCTGATGCCAGGCTGCCTGTAGTCAGCCCTTCCCCAGTTCTTGTTCTCTTATTAAAACCTGCTTCCCCGCATTGCTACTTCCACACAAAGGGCCCATTAGAAGTATCAAAAATGAGAATTTGAGCTTGATTATCTCCATTCCAGCACCCAGCACTTCCTCCACCTAGCAGGCTGTGAGAAAAGCCACAGAGATGGAAGACAGAATCCTGCTACTCGTCACGAAATTCCATAAGTCCCTTGTCGGTTAGGTTCATTTCTATCAGAATTGCCCCTTGTCCGATTGATCCTGGCATCTTCAGCCTTTGTTCTGGATCCCTCCCCTTGGTCAATACATGAGAGAAGAGTTCAGTTAAACTATGATGTTTTTCTCAGTTCCTCTGAAGGTACCAATTGGCCCAGATACTGGCCTCCAGGGTGATGATGGCTTTGTCCCATCACTCCATACTTCCCCACTGGACAAAATAGCCCCTGAGCTCCTACCATTGTATGTGGCACAGGGCACCTGTTATGGACCTTTTCAGTGGAGCAAGAACGTCATTACAGCAGAACTTCCAACTGTTCTTCCCTTCCAAACATTGTGAAGGTTTCCATTCATCTTGGGTGTGGGATTCTGACACTAACATATTCTTTCTATTGACCCCCTGTCTCAGTCTGTTCATAACAGAGGGAGATTTTATCTGTGTTCTTATTTTACTAATATCAGTACAACTACCTTCTCTCTGGGGCTATCACTATTGTCATCCCATCGCTCTCTGGCCCAAAGATATTTGGGGGCACAGTCATTCCTCTTCCTCCACTTCTGAATGGCCTATCTCAAACCAACAGCAGTGCCTTCTCTCTTCCTCCTCTGCTGCCCCACTATGATCAAAGCCTCCTTGCCTTCACATCTCTAAACATTGGAAGTTATCATAAGAATCCATCTGGACTTATGTCTATATAATCATATTTATATAGCACCAATCACCATATTACTAAATCTCTAATTCTTCTTGATCCTCTCACTCACAGCTTCCCCGTTTTCTTTTTCACTGCAGAAAGCAACTTCTTCACATGGACTACTTAGTTAATGCTTCTGCTTCAGAGACCCCTATGAGCAGAGGAAATTATCAAACCCTGCAATCTTCTCAATAATAAGCAGGCCTGAAGAAAACATACTGTCTCTGGTGTTCTCTATCTTGCCTTTGGGTGCAGGAACTGGCCTTTTCAGGGTGGTCTTGTCAATGGGCATTTTCCTGTGCCCTGTAGCCCTGAGAGACCCATACTTGCATGTTCCCAAACCTGTTTTCACCTGCTTGGTAGATTTACCATAGACATAATTTCCTTTCTTTCTGCTGTCCTGCCCGTTGAATAGCTTCATAAGATTTCTGTGTTGCTCTCAAATGTTTTTGCATAGAGGACTATATACAATCTCTCCAGTCTTTGCAGAGACAGGAGCAGACTAACCCTTGTTTCAAAATGATTTCTGCTTCGGATTTAAGTTCAGCAAGGCTTATTGTGTTTTCCCTTGAGCAGCTAAAAGATTCAATCTTCAGCTGTTGCCCCTTCAGGCTATGTGCACTTTGACTGGAAGGATTCAGCCTACAATTATGTTCCCCCTCCTCTAGATACAACTGTTTAAATTAGATGTTTTATCTCCAAGTATACTTGAACTTCCATGTGAACCTGCTGTTTTCAGCCATTCTTGTTTTTTCCCTGTTTTAGATACCTCCAATCATAAAATCCCCTCTTGGGCATTTAGGCAGTACCAAATTGCTTAGCTCTTACTGTTTATGCATATGTAAGGTAGAAGAACTTTAAAGCAGGTGAAGCATGTGGCTAAGAATGGATCTCTCTCCTCCACTTTTCTGTTAAGACATTCAGCTAGATGCCTGGTTGCAAATGAAGCTAAAAAAGCCAATTGCTCAGCAGTGAGAAATGCTCAGGCTGTTTTCTGGGTGCCTTCCTATGTACACTTACCCAATAGAAAGCAGATCTCAAAGCATTCTTGGAAATATCAATGCATAAAAATAAATTAAAGAAAAAGAATTAGAATCTCTATTAGCAACCATCAAGGAGACCAATGACTGTGAGTTTCCCCTGGGAGACAAGAGAGTACAACAGGTCATTTTAAAGATATATATTAATATTGTACATTTGAAATAATGTGCATTAATAGTGGTCAAACATACCAAAGCCTTGCCATTAAAAGAGAGTGAGTATTTGTCATGTACTCTGGACAGTGTTCTTGTGAGCTGGAGTTTGTCATAAGGAACATATATATTATGCCTGCTCTATGTGCCACTTCTGAATTTCTAGACATTTGTGGAAATCTCACTTCACATTACGGTGATTAGAAATAAGACCTTACAGCAGATTGGCAACATCAAACTCTCCATGTGTGAACAAATGGATCACAAAAGTGTGGGATTTTCAGGCTATGGCAAAAGTGACAAACTGCAAGGTGCTCTCATTTAACCTATTATTAAACCATTTGGGTACCATTTCGGAATCTGCCAAAAGAGAAAAAAGGACCAAACAAACCCAAGAGAATGGCTATCTTTTCATCCAACTTTTTCATTCATTTATCTTGAACTCTCTTATTATTTGGAAGATGAAGACAACAGGATGTCTTTTAAGTAATTGCTGTAATAATCAGTGTCTCAGCTTGTTCATTCTTATTGTCATTTTTTCTACTATTATATATTTACTGAGGTGTATGCATTGAGAGCCACAAAAACAAAAAGAGTTTAAAGCTAAAAAAATAAAGAAGCCCTCCTCCTGAGGTCTCATGGCTTATTATTAAGATTATGTGTCTTCTTTCATATTGCTACATTAGCTTAATGCCATGAATACACTGTAGGATGGGGAAAGGAAAGACTCATGATAAGGGAAAATGACCTTATCAGTAAATTGTTTATGGTCTTCCTCATGCCCCATCCAACTTCCCTCTCATTCTTTTGCAGGTTTTCTTTTCTTACACTGTAGAATGCAGTGAAAAAGATCCCACATTTGTTGTTACCTATTTCTGTACTCTGGAAGTCTTTTGACTGTGGTGGAAGTGGGCAGTCGGGTCTCTTTATACTGACCTTTACTGATAGTTCCTCTGCTTCCTTACTTCCTGGTAGACAGAGGTATAAGTCGTAGTGTGAGAAGTCCAAGATAGGGTGGAAGGAGACCAAACAGAATGTAATGGTAAGTAGAGGGAAGGTTAAAAGCTGCCATATGAATAGGTTATTCTCCTATATCTAAAAATGTCTTGCTTCTTATAAAAGGACATTTCACAGCTCATTAGTGCTCAGAATGGCCCAGGGTCTCTGAATATTTTGGTGAAATTTAACATTTCCAGCAAATTGTTTTCAATAAAATACATAAGGAATGTTATAGTGCTGATGTGCACATGATCAACATACAATCTGATTGGGTTCGGACGATTCCAAACCCATCTAGTAATCTTGTAGTGCAGGGACACATGTTGAGAGCAGACAGCCTCATCAGTCAGATTACTATATCAGTTAGCATATTTCTAAATTAAAAAATTTTCTTCTGTGATTTTTGACAGATTTTATTATTTGGAGAAGGGGAGAGGGAAAATAGAGGGGAGAAAAGGGCAAGATCGTCAGAACATATCTTCCCCTTCACTTAGAATCTGCTGTTCTTTAGGTTTTCTGAGGCTGTTTAAGCACAGAGTTATGTGAGTTTGAAAAGAGCAACTTATATCTCTGCAACCAATAATTGGGGGTGGGGGCTGCTGATGAAAGGGGAGCTCCTTTTAAATTAATTCTTCAGGTTGCTGTCCTTAAAGATCTTCCCTCATTAGATACTCTCTGCTGGTTGCTGGCACTTTGCAGACTGTGTGATCCCAGGCTCTAAGCTGACCACCTGTCCTAATGGTAGCACTTTCCTTTTCAAAGAGGAAGTAACATGATTACAAATCCTCTGTTGTGTGTAAGGAATTGGTTAGAGTAGGGAGGAGAATCCTCCTAAAGGGACATTACTCTTTCACTGTGGGCAGAGAGGTGCCAAGGTCTGCATCTTACACTTCTCTTTTTGGTAGGCATATATTCAAGCAACTTCCATTTAGGATTGCTTCAGCACCTGAGAAGTAGCAAAGCCCTGTATTCCAAATCTGTGAGGATCTGAATGAGTTGAAAGTAAGTAATAGTTGATGCACTGCTGATTTGGGGCAAAAATGAATAGTGCAATGTGAGATTGTGTAGTGTTCCACAGAGAGCCAGAGAAAACAACCTTAATTGATCGGGAACAAATGCCAGTTGAGACAGAAAGAGACTAGCTCTGAAGGACACAAACTACAGCAGAAACAAGTTCAGCTGGACCCAAAGTAGGAGGTGGCTCTTGTACAAATAAAAAGACCTCAAAACAAGGAGACCTTACTAAGATTCATGGCCGTTAACCTATCTAAGTGAATTCCTGCCTTATTTGTTACAATTAAGTGCTTTATTCAGAATGCTGCTTGAGGCCAATATAGAATGGTACTAAGATCATTGACAAGCACAAATAGGCAATGCAAAATGATTCCATCTTAGAACCATTTGAAAGAGTAATTCGAGAAGTATGATCAACAGAAAAAACGTAGGTATCTCCAAACATAAAATATTATTGGGGCTATCAAGACGAAATTGCTTTCTATGCATTAAAATAGCTGTTTCTTTTTAAAATACCATTAAAATCTAGAAAAGAAATGAATAGAAGAGAGCATTTCTCTAAGTGTGCAGTGGAATAGCATTAGTTTCAAATGCACCTGCTCCCAGTCGTGAGCTCTGAATTCATTAGAAGACCACCTCCACCAAGAACAAGTTTTGACAGTCATTTCAGTGGTTGCTAACTCTGTTTTTGCAGCTGAGATTTTTCATCAGCTGCTTGTATGTTAAGACAGGTTTCATTGTGCATTGATGGTGGGATTTTCAAAGGGGCCTCAGGACTACATTCATAAAAAGGACTTATATAAAGGTTATATCATTTAATGGAGCAACTTCTGTTGATACAAGAAACAAGCTTTTGAGCTTCTTCAGGTCTGTGTAGCTTGAAAGCTTGTCTCCTTCACCAACAGGTTCAATAAAAGATTTTATCTCACCCACCTTCTACCTCTAATATCCTGGGACCAGTGTGGCTACCACAACACTGCAAACAAAAAGGGAGTTAGGGCATTCGCTTGGGAAGGGGAAGAGAGGTTCAAGTCCCTTCTCTGAAGCAAACAGAGTAGGAACTAGAGCTTGCAGCTCCTACAGCCTGGGTAAGTGCTCTAACCACTGGGGTTCGTGAGTGAAAGTGGCAGCACCACCTCAGTCTCTCTTTTGTGTGGGACCCAATCCTGTAGGCATGCTCAAAGACAGCCTCAGATCATGCCTACCATGTCAGGCTCCAAAGGTGAAACTGGTGAGCAAACATCTAATTTGTGAATCCCACCAAGGCTCAGGTGTGAGCTGGCACTGAATGTCTAGGCTTACATGGCTGTGCACATGCCCGCTGGCAGAACTTAAGCACCTAGACACTTTAGGCCCCTACAGGATTAGGTGACAGCTGTGTGGGACGTTTGTGAATGCCGGTGGCATCTAAATGTTAGGCACCAATGTTCCTCTTGTGAATCTAGCGCTAAGTGACTTAGGAGCATGAATCCCATTGAAAGTCAATGGGAGTAATGCTCTTAGGTCACTTAGGTAGTCTTGAAAATCCCAACCTAAAAAATATACAGTATAAAATTCATAAGTAAAGTACGAATATTAAATAGCTAGCTTTTTAAACTGTAGGCATGTGCTTCCTTAAAAATTCTTACTCTTTTTGTTTCAGTAATAACCATTACATGAACTAAACAGCACTCTAGAGTAATCTTCCTTTCATCAATATACATATTTCTTTCATGTGTCACTCAGCTGTGCCTTGATCTCTCAACACATTCAGTGGGTGCTAGTTAATACTATGCTGCCAATCATGTGGAAATGCTTTCTAAATGAGTATCGGTAATATTGATCAGCAACTTTCAAGTGAACCTCATCATACTGTATTTTCCCATGAGAGATTTTAACTAATACACAATAGGTTGGGGCTACTCCAAGAAAGCCAGTTCATCCTTTGTGTGAGCTCTCAGATATTTCCATGCTGAGATGCTTTTAACTCAGGAAAGTAACATATGCTTCTCCATTTAATGGTTTTCCTACAGATACTGATATGATAGAAGGTACTTCACTTATACCATCAAATACAAACCATGCTTTTATAGAAAAGGTAGATTGAATATAAAAGAGCCTGATTTACCCAGCTGGTGTTGGCCAGTGAATGAGAACTGGTTGCAATTCACTTGCAGGGCTCAGCAGAGATTGGAAAGAATGAGTTCACTGTTAAAATAGTTTGTGACAAGCAAAAGAGCTGTGAATGTGAATTCAGCTTTCTGTTTGCTCCAGGTTCACCTGTTGTTGGTTGTTATGCAAATCTCTTTTGAAACACCTGCTCCCTTTGATGATAGTGGGGGATTTGCAGTTGACTTCAGTGAATGCAGGGTTAAGTCCTTTAACGTCAGCCATTTAACTTTCTCTTTTACTGTTGCTTGCTGATGAATAAACAAAGCCATTTCCACTAACATTTACAATGTCAATTACATTGCCATCAGTGTAAGGCAAGTGCCACTTCCATTGAAGGGATGCTACCACTTTACTATCAGTTACACTTTACAAAGAAATGAACTGGATGGTACATAAATATTTATATCTAGCTAAACTACATCAGTCTACTAAAAAGTAGGAGGAAACATATCTAACAAAAGGTAGCAACTGCACTTTAACAATTCAGATCATGACAGAGAAAGTGGCGCTACATCTTTAAATGTCTGGAGAAATGTATTTCATCTTTAATTCCCCATTTTCCTATTCAGAGCAAGTGCCGCCCAGGACTGGTTTTCGAATGGATTCCTCTGGCAAGTATTCTTCAGCCTTCCTTGTTTTGTAAAATAACTCTCCTCCATTTTATGTTTAAGTAACTGTTCTTCCTTTAATCATTGCTCTGGGTTTTAGCCAATCATGAGTGCTCAATCACCATACATAGTACAGCATTTTTAAAATTTTGGTATTTAACTAGACAGGGTTAAAGAATGGTAAGCACTAAAGCTCTCCCTAATGTGGAGTGTTATTTGGAGCAGAGTGAAGTCTTCCCATTTCCTCAGCCAGCTTGTGTGTTCATGTAACAATGTTTTATATGCTTTTTGGTATTCTTAGTATTCATTCACATAATGCTAGTACCATAAAAATATTCCACTATATCTGATGCCAGAAGATTATTTCGACATTTTTTATCTCTCTATACCCTGCAATGAATCCATGATTCACGTGCTAAAGAGCAGGAAGGATGGGTTATGCCGACCACAAGTTTATTTCATCCATACACATCTTCTGTCTGTCTGTTAAAAAAAATAATTAAATAATAACTTTGTGGATGTTTGAATCACCTTCATTCTTTTGAAATATCAATAGTACATTAATTTAGAAAGAATTCATTCCATTTCATGAAATCTCATACTGTTAAATAAACAGCTGCACCAAGTGCTGCTGGTACAGTGAAGGTTGTTTTGCCATTGCCATTAAAACCCTTCATAAGGCCTATATCCTGCAAACACTTATGGACATAAGTACCTTGTCTTGTATGCCTAAATGTTTGCAGAAATAGAGCTTTATGTTGTTTTTTGCATACACTCTAAGGCTTATAGGTTGGCTACAAAATTCCCTCTGGATAGAAATGTAGCATAATTCTCCATTAGGATACAGATTTAATTATTAAGCTTTCTTATTTCCTATCATGCAGCCTTCATTTACTTCCTTTGCATACGTATAAATCAAAATTGTGCAAATTAAAAATACTACTAAGGTTGGAGATTAGCAGGTCCATAATTGTTCTTAAAACTTTTCATACTTTCCAGAGCATTTGAAACTCTGATATGAAGATACTGAGTTTTCACATTAACCACAATTCATAATAGTAATTTGCAAATTCCTGATTTCTTCCTTTTTTCTCTCTCTCTCTTAGTATTCACCTTGACTGAGAAAGTCCAAAAAAATGTTGATTTTTAGCAGGAAAAGTGAATAAGCACAGCAAGACTGCCAAATTTTTCTAATAAAGCTCTGTATTCTTCTTTTAATTAAAATGTAGAAGAGATTTAAGAAGAAATATTTAATTACAGCATCATCCCATGTGCCAAATTAATTCATACAAAATATCACTCTTTGCATTTGTGAGGTTTGAAATCATTCATAAACGGAATCAATCATTTTCAATGACATATCTTCACCTCTAGTTTTATGCCTTAAAAAAACAACTCTGTGTCCATTTATCAATGTGAAATGCATTTAGGGACTTGGATGAAAGTACAAGAATCAAATTTAGAGATTTTCCTATTCGAAGCATGCATGAGATCCCAAAGTTGTTCATTAACAATACCCCAAAGAGTAATTTTCATATTATAAATCACATTTCCGCTTCATCAGGACTCATCAGTTGGAATTCCCCAGTGTTGTGTAGCACCCCTACTGTGTTCTGATGAGATCACTGTTTGTCTCTTGGAGTTCACAGAACAATGGGGATCCCAGATTGTTTTATAAGTTGGCGCTTTGGTTAATGTTGTCTCTTCCTGGCTAATGCTCTATTAGAAAAATCTCACTTTAAATATAAAAGGTCGGAAATAAGAGGTACTTCAACTAAGCTTCATGAACTCCAGTGGGATCACCTGTTAGCTACCTAGTGCATGGAAGTGAGGGCGTCTAAGGCACATTCTGATTCTCCTGTGCAGGTTACCTATATCATGGCTCGTGTACAGGAGAAGAGCAGCTACCACTGAACTGCTACTCACCATTCCATATTGAGAGTGAGTAGTGCACCAGCTAGCTAAGCTGAGCTGGTTCGAAGGGGAAAGTAAGCTGTGCCAGGAAAAGGGTGCTACAGCCTCAATGGAACAAGGAGGAAGCAGAGCCCAAATCATTGTATTCCACAATTCAGTCTCTGCTCTACTCCTAGGGCTGCAACACTATCCATTTCCCATTACTTCAGGTGGAATGCAAGGTGCCAGTCTAGCCCACCGAGAGAAAAAATATTCTATAATGAAATAATACTTATCATCAGGGTACAGTTCGTCTTAGGGCATGAGTGTTGTTCTGTTCTCAGTAAGGCCATTTTTCCTTTGTGAATTTGAGCCACTGAGAAATTTCACTATCTCCATCAGGAAAAATGGCAAAATTTGGCATACACAACAATACCTGACAGAGAAAAAGATATTCAAGGCCTGAATCTTACAGGGCCAGACACCAAGGATATACCAAAATACCTTTTAAAAGGACCTCATGCACCCCAAGTCCCACTCCCACCTCCCTTTAGTCCTTTGTTTACTTTTAGAAGCTTTGTATCGCTTGATGGGAAAATAAGCTGCTCAGTAGTGTTCTCGTGGATGGAACAAAATCCTACTTTAAAAGCAAATTTGTCAGTGTTTCAGTAACACTATTGGCTCTACACTAACAGCAAAATAGTAGTAGCTAATGTAGATTGCCAAGATACATGTCTTTTGCCAGGGCTGATTGGCACACAAAACTGCTAATTAGTCAAAGAGTTTCCAAAATGACATGTTAGTGCCCTGTGAGAGGCTGCAAGATCCCTACATAAAGTATTTTTTGGCCAGACCTAAAGGTCCGGACCTTGCCTAGTTAAATCTATGTGCTCAGAGAGGGGACTTTAGGAAAGAAATATGTCAGCAGTTTTTGTACTGATGCCCATCATAGTATCTGACTCCCACAATAATCCCTTTTTCATTGTCATAAAAAAAAAGCCAGCATGAAAATACCAAATGTTTGTTTTTAGTGATGTTTTTTAAATGTCAGCAATGTGATTTTCTTTATTTTCTTTTATTTATTTATTGTGTAGTTTAAGTCTCAGTGTTTGTGCCAGAACCATATTACTCACAAGCTGACAGTCATATTCTCAATACCTACAGTCAGGAGCACATAATAAATTGACATCAACACAAAAAGCTAGTGTTCAGGTTGTGACAAACCATTCACACCAGTGCCATTCAAAGTTAAAGCTGAGATTTTAAAACCGCTCCCCTTGTTTCTCACTACTGCAGTACTGCCTATAAGATGCCTCCACAATAAGCTTAGACACAAGACAAGGAAAGGCAAGCGTATAGTTCCTAGCTTAAAATGCCTCTGCCTGTGTCCACTTGTGGAACAACCTTCTCATTAATTTAACAATTTTTGTGCACATGGACACTTGTCAGAGAAATTTAAGTGAGTTGATATGATAAGCTATTTTGAAGCTCTTGTGGCTCATCATGTAAATCTATAGGTTAAGTAGAGCCACAAGGCTGTAAGGGCTGGATGCACAAAAGAAGTTAGATGCCTAAGTCCTAGTTTCAGGACCACTGCGATGCACCAAATGCCACTGAACCTTCTGGGTGCCTAAACTCACTAGGGTGAGTTTCAGGGTGATACTTTCAGGGTGAAAGTTCCCTAGCTGCCTCTGGTTTTGCCTCTGGGCATGCACACTGCTGCCTCACTCTAGGGTCCAGACGTCTATCTCTTGTCAAAACTCCAGAGCGGTTGATGAACCAGGAGTAAGTTAGGTGTTCAGCCACTTAAGTCACGCCCAGGGACTGATCAATAGCGTAGCCAGGTCTTGAGCACAGGGGGAGCGGCGCTATAAAAAGGCGCCTCCCCGCTCCCCCCTGTACTCACCCTGCGGTGCTTTAAAAAGCCCGGGGCTCCAGCCGCTGTGGAGCCCCGGGCCCTTTAAAGCACCGCCGCCGGAGCTCCGGCAGTGGGGCTCCGGCGGGGCTTTAAAAGGCCGGCGGCTCCCCGCAGCGGCAGGAGCCCCGGGCCCTTTAAAGCGCCACCCCAGCCAGGCTCGGGCAGCGCCTTAGCACCGCTTTTCCTCACAGGGGGAGCGGCCGCTCCCCCTGCTCCCCCCCGGCTACGCTACTGGGCCTGATCTAGCAGGTGCACTCAGAAGCTGCCTACCAGATCAACTCCCATTCACAATCAAGCTGGAGGAGGAGATGGTGGTGCCGACCTTATAACTTTTAGCCCACTGATTAGAGCACTCCCCAGGGATGGGAAACCCAAGTTCAATTCCCCCTCTTTACCACAGGGAGAGAAAGGAGGTTTCCCATCTCTTGGGAGAGTACTCGAACCACTTGCTCAAGCTCTCCTGTTGACGCTGTTCTATTGTGGAAATTAGAGACAGGTTGGCGCAGGGGGACTGGATCCAGTATCTCACCCTCCCAGATGAGTGCCCTCACCCCTGGACTACAGAGTCATGCTCACTCAGTTTCTGGCCCAGTCACTCTTTAACTTTTTATTCACTGTGGAACAGCTTCAACGGGACAGACTGATAGAGCCCCACATTGGAATATCCCCTAGTTCAGTGGTTAGATGACTTTCTTGAGAGCTTGGAGATCTCCTGTTAAAGTCCTCCTCACCCTCTGGCATAGACAGGAGAATTAAACCTGGGTCTCTCACATCCCAAGTAACAACTTGCTAAAAGCTATAAGATGGGCACCACCATTTCCTCCTCTTCTTGCTAAAGTGGCATAGGCACCTAACTCCAGGAGAGGGTTCACAGCTGAGATTCACAAGCAAAAACAGGCACTTCCCTACAGCATGGATGTAGGCACCTATATATGTGAAAGGTGTGGTGCTTAGCACTCAGGCTTTGTGAATTGCAGTGATTTTCTAGGCACCTAAATGTTAGGCATTATGATGCCAAGCATCACACCTAACTTTTTTGTGTCAAGCCCTCAGGGTGTACATTGTCCTTCAATGCAAGGGCTATTGACCATTTGCTGTCTGTATAAATGAAGTGGAGGCTTTGGAAAAAGTTTGTGGTGCGTCACAAGATCGCTCTAGCTCATTGCTCCTTTTGAACAGAAAGCAGCACTACAGAGCTATCACACACCCCAGTTACCATCCATTATATATATTTGTATTAGGGCTGTCAAGTGATTAAAAAAATTAATCACGATTAATCCAAAATATTTAAATAAGTGGTATTCTATTATTGTTTAACAGTGCGATTAATCGCACAATTAATCGCACTGTTAAACAATAATAGAATACCACTTATTTAAATATTTTGGATGTTTTCTACATTTTCAAATATATTGATTTCAGTTACAACACAGAATACAACGTGTACAGTCTCACTTATTTTTTATTACAAATATGTGCACTGTAAAAACACCAAAGAAATAGTTTTTTTCAATTCCCCTCATACAAGTACTGTAGTGCAATCTCTTTATCATGAAAGTTGAACTTACAAACGTAGAATTATGTACAAAAAACTGCATTCAAAAATAAAACAGTGTAAAATTTTAGAGCCTGCAAGTCCATTCAGTCCTACTTCTTATTCAGCCAGTCGCTCAAACAAACAAGTTTGTTTACATTTGCAGGAGATAATGCTGCCTGCTTCTTCTTTACAATGTCACCTGAAAGTGAGAAAAGGCGTTCGTATGGCACTGTTGTAGCCGGCGTCGCAAAATATTTGCCTGCCAGATGCCCTAAAGATTCATATGTCCCTTCATGCCATTCCAGGGGACATGAATCCATTCTGATGAGGTTCTGCTCAATAACCATCCAAAGCAGTGCGGACCGACGCATGTTCATTTTCATTATCTGAGACAGAAGGTTGATTTTCTTTTTGGTGGTTCGGATTCTGTAGTTTCTGCATCGGACTGTTGCTCTTTTAAGCTGAAAGCATGCTCCACACCTCATCCCTCTCAGATTTTGGAAGGCACTTCAAAGTCTTAAACCTTGGGTCGAGTGCTGTAGCTATCGTTAGAAATCTCACATTGGTACCTTCTTTGCGTTTTGTGAAATCCGCAGTGAAAGTGTTCTTAAAATGAACAACATGTGCTGAGTCATCATCTGAGACTGCTATAACTTGAAATATATGGCAGAATGTGGGTAAAACAGAACAGGGGACATACAATTCTCCCCCATGGAGTTCAGTCACAAATGTAATTAACGTATGAAAAGGCATGAAAGGTGGTTGAAGCATGAAAAGGCATACGAATGTTTAGCATATCTGGCACATAAATACCTTACAACACCGGCTACAAAAGTGCCATGCAAATGCCTGTTCTCATTTTTTGGTAACTTGCAAATAAGAAGAGGGCAGCATTATCTCCTGTAAATATAAGCAAACGTGTTTGTCTTAGCGATTGGCGAAACAAGAAGTAGGTCTGAGTGGACTTGTAGGCTCTGAAGTTTTACATTGTTGTGTTTTTGAGTGCAGTTAAGTAACAAAAAAAATCACGACAAAGAGATTGCACTACAGTACTTGTATGAGGGCAATTGAAAAATACTATTTCTTTTGTGTTTTTACAGTGCAAATACTTGTAATAAAAATAATATACACTTTGATTTCAGTTACAACACAGAATATAATATATATGAAAATGTAGAAAAACATCGAAAATATTTAATAAATTTAATTGGTATTCCACTGTTTAACAGTGCGATTAAAACTGGGATTAATCGTAATTAATTTTTTGGAGTTAATCGCGTGAGTTAACTGCGATTAATCGACTGCCCTAATTTGTATATAAGAACTTTGTTACTTTCACATAAATCATTGACATGATTGACTATAAAAGTACCTCGGCAACTATTGTAGCCTATGGTGTCAAGGCCTGCCTTCTCAAGTCCTCATCCTGCCGATTGTGGGGATTCGCAGTGATCCCGGAGTATGGCTCAGATCATAGGATCGACACCTAGGGCCTGATCCAAAGCATGTTGAAGTCAGTTTAAAGATTCTAATTGACTTCAAGGGATTTTGGACCCGACCCAATACAAGAAGACCTAATACCAATGGCTGCTCATTGACTCCACATAATGTCAATGCACCTTCTCTTTTGCACTAATTCTTCATGTTAAAATACCTTGGGATAGATTCTGTCACTGTTGCATGCTAAAGCCCCTGAACACCACTCCAGCAGCATAGAGGGGTCATTAATATGCCATAGTGGGCTGTGGTGAATTCTGTCAGCACAGGCATATTGCAGAACCACAATGTATTGCTTTATGCTTCCCCCCACCCCACAAGTTGCACGCAGAGAGTTTTCCAATGGTGGGACTGGAGGTGGTAAGCCCATAGCATGTGGTGCTATGAAGATGTTAGGCTGAGCTGCAGCCCATAGCTAGCCCAGGATGGGGTGCTGTAATAGTTAGGGGACCCCAGATCAGCCACCTTTGATCATCTGCCCCCTGGGCTTTGTCTCCTGAGGTTTTTTAAACCCTTGTGGTTTTAATTTTTGGGTGGATGGTGTAATGGGGTTGAACATCTTGAAAAACATTATCCCAAGTTATGGATTATAATGAAATCTGTAAGAGACCACCCTAATTATTCATGGTCCTATCTTAGGAGACCATCCCCAAGTAAGCCCAAATGTACTGAGTAAAATACTGGTCTGCCATTATTAAAAGCCCATCTTTATTAAGCAGCCAGTTCTTGTCAGTCTCTTGAATGCTCAGTGTTTCGTTGTATTTCCTTTAAACATTCATTTCCTCTCTCTTTTTGTGATGAGTGCATAAAAGCCCAAAATTTTGAATATTAATTTTTATATAATAGTAGCTTTTAAATGAACTAAATAGATTTTCCAGTAATTTCATTTTAAAAATACAATGTTCCTGAGCTGAAAGGTTGTATGATGAGTTTCAGTGTAGAACATATTTTTACAATCAAGTTACAGTGATCTGAAAAACAGGAATTTTAATGATTTATAAGTAACATTTCCACTACATGCATCTGAAGAAGTGGGTATTCACCCATGAAAGCTTATGCTCCAATACGTCTGTTAGTCTATAAGGTGCCACAGGACTCTCTGTTACTTCTACAGATCCAGACTAACATAGCTACCCCTCTGATAAATGATTTATAAAGCTCCTGAAATGTTAATTGAGTAGAAAGTTGTTCAATGTAATGTTGTGTTATCTGTCCATTTCAAACCCTTCATTTTAGGGGCTTCGAATGCCAGCTAGCACCAAAATTCCTTATCAAGTGTATTATCTCAGACTGAAATGCTGTAAAGCTACACTGCACAAGTTGGCGCGCTGTTTATACCTGTGTAGACTAAGATGGTCTTTTCATCAATGGTTATTTAGTTCTACTGACTTGTAATTAGATCTCATCATTTTTCAAGTATCTCCATCTCCCATGTCAAATTACTCTTTTAAAATTTTTAAGAACTCAACTAAAGTTACGAAGTAAATACCATCGCTGATGGTGGAGCAACAAAATATAATACAAAGGCAGTCATTGGAAGAAGGCAGGACATTATACCATGTATCAAGGGCTGAATTTGCCTCATACTACCCACTTTCTAGTTTGGATTGAGTATACTTTACTACACACCATCGTCTTTAGAGATATCTTCATATTCAAGTATCTGTGTCTGTCTGTGTACAACACACTGTTTTCAAAACAGTTTCCACCCGCTCTAACAGGACCATCATTAATCATTTCCAATGAACTAACCACTGGGATATTCAGTTTCTCAATGAAAAATGAAAATACATTACTCAATGAGATCTCCTTTTAAACCAGGTCCAGATTACAAGGAGCTGGATGTTCATCTTCGGAGGATGGAGTCTGGATTTGGCTTCAGAATCCTTGGAGGAGATGAACCCGGACAGCCTGTAAGTTGTTTCTTTATGACTTTCTATTTTATAGTTTCAGTATCTTTGTAACGTGTCAGAAAAATATCACTTCATACAGTTGTGATAAAGGAATGGAATTTTAGAACTCTAAGTAAAAAGACTTTTTCCTGTTCATCCATTGAAAAAGACAGGTCTCTCAAATTGTCAGCATCTCCACTTAAAATATGTCATTGAAGTTAGGAAGAGTGCACTCTCCAACCTTTTTTAGAGAACTGCTATTTGGCCCTTTTAATTATTGACTTACAGAAAACTATTGGCGTCTCTAAAAGATCAAGTACTGAGTTTAACCAGTAGATTTGCATTCAAATTTTGTATGAGCATGCGTGAATGAATACCATGCTGTACTATAGTAAGTCAATGTAGATACAAACTGTACACATATGGAATGTGTGGGATTAGAGAGTACTGTTAATGACCTCATTCATCTTTGGGAACACATGCACTACGGGTGAAATCTGGACACTGAAGCCAATGGGAGTTTTACCATTTACTTAATTGAGTCATGACGTCACTCATATTTAAATCATGATTTGAGGACTTCAGTAATGCAGCCAGAGGTTATGGATCTTTTACAGGAGTACATGGGTGAAGTTCTGTGGCCTGTGATATGAAGGAGGGCAGACTGGATGATCACAGTGGTCCCTTCTGGTCTTAAAGTCCTATAAAAATAAATCCACTGTAAATTAAGTGCATTAATTATCTACTAGAAAACCTCACAGCATGTCATATACTGAAAAAACACTGAAGAGTATATTAAAATATGTACCGTGGACAATAGAATTGCTGCCTACAAGATAAATTGCCTTTATCTGATTCCTTCAGGGATTCCTGAAGGGAGCACTTCTCTTGCTCCCTGTGCACTAATCCACTTCCACCTTGATTTTTTCTAAATTCAAAATTTCTGAGCAGCTTCAAATAGATGCCTTTTCTAAATAAAAGCAATAAAAAATATAAACCACCTTGAGAACGGTTTCCTTTTTTCTACCCCAATATGGAATTTCCTCCAACATGTAACCTGGTCTAAGGCCCAGGCCATTTCATTCTGCACTAGTGACAGGTTTAAGAACCAATAACTTGTGATTCATCAGGCATGGAAATGGGAGATTTATGCCACTAGGAAGGCGACATCCCTACATTTCCAAAGGGGCATCCAGCATGTGCTTCTAGCCGTGCAAGGCCTCAAAACCTTAAATTATGACATAATTATTGGATTCATTGGCTTTGCAGGTGGAGGAATCATAGAATCATAGGACTGGAAAGGACCTCCAGAGGTCTACTAGTCCAGTCCTCTGCACTCAATACACAAAATAGAACACACATACAATTTTTAAAATTCTCTAAAATGTTTTAATATCCTTTTTTGTAAAATATGTGGCATATATTCAATATATGATTATGTGGTGGGGCATATGATTTATTTTTAATGGAACTTATTTGGAGTGACCTGCATGACTCAGTCATACCTTTGCCACTCAGGACTAATGTAGCCATCCCAAACCTATATTGTTAAAATGATATACCATAATCAACTATTTATTCTATGTTGCTTACATACAACAGTGACATCCTTCTTAGAAAAACCTAAATATAGTTTGATAGATTTACATGTCATTTATTCAAATCCGTACAAAATAAAATGATAGCCATTAAAATGTTAACACTTGTCCCATGGTGGTATCTGAGAAACCAAAATTATTTGCTATATTTTAAATAAGAAATAAGTGTATTATCGCATTTACCACTATGGGGCAAGTATTGATAAGAACATAACAATGGCCATACTGGGTCAGACCAATGATCCATCTAGCCCATTATCCTGTCTTCCAGTAGTGCCTGCTGCCAAATACTTCAGAGGGAATGAACAGAATAGGGCAGTTACTGAGAGATCCATCCCCTGTCGTCCAGTTCCAGCTTCTGGCAGTCAGAGGCTTAGGGACATCCAGAGAATGGGGTTGTGTCCCTGACCATCTTGGCTAATAGCCATTGATGGACCTATCCTCCAGGAACTTATCTAGTTCTTTTCTGAACCCAGTTATAGTTTGGGCCTTCACAACATCCCCTGGCAACAAGTTTCACAGGGTGACTGCACTTTGTGTGAAGAAATGAAATATTGATAAATGTGTGAAATATTGACATTTTAAGGGTGCCTTCTGTATACCGAAATATATGCATCATATTCTAAAAGCAATACACCATATACTGACAAACACACAGACCATATTTTCGCATAAATACATTGGGGAGAAATTTTCAAAAAGCACCCTAGTGAATTGAAAACCTAGATTCCATTTTCCATTTTCAAAAGCAATTTAGGAGCCTAAGTTTCATAGAAAGTCATTGGGACTTAGTCTTCTCAATGCCAAAGTCATTTTTGAAAACAAGGCTTAGGAGCTTTTAAAATTTTTATCTGTTACCTAGAGAAAGTGTCATCACTCAAGCAACACTCAAAATCCATGCTGTCTAGGATGGTTCTCTTCGGTTTTCATCATACAAACTCAGCATTTGTGAAGAAGACACACTGTTTCTGCATAATTTGCATTTATAATAAAACATATTTCAAATCTAATTTTTCTCTCCTTTGCTGTTCCCTTCTCCCCCATTCACAGCTCAGCTGCACCCACCCATGCCTCTCACCTCTAAACAAGGAGAGGCACAGCTTATGTTTGTCCTGCAAACCCCCTCACTTCCCATGAAGCAAGCAGTGAGATACTTTGAAATGTTTTTTTTTTTTCAGCTTTCCTGCTGTGCGCTCAGGTAACATAGAACAAAACGAAGCTTTAATTGCCTTTTGTCTTTGTGGTTTTGTTTCTAAAAAGGAGTATTGGATTCCTCAGCATAAGGGAATACATTTCTATAAAAAGCAAATTCCACATAAAGTTTTAAAAAGTGATGATGCAAACAGTTTAGTGGGACCATAACAGAGTTTGCTTAAGGATATATAATCGATTTGACAGATAGGATTGGAGTACTCCACTTTGCTTGCTCATGAGCACAAAGACCCTTTAAAGTAGAGAGGAGGAGTTACATTTAGGCACTTCTGCTAGATACCACTAGGTGTGGCTACCCCAATTCCAATCAGTGTCAACTCCAGTCAACTCCCAAATGTCAGTATCCAAGACCATACCCCTATATGCATCTACCACATCTGCCAGTGACTAACAAGGAGTTTAAGATAAGCTTGTACTGTAACAGTTACACACTCCAGAGACACATACCCCAAACTGTGCCTAACTTACTCTGGTGAACCATCAATTAATGTGGCCAGATATTCTGAAATTGACCACCGCATTCAGAATCCTGCTGAAGGCACTATTTAGTACTTATTTAGTACTAATTTAGTACTGTTCCAGACACGGAAAATATTTTGGATGCATTCATACAACTTGAACTCAACATCCTGAACCCATTAGTGAAGTGGATAATACTAAGCACTTTTCCTCTTCCTCTTCACTTTGTATATATTATTTAATTAAACTGTACAAGGAACCTATGAAGTAGCCATTTACAGATGGGGAAAATGAGAGAGAAACAAAATGATGTGACAAAAAAAAAATCACAGTGGGACTTCGTGGCAAAGCAGAGGTTAACAGTTAGGAGTTGCTGGCTCCTAATTTCATTTTCAGACCAGTAGGCCAAAACACTCGCGCACAAATACTGTTAATCTCAACAGGTCAACATTTGAGATTTTTTAAAGTAAATTTTATTGCCATCAAGCAATAGCTGAAATTAATGGTTTTCTCTGTGATCCATCCCTTATGTCTGATAATTTTGTCAGACTGCCCCCACAGACGTTCCAGTCAGTCTCATTCTGAAAGGATGACACAAATATCATTAAATGCTTGATATTTTTCAATTTGTTTTCTGCTTGCAGAGTTTATAACTATTAAGAAAATTAAGTAGTCGTGAGGTGAGAGACACTAGATAAAACACACAAAACAAAGAGTAGGAATAAATTATTGGTTTTCAACATAGCAAAAAGTTAACAGTGGGTCATCTCCAGGTTCTAAACTAGGATCCGCGTTATTGCCTATGGCTCCCGTTATGTCAGAATGTGACTTTTTTTTAAACAATCCAAGCCCAGCATTCACTGCGCGTAGGTAAAGCAGCGCACCTGTGCAGAGCCCCATTGAAGTCAACAGCTGTAATGGCTGCCATCTTGGCTGACACACCAGGGACTGAACTAGTGATTTCTATAGCTAAAAGCCTGAGTTGCTACAGCTTGAGCTAAAGACGCCCCCCCTCCTCCACCCCATAGCTGTGGCCAGTAAAAGAATCATATCCTTCTGTGGATCATTCATGGGAGAGAACTTTACACTGAGCGGTGGGTTAGATGGGCACAGTGGATTGCAGGATTGGAATTTAAATGTATTAATGATCTGAAAGGGAGTGAACAAAAAGTAGCAAAATTTTCAGAGGCAACAACATTATTTAGCATAGTCAAGACTAGAAAAGACTGTTAGGAACATGACAGGAACTTTAAAAAGCTAGGTGGGTGGCCGCTGCAATGGCAGATGAAATACCACATTGACAAAAGCAAGGTAATGCACACTGGAAGAAATCATTTTTGGTCCTTCAAATTCTAAACTAATGGTATCATTGTGGACAGCTCAGTGAAAACCTCTGCTTACTGTCCAGCTGCCGGCAAGATACTGTTCAGTGCTTTATCGCCTTAGAATCAGATATAAAGCAAATGAAATATATTCAGTATACAAACCAAGGAGCAAGTTTTCCCCCATAAAAATCTGCCAAGCTACAGTGAGTTCATAGACATTTCTGTTTTAGATAACTAGCTACAAATCCTTACTCGGTAGAGACACAAAATCAAAATGTTTTGAGAATACTTTGTGGGGATCTATCTCAGTGCAGCCTGGGGTTGCTTTTTGTTGTCCAGTAAAGGAGCATAAATGTATATTTTATAGCTGGATTTTGCACAAAATAGTATTCAAACCTTTGAGGTCTATTCTTTCAGCCCTTTGAAGCACAGAATGGAGTATTTCAAAAGAAAATCTCTGGTAACTCTGCTTGGCACTACTTAAAGGGTATCTAAGAACGTCAGTAAGAAGAAGGATGCTGTGGCTTCCCCCTCTCCCCAGTACATTTTGGAAGCAAAATATTGCCACAGGGGAGGGCCAAAGAGAGAGAGGGAAATTCTGCAAAGTTCCCCATGTGAAGTTTCCTTTGAAAGCTCTTCCATTAGGTTTGCAGAGGTTTGCTGCCAGGCCCTGCAGACCTCTGTGTATCCATCAGAGGCCAAGCCCACCCATATAGAAACATTCATCCTATGCCTCTGCACCACCTTCTGGCCCTTGCAGCTGTTCCTCATGTTTACAAGTTCCCTTGCTGGCTTCTCTCCCTTATTACCTAAAGAGGGCAGTGCTCAAGAGTTAATACAGCCTCAGGCTGTGTTAACTCTTAAGCAGATACCCCACATGGCTACTTTTCCATCTGAACCCACCATTCTTTGTTTACCAAAAACCTAAATGAAAGAGAGGAAAATCAGGAAATAACTTTGTGAATAATTTAAACATACAAATCTTTTCAGGGAATTACGGTTTTGTTTGATTTAACCTTGATTTTTATCCCAAATATGTCATGGAAAAAAATATATGTCTGGAAAAATTCATTAGAAATCTTTGAATGTTCCTTTTTACTGGATTTATCTGTCTAAAACAAGTTGATTTTAAATGTACATTTGAGCATGTCCTCCATCTAAAAACTCCATCTGCACAGAAAAAGTTGAGATTTCTCCTCTTCTTCTCTTTTTGCCAGTCAGTTACTCCTTAACTGTTTTTATCAGCAGAAATGCCTAATACAGCAACTTCCTTACCAAAGGATCCCAAAGTAGTTTGCTAACTAGTGATCATTTCAACTCACTACTGAAATTCAGGTAAACACCTATGAGATTAAATATATCAAACTATTTTATAGAACACAGCAGTCAGGGAATATAGGTGGACAGAATGTAGATTCACAGATTTGATGGCCACAAGCAACCATTATGTTCATCTAGTCTGACTTCCTGCATAACACAGACCAGAGAACTTCACCCAGTAATTCCTGCATCAAACCCAATATCTTGTTGTCAAACTAGAGTAGCTCTCTTAGGCCTTGTTTATGCTACTATGGTAAATCAATCTAAGATACGTACTTCAGTTATGTGAATAACGTAACTGAAATCAACGTAGCTAGATCCACTTACCATAGTGTCTACATCGCACTGTGTCAACAGGAGATGCTCTCCCGCCGACTTCCCTTACTCTTCTCGGGGAGGTGGAGTACAGAAGTCGACAGGAGAGCGCTCTGCCATCGACGTAGCGGGTCTTCACCAGACCTGCTAAATTGACACCGCTGCATCGATCACAACAGTGCCAATATAGCCGTAAGTATAGACAAGCCCTTAGAAATACAATCTTGATTTAAAGACTTAAAGTGTAGCTAGCCAATGTTGCAGTAATGCTAAAATGCTCAGGTTTATCATCCCATCTCTTGTGGAAAACAGAATGGCATCTTTAAATGATCCTGAGTGATCAGGGGTTTGGTTCTCATTTAAAGATCAATAGCACAGAGCCACCCAATACTTTGTGGGAGCATTAATTAAATTTTAACTGAAAGGGAAAAAATGCTACCCAGTGAACCACCCGCTACACCCTGAATATATTTAACATTCCCATTTGTTTCACTATCTAGATTCTCATTGGAGCAGTAATTGCAATGGGCTCTGCAGACAGAGATGGTCGTCTACATCCTGGTGATGAATTGGTGTATGTAGATGGGATCCCAGTGGCTGGCAAAACCCACCGATATGTGATTGATCTCATGCATAATGCAGCCCGAAATGGGCAAGTGAATCTTACTGTGAGAAGAAAGGTGCTATCTATAGGTATGTTAATAAAAAGGGAAATGTGGAAAAACTAACCAAGGGCTGTCAATAAAGGGGGCAGTAATTTAGGTAATGCTTTTTTAAAAAAGAAAAAGTTTTAACAAAAACTAACTTTATTATAATTTTTTTTTATTATTTAAAGAATTAAGTCTTGGAAAACATTTGTCCTTCAACATTCCCTGGCAGTGTTTGTGAGACAAACATTGCAGCATTGTGCCTGTTTCCTAGAGAACCAGGAAGTAACAGTGACAATCCTGCTGTAATGATCATGAGTAACTCTGTGTTTGTTCCATACTGTGTTCTCCTGTATCGTCCCTACTTGTGCCATGTTAGGACCAAAGGGTGCTCGTATTGCTCATCTGAGTGGTCTCATTGAAGTCACTGGTGTGAGGAAAGCAAGCAGGAAAAGGCTTGCAGATTGTAAGCTCTTTAGGGCAGGAATTCCTTCCCTTGCTTTGACATGTTCTGAGCCCAGTCCTGCTGCCACTAAAGTTAATGGGAGTTTTGCCACTGACTTCAAAGGAAGCCATCTCAAGTCTTTTAGTGCTATATAAATAATGACTAGAAACAGGGCAATCTGGTTTCCCTTTCCAAGCAGAAAGTGCAGAAGATAAACAAACAGGATTAATAGTGTAAAGCAAATTAGAGAGACAACATGGGTGAGGCCATATCTTTTATTTGACCAACTTCTGTTGGTGAGAGAGAGAAGCTTTTGAGCTTCACAGAGCTCGTCTTCAGGTTTGGGAAAGGTACTAAGAGAGTAGCTCAAAAGCTTGTCTCTCTCACCATCAGAAGTTAGTCCAATAAAAGATATTACCTCCCCCACTTTTGTCTTTGTAATATCCTGGGACTGACACGGCTACAACACTGCATAGAGCAAATGAGACATTTTAAATTCTTTCAGTCTTGACCATCGAAGGTGTTATTGGTAACACAGAGAAGGAGACTTCTTCTAAATATATCCTGGCAGCATCTATTTAACAAGAGTTTTTAATGAGCGAATCTGTTTTCATTCAGTTAAACTCTTTGCTTATGTGAATGAAGTTTAGTAATTTAATATAACCCTTAGAACAGGCTCATCATTAGGGCACTTTAATGAAGGATCAGAAATTAGTAAACATGTCATCAGCCCCTTCTGTCTTCTCCCTCTCCATCCACCAAGGAGCCCTTCCTCTTTCCCTGCTCCATCTCCTTAGCCTTTGCCTTCCCCTCCCTGCCCACTCCAGCAGGTCAGCAACCTCACACTCCTAACCCACTTATTGTTGTCAGTAGTCCCCATTTCCCATCTCTGGCATGCTGTCAGGTCACAGTCAATCTTCCCTATCTCAGGACTGACTTTCTTCTGTTAACCACTCTAGAATCCTGCAGCCAGAAATCCTCCCTCCAACCTGGCTCAACGCCCCCTAGGAGCTCCCCAAACCCTAGGAAAATGGCCAGTTACCAAGGTAAAATACTGAACACGTGGGGATTCATTAGTTTCCTAAGGATTAATAGATTTTATCAGCCTCTATGGAAACTGGACTGTAGACAAGAATAATAATTACAGGAGTTAGTACAGACAGCGTAGTTATCATCCTTTGGTGGCTGCTTGCCTTACATTATGTAAGGAACTTTTAAGAGTTTCTATTAATCACTTAGGACTCTTGACACAGAAATTGAATCAAGCTAGTAAAACATCCTGGATTATTCTTTAGCCTTGATAGTGACACACTGAGAAATATAGTGTATGAAACATTGTTTAACTGCTTATGAAGCTGTACAAGTGTTTAGATTGATGTGATGTACTGAATGTTGTTTTTAAACAAAAATGTAGAATTATTTACATGAACTGAAAAATACAAAATCAGTACAAAGGTACTGACGTACATCCTCACCTAAGGCTGATAGGGTTAAAATGACGTTCTCACTTCTGAGCATGTGCAATATGGAGAACTTGGGCTTTCTAAATTTTGCTGTTAAAAATATTGTACAAGAAATAGTAGATTTGCAGAAACATTTTTCCTGCAATTTTTACTGGTCTGGCAGTTATGTTATTCTTTATTTTCATATTGATGCACAACATTAAGGTCCTTATCCTGCAAGTTATAACATGTAGGAATAATAGTCTACCCACATGTAACTTGCAGAATTAGAACCTAATTTACTGTATATCCAATTTCAAGTTAGTGTGATTTTTCTATTCTTTTTTCTATGCAATGGATCAGATTCTCATCTAAATTAAACCAATGCAATTTCATTGTGGCCAAGGGGGTTACACCAGCTAGACTGAGAGGAGAATATGCCTTAACTTTCCATAGTGAAAATATTCTTAATATAAGCAACAGTCAGAAATGTGCTGGTAAAATGTAAAGAAAACTAGAATTTACAAAAGAAAACCATAGAAAGAAATCATTCTTTTTTTAAAAAAAAAAAGGTGGACCCTTACATAACAAAGGAAAGGTTAATTTTGGATGTTTTAAAAAATTGATATTTACACATCCGTTTGTACTTTCTTGGGTTGATCTGTTCATGTCCTGGCTGTGAATGACTTTGGGGTTGTGGAAATCAGGCACAGAAGTGATTAGAAAGCTTACCTTCCTCTACAAAAAAAAAAAGAAAATGAAAATAAAGAGTGAAAAAAGAGCAAGCCTTAGGCAATACTGGGTGAATAAACGGATCGGGCATAGAGGAAAGGCCTTAGGAAGAAAAGACATCCTCAGATGGTCCCAATACACACAGTCTCAAACTACAGAGTCAAGACTAGGGCTGTGGAAACCTCGCTGGGTTCAGATTTCAAACAGAGCCCAGCAGTTTGGTTCACAGGTTTTAGAAAAACGCTAACCTCCAAGGGGAACCCCTCACCTCTAAGTTTCAAGGCCATCACACCCTTGCTTCTTTCTATGTTTTCAAGGATTTTGCTAGGAGGTGGGACAGAAATGAGGTTAACCAGCTTCTGAGCTGGGCAGACAACCTCAGCCCATCTGCACAAACCATTTGCTAGCACTGGCTGGGGTTAGAAAATGTCATCCAAATGGGCTTGAGATTTGATGTGACTATTTTGCACAGCTCTGCCTCAGAATCTTAGATGTCCTCTTTCTCAAGAACTGAGGTAAAGAATTACCAAACTTGAGCTCCTGAAACCCGCTTGATTAGAAAAATGTGGTGTTTCAGAGGAAATAGAAATTAAAATGCCATTTCTTTGCAGGCAGAGCAAGCAAAAAAAAATTTCTGATGAATATGTTTCAGAATAAAGAGAAGAAAAATCTAATAGCCATCTAAAATTTGCTCTTCCTCCGTTTTCATTCTTTTTGTGTAGTTAATGGGAATCTCTGGCATTCATTTATAACACAGCCTGCTCCTGATAATGCAGGGCGGTAAGATCATTTTATTTTTGTTGCAGCCATACTGACATACACAGTGCACATCTACAGAGTCAACCTTCTAAAACAGGACAGCCAGAGAATGTGATCTCTCTTGTCTTTGACTATGGCATTTAGTTACAGATTGGTTCCAATAACTCTTGGAGATTTGGTATTCTAATGCAGTGGCACAATAATTGTTTGGTTTTCTTCCTCGTTACTCTCCCTAATGACTCTATTTCAAAGTTGCACAAGGACTGTTAAAGGACACACTTACCTGCCTGAGAAAATAACAGCTTGTCCTTGAATCCTGCTTATTTTATTCAGAAAATAGATTTCAGACTTGAAAGTTTTAACTTGTAAACTCTCTTGGGGGCTGGAGGGGGGAGGAATGTGAAGCTTGTCAGATATTTTATAGTATGATTGCACCACTATTACTGCTAGGGACAGAAAACATCCATTGTATATTTATCTGAAACTACTATATTTAAACTGTGATAGGTATGATTCATCTGAAACAAAAGGTCTACAATGAATATAGGTACATTTTTTCCATGTACAAGTGTCACTTAATTACAGTTAATGACTGATAGCAATGTTTGTATGAGGAAGTGCTTAATCATGCAAAATTTCTCTTCCTCTCTGCTTTTACAAACTATAAAGCCATAGCTGAAAGGTTAATGGACTTCATTTGCATTTTTGATCATTTTAACTCTGCATGTAAGAGCATCTTTAAAACTTCTAAATGAGCATTGTAACTATGGAGGCAGCAACAGAATAATTAATTGTGATTATTTTTCATTGTATTGCTCCTCCATTCCATAAACATCTTTTGAGTATGCTAATCAGTTTATAAGAGGAAAACTATAAAGCTAATCCAAATTACTGTGTATTAGCTGCCTGCTTAAATTCTTTTAATCGGAAGACAAAATAATGTAGTATTGGATTAGACAGCCAATTTTTCCCCTAGATGACAGATCAGCTAATTGAATAGTCCTTGTTAAGTTTCTTTGCTGTTCAGCTTTGTATTGTTTCTTACAACAGATGCCTCTCTTCTCTGTGGAGCAGAATAGGAGTTTGTGTTTATGTTTGCTTTATCTGATTTCCCTTGAATGCTTTGCATAATCAGGTAGATTCCAGTTCTTTCACATCTGTTATGTTTCCTTTCTTTAATATAAACAGTCAGTTGTATTCATGTTGCATTAGCAAAGGTACAGTAACTGATAAAGTCACTGAACAAGTTAAACTGCAATACTTATATGATTTATATTTTAGGAGACCCTTGCCCAGAAAATGGCAGAAGCCCAGGTTCAGTGTCTACACACCACAGTTCTCCTAGAAGTGACTATGCTGCTTATGCTAACAGTAATCATGCTGCATCTAGTAGTAATGCTACACCACCAGAGGGCTTTACTTCACACAGCTTACAAACCAGTGACGTTGTCATCCACCGGAAAGAGAATGAAGGGTTTGGCTTTGTTATCATCAGCTCTTTGAACAGGCCTGAATCTGGATCTACAATAAGTAAGTAAAGTCCTACCTACCACCTGCTGTTTCTTCAAGTTTGAATGTAGTGGAAAAATCTGACACCTAATACCATATGTCACTTGTCTGGCAGCATAGCCTGTAGTTCTAGGGCTTGTCTTCACTACCACGCTACCTTGGCGCAGCTGCATCAATGGAGCTGCACCAATGTAGCACGTCTGGTGAAGATGCACTATGTCGACGGGAGACTGCACTCCCATCAACGTAATTACTCCACCTCAGCGAGAGGCGGAAGCTACAAGAGCGGGAGAGCATCTCTTGCTGACATAGCATGGTGTAGACATCACTTTAAGTCCATGTAACTTATGTCGCTCAAGGGGCTGGTTTTGTGACACACCTAAGCTACATAAGTTACATAGACTTAAGCGGTAGTGTAGACAAGCCCTAAGAGACACTCAAAGTTGCTTCCCTGGGGAACAGTATCCCTGGCATCGTATGCATAGGAAGAAAGGTTATTCTGTCCTTTGTGGTTAAGAATCATAGAAATATAGAGATGGAAAGGACCTTGAGAAGACATCAAGTCCAGCCCCCTGCGCTGAGGCAGGACCAAACATACCTAGACCATCCCTGACAGGTGTTTGCCAAGCTGTTCTTAAAAACCTCCAATGATGGTGATTCCTCACCCTCCCTTGGAAGCCTATTCCAGAACTTAAACCTAAATCTCCCTTGCTGCAGATTAAGCCCATTACTTCCTGTCCTGCCTTCAGTGGACATGGAGAACAACTTTGTCTCAAACACTCACTTATCTGCCCAACTAATAAGATTCAAAGAGCTCTATCCCTCCCAGGGCCACCCTGCAAGGATACCTCTTATTAATATAAAAGCTAACTATTATGGGACACATTCTTATCAAATGTCAATTACCATAGATCCAGAGTTATACCAGTTCACCCCAGCTGAGAATCTGACCCTATTGTTATTAATACAACATAGCATCATAGAGCTATAACGACAACATTTATTAATGCTAGATACAAAGCATAGGACACATGCAATAAAAATGGACCCTTCACATACACTTTACTGAACCTGCCTAATAGGACATTGCTCAAGCTACTGGAATGCTTTGTGGTAGAGAGAGATAAGGAGGGGCTGATTTCTGTAATCAATGGGACTATTCGGTGTGAAAAGGGTTGCAGAATCAGACGATTAGTGATCATAGCTCAAATTCTGCCTCCAGAGCTATAGTGTGATGGTGACTTAACATTGTGCCCTTGTATGCCAGAAGCCCCTGGCAGGGTCTCACTTTCCTAGGTGATCAGTACCTGTAGCTTCCACAGAGGTCAAGGGAAGTTGTGGATTCTCAATACTTCTACAAATCAAGCCCCATGAATATATTTGCTACCTAGTTTGCGGGTTGCAGACTAAACTGAGCCCCAATGGCCCATTTGAACTGCTTTTTCCCCCACTTGCCAAAACTGTTTTCTGAGGAAATTAATGACAGTTCCCCCCTTCACTGTATTTATCTGTTTCAATCTGATAAAATAAATGCAAGTAAAAAAGTACTGGGAAGAGTCGTATAATCTCACAATGGAAAGTGATCGTGCAAAGTATATTCACAACATTTCATGGTCAAGCATTTATAACATTATTCATACTATCTCAAATGAACTTTTTTGTTAAATTCAGTAGGATCCTCAAAATTAATACTGTAACAAAACCATAGCCAGTCAGCCAGGTATGACTCCATAGTTATCGCTTTGCTGTACATCATGGCTAACAGGAACTTCATGGTGGCAGATGGGAAAAAAACAATACTCCTGTTCCAAAACCCAGGTCACTAGTCACTGGAGTTCATGGAGAATTTCCTGTAGGTAATAGAATGTATGACCCACAGTAGAGTGGTCATGATTCTATCCAGTAGAGGGCACTGATATGCATATATACTACACAGTTAATTACAATACATTTTTAATTATAAAGAATTAATTGAAAGGTAGTCTCAGAAGTGCAGTGAGAAATATTTCAAATGCAACCCTTCAGGAGACAATAAAGAGTGGAGTCAAAGTGATCAAATTCCCTAGAACAAACATGTGTAGCTCCTGGAAATTTAGCATTAATTGAAGCGCTTCAAGAGTAGATGAAGAGGAGGGTCAGATGTTCAGATGAGAAATTAATTCATTAAAATAGTAATTGTATGAAACCTCTGTGAATTTGAGCAGTTCCCAGATTTCTGTTTAAAAAAAAGTGTCACGAGTTTGTCATAGACAGTGATAAAATGAAGAGAAACATTCCCTTTCAATGCTTAGATTAAGTAAAGGATCTTGAAACTGTGGTGAAATAAACAAACTGAAAAGGATACAAGATAACACTCCAGTCAGTAATGGAAGCAGGTTACCAATCATTTAGATCCACTAAAATTTTAATAGGGAAGCATTAGCAACCATCCGTTTGTACACCACATATTTATTTGGACAAAGTGATTAACAGGTTTGAGCAAGAGTGCAAAGCGTACTAACAGCATGAAAGTATTAACTAGATGATATACCACAGTATTACACAAAGCATGGCTTGGATCAATATTTAAATGTATGCAGTAAAAATGTTAATGTATTCATTTTAAGCCAACCAAGATAGAATTAAAACCCTTCAGTGAAATAGGTCTGGAAGGGAATAGTCTGTAGTGTCAAATAGTCATTGCCTCTAGTTTGATTCATTCAAATAAAGTGCTGTGTTTTATGGTCAATTGGGAGAGTCAGTGCCTAGAAAAAGAACAATCGAAGGAATAGTCTCATTGGGCATAACCGTCAGGGTGATAGAGGGACTGAACATTTTCTACATTTAATTATGGTTTTCTGGCACCTGCTTTCTCTTTATTTTTTTCTTCACTCTGCCAGACTGGACTGTAAGGTTTGACCATTTGGAAGTGTAACATTAATAGTGCAATGATAACATTCTCCTTAGTCTTAATTCCCAGTTAAAATTCTGTTCTACAACAAATAAATTACTGTAGATCCTGGAGGAACAACTACTTGGTCATATGTAGTAGTGTGAGTTTTAAGTGCCATTCTACTGTAAATTGATCAAATAGATTGTATCCTTATCTGTAACAATGCAGCACATGTTATTAATTGTTTGTGGTGATGATGATGATGGTTATTAATATTATTATTCCAATGCCACAGGTGTTGGGCCTATGGGCCCTGATTCTCAGGTCTAATTCTCAGGTCTAAGCATTTGGCACAGGACCCAAGGACAGTGAGGGAAAGATGGCTTTATGGCACCTTTGCTGCTCCCTAATTCTGGGACCAGCGTAAGTTAAAAGAACGTGAAGGCTTTTGTAATTTATATCTAGCTGCCCAGGGCACCATTCTAGCGCCAGGAATAGCCAGAGCTGCTCCAGTCAAATCTCTTTTTCCCAGTCACATCCCTTATGATGAGGGCTCAAGGGAGGATTCCCACTATGCTGTTCCTGTATAGCCAGTTAGGCCAATATTGCAGTCCCTTTGCCTCAGCAAGGTGGCATGAAGGGACCAGTGTACCCCAGATTCAGACCCATGGTTCTTGTTCCAATTTGAGTTGCATTTTCTCATTAAAATCTTTATAAGAATTATCTTTGGTGCTGTTCATTTACCAGGCGTATCTTTGTTTTGTAGAAATTAATTAAATGCTCTAAGGACTATTTTCTGCTCTTAATCTCTGCACAGAATGAGGGCAGGATAAAGCCTTAATTCAGGAACAGAATTGTTATTATATAGTTTCCAGGCAATCTTTAGACCTGAGTATATTCTTGGACAAGTTAGTACTTGCTAAAACACCGAACACTCATGGCACATTTCTTCTATTCCATGAAAATCATAGAAATTCTCTCTGTCTCTCTCTTTCTCTTCTTTGGCAAATCATTGCTTGGAATGTTCTTTAATTCAGAGCAGGATTATCTTTCACTAAATCACTATTCTTAGATGGGGACAGAGCTGGACTGGAGGCAGGATGTCAAGGGTAGAGTGAAAGAGATTACGCTGGAGCAAAGCAGAGTAATACACAAAGTCAGCCATGCTTTAAATTCAGATAAATGAAAATGTATCAATAAATAACACTGTTTGACCTATATATCCAGGAACAAATCCTTTACCCAGTGCTGAGCTCAAAGGACCAGGCTGGGCTCTGGGCAGATGTACATAGGGCAGGTAAAAGACAGTAGAGCCTATTCCAGTTTTAGGAGCAATTCTGCCCCTCCGCCAGTCACTCTGCTTATACCCGACCTTCTCTTCGCCCTTCCTGCTGTCATACAGAGAGACCGCGTAGCATTTAGCTCAACATTATGCAGGCAGTGTGTAGTGCCTGTATAGCACCCCAGAATCTTCTCTCTCTCCTCTTGAGAGCAGCAGAAGCATACAGATGCACTGCTCCTTAGGGAGACGTTCCTAGCCACGTACGCTATGAGCAGGATTTGCCCTCTAATTAGAAGTTTCTGAAGCTTGAAAGCATTGATTGGTGAGAAAAGACCTGAATGCAAACAAGTCAATGTCTCAGGTCTACAAATCTAAAGTGAAGTTCATTACACGCGGAGCTGAGTGGGAAATACTTCCCTCGCCCCATGAAAAAGTTAGATGAAAATTAAACAAAATGTGTTTTTGTTGACATTTTTTCTGATTTTGGTCAAGAACCTGAAAACCCAAAACCTTAATATTTTTTCAGTTTTCTGCATCTGAAAACTGAACATCTTTTTAAAACTGAAAAGATTTGGGGTTTTGGTCCAAAACCCCTCATTTTTTACAAAATCTTAATTTTTTTGGTGAAAATTTCCATTTAATTGAAAAAGCATTTTCCATTTAAAAAAGTGTCCATGGAAAATCTTTGATCAGTTCTATTCAGTTGTAAAATCTAATTTCTTTGGAGTATAATTTTTGTTTATTCTTAGGAAGGTAACCAGTGTAATTAATCAAAAATCTGTGAACTGAAGTAATAATTTTTCAAAAGATTCTGTGTCATTTTCCCTGTCCGTTGAGTGTTTGGAGACCATAAATATGGTTTCTCATTTTCATTTTAGACTGAAAGCCACCAACTAACAAACACTGATTCTAATTTTATTATGAACAACTTCCAAAAAGAAATACTGATAAAAACAGAAGGTGGAATCCTGGCTCCACTGAAGTCTATAGAAGAACTCCCATTGACTCCCCAGGAGTTCACCAAAAACACGGTAACGTTTCCTTGACAGCTCCTGATCCTGCAAACTCACACACATGAGCAGTCCCACTCATTCCGAATGGACTAGTCATCTGTATGTTTGCAGGACTGGGCCCACATATATTAAAGAAAGTGGTGTGGGAAGCATTCTGCATGCTCTGTGCTCCAAAGATATTGAATTGCCAGGTGAGCAACTGAAGCCTGAAAATAACCGTGAAGAATTTTCAGTAACATTAGCAATCTCTTTTGTCTCACTTAAGCTTTTAAAATTGTTTCATTATTTTTTTTTAATTTGTATGTTTGTCATTTGCCTTGAACAACCAATTTTAACTTCAAGCTATGAGGAGAAACCTAGTTTTGCAGATTAAAAGGCAAACCACCAGCCAAAAAATAAACTCTTAAAATAAGTAAAAATCGAAATGGAAAACTAGATTCTTTGCTCATACATCACAAGTATGTTCCACTGTGTAATCACATTGCAGGTGGTTTTTCATTGCTGTTTTCAAAGATATCCAGGCAGGGATAGATGGACATCTTACATTTCAGATTTTCAGCTCTCTTAAAAGCTTGGAGATTTGTCAAAGGTGAATCTTTCTCCTAGGTTTGGATCCTGAGGCACCTTGTTACCCACTAAGAAGTCCAGGTGAAGTGCAGGCACAAAGAATAGTTTCAGATCTCACACACACAGGTTCATCAGTCAGTCAATAAAGCTATTCTTTATCTCAAAACCCCAAGGAGTTCAAAGAAACTCTAAGTCTGAAGTTAACTTTTTTATAATACTGTTTTCTGTAGTCATTCAGAAGCTTATCTTGGATTTTATAGGTGTCAGTTAAACCTGCATTTTGTGAGAAACCAGAGACCTCTGTCTGTCTGTCTCTCTTATTTAGGGTCTGTTTTAGGACGTGTTATAAATCTAATAATCATGGGCACATAGTAATATGTCTTCACGTTTCACTGACAACTCCTTTGATGCTATACTGGAATAAGAAAACCATCACAAATGTTCACAAAACCCACTTGGGGCCTTTTTGAAATATTATTTTCTTTACAAAAATGTTTTTGGTAATTTCTGTACTGAATCATTATTTACATTTTATAATTATGCTGATTCTCACAAACTTGTGCCTGGCCCAGTAACATTGACTCAAGCATCACCACTTCTCAGATTTCTCTGGCAATAGTTAATAATACTTATTCTCCACACGTAGTTTACTGGAAACTCTTTCTAAAGAAATCAGTTTGTTAGGTGCTTTACAGATACTGAACAAGCACCATTCTTGGAAGAATTTGCAGCCCAAATACACACATACACAGAAAGACAGGAGTGCCCAGGACAAAAAATAGAGTGGATGTCTGATTACATTCAGCATGTGTTGGTTCCACAATTTTTTGTATAGAATTTTGCCCACACTTTACAGTAGGGAGAATTAAGAGCTATAGGCCTTTTGGAAAGGGTTTATTGTGAGGAGATCACTCTGCAATAGCTACACTCTTTTTTTAGTGTGCTTATCACAGGACCTCAGGGGATCAACAGAACCAAATACCAGTCAAACTGATCTTTTTTTATTTGAAGAAACCTTATGAAGAAGCCTGACTTGCAGTAACAAGGGAAACAATTAAATGCAACTGATTGCAGTGCCAGAATTAAGTG
The DNA here is from genome assembly GCA_037349315.1 of Chelydra serpentina. Classification (NCBI taxonomy): domain Eukaryota; kingdom Metazoa; phylum Chordata; order Testudines; family Chelydridae; genus Chelydra; species Chelydra serpentina. The sequence continues at coordinate 21,403,962 of JBAIAC010000008.1, forward strand.
ATTAGACTCTATATTTTTATAAATGTGAGAAAACACTGCTAGTAAGTGTTTATTAACACGAGGCAAGCTCACCTCCTTCCCCTTTCTCCCCCACCCCCTTCACCCTCCAGAACAAATCACTAGGTTGGTCCCACCCTACCCCACCAATTCCCACAGATCAGTTGAAGGCCAAGGCCTTCTGTGCCCAGGTTTAGCAAGCATGATGGGGTTGTTACTGAATTTAAGTTAATTCAATAAAAATAACATTACAGATTTGTACATTTATTATATTCTCCAAATTAAAACCTGATATACTGGGGCCTGTTGGTTGAATGAAAACTCTTGCACCTATAGCGAATTGAGGACACAATAAATATTCATGTGATCAACTGTATAACATATTAGAAAGGACAGCTGGCTCAGGAGGGCTCATTTGCTTGGTTTAGTTTCTGTTTCCATTTACATTAAGAAAATATGGCAAGAAGTTATTATCTGCCAGAGGATTTAATAGATACAGTAGAGGTTTGATTTTGTTCCCCTTCATGTGATCACTTCTGATGTTTAACTATTGTACATTAAAAAATGTGAGAAAATAGCCTAGTGACTTTTTATACAATGCTATTTCAACTGTTGGGGGAGGGGGGAAGTAGAGAGGAAATGAGAGAGAACATTGCATGTATAGATGTGAGAAACTTACTTGTTGGTAACACCTGCTTGTAATGTTCAGCTGTTTCTAGCGGGCATTCTGAGAAATTACTTGGAGCTCAGTATGGCTCTTGTGAATCTGAGTCAGGAGAAATTACTTCTGTTTATAAAGAGAGCAAGAGATGGAAAGAGAAGAGGGAAAGGCAGCATTTTATTTAGCACCTAGGGTCTGTTCTGGCCTTGTATATGCGCATCGAGCTGAAGCAAGCATATGGATCATAGCATATAACCAACTCCTGGATTTTTATTGCCCTTTCTAAAACCTGAAATAAAAAAAAAAATCTTTTGTGGCAGAGGTACAAAAACATGGCTTTGGACTAGTTTTATCTTTAAAACATAGAAATATTACTAAATATCTTCAAAAATAAAATAGTTTACAGATGGCTGTAAATAAATCAGTTAACTAAATCAGATCTTCCACACTTTTTAATCAGTGTTATGTTAAAAATGTGTCCTAGCCCTTTGACTCCTAAATTCAGAATTCAAGACCTCTCTTGATTTTCCTTAAATTTGGTTGGTGCTAGTCATCACACTGTGCCAGAACAGACATTGAGCTCTGGTATAGCAGTGGTCCTAGGCCAATTTGTACTCCTAACGCAAATGCTTCAGGCACCCCTTCAGTGACTTCGTTGGCCAACTTCACAAATTCTGCAAACATTGCAGACATGCCACCCTCTCTAATTTTTTCATCATCATCCTGATTTTAATGGGATTATGAAATTAGCAATTTGGGTTTAAATCTACTAATTTTGCAAGATGAAGCATGTGCGCACATGCACATATGTAAGAAAATATGTGTGTGTCACTCACTATCACTCGGGTCCAACAAACACAGCAAATACAATGGCTGCTGGGGCATTCTTCTCCACTGCCCCTGTGGCACATGCACAGACTGCACAGTGTGGGTCTGATAATAGGCAAGCCATGGAAAATTTGAATGGGGTTGAAATGCTTTTGGATTCACTGCCCAAGCCATAGGCTGCATGTTGCATTCTAACTACCGCATGTGGACCGTGCTGGACTGCGTTAATGCAGTCTAGGTACCTAGAATGTGCCAGCAGGGTCCATAGGGGGCAGTTCGAGTGCAGCACACAATCTGTGGCTTGTGCTGTGAATCCAGCACCACAAAACCCTGCTGACAATAGCCGCAGCTTGCCGCTTATCAGACTCTCACTGTGCAGTCTGCGGGGAGAGAAGCTGGAGGGGCAGGAGGGAGGCAGTGGTGGTTGAGGAGAGAGGGTATGCAAGAGAGGAGGGGGATTATCCCAAGAAGGAGGTCCAGCCCCAGGACTGGCCAAGGTAATTAAAGGCCTAAGCAGCATAGGAGGGCAGCTTTCCTAGGGTGGTTCCTCCCCTTCTCCCTGTTTGGGGATGGGAGTCAGGGGCACAAAGCGGGGGGAGGGGGGGGAGCCCACTGCAGGCTCCCAGGAGTCAAGTCTTCAAGCAGGCACTCATTTTTACAAAAGGGGCAGCAGAAACGTCCGGTCCCTTGTAAGCACATTTGCCAGCATCCACCTCTGTAAGATTGTTATGCTCCAGTGCAAGCGTCCCAATCCACTTGGGATCTGGGGTTATGGCTTCACTCACTGGGTGGATATTTTTTTTTAATGGGAAAGCAAAATATGATTTTTTTTACTAACCCCAATCAGCATGATAAAGGGCATGTGTGTGGATTTTGTGACCAGGGTAGTGAATTTTCACAGTAATTTTGCAAAGCTGCTAAGGTGGCACTATTAATATTTTACTGGTTACAAATGTATTTGATATTTAGTATTTACTCAGAACCCTTTTTGACAGAGCCTCTATCACAGACACTAAATAGAACATTATAATGTAAATACATTAAAAATTGTAGGTTGCTCTGGGCATGCAGTTGCTAATTATAGTTTGTCTTGTTCACTGAACTAGTTCTATTTTGTAATGGTTCAGTTAATTACAGCATGTGACTTTATTTTTAAAGGGAGATTTGTTTTATAGGAACCTCATTGCTGGCATGGTACCACATCTAAAGTACCAGCTGCTTATTCTTTTGTTTTATTGTTTGCCTGTTTGGTTACGTAATTTTCCTATGTTACTACAATTTTCTTAAACTTTTACAGACTCTCAGCAAGTGCATCTCACAATGCCAATTTTCTGCAAATGTCACCAAACGCGATAAGTTTCTGCCATAACAGATTTGTAAAGTGAAAACTGAATTTTTTCTCTAATCCAAGCTTGGTTGTATTAGCCTGTTTTGCTGAGGGTTACCTACAGCAAATTAGCAAAGTAGTTAGAGGAAAGGAAGTTAAGAGAGAGAAATGGAAATAGCCAAAATGAAAGGACAACTATCAAACTCAGCAAATAATCCTTACCAGCTATAAGATTATTATTATTATTATTTTATGATAAAATACATCATCTTACTTTTAATAATTCCTTTCATTTTGAAGTGCTTGGCAAATTAGGATAATTGCAGCCACCTCTAGGACAGAACATGACAGTTGCTTAACAGCATAGAGCAACACTGCAAAACAGCATAAAGCCGCTACCCTACAAAGAGGTCTACAAGCACAAGCTCTAGTCCCTGACCAAATCAATGGGATACTGTGGGGTGGTTAAGGGTGTGTGGTTTAGGATCCTTTTGCAGGATTGAGACCTCACTCAGGAAATAAAATAAAGTATCAGACTGAAACTGCAGGGGGAGTTTAATTAGGATGAGTGATATCTAAAGGCTAGTTCCTGCAAGGTACTGATTAGCATAGAAGTCTATGGAACTACTCACACAGTGAAGCACATGCTGAAGTGTGTCACTGGATCAGAGCCAAAAAACTCAGCACCTTACAGCATTGAGCCCTGGATGCTCAACACCACTGAGTGAAGGCAGAGAGGAACAGCATGGTCTGAAAAATAAATAAATGTATTAACGGGACCTGAAGAGCTTAAACACAACTATCACTTCGAAACAGCTGTCACAGTTTGAGAGGACTTCATATTAATGAGGGGAAAATACACCCACCTGAAGAGAGAGAGCATATTTCATATATTGTTGTTACATTAATTTCACATATTCCTAACTATTAACCATACACTGACCTATATAAAGCATATATTTCATCATGAATTTTTACCCATGTAGGTTATACACTGTGGGATCTGATAACAAAAAGAAAGTTACTTACCTTCAAAAGAAAGCTACATAGAATCTTTTATCACTCTTTACAATGGGATGAGCATGTATTCATCCACATCCAAAGGGAATGAAAATAAAGTGGGGCTCTTAAAACCATGTGTCACAATATTCCCCCATGACTGCTGCAGACTTGGACATCTACAAAATATGAATTACAGTCCGGCTGCCGCAGTGATGAGAGATAAGAAGCTAGAATTCTCTCTGCAGAATGTTTCTCAGACTACAGCGTCACTGGTGTTCAAAAGAAAAATATTTGGAGAGTTGCTTCCACTTAATTCCTTATACAAAGGGGTGAACAGACTAGTAAAGAACTTCAGACAAGTGGAAACATTCATCCCCTGCTAAAGTGTTTTGTGCATTTTTTTTTAAGCCACAGGTTCCAAATTGTTTTGTTTGGACAAAAGTAACTGTCAAGAAACGAATTAAGAAAAAAGAATAGCAGTTTAACAAAAGCTTAATTAAATGGTACATATTGGAGAGAATCTTCCAGAGAATTCCCCTTCCCCCACCAAAGCCTCCCCAGGTGGATATCAGGTGACAACACAATGTACCAAAGAAGCATCAAGATAGAAGCATTAGATCATCAGAACAGAACTCTCATTGCCTTTTTTCTACCTTATTAGGCAGGATACTGTTTCTAACAGCTCACAACCCTGGGTTTAGCAGGCCAATGCTCAAACCACTGAGCTATCCCTCCCCCAAAAGCTGCTGAAAGTCACTTTTTCCCATTTAACACATAGCACTTAAGTGTAAACGTTTTGCAATGGTGTGTAAACCTTTATGCAAAAAAACCAAACTCACCTCTGCCTCCCCCTTTCCAATTTACAATTGAATTAGACTTATTTCTCATGTCCAGTAGCCTTGTTAAATCCAGCTATGGTCTCATCAATTGAGCAGCATCAGGCCTAGTTACTGCTTGGATGAGAGACCTCCACTGAGTAGCTTAATGAAGTTGTGTTAGTTATTCAATAAGGGCTTGTCTTCACTACCCGCCGGATCGGCGGGTAGCAATCGATCTTTCGGGGATCGATTTTTCGCATCTCGTTTAGACGCGATTAATCGATCCCCGAAAGCGCTCCCCGTCGGCTCCGGAAATCCACCTCATCGAAAGGTGGAAGTGGAGTCGACGGGGGAGCCAGGGTGTTCTCGCCAAATTCCAGCCTGGATAGTCCGAGTACTTTCTTTCTACTTAAATTCCCCAAAGGGGCTGCTCCGCTTTCTGGTCTTAACTGTTGTGTACTACTGCTCTGGTAATTTGATACAGCTGTGGCATTCCAGGCCAGAGGTGGCCGCATTTCAGTCCCAGGGTAAATTATTATTGTAGATGCAGTATATAGTTTATGAAGTGATTTGATGCAAAAGGTATTGTATAAATGTAAATTATTTCGCTGTCAAGTTGCTGTTTTATTCCTTTTGAGTATCTAGTCTTCCATCAGTATACACATATGGAAGTTATGCAACTGCAACAGTGGCAGAATAAACTCTGTATTTTTGTACAAAATGTGATTACTCATAATTTATTAGATTTTAATGTAAAGAAAGGTTTCAAAGTGCCACCCTGTGGGTACTTATTTCCCAAGCAACGGTGCATTCTGCAAGTACCCGAGTTCATAGAATCATAGAAGATTAGAGTTGGAAGAGACCTCAGGAGGTCATCTAGTCCAATTCCCTGCTCAAAGCAGGACCAACACCAACTAAATCATCCCAGCCAGGGCTTTGTCAAGCCAGACCTTAAAAACCTCTAAGGATGGAGAGTCCACCACCTCCCTAGGTAACCCATTCCAGTGCTTCACCACCCTCCTAGTGAAATAGTGTTTCCTAATATCCAACCTAAACCTCCTCCACTGCAACTTGAGACCATTGCTCCTTGTTCTGTCATCTGACACCACGGAGAACGGCCGAGCTCCATCCTCTTTGGAACCCACCTTCAGGTACTTAAATGCTGCTATAAAATCCCCCCTCACTCTTCTCTTCTGCAGACTAAATAACCCCAGTTCCCTCAGTCTCTCCTCATAAGTCACGTGGTCCAGCACCCTAATAATTTTCGTTGCCCTCCGCTGGACTCTCTCCAATTTGTCCACATCCTTTCTGTAGCGGAGGACCCAAAAGTGGACGCAATATTCCAGCTGTGACCTCACCAGTGCTGAATATAGGGGAATAATCACTTCCCTTGATCTGCTGGTTAGTTCCTACTAATGCAACCCAATATGCCATCACCCTTTTTTCTTCTAATTGTGTCAGTATTACTACAGCTATAGCCATAGGCGCCGACTCCGTGGGTGCTCCAGGGCTGGAGCACCCACAGGGAAAAATTGGTGGGTGCAGAGCACCCACCGGCAGCTCCCCGCCAACCCCGGGGCCCACGCCCAGCTCCCCGCCAGCCCCGGGACCCACGGCAAGCTCACCTCAGCACCGGGAGACGTTGCGGGGCCCCGCCCCCCGACGCTGGGCGACGTTGCGTCGGCATCAGGGGTGGGGCCTCCACAACGTCACCTGGCGTCGGGGGTGGGGCCCCGCAACGTCACCCGGTGTCGGGGGCAGGGCCCCGCAACGTCACCCGGCGTCAGCCCCCACCGGCGCCACCGGAAGTTGACGCCTGTGGCTATAGCTAAATTTGTATTCTTGACTGAATCATAATGTTAAAGAAGCACGCAGTCTGACTGTGGGTTGAGTTTCAGAGTAGTTACCTGTATCTTCAATTCAGAAAATTAATGATTTGGTGTATTTCAGAAAGGGCTCGAATGGCATGAATAGTGTTTTCCTCAATAATAGAAACAAAAGTTGCACTTGGGGGTTTGTGAATTGTGATTGCATAAGAGATGTGCAAGGTGAGTTTGTACAATCACCTCGGTGAACCTTTATAAAAGGAAAGGGAATTTTAACTTTGTATTGTGGACACTGTGTATTCTGAACATATCATCTGTTAATGATTCATTTTATAGTAGCAGTGAATGCTAAGATATTTGAAAAATGTTTGTAAATGTATCTTTTTCTCTATACAGTTCTCTTTAGTTGCTAGGATAAAAAATATAGATTTTAGTAAAGAAAACAGCAATAAAGCAATTATTCCTCTGTCCCAGTCTTTTTACATTATAGAACTAACATCCAAATAACAGGCCAGATCCTTAGCTGATATAAATAAACATAGCTTCATTAATTTTGTAATCTAGTCCATTTCTTTAAAAAGTAGTTTAGGGATGCCCAATAATAAATAGACCATCTGAATTTTAGGAATCATTGTTGGTTAAATTTGAGTTAAAAAACATAATGAATAGGAAATTCTGGGGTTTGTTTTGTTTCCAAGTTTAAAAACTTTTTATTTTGCAAGTGTCATTTTCAGGAGTTATTAGGTTTTAAATCAAAGCAGATAATTTCTCTAAAAGACTAGATAATTATAGTGCTCATATGCACCACTAATGACCTCTTCCATACAGGTTGCTCTGTTCAGATTTGACGCTAAACTTCAAACTACACTGTTGACAATGGCAGAAATTCAATGGTCTCTTTTGATGTTTTGGAGACTGGGGCAGCTATTGAGAATTGGCCATAGGAATTCACGCCGCTCCTTTATTGTGGTGCTGGCTGATGTTCAGTGGCCAGTAGGAGGCCTTTTATTAGCAGACTGGATGATAGCCAGCATTGAAAATATTTAAACCTTCTGATCGGTTGGTGGTGCAATGTAATCAGCAAATGACTCGGATAAGATTGTGAATTGTGACTGGCCATCAAAGGACATCTTTTTAAAAGATCGGGAGGAGATTTTGTGTTTAACCCTACTTTTAAAATTTTGGTTCCGGAAAAGAAATCCTGCCAGTTTAATCCTAAACCTGGAACCATTAATAATAAACCACTTCGTTCTCCTCAGTAACTGCTGGCTGCCTTACTCTTCGGTGAGAGAAAGGATGGTCCAGTGGTTAGGCAATGAACTTGGGAAGCCATAGGTCAAGTCATTCCTCTACCACAGACTTCCTGTATGACTCTGGGCAAGTCACTTAGCCTTTCTGCCTCAGTTCCCCATGTGTAAAATGTACTTCCCTACCTTACAGCAGTGTTGTAGGGATAAAAGCATGTAAGGTGTCCAGACACGTGGTAGTGAGTGTCATATAAGAATAGTATAAGAAACAGATAGTTCCTTAGCCACCCAGATTTTGAATTGAAATCCAGCTGTCCAAAGATGTAGAGATGCTTGTTATCAATAGTTCCCTGCTCTTTGCATATGAATAACACGACACTACTGAGTAGCTCTTTACCAAACTGTTCCAGGTACATCTCTGAAATAAAGAAAAAGGGAAAACTATAGGTTACAGCCCAGTCAAGCAGTCCTTTTGCATATTGGAAAGGATAGGTGGGATTTGGAACTGCATAGTGCACCTGATTTCTAGGGGCAACACATTATTCCCCCACAAAATGCAAACCCTGTAGCAATGAGAGTGGGTTGCATTGCTGTTGTGCCATGCCCATGGATCATCATGTCTGTATTCCAAGTCTTGACTGGCCTCCTCAGCAGGCCTGGAAGTCACATGCACTCTTGATGTAGCTGAAAGGTGGGCAAGCAGCAAGTGGGCAGGAGGAGAAAGCCCAAAGGGAATTCTGTGCTAAGGGTACTAAGACGTAGGTATCGGGTGTCTGGGAGACAATCAGCACAGGGATGGGAACAGGTTAGATAATTAAATTACTTTGGAATGAGTGTGTGTGTAATGGAAAGGGAGAAAGAAGTGAGATTGGTGAGTGTGGGCTGAGGGACAAGACGAGAAAGAAATAGCTGTAGACACAAGATCTAGTGAATAAGCAAAGTGATGTGAGATAAGGAGCAGAGATTGCATGGCAAGAAAAGATGGGAAGAGAAAGAGCTAGGAAGAACATTGGGAAATAGGGGAAAGACACAGGACAAGAAAATGTGAGGGGGAGAATGAGATGGAACACAGAAAGAATGAGAGAATGAAGGGGAAGGCAGCAAAGAGAGAAGCAAGTTTGAGCTGAAAATGTTATAAGACTACACTTTACATATGTGTATATGCATACTGCACATACATGTTATGCTATTCACATCCTGACATGTGAATATGCAAACTGCAGTAAATCCCTGGTATGATTTGCAGTATGTTGAATGCATCTATTCAAATTATTTTCCAAATTAAAAAATATGTTTTGAATACAAAGGAAATAATCTCTAGGTTGTACTTTTATAATAAAATCTAAAAATAAAAAAAATTCTATACATTGAGAGGTATGTGGCCAGGTGTGATTACTATTTATTGTGCAAAATTTAAACCTTTCACTGTTGCTTTCTCCTGCCATTCCCCACATCTGTTTGTTTTGCCCACTTGTAGCATCTTGTCATCTGCCAAGTTTGTAAGCACTCTGAGGCAGGACTGTCTTTGTACTTCATGCCTGTACAGCACCTGCCACAAGGGGGTACTGAACCCTCATTGGGGCCTATAGACCCAATAGCATTACAAATAATAACTGGCTCTGTGCACCTATTTGTTTTTTTTTAATTTACCTGGGAAATTCTTAAATGTGACCATCTGTTTGTCTGTGGATACCACCGCCTACTGTGTAACATTTGTTAACTATAAATATTTTTCCCTATCTAGGTGTACCCCATAAGATAGGGAGGATAATTGATGGAAGCCCTGCTGATCGCTGTACGAAACTAAAAGTCGGAGACCGGATCTTAGCTGTGAATGGCCAGTCTATTATTAACATGCCTCATGCAGATATTGTGAAGCTAATTAAAGATGCAGGTCTTAGTGTAACACTTCGCATCATTCCTCAGGAGGGTAAGTAATTGAGCCTTAAAGCCCAGAAAGAAAGTTATGTTACCTCCGGTTAGTTTGAAGAGTTTTTGTTTTGAAGCTTGCATACGCAGTACATAAAGGTTACAGCTGCAACCCTAGAACTAGATAGAATATTATCTGAATTCTTGAAAACAATCTAATTGTGGATGTATGTTTAAAAGAACCTAAAGAAACCTGATGGCATAGGGAGTACTGCAGTCTGTGTGCTATAGACTTGTGGAAGAACTGCCTTCTGACATGGATGTAAAATACTCACTAAAAGGCCTGATTTTGAGCTCACTCCTTTTGATATTATTGAACTCCACTGACTTCAATTGAGTTATTCATTATTTTCATAAGTGTAAGAGAACAAAATCAAGTTCTTAGCCAGTGGGAAATAAGTGACTCACAAACTGTCATCTTGTGTATTCATTTATACCTGTAGTGATTGACTGCAAAAATGGATGTAAAATGCCACCACTGGAGTGAAGGGAGAAATTTGATTTGATACTGTTTTGCACAGATATAAGTGACTATGCAAGTTAGGGGAGAACCAAGCTCCAAAGTGCTCAGTTTGTCAGATGCAGACAAGGTAACAGACTCATTATTGTGAACATCACCCTACAAACCAATCAGTGGAGTTTCTTTGATGTGAGCTTCATGTAACTTAAGTTGAAAGAGCTGCAGTGCTAGTATATGAATTCCACTGCATTAATGAAACTGGGACTTTAAGTCCCAGGAGCAGAATACTAGTGTGGATAGGAACGTCAAATACAGAAACCAATGAGATTACTTGCTGATCTGTGTGCTATTTAGATGACCTTCAGCTCTGTCGGTGCTATCAGCTTAACTCATACTGAGTATAATGCTCTTCTACTAATATATAGAGGAAATTGGCAGGCACTGGCCCGAGATAATGCTGCCCCTACTTCAGAAAATGAATTCAATGTGAAGAAACACCTCAATGTACAGAAAGAGCACAGGTCAGCTCCTCTTAGCAGATACTCCTTAAAGCATTCACCCGTTCCAAATAGCAATTAGATCCATACGTCCAGTTCAGATTTGTTCAGACTCTTTCTTTTGTTCAGAAATAGATGTAAAGTTAGTGGCATACATTAACCAGAGATCTGTTTTGTAAACCTCTTCAGGCACGGGTTATATAGTGTATAATCCATGCTATGCCATTTAGAGCAGCCTTGTACAGGCATTTAGCTAACAAAAATGTATACTAGCAAATAGGTCCATCCCTGGTGACACTGGTCAATTTACATAGAAAAGAAAAAACGGAAACACAACTGAAATGTTGAGTGCTGCAACATAGGCAGACTCCGGAGCTGCTGGTGAGAAGGGATTGTTCTAGATGTCACAGCACAGGTATCATGGGACTTGGATTCTATTCATGGTTCTGCTGCTGACTCACTGACATTGGGCACGTACTTAACCTCAAATGTCAGTTTTCCCACTAATAAAAAGGGGTAATAGTATCTAAAAGCTTTGTGAAGTGCACTCAGGTGAAAAGTACTATAGAAATGCAAAGCACTCGTATTAATGTATGATTTCACTGGGGTTTATGGATGTCTAGCATAGGCATGAGGGATCATATCTTCAAACCAGCCTTTGAAATTTTGAAGCACAGATCACACTTGTAAACTGTGCTGTTAGACATTTAATTATGCAGTGTACACACACCAATGCTGTTTGTGCCTTCAGCCTCAAACTTTTTGGATGCAAATTTAGAGGTATTTTTGACAATTTGTTCTAAATTAGACAAAAAATTTAAAAAATTAAATTATCCTAAAAGAATCAAACTTTGAAAATAGTCATAGGTATAAAATAGTCAATTGTTATGGAAAGTTGAATAAATAGGCAATAGGAAATTGTTAAATTAACAAAAAAGCCTTAGATCAAATTAACTAGTTAATAGTAATGCCACTTAACCTTATAAAAGGAACTAGCAATGGCTCCATAGACAGCTGTTGAGGACAGTTTGTGTATGTGTATATGTACACATATATATGAGTCTAGAAGTACATATATGTGTGTATGTATATATATATATATATATATATAACACAAACATATATATATTACAGTGTAGTAGCCGTGTTAGTCTGTGTCAGCAAAAAGAAAATAAGAAAGAAAGAAATACTTGTGGCACCTTAGAGACTAACACATTTATTTCAGCATAAGCTTTTGTGGGTTAGAACCCACTTCATCGGATGCATGGAATGGAACATAGAGTGGACAGATATTTATACAGTCAGAGAAACATGATAAGGTGGAAGTGCCTATACCAACCTTAAGACGCTAATTAATTGAGAGGAACCATATATTACACACACAGCAACACGTGCTTTTAAAATGTGCTGATTTTTTTCGCTGATCAGTTTGAGCCAGATCGTGGCCCCACCTGTCCAGCTCCAAATGGGAGGAAGGGCCCCCTCACGTCCCTACACCAGCTATGCACATTGTGTGTAGCAGCAACTAGGAATAAGTAGCTTCTGCAGAGCTGCTGTATCCCCTCTTGTGTTTGTGAGAAGAGCCCAGGCACTCTCTCCCTCCTGCCCGGCCCACACACACATAAATGTACATCCCAAACACTGGGGGAAATAATCTGTACCATATATAAGCCTAGTGTAGGATGTTGCTTCTTCCCTCACGGAGCAAGGGGAAACCTGAAGGCAGATTGGTCTCCCTTGCTTGTGGCAAAGCCACAGACTAGCACTTTATTTGTATGTTGTATGCCTTTCCCTGCCCTTCAACTTTTTAGATGTTGGGTGTTTGGGGAAGGGACTGGGTTTCTAGTATACAGTTGTAGAGCTCCTTGCATGCTATTGTGATACAAATAATAATGAAAGATGGTTAATATCTGTTTATAAAGATTGGCTCCACTGTTCGTTACCCAACCTGACAGCCCGAAACTCCATTTGACTTCAAAAGCAGCAGGAGCAAACAAAGGCATTTTAAATCTTGTTGCAACAGTTTGTCATCCCATAACTGTAATGAAAGCAGGAAGATTCTTCATTCTCCCAAACTGAAAAGTTTCCAAATATCAAAATTTATAGGCTTTTAAAAGAAACTATGACCCACAGCAGCTCTTTGCCCAGTTCAATTGAGTTTTAAATAACAGATTTGTCAGCCAGAGTGACCAAGATTACAGATCTCAGAGGAGATCAAATGAAGTCCAGTAGGTTCAGATGGCTTAAAATCTAAATTATGAGCCAAGATAATAAAAGCAACAAAACATAAATAATTGGAGGTAGAGTGTTACAAAAAATATTATTGTCTACCTTTGCCCTTTATTATATGCCACACTGTGACAGCTCTTTAATCTCCAGCTTCCCATTATGCAGAGCTGAACAGTCCAGCTTCAGCACCAAGCTCAGAGAAACAGAGCCCCATGGCACAGCATCACAGCCCGATGGCTCAGCAGAGTCCAGTAGCACACCACAGTCCCGTAGCACAACCACCACCTCCACAACCTCTGCAGTTACAAGGACATGAAAACAGGTAAGAGCAGCTGCTCCACATTCCGCTTCCTTTAGGTACAGTGTGAGACCTGAGCCAATCGAGCTTCTCTCTGTTTCTAACTACCGTGACCTCTCGTGTTACCTGTTGCCAACATTTGAGTGGCAACATTTATAAAACATAAATTGTGTGTTAGATTAATCTGAAAAGTGTTGTTCACCTACATGTGGATCAAAACTTTCCCGAAACAGGGAGTGCTGTGTTAAAACTTCAGATTCTCAGAACTATTTACTGGCATGATATTGTTTGCCAGAGAACTAAAGCATATTCTAGTATCTCTTGCTCAACTACATTGCTAATAAACTTCATTTTTATGTTCCTGACATTTACGAAACACGTTTATATCTAGTATGCTCTTGGTGAAATGGCCTTTCTTTTTAACCCTCACACCTACCTCCAGATCTTCTGCATGGTAAAGCACTGTTGTCAACACAATATTTTTCAGTTCAATAACAGATTTTATCTACAGCAAACTGATTTTTCCCCAGATGATTTCTCTAGTTTAGCTCTGAATACACGTATGATTTTTTGTGTATACAACATAGTTTATATGTGAATGAAATGATACAGTGTATTACTTAGTGGGCTGGGAGGGAATCTAGAGTGTTATGACCAGCTACATTAAGAGCAGAATGTATTTGAAATAGATTTAGGTTGTGGAATAATACAATAGTTCTTATATTATATGATTTTCCATCAACATTTTTTTGTCATTGGATTAATTTTTGGCTTGTCAAATAAAACTGATTACACTGTCAGTCTTTATGCTAAACTTGACCGAGTAATGTACCTCAGCCAGGCCATGACCCATAAACAATAAATGCTAGTGCCAGAGTTTCTGCATTTTATTGTAGATCAGGTGCTATGCCCTGTAAGTCACCTATGCTTAATACAGAAATCATATTTACTAGGGCTGTCAAACAATTAAAAAAATGAATCGTGATTAATAACAAGATTTAAAAAATTGTGATTAATGGTAGTTTTAATTGCACTGTTAAACAATAATAGAATACCATTTTTAAAAGATTTTTAGATGTTTTCTACATTTTCGAAAATACTGATTTCAGTTACAGCACAGAATACAAAGTGTACAGTGCTCGTTTTATATTATTATTTTTGATTACAAATATAAATAGTATTTTTCAATTCAATTCATACAAGTACTGAAGTGCAATCTCTTTTTTGTGAAAGTGCAATTTATAGATGTAGATTTTTTTTACATAACTGCACTGAAAAATAAAGCAATGTAAAACTTTAGAGCCTGCAAGTCCACTCAGTCCTACTTCCATGCTGATGACAGACGCATGGAATCGTGTCCTCTGGAACGGTGGTCGAAGCATGAAGGGGCATATAAATGTTTAGCATATCTGGTACGTAAATACCTTACAATGCCGGCTACAAAACTGCCATGTGAATGCCTGTTCTCACTTTCAGGTGACATTCTAAATAAGAAGAGGGCAGCATTATCTCCTGTAAATAGGGTGACCAGACAACAAATGTGAAAAATCGGGACAAGGGGTGGGGGGTAATAGGAGCCTATATAAGAAAAAGACCCCAAAATCGGGACTGTCCCTATAAAATCGGGACATCTGGTCACCCTACCTATGAATATAAACAAACTTGTTTGTCTTAACAGTTAGCTGAACAAGAAGTAGGACTGAGTGGACTTGTAGGCGCTAAAGTTTTACATTGTTTTGTTTTTGAGTGCAGTCATGTAACAAAAAAATCTACATTTGTAAGTTGCACTTTCACTAAAGAGATTGTACTGTAGTTCTTGTATGAGGTGAATTTAAAAATACTATTTCTTTTATTTATCTTTTTTACAGTGCAAATATTTGTAATAAAAAATAATAATATAAAGTGAGCCCTGTACACTTTGCAGTCTGTGTTGTAATTGAAATCAATATATTTGAAAATGTAGAAAAACAGTCAAAAATATTTATAATAAATTTTAATTGGTATTCTATTATCGTTTAGCAGTGTGATTAAAACTACAATTAATCACAATTAATTTTTAAATGTAGTCAATTTGTAGTCAATTTGTTTTGAGTTAATCGCTTGAGTTAACTGTGATTAATTGACAGCCCTAATATTTACTTATCCAAAATGCCTTTCTCCTCCATTTCTACCAGTGTCACCAATAGATATTTTTTGGGAGTGATGGATGGGTTTTAAATTCCGGTCCCCAGTCATCTCCCGCACTGCAGGGACACTGGGTCTCGCTCAGCCAGGGAGTCTTTCCTCTCTCTTATGCACACAGTGCATGAGACGGTGCTGCCAAGAGTTGAGTTCTCAGCAGACTCCCCTGTGCTCCACTACACAGAAACAGACACCCCATGTGCCGGATGACAAGGCCCTCCGTGAATTTTGGCCCTGATACCCCTATATTCAGTGGCATTGCAACCATCCAGCCGGAGTGGCGCTCCAGACCATATTGTTTGAGCGACCTGCCATACTGATTTAATACAGACCACTGTTTAAAAAGGGGTCAAGCCATGCCCCCTTCCCAGCTCCATGACCTATGATACTTTGAACAAGTGCAAAAACCTGGAGTAAGCAGCGATGATTGCACCCCCCCCCACCCAGTCGCGCACTGACTTACACAGTTTTTCAAGTTCCTTTTCTTACATTTCATTAGACACTTGCCTGACAGTGCCAGCTCCAGAAAGATACACGCTTCTGCTAAAGTAATAACTGTAGAACCCAATCCCAAAAATGCTTTTCAAGCCCCATCTGAAGCCCCATTGACCAGCATAATACTTGGTAATAAATGTTTGCAGGATTGTGACCTTAGTTTGTGACATATAAACTATATTAATTTTTTTAAAGTTCTTAAAGGATGGTCTGTCCACTATGTTACTGAATGTCCAGTAAGGTATATGCATTAATACACCTATTTACATATTCAACAAGAAATATTATTGTTATAACTTGTGTATAGCATAGCATCATCCTCTGGGATACTGAAATGCCAGTAACTTGTGTTAAGTTGTCCAGTGTTTCAGAAATAATTCTGTTATTATTAGCTGACATTGGGTATTTTACCCATTTCTAATATGTTACAATTTGTTTATGTAGTCATTCACCAGAAAAAAAGTTGTTTTTCTGTATCAAAATCCTGTCATATTTAATATTTTTAAATGACAAACAATACATTTACTTTTCTTATTAAACAGACTCAATATTACAATAAGCCTAGAGTTTCTATGTCCTTGTTACCTGGAATCACTATATTAAAGAAGTAAAGAAGATTAAAAGCTTTGATATAAAAAAGCAGATCCCATTATGAATACTTTGGACAAGTTTTAATAGTATATGTGTCAGGTCTATGTTTGCAGTCTCTATGAAAATAATTCAAGTTTCAAATAGTTTTCCCTCTTATCTCTGTTTGTCTGGTTGGAAATATAGCTAGGAATGGCTAGTTTACAGAAATATATACTGTAGCAATAAAGTGTATATGTTGTAGCCTAAGACAAAGCCATCTAACACATTATGCAAGTTATTTCCAGGGAGAAATGAACAAAGACAGAAAACAATGCTCAGATTAGTTCCACATGTTGAATGCATTAATTTGCATAACTACGCATTTTCCTTGAAAACCCAGTAGATTCCCTTTTCGTGGTGTGTGTTATTACTAAGTACGCTGAAGCTTTACAAGAGCAAAGCTTGAAATACACATCAGACAAAAAATATTGTTAGTATCTTCTTTCAACTAGTTAGCAATTAAAACAATATTTATATAGTATTAAATCCTTGTTAACCAAATTCTGTTTCCTTTATTCATGAATGTGCATCATATTCTAGATCTATATTTAAATCCTAGAATGGCTTACTAGGAATTGCTACCATAAGAGCTTGCAGTGAATCAGAGTACTTAGTGTCAGGGCCGGCTCCAGGTACCTGCCTACCAAGCACGTGCTTGGGGCGGCACCTGGAGGGGGGGGCGACGCTCACATTTTTGGTTTTTTTATTTTATTTTTTAAAAATCTTCGCCTGGCCCGGCCGGGGGAGCAAGGCTGCTGGCATGCCGCGCTCCCCGCCAGCAGGGGGGAGCGGGGCAGCGGGCATGCTCCCCGCCGGTGCCCCAGCCACGGCAGCGGGGCTGCGGGCAGACCGCCCTCCCCTCCAGCCCCCGGGCGTTTCAGCGGGGCGGCAGCGTTGGGGGGGGGGGGGTGTTTTGGCCGGCTTTGGGGGGGGGGGCAGCGCTTGGGTTTTGGGGTTTTTTTTGCTTGGGGCGGCAAAAAAGGTAGGGCCGGCCCTGCTTAGTGTACAGTATATTAATGGATGCTATATCGACGATTTCTTTCTATTAGCCAGATAATGGCTGGTACAAAGAAAATGTCTGTTTCTGAATTTGAGAGCTCACCAAAAATTTTTTTTTTAAAAAATGGCTTTTTACATTAGTAAAATATAGAGGCTGCAAACCTCTGAATCTCTTCAATATTTTAAATCCTTATTTAGTCTACTGTACTCTGACTTCTGGAAAAGCAATGAACAAATTCAGTCTCTTGCTTTGAATTATATTTTCTTGTGTGAAATTTGGTCTTTGGGTTAGACAAGGTACATCGGAGTAGAACTCCTGGAGTCTGTTCCTTCACTGCCATTTAGGGCCCAATCCTCATCCCACTGATGTCTATGGGGAAATTATATTGTACTGCCTTGGACAAGTCACTTAGGGTCAAATTTTCAAAAGTAAACTCTAATTTAAGATACCTCAATTTTTGCCTTGGAAAGCTCATCTCAAATGCACCATCTGCCTCTCAGTGAAGCCCAGTTTGACACAATTTTACAGCTGTTCAGTTGCTTTTTATCTCTCAGTATTGCATGTAATGCCTTTCTGCGCATTCTTTTAGTGTTGTGCAGCTTTCTGAAATTTTAAAGAACTAAAATAATCATTCTAATTTACTCAGTTATAGATCAGAAGTAAAAGCAAGACAGGATGTGAAACCCGACATCCGACAACCTCCATTTACTGACTACAGGCAGCCTTCAACGGACTATAGACAGCCTCCATTAGACTACAGGCATCCTCCAGTAGTGGATTACCAGCAGCCACCACCTCTGGACTACAGGCAGCCACCTTTAATAGATTACAGACAACATTCTCCTGACACCAGGCAATATCCTCTGTCAGATTACAGGCAGCCCCAGGTACAAAGTGAAATAATCACAGCTCTGGAAGCAGGGTCTTTATATTGACCTGAACATTTGTATTCTGATTTCTATTTTTTTGCAGAAGAAATTAATTCCAACTTCATTAATGCTTGTAAAGTGCTGTTATTTTTACACTAAAATAACACTATTTATAATACTGTTGTTACAGCTGCAAGTAGACTATATTTTAGGGAGTTCAAATAATGATGAGAAAACGCACTTTCCAGAACATTATTTTTCTCAAACCACTGTATACCAGCAACATAAATAGCCTCTTACCATGGGCTATGCTTTAAAGGCACAATCCAGCCCTAAATCAATAAACTCTGGCTGTATTCAGTTCAGATGGAATTGCTACATAAATGATCTTTCTGCCACTGTAGAAGACATACCTTATTTATAATCAGAAAAATTACAAATATCTCTGTCTTTGTGTCTGAAAAGGAAGCTTCTCCTTTTTCAGAAGATTAATCTTGTGTGTGTTTGGACTTGATGTGAAATAATCTATGAGAGCAGAAACGATCTATACACAAATTAGCCAGATGTCTCTTTTTACACAGAGCCCAATCTTGCAATGCTTATTCCCAGAAGTAAGCCTTATATTAGTAGTTTGTTGATTTAAATGGGAATGTTCTCATGAGTGGTGTTTACTAATGGGTGTCAGGGTTGAAGGATCTGGTGCAAATTTGGGTTAAAAAATCTCCCCCTTTCCTTGCATAAGGGGTGAAAAAGCAGATGTCCAAAAGTTTATTAAATCAAGAGGCACATGGTCTAAGTTTCCAGAAGTCCTTGCAAACACCACATTCCTAGGTCAACCCTCTATAGAGTTCACTTCTAGGGCCATATTTTCAAAGCAGGCACACATGCTGTTTCCATGTAAATATGTACATACCTGTTGCCTATGTAAAAATATATATTTCAAATGACTTCTTTGTACAAGCATAGTGGGTAATTCCACATTCAAGTGTATGTTCAAAGGGTTTGGTTGTGTTTTTTTCCTTAATGTGCACAAATCCATTCACATAGTTAATTTGTTTTTACTCTCTGTGTCTATACAGGATTTTGATTATTTCACTGTTGACATGGAGAAGGGAGTCAAAGGATTTGGATTTAGTATTCGAGGAGGAAGGGAATACAAAATGGATTTGTATGTGCTGAGGTTAGCAGAAGATGGGCCAGCAATAAGAAATGGAAGGATGAGGGTAAGTAATGTAACTCTTTTGAAATAACTCCATAACATAACATTATTTATATATATATATATATATTTTTCCAGAGGATTTTGTGCACTGCATGTAAGAAACAGTGATATTTTGTGACAAGATCAGATAGAAATCCTATAATACTTGTCCAGAGAAGGACAAACACTTTTATATTGTTAAATGGCCTAACAAGAGCTGAAGAAATTACATTAAATAGGCAGTAGGTCTAGATAATTTATTTGTGGATTGGATATGTCATTTTTGATTGCTTTGTTTTGCATTTTTCTCCGTATTCTTTCATTCATATCTAGACATCTTAGAAACTCCAAAGAATTAAGAACAGGAGTACTTGTGGCACCTTAGGGACTAACACATTTATTTCATCATAAGCTTTCGTGGGCTACAATCCACTTCATCGGATGCATAGAATGGAACATACAGTAAGAAGATATTTATACAGTCAGAGAAACATGAAAAGGTGGAAGTGCCCATACCAACTGTAAGAGGCTAATTAATTAAGAGGAACTATTATCAGCAGGGGAAAAAACTTTTGAAGTGATAATCAAGATGGCCCATTTCACGAGTATAAAATAGACTTTATAGTCACTGAGTGATTCCTACTACATCCATTTTAAACAAGTAAGGACAGTAAGCCAGTTCATGGCTCTTTTCAGTCTCATTAGGAAATATTTTATAATGTTCCATGAAAAATACTAATTTCTTTTCTAAAATAAATTGTAAAACGTATCTAATTTATATAGTTGTTATACAAAGCCAACTGTCACCGTTACCGTGAAGGCCATGCCTTAGACCTCTTTTTGTCCTTTGAAAGTACACTCCTTTGGGGACCTCTCTGGGTGGAACCATGCTAGACCAGATCTCTGGGCTGCATTCCACCACCACTGCCCTCTGCATAGCAACCATGTTAACCCAACAGGCTCAACCGGGTTTGGCATCTGTAAACCTTTTACCTCTAGGGACCAGTCACCAGCTGATTAAAGTGACTCAAAAACAGCTTCTTCAAAACAAAGTAACATTTATTTGCCAAAAGGAACATAGCATCTAGGGAAATGGGTTTAAACAACAAAGAGTCCTATAGAGAGACGGGGGGGGGGGGGGAGTGAAGTAATGTCTTTTATTGACCAACTTCTGTTGGTGAGAGAAACAAGCTTTTGAGCTAACACAGAGCTCTTCCTCAGGAAGCTCAAAAGTTTGTCTCTCTCACCAACAGAAGTTGGTCCAATAAAAGATATTACCTCATCCACCTTGTCTCGCTAATATCCCGAGATCAACACAGCTACAACACTGCATACGAAGAGTCCTGTACACATATATCCTTACCTAAGCTTAACCTCTCTATTCAGAGCTCAGCTAAGGACAATTTATTCCCATCTCTGGGTTGTGGGTCTCAGCCTCCTTTCTGCGGGTAGGGTGACCAGACAGCAAATGTGAAAAATCGGGACATGGGGTGGGGGGTAATAGGAGCCTATATAAGAAAAAGACCAAAAAATCGGGACTGTCCCTATAAAATCAGGACATCTGGTCACCCTAGCTGCGGGACCTGTGTTTCTCTATCTGCCAGCGACTTATCTCTAGCTGCTGCTACTGACAGCCCACTTTGCGCCCACTTCTTCCCTATGCCGGCATCTTTATGGTTTAGGATTCCCTTTGGCCCTAGGCTTTCAGGCTTGAGAAGAGTAAACTATGCCAGCCTGCTGGAAGCCAGGCAGGAGCATTTACCAATTAATAGCTCCCTGCATCATTCCCTTAAAGAGCTTTATCTGTCAGAGTTTCATTTTCCTCTTTGCTTCCCCTTTAACAACCTCCTTGGGTTTAATTCCTGGCAGTAAGGCAGGATAATAGCAAAAATAAATTGAGGTTCATATGATACTTTTAAAAAATAATAGACATAACTGTGTCATTCGCCACAGCAATCAAGTCAAGAAAGGAGAAGTTAAGGCTGGATATGCCATTGTGAAGAATATGTTAAGATGCAATTGACAATGTTAGGAATTAAGGCCTGCTCTACACTTAAAAATGTTACCGGTATAACTGTATCAGATAGGAGTGAGATTTTTATCATTATCATTACAAGTAAAAGTCCCTGGGTGGATGCAGTTATACTGGTATAACAGCAACTTACACTGGTGCAGTTATTCCCCTTCCCATACAGGAATTGCTATGCCAGTATAAAGCACCTTTATACCAATAAAGATGTGGCCACACTAGTGGGGTTGTACCCCCTTTTAATACCCCAGTATATTAACAGTGGTACCGCTTCCTAGTATAGGCAAGACCAAAGTGCCAAGTCTAATCCAAATTTGTGTTTTCTGCTCTTCATCGGCTGACATCACATAACCTTAATGATGGGCAGATCTCAACAGGTTTGCTGGTTCAACTTAATCTGGATAAATCCTGAAAAATGTGGAAGTCTATCAGCATACATTCAAACTCTGAGAAGTAAGGGGTAAATAAATCCAATGTATTAGAAGGTTAGAAGGATCATCTAGTCTAACTCCCTGCCAAGATGCCGGATTTGTTGTGTCTAAACCATCCAAGACAGATGACTATACATCCTCCTTTTGAAAACCTCCAGTGAAGGAGCGTTCATGTTTGTCCTACTGTTCTTACAGTTAGGAAGTTTTTCTTAATGTAAATCTGCTATGCTGTAGTTTGAACCCATTGCTTCTTGTCCTGTCCTCTGTGGCAAGAGAGAACAACTTTTCTCCATCTTTTTTATGACAGCCTTTCAAATATTTGAAGACTGCTATGATGTCCACCCTTAATCTCTTCTTTTCCCAATTAAACATACACAGTTCCTCCAGCCTTTGCTCATATGGCTTGCATTCTATCCCTATGATCATCTTTGTTGCTCACCTCTGGATCCTTTCCAGTTTCTCTACATCCTTCATACCATTGGTGACCAAAACTGGACACAGTGCTCCAGCTGAGGCCGAACCAGCACCAAATAGAGTGATACTATCCACAGGCGCCGACTTTCTCTGGCGCCGGTGGGAGCTCACGCCCAGCGTCGGGGGCGGGGCCCCGCTCCCGACGCTGGGCCCCGCCCCCGACGCCGGGTGACGTTGCGGGGCCCCGCCCCCGACGCCGACGCAACGTCGCCCAGTGTCGGGGCGGAGCCCCGCAACGTCTCCCGGTGCTAAGGTAAGATGGCGGCGGGCCCCGGGGTTGGCGGGGAGCTGGCCGCGGGTCCCGGGGATGGCGGGGAGCTGCCGGTGGGTGCCCCGGAGCACCCACGAAGTCAGCACCTATGATACTATCACCTCCCATGACTTGCATACTATGCCTCCGTTAATGCAACCTACTATTGCATTTTCTTTCTTTGCAACAGCATTGCATTGTTGACTCATGTGGAGGTTGTGAACCACCACAATTCCCTGATCCATAGGCAACATATGGGGGGAGGCAGCACCCTGGGTCACAGCCCTCTCCCCCCACCCCAATTTCTGCCAGGGTGGGATTTGGGCTGAGCACGGCTGAGAGGGACGTGTCTGGGAAAAGCACTGGCACTAAGCACTCCTGCTTAGTGAGCCCCATTAGGTGGCATCCAGAGCAGGGAAGCGAGACTGGACTGGCAGCTGCAGTCACCACAGCTCAACAGCTAAGCCTGCTTGGGGTGCGTGCAAGACTACAGAAGGGAGCTCAAGGTAATGGAGGGGGAGACAGTGGGACCCAGGGGCACTGGGGAGCCTGGGGGAGGTAGCAGGGGCTGGAGGATGGATGGGGAGGCAGCAAGAGGCCAGGGGGATGGGAGTTAGGTGGGGGGGGCGGGGAGCCAGCAGGGAGATAGGGAAGGGGGATAGGGGAGGCAATAGGGACTGGGGAGATGATGGGGGTCAGGGGAGGCAGCGGGGGGCCAGGAGGGATGGGGTGGGAGGCTGGGAGAGGCAGTGGGGCTAGGGAGCATGGGGGAGGTGGGTGGGAAGCCCAGGGAGGCAGTGGGGGGCCAAGAGCAATGGGAAGGGGGGCCAGGGGAGTCAGCGGGGCACAGGGCCTATGGCAGGGAATACAAGTGCAGATCGCCTGAAACTGTGACAATGATATTTTATTTATTTTTTCTAAAGGTTCTAATCCAGCAGAGTACTTACATGTGCTTAAATCCAAGCACTTGAGCAGTTCCATCGATTTCAATGGGACTACTCACATGCTTATAACTGAGCATATGCTTAAGAGTTTGCTGGATTGGGACCTTAATGTCAGAATATATTATGATAAATAATAAGAACTGGACAGTCACACTATTAAACTTTGTAATGTTAATAGAAAAAGTGGGTCAGTTGTGAAACTTCGATCCCAATTCAAGTTCCTAAACTTCAGATCCAAACCCAAGCCACTTCACAAGAGCATTGAGATGTGGAGTTCTGAACTGTCCCATCATAAAAATAAACCTGAGCTGTGAAGTTGAAAGCTGGACCTATTTTTGTCATGATTGTCCTCATGTTTCTGAGTGGTCTGGATTCTGCCCCACGTTCATCATTCTGTGATATTATAGATACCAGAAGAGTCAGATGCCGGAAGAGACGTCATGGCCACCATGACGGTTAGCAAGAGATTTCTGGTACTTGTCATGCCTAAGAAAGCCAGTGTCTCCCTGTAAAACCAGAAGAGAGAGTGGATTCAAATGGACAGGAAAAATAATTTTATAAGGTTAAATTAGAACTGATTCCTAATATAAGTATTGGGGGCTGATACTATCACATGAGCTCTAAAGGATCATATCAAAGGATTGTTTTGCAAATATCTCTGTTCTCCAAATCAGTGGTTCTCAACCTTTCCAGACTGCTGTACCCCTTTCAGGAGTCTGATTTCAGCCCCTGGAGGCGGGGCTTTGGCTTCAGCTTCAGGGTGTATCTTAGCTTCGCAGGGCCCCTGTTTGCCATCCCCTGATGCCAGCCCTGCATATGCAACTCCCCTACATTCATCCCATGACCTCCCCCTGGGGGCCGAAACTCCAGATTGAGAAACACTGATATAGTATATAGAGCAGTATAAACAAGTCATTGTCTGTATGACATTTTAATTTGTACTGACTTCGCTAGTGTTTTTTATGAAGCCTGTTGTAAAATTAGGCAAATATCTAGATGAGTTGACGTACCCCCTGGAAGACCTTTGCATATCCCTAAGGGTACTTGTACCTCTGGTTGAGAACTACTGCTTCAAATTGATATAATACACCCATGCAATACAGAGCTTCTTCATGTGTCGCTCTCTTTTAGAACAGTCTCCACGTGCTATTACATAGTATCGTAAAACATGACATCAAAAGTAGCTCTAGAAATCAAAACTGCTTTGTCTCTTGAGTACCTGCCATGAACCCTGCTGCAGGTTTACAATTCCCCGGCTCCTCCTTTTTATCATTTTAAAAAATGGGCACTATGCTAGCCCTTCTCAAGTCTTACGAGACCTCTCCTGTCATCCAGGAGTTTGCAAATAGTATGGCCAATGGCTCTGAGATTTCTTCAGCTAATTCCTTCAGCACCATGGGGTGAATAGCATCAGGCCCCGCTGACTTGAATTCATTCTAATTAGTCAGAAGATCTCTGATGTGTTCTTTACTTATCATGATCTTCATCTCTTCCCCTTTATTGTCTATGGTAACTTCGCTAGTTGGCCGGTCACATGTTATTTTTTGTGAGAAGACTGAAGCAAAGTAGGCATTGTGCAGCTCTGCCTTCCGTTACCAGATCACCTTCTCCATTGAGCAGTGGGCCCACACCATCCCTGATCTCTTTTTTTCACCTGACATATTTGTAGAACCCATTCTTATTGTCTCTAACATTTCTTGCCAGCTGCAACTCATTATTTGCCTTGGCTTTTCTAATTTTGTCCCTATCTGCTCACACTATTCCCATATATACTTCCTTGGTGACATGTCCCTCCTTCCATTTCCTGTATGTATCCCTTTTGGTTTTTAGATAACTAAAAAGCTCCTTATGCAGCCATAGTGGCCTCCTGTGGCTCTTCTTATCTTTCTTCTGCATTGGAATAGTTTGATGTTGAGTCTCTAATACTGTATTACATCTTTTAGGAACTGCCAGCCTTCTTCAACTCTTTTTCTTCCTAATTGATCTTTCCATGGGACCTTTCCTACTATTTCTCTGTGTTGGTTTAAATCTGAAGTCCAGTGTCCTTGTTTTGCTATTCTCATGTCCTCCTTTCCTAGGGATCTTGAATTCTATCAGATCATGATCACTTCCTTCCAAGTTCCCAACCACATTCACGTTCACAGCTAATTCATCTCTATTGGTCAACACCAATTCCAAAATGGATGACCCCCCCTAATTGTTTCCAAAACTTTCTGAATTCGAAAGTTGTCCCCTCTACATGCTAAGAACTTGCAGGACAGAATATGTTTTTCTGAAATAGTCTTCCAACAACTATCAGGGAAGTGAAAATCCTCCATTAATACTAGCTCATGTATGTTAGCTAATCTTGTTACCTGCTTGTAGAATGCGTCATCCACTTCCTTGTCTTGATTTGGTGGTCTATAATAGACCCCACCCCCACCCCCACCCCCACCATAGCATTGCTACTGTTCTTTTCCATTTGTATCCTCACCCAGAGACTCTCAGTAGGTCTCTGGTTACTTTCTCTTGGACCTCGGAGGAAGTGTATACATTCTTGACGAACAGCACAATGCCTCCTCCTTTTTTCCCATACCTGTCCTTCTGGAACAAGCTATATACCTCAGTGCTCATCCTCCAGTCATGGGAGTTGTCTCACCAAGTCTCTGCAGTGCAAATTAAGTCATAACTTTCTTCATATACTATGACTTTCAGTTCATCCTGCTTGTTCCCTATACTCCTTGCATTGGTATGCAGGCATCAAAGATGTTTTGCAGACTGCCCTGTCCCTTTTTTCTTGCCTCTTTAATGCATTTGTGATTTCTGGTCCCTTTTCAAGAATTTAGCCCCTTCCCCTTGACTTCCTTACTTGAGGCTAGATGCACATTGGCCAGTTATTTGTCATCATGCCCCATAAGATCTAGTTTAAAGCGCTCCTTATCACATTAGCCGTATGATGTACAATGATGATCTTCCCAGTATTTGATAGATGGAGCCCATCCCAGCTCTTTCCTGGAATATTATATCTGCAGAATTCAAAATCTTAGAAACACAATCTAAGAAATTAGGGAAATCAGTCTAAGTAAAGAATGTGGGTGTAACCTTCTTCTACAAAGGGTAATAAACACAAAGAATAGCTAAGTAGGGAATATAATTGAAGCAAAAAATGTAAATTAATTACAGACACCTAGATTTTGAGAGAGGGGACAATAGAAAAGAATGGAGAAAAGATAGTAAGGGGAGACTCAAAAATAAACCAAAAGAAAGAGAGGCATATCATGCTTCTTTGAATTATAAACAGAAGTAATTTTAACTATACAAAATTAAAGATAATTTCCAGCAGTACAACCGATACCCATCAACCCATAAATCATTGGAGGGGAAATGGTGATCCACCGGGGTTGCATTTTAACTGGTGTATTCTGCAATCTTAGATGATATAGACTCACCTTTTTTATAGTCAGACAGATGCTGATTCTCAGGTTACTAAACCTCCCTAACAGCTGCACTACAATATTTAATGTTCTGGATGATGAAGATGACAAGGAGACTTACCCTGTCAGCTTGCTCCTCTTTCTGCCAAAGTCAGTCCCAACCCCTGCCCCCATGGGAAGTAGACTCTGTGCTTGTAGAGGGGAAAAGCAAGGGATGTGTGAGAAGGGGACGGACACTCTCTGCTATCATCCTCCTGCAGAAATGCAGGGATCTTCGTGTAGAAAATATTTCTGACCCAGACAATAATATTTCAAGCAAGTTATCCCTTCATGTTCAGAATAACCATTACTTTAGATGTCATGTTTCTTGAGTAGCTGCTGGGGAATCTGCTGGAGCTCAGCTGTGCTGTCATGATCCAGGCTGAGGCAAGTGAACTGTGCTGTCATGAGCAAGTGTAGTGAACCCGACCTCCACACTATCCAGCAACTATCTTATGGGAGGGCCTCCTCCCCTGTTCACTCAGAATGCAAGCGCAGAAAAAAAATCACATAAATAGGACAAAAGTCTTCACAAGGTGAACCTCCAGGAGCTTCCTCTCACCTGTGCAGCTATTTCCTGGGTAGGGGACAATTTGGCCCTGTGTCTCTGAAATCAAAGCAAGGAAAAGAGGTGTGGGAAATGGAAAAAAGAACAGAAAAAACATTGTCAAAGTTGAGGGCTTGCAAAGCATGAGAAGTGCAACATGCTGCAGGACCTGTTGTGTTGGAGAATATTCAGCAAATACATAAGAAAAGAAAACAGAGTGACGAACGTGAAAAAGCACTGCAAAGGTTAGGAGGATGTGAAAATCCTACACAGTGGGTCAGTGGCTGGGTCAATTGACTCAGTGGCAATAAATAAACTGAGAAAGATGCGTGAACAAGGCTGATGGAACTGAAAGCATTAGCAATGAGATGTGAGACATTCACTTATGAAAGGTTACAGTGTAGTAGCCGTGTTAGTCTGTGTCAGCAAAAAGAAAATAAGAAAGAAAGAAATACTTGTGGCACCTTAGAGACTGACAAATGTATTTCAGCATAAGCTTTCGTGGGTTAGAACCCACTTCATCGGATGCATGGACTGAAACATACAGTAGACTTATGAAAGATACACTAAGAACACAGAGGAGATGAAACAATTTAAAGTACTGTCTGGAAGAGGGGGAAAATAATGTAACTGAACTCAACAAGTGGCAAGATATCAAAGGCTCTGTGTTGTCTATAAAGTATATTCACCCTCAGGAACCTAACATGCTTTGTGCCCAGTCCTGCACCATGCTATGTACTTTTGAAGCACCCAGCACTTTACAAGACTGAGAAGCACAGAGCTGGTCAAAAAACGGTGTTTATTTCCTATCAGAAAATTGCTACTTTGGGGCAAAAAAAGTCTAAAACCAAAAACTGAAAATTTCAATTACAAATTGCTGCTGTGGTGCCTTATGCCCCTATTCCCCTCTAGGGACCAGAATCTCAGACCCAAGATGCAGCCCAGTCTCCCCTCCTACAGTGCATTATGGGAGATGTAATCTGGCTGGGGAATGCAACCCAGGCTGGAGAATGGAGGCATGAGGCACACGAACTACAACTCCCATGAGCACCCGTTCATCATTTCTGAATTGAAATGTTTGTGTTTGGGGCGTTCTGCTTTTTGATGAAGATTCAAAGATCTCCATAGAAAATGGACACTTTTTGCAAAAATATTCATTTAATTGAAGGCTCAATTTTCTATTGGGAAAAAAAACCAGTTTCAACAGAAAATTTTCAACCAGCCCTAGTAGAAGATGCCTTTTTGCTTTCCACTTGCCTGTGACTGTTGTTTATAACAGCTGCTGTATTTGCTTAGACATACATTGAATTACCTGTGCCAAAGTCTATAAAACACAATAAATTTACTCCAGATTTACGACAATGTAACTGAAAGCAGAATATGATGTTTGTAAATCCTTTTGACATACTTTTAGTATGAAAGATACTATAGAAAACCAAATTTTATAATATACGCAAAAATTGTGTGAGGCGAGCAGCTGAAAGTTTGCCAGTGCTCTTCAACGGCTGTGTTGCTGCTATAAAAATGTTTGAAATAGTAATTCTCCCCTCCCATTTTAGTTATCCCCCCCCATTTTACTGAATGTATGGATTTGATTTTGGATTAATAAAATCTGCAGTTTCATGAAAGTGCCTTAGTCTTTGTTATGACAAGAAAATCCCCAGCAATAGACCACCTGGCCTAGTGGATAGTGCAGTAGACTGGAACTCAGAAGACCTGGGTTTTATTCTTGATGTTGCCACCAGCATCCTTGGACAAGTCCCGTCACCGCTCAGTTTCCCCATCTGTAAAATGGGGATAATACTTTCCTGCTTTGTATAGCACTTGAAGATGCTACATAAGAACTAGTTATTATTTGTTTCTATCTGTGTTACACTTGCTGTTTTGTTAATTCTGTATTATACTGTGCTACATGGCTTACGTTACACCTTGATGTGCATTTTCTGTTTCTCTTTATAAATTACCCACATAGAAAGCAGTTTTTAATGATTTTCAGAACCATCATGACAAAGAAATGCTCTAAGACAGCACATTCTTTAGTTGCTGCCATTATCTAGTGATTTGCAATCCACCCTAGTGGTACAGACCAACATTTAGCTCCCCTTTCCCTCTGAATTGTCAGTCCCCATGGGGCACTTTCATTCAAATGCCAATTCCTTACTTCATCCACCCCATCCAGCCTTACTTGTAGATAGATTGGGGTGTAATTGATCAGAATTCTGGGAATTATGTTGGGATATTCAAGCATATTAGCTGCATGCCAGCCAAGAGCCTAGTGAGCCAGCATGCTATTTTAGCACAAATGGCAATACCCAAGGAAGTTTGTATTGACATATAGACAAAAAATTGACCAACTGTATTGTGTATATACAGCTAAGAAATGTAAAATGAGTTTCTTTAGGATAGTAAATATATTTCAGCAGTATGAAGGCTTAATAAAGCATGAGAGAATTAACCACAAGTGAGCTATAAGACAGCCTCATTCTCAAAAGCTGAATATAGAGCTCATGTGTGGAAAAGTAAGGAGAAAAAATACTTCTTTCAGAAATGTGATTAACTTCATTCTCTCAAAAATGTGTTCAGCTTCACTCATTACAAATATCTTTATAACTCTGTGGCTAATAACAAAATCCTTGTAACCAGATAAGGAAAAGAATGTTGAGTTAATAATATCTGCTTAATATGGTTTAATGTACAATTTTACAAATAAAATGTCAGGCAGATACTGTACTTAAACCTGCATTTTCTAGGAGAATTATAAAGCTTTCCTGCTCCATGATGTGAATTAGCATAAATGTTAGGAAATTATGCATAACATGAAGAGTATTTTTAAAAATAGTGCTCAGGAAAGATGCCAAATAGCAGGCCTGATGACTGAAGTCTCCTACCCTAGAACAGGTACAGCATGAGCAGCACCCCTGCAAAATTTCTCACACTGTCTCAACCCTGAGTTGGAGGGACAACCTATAGGAGTGACCAGAGGGTTCTGTCTCCATTTGCATTCAGTGTTTGGCCTCTATGTAGTCTTTCTAACCATGGTTCCAGTGATTATCTAGTGCAGGCCTGCACAACATGCGGCCCACGTGGGCTCACTGTGCGGCCCACGGGAGGGTGAGTAGGCAAGGGTTGCAGCTGTCTGGAGGTGCTGACCTTCCACGCCTTCCTCATTCACACCTCAATTCATTCAACAGGGCAACTGAATACAAAGTGGGGGGAAGATCTTATTCTACTTCGAGCAAAAAGACATTTTTCTTTTACCTTAATTATACTACCTTAGGGACCCGCTATAACATATTACCAAGGTTCAATACAAAGTCATATAAAAGTTATACAAAAATGCATAACGCAGAGATTTATCTACAACTGCATTGATTGACGGTTGCATGCAGTAATATAGTGACCCTTGGGGGGATGAAGAGGGGGGTGATGGTGGGGTCGAGCAGGGAGGGGTCGGGTCCTATTTTACTGCGGTGATCTGGTCACCCTATGCGCGCTGTTTCTTTCCCCCTCTACAGGCTTCCACACCCCAGCGCTGGGGAAGGAGGGGTTGTTTCCACGGGGCGGGTGGCGCTGGGGGCTGTGTTTCCGCGGGGCTGGGGGGGTTTCGGCCCTCAGTTGTTTTCTTTGGAGTAATATGGCCCTCGCCACTTTACGAGTTGTGCAGGCCTGATATAGTGGGAACTAGATTGAGCTGACTTGTCCATTGAGAACAGGATTGAGAACACCAGACAGTTATCAGAAAACTTTCATTTACTAAGGCTGTGTCTACACTAGCACCTTTGTTGGTATAACTTATGTCTCTCAGCGGTGTGAAAAAAACACCCCTCTGAGTAACATAAATTATACCAACAGAAGTGCCCGCGTGAATAGCGCTATGTCGGCAGGAGACACTCTCCTGCCGACATAGCTACCGCTGCTGGTTGGAGGTGGTTTAATTATGTCAACGGGCGAGCTCTCTCCCATCAGCAAAGCGCAGCTACCTGGGAGAACTTACGGTGGCGCCGCTGCATTGGTACAGCTGTGCTACTGTAAGGTCTCTAATGTAGCCATGGCCTAACAGTCTCTGCGGGTTTGGCCACATGACATGGAGGTGAAAGGCTCTAGTACATCCTACTAACAGTATATCATGTTACTCCATTAAAATAATTTTAAAAGTGTGTCCATTAAGCACAGTTAGAGTATGAACTCGCCTTTCCACTTCGAAAGCCAAATTCGGCTTAGTTTATGGGCAGCAGTGCAATGTTGCCAGCAAAGTTGGCGAGCACATGTAGACCTTCAGCGTACCCTGAGCTGCCCTGGTCCTCTCCCAAGACTCTTCAGCAGTATGAGCCCCATCTCCTAACCCCACTGCCTCTATCCATGAACACCTCAGTCTTCCCAGACATTCGCTCACGCTTTCCTTCTTCCAATTTCCAGTTGCTCTTTACAAAATTCTCCTTGTCCTGACAATGTCCCTCCCCCCCATACACCTCATTACGCCTCCAATTTTCCCCTCAACTTTCTTCACCCCAAGCTTGTGTTCCCCAAACTCCCTTCCCCCGAGATTTTCCCTCCCCTCACACCCGCTTGTGGTCCTCAATAGCTCCCCTCCCCTGTACCTGAACCTCTGTGGAGGGTGAGGCGAGAGTAAAAGCTGGAGCTGTTGCTGGGTAGGGGGCTGAAGCTCCATTTCTTTTTTGCAGCTAGCCCAGCTCCCTCCCTGCCCCACTGGACTCCCTCTTATCTGCTCATATGAAATTGTTGGGACCAAGCACAGAGCAGCTTCATGACTGCTCAGGAGGTAGAGCAATACCAGGTGCCCATTGTTGCAGTCTTTTCTCTGCCCACTTCAGTAGCTAATTGTCAGCAGAAGGAAGAGGGAATTAGTGCTTCTCAAGGCAGCAGCCTCAGACCCCCCCACTTTGCTGCCTTCCTCTTTCCCTCCCTCCCAAGTGTCTGCTGAAAGACGGAGCGGGGAGGACACACATGTTGTCATCCATTCCTCCCAAAAAAGGACATTCATGCTTATGTGTGAAATTATTCTGTGGGGTCTCAGTCCAGTCCACATCACAACTTACACTGTAACTAAATACATCTGATGCTTCTACTGGGCTTTAACTGGGTCCATCAGAGCTTCTAGCGGGGCTACACCTTTTCTGTAGGTAATTGAAGAATGTCAGTCTCCAAATGGTCAATGTAGCACCCCACATGAGTAGAAAAAAATCAATTAGAAAGAGCTCTGTTTTGAAAGTAAACCAGGTAAAATGGATGGATTTCTATTTGGGGATAGTACTTAACTATTGAGCAGAGTTTTAGGACTTGATTCAAAGCTCACACTAGTCAGTGGAGAGACGACAGTGTATATTCCTTCTCTAATTTCAATATAGAACATTAAAACAAATGTTTTTGATGCAGCAACACCACCCTGCTGTGAGCAAGCTTGCACAGCATCTGACTATTCCGTGCCTACCTCCAGGGAGTGAAATAAAGGCTTTCTTGTCTACACTTACTGAAAAAAATCTAGTCCAGAATAGCTATTCCAGTAAATTTCCAAGTGTAGACAAGCCCTTGTCTTTCAGTTTCACTGAGAACAAACATATTCAATAATAAATAATGTAAAAAACATGTTTCAATTGTAAAAGATAATGCCCATATAAGTGGGGGCTGTTATTTTTCTGAGGATAATTAGTCTCTTTCAAGAGGCTTAATTATAAAATGCATTAATAAGATGGCAGACAGTAATGCCCTCTGCAAAAAATCATCAGGGGCTGCTTTTACCATTAGATTTCCCTATTTAATATAGATTGAAAGCCTGCACATGCAATTACATTCATTTTTGTGCAGCAGGGAAACTCTGCACCTCTTTAATGATACAGACATATTTATTCAAGAATTGCGTAGTAGCTGAGGCAAATTTAAAGTAGGCTGGTGTGAGTATTTTCAAAATATATAAAAACACAAAGATCCTTTTTTGCCACATAGCAGCTATATACATTGTCTCCTTGTGTTGAACATGTTTAAAATTCTGATTGTGTGTGCTGGTTGGCTTCTATTCACAAGACAGTTATTAATTACTTAAGTATAAAATAAGGATAGTTCAAAAAGTGTGTAACAAAAGTCACATGCTGGAGGCTTTTTATTCTAATGACTTAAGAAAGCTTTACATTTTTATTTCTAATTAACCCATCAATAGTGATGTCGCTTAAATATTCCTTAGGAATATTATCTTCTCATTATTGCCAGAAAACATGCTGCCCAATTTCATAGCTCAGTTGTTTTTATGCATGGATGGAGCATATGAATTAACTTGAACTGAAACAGACTTTTTTTTAGGGACAACTCTCCCCCTGTGCACACTAGTTTCATAAGTACATTCAATAAATTAATATGCCATGGAAAAAATGAATAATGTTTATTTTTATGCTTACACATTATAAGAATACAATACAGTAGCATTTTATTCATTAATTTAATCATGTCAGTAGATGAATTAATGGATTCTGATAGGTATTTATCTCGACTAGTACTAAAAATTCTGCCAGAGCTACATTCTTTTAAAAAAGAAACATCACATTAAATTAATGCTTGTGAAAGTTTCCAGATTCTTAGCCCTAGAGACTGCATTTCCACAGAATAAGTACAGCACGGGCAGCAGCCATGCAAGCTTCCCATAGTGACCTGCCAATGCGCTTCATCCTTAAGCTGGTGGGAATATTTTGAGGGAGGGGAAAATAACTCATTCATGCCTTGTCCTTTGTGTTGAGACTGCCAAGAAGGTTACAAATCACTGTTAGTGCCAATTGCGGGGATGGTTATTGTCCTGCAATGCTTGCCTGCTGGGAACTGGAATAAGACCACTAACTCATTTCACATAGGCCATCAAACAGCCATCAGATGGGCTGTTTTCATTATAACTGTGCATGCAGATCCCTTGTAAAGCTGTTTTTATAGAAAAAAATTAACAAAAAAGATTGGAAGCCAAAATCTGTGGCTTTATGAGGCCAAAATATTGAATTCCAAGGGCTACATCCTCCAAACCCTGCATCCTATCTGTTTTTCCTGTTTTGAAAACAGGGGATTGGGATGCAAGTGCTCTTGTGGGCTGCCACACAAATAGTACACAACACGACATGTTAGTACCAGATGCTAAGTCTCCAGGCATTTAAGGTTCGGTTCAGATAAGCATCCAATGACGTGGGGATGTTTAATCTAAACCATTTAGGAACTATCCAGATCATTTTATACCCTCCTCACTTACCACCCCTCCTTTCTTCACAGGCCTCACGTGACAAACACAGAAAATAACCCTTCCTCCTGCAGGCCCTGTCTCTCCCCCAGCCTTGAGAAGTCTTCTAACGTGAGATTCCTCCCTCTATGCACATCTTCTGTGGGTACCAAACTGGCCCAACCCTTCTCTGACTGCTTGTTGGTAGGGAGGGACCAGCCTGCAGCACTCCGTTTCCCACATGTAACATCAACTTTGGGGGGCAGTCAGCCAGCCAGCCAGCCCACTGCCTCCTTACCTCTGCAACAGGACAACACCAGGTTCTTCCAGTCCCGGCTTCTGTCACTGCACACCAGTATGTTCACAGGCTGGGTTGGAGATGCCCAGGCTATACGAGGCTGGTGTATTAAACAAGCCATTCTCACAACATCATTTAATTTGTGGACAAAGAAAGAATGCTCTCTAGTGTAAAAGCACAGGGGCCCGGATCGACAAAGGGACTTACGGCATGTCTACACTACAATCTTAAGCTGAGCTATGTTACGTTGACTTACAGCCACCACAGTAATTACGGCAGTGTCTGATGTCCACACTTCCTCCTTCTGTTTGTGGTGCGGGTCCTCACGAGGAGCACTTCCACTGACTGTAAAGGGGCCAGGGCTGTCAGCTCCATGCAACTCCCCACCAGGAACCGAGCTGCCCCCCGGGGCAGGGCT
Source organism: Chelydra serpentina (assembly GCA_037349315.1). Lineage (NCBI taxonomy): Eukaryota > Metazoa > Chordata > Testudines > Chelydridae > Chelydra > Chelydra serpentina. Next base: position 21,439,504 of record JBAIAC010000008.1, read on the forward strand.
TCTCACCTCCAGCGGGGAGATCCACGCCTGTAGTCCGGTCAGCTGCCATGCTCCCGGCGGGGAGCCAAGAGCCTGGTGGGGGGGAGCTGGGCCCCCAGCCAGGAGACTCAGTGCAGCCAGCCTCCAGTGGGGAGCCCACACAGCAACCCAAGCCGGGAGCCTGGGTGGCAGCCCAGCTTGGAGTGGAGTTATCATGTCGGTGCAGTAGGGCTCTTTCATCGGCGGGAGCAAGGCTGCAGTGTGCACACTGACATAATTAGGTCAATGTAAGCTGCCTTACATCGACCTAACTGTATTGCAGACCAGGCCTTAGGCATGGCAATGCTGATTATCACCATCCCTAACTTGTGGGCGCCTAGAAAATCCAGCAGGCATGCTAAGAGGCAACCTACCCAATTGGGCCCCATGGGTGAAATGGACATTCCCTGGTTCATGGATCACTCTGGGGTTAGGCAGGAAATAAATAGATGCCTGAGCGCCTTGAGTGAGGCATCAGTGCACATACCCAGAGGCAGAAACTCTAGCAGCCAGGGAACTTCTACTGCAGAGACTTAGGCACTGAGTGAGTTTAGGTGTTTTCAGTGTTAGGTGGCAGCCAAGCGGGAGTTTTGTGGCTCAAAGTGGAGGCTAAAACTTGGACATAGGCACCTAAGCCTGGGAATTAGGTGCTTAAATACCTTTGTGGATCTGGGGCAGAGTGACTACAATAGCAGTGTTGGTACAGTAACCTATAAACTTTGTATGTGTTTTTAAGACATCCAGGTGGGAAAGGGTTGCTCTGTGGCTGAGGTCTCGTGCAATAGGCAGGACAGGTGTACACCTTCCTGAGAGACAGCTGAGATTGCAGAAATGCCACTTTACAATAATGGTCAGATTTTCCAACAGCTCCCATATGAAGCAGATGGTCAAAGGCTCCCATATGAAGCAGATGCAACACTTTCCATTGCGCTCAATAGGAACTGCTGGGCGATGAGCATGCTTTAAAATCTGGCCACTTAGGTGCCTAAAGGAGAACTGAGCTCTCTTGAAAATCTGGCCCAGGTGCCCCAACCAAGTTTTGTAGGGGGCCAGTTTCCCCTTGAGATGTTAATTAGTGGGAATAAGATTCTGGCCCTTTTAAAACTTCTCATGGTGTTTACACATTCTTTTATATTTTAAAAAAGTTGAAAACTCCCTAGTGACTCAGCTACCTGCTGCCTATGTTGAGAGAAATATTTTAATCCATTAAATATATAAAAGGTTATTTTAATAGCAAGTTATTTTCTTCAATATGGCCAATGAGACCAAAACAAAGGCAACCAGCAAGGGCGGGGATGTGATATTAACTTAACCTTTTTCCCTATTAAAATGGATTAAAATCTCTGTCCACTCAGGAGCGCAGAGGAGTTGCTATGAGCTTTACAAGAAGGACTGTACTCTGAACCATAATTTTCCTGAGTGCCCACCTACAAAGGGTTTTAATCAAGGAGTTTTAAAAACATCTCCTCCTCCATTATCTACACTAGCACTTCTCACCTCAGTGCATGACATCATCCAGTCTTCATCGTCTCTCTGTGTTCCTCCCTACAATACATTTGGTACAGCCACTTTAAAATTAGATACACATGACCAGCAGTCAAGTACCTCCCACTGTGAGAAGGCTCGGCAAACGGAGTTCTGATCCTGTTGAGCTACAACAAAGCAGACAAGCTGTCCTCGCACTGATAAATACTATTATTTTAACCTACACAGCTGTTTTCCTAGTGATTCTTCCTGAGTCGCTGATCTTCAGCAACTGCATCTTGTTTATATTGTCACCGCTCCTTCACATATCAGCCTATGTTGCATTTTGGAGTTTGGTTACAGGCAAAATGACCTGGTGGTTTCTTCAGCACAGCTTTAAAACATTAACGAAAGGGCTGATGTGCTGCTAATAGCATGCTCACCGACCTGTCGCTTGGCCACATTGCTGGTATAACTATCCTGCAAAACTAGGGGGAGACTGTGTAATTCCAGCATTGCATGAACTGGATCAGATTTGCTTTTATATACCCTTTCTCTACCAATTTCTGCAATGCTGACCAGATATGGCTGAAAGCAATCTCTCCCCTAATCACTGAGAAGCTGTGAAGTCTCTGCGAAGATCAGCTCTTCTCAGTAAGACAGTGATAGCAGACTCAAATAGGTACCAAAACTGGGAGTGTGACAGGAGTGTGGGGCGTGTGAGTGGCTGTGGATCAGACATATTACAAAGGGGTGTGTACTGTACATATACAATATGCAAATACTTATTTTTACATGTGATGTACTTTAGGCTGTAAAATGCAAAAAAGATTTGATACTCCCGAGAGCTGGTACAGAGTGTTACTCATATGAGCACAAGGTAAAAGTGATGAGCAGAAACCTTTGGGAACCTGATCCAGCATTAATGAGTGTGCTGCTGCATAGCCGTCAGACCTGCTTACTCTCTAGCATTTGGTCAGTTTGCTTAGCCCTCTGGTCGGTCCCTCACTGTCTCTGGCTTTCCTCAGTCCCACTACCTCTTGCATTGTGGGAATAGGGACAAGCAAAAGGGAAGAGGAGCAGCACAAGCCTGCAAGTCCTGTGTCTGTACCACTTTAAGGCACCAAACATCAGGACAGGCAGGACTTGATACTAGATCCATTCAAGGCAGCTGAAGCTAAAAAACTGAGCTGCTGGTAGCCAGCCAGAGATCATCAGGCCTGAGCCAAAACCAGGGCCGGCTCCAGGCACCAGCAAAGGAAGCAGGTGCTTGGGGCGGCACATGTGAAGGGGCGGCATTCCGGCCATTCCTGGGGTGGCACATTTCAAGGGCCATATTTTGGGGGTGGGTTTTTGCTTTGGCAGCAGCTCCGGCCACGTCTTTTTTTTTTTTTTGCCGCTTGGGGCGGCAAAAAAGCTAGAGCCGGCCCTGGCCAAAACACAGAGCCCTACACCAATTTTCAGAAGTTAGATAAGTATCCACTTATCTGAATTAAACCCAAGGTATGAATCTCTTATAGTTTCCCTATTATGGCTAAAATATATAATTAATATACCATATGCAAGAGAAAAACTAATGTCATAGAAACGGCTGTGAAATATATGCCAATTTGCATCCACGTTTCAATTTTGAGTAGTGACAGAGTCCTTTAATAAGACTAATTATTAAATAACCCAACTGCTTCAAAAGAACATACAAACATGAACAAATTAATCCCACAACACCTCTTGTGCAGCTGGTAAGTAAATCACCCCATTTTATGGAAAAGGAAACAAAGGCTGACAGACATAATAATGAACCTGACTGTGGACATCAGTCAAATGGCAAATCAGTGGCAACAGAGCTAGAATTAGAACTCAGTAGGTCTTGGTCCCACTATAGTTCTTAGTTCATTCGGCTATACTAGCCCATCGTTTAGAAAGAGCAGGGCAGGTTTTTTATGAATGCACAATTCAATATATGATCTCACAAGCACCATGATGTTTCTATTTAACCTACAAAATAATTAGCTTGGGATGCCAAACTTTCCTAATTTACTTAATATTAGCACTTCAAATGGTACTTTAAAATGGGATGATGCTCACTTAACATGATTTGGATATCAGCACTGATCAGCAAGTGTACTTATACCATGAACTTCAGGGTCCTGTGTGACAACAGCAAAGCCAATACAGTCCTGCTTTCAGCGATAATCAATCCAGTAAAGCACAGAAAAGATGAAAAAGTTTCCAGTGACTCCAGCACATCAAGCAGTTCAAAAAACCTTTTTTGTATAGAAGGCATGAGACATGTTACTACCACAATACATTAATTTTAACAAACGATGAGTAACATAATGTTCCATACTCAGAATCCATTCTGTGGGTTATTTAGTCTGTTGATAATATCCTTCAGATAGATAGGAACAAATGTACCTTGATGTCTAGCTATCATTCAGGTAACCTGTGATTAACTGAATATGCCTATTTTTTAAAATGTTCATTTTGTTGCAAATTTGACCTCACTTGATATTTTTCTTACCTGACAGGTGGGGGATCAAATAATTGAAATCAATGGGGAAAGTACGAGGGACATGACACATGCCAGAGCAATAGAGCTAATCAAGTCTGGTGGCAGGAGAGTGCGGCTCTTGTTAAAGCGCGGAACAGGCCAGGTTCCGGAATATGGTGGGTCTTCATTATTTTTCTCTGTGTGTGTGTGTGTGTGTGTGTGTGTGTGTGTGTGTATTTAAATTACATTTATTGTATACTAAGTATCAATTACACATTTAGGTCCCAGCACTTAAGCACATACTTACATGCTTTCCTCAATATGGGTAAACTTATGAGCATGCTTAAGTGCTTTCTTGTACTGGTGCAGAAGATATGAACACATCATTTTCAACTATGCCAACCCTGTACAGGCAATGCTTAAAATATATCTATTGGTAGGAGCACTTTGAACTCTTTAGCGGCATCTCTGAGTGTGCTAGGAGTTGCTGATGCATTCTTATAATCTTGCTTAATAAAACAGTCCCTTCTAATACACTTCTATTGGTATTGCTCTGTACATTTGGAGTCATAGAGGCTGATCCCGCTCCCATCAGTTCAATGGCAAAACTCCCGCTGACTTCAGTTGTGCAAGAGCGAGCCCATAGTGTTCAGTTTACAATTTATTTCTGAAACTTTCACATCTATCAGACAACCGAGAATTTACATGGATGACGTAATGAAAGTCAATTCTGAATAAAGACACAGCATTTTCTCTTTTGGAAGTTGTAACAGGACCCTTTAATTTTATTTTTAAATTTTGTTCTGTGTTCATATTTCCTTGGAATTTTTTCTGTTCCAACTTTTTAAAAGACTTCTAAAAAGTGTCTATAATTTCAGGCATTATTGAAACAGTTACCTGACAGACTGGTAACTGGGGGGAGGGATAGCTCAGTGGTTTGAGCATTGGCCTGCTAAACCCAGGGTTGAGAGTTCAATCCCTGAGGGGGCCATTTAGGGATCTGGGGCAAAAATTGGGGATTGGGCCTGCTTTGAGCAGGGCGTTGGACTAGATGACCTCCTAAGGTCCCTTCCAACCCTGATATTCTATGATTCTATGACTGCCATGATGTATCTTATATAAGTATGTATTTAGGGACACCTTGAAATGTATGCCAGTATATCAATGCACATTTAGCCCCAAATCCTGCAACATTTACTCATGCTTACATTTACCACCATAAGAAATCTATGGGTCGACTCAGAGTAGTAAAGTTAAGCCTGTTCATAAGTATTTGCAGGATTTAGGGCCTTACAGAGCTTTACAAATTAATTGTATTTCCCTCTGGTCCATAGTGATTCCTCTGAAGTCATTACCACCAATATGTATGTATGGTAAGAACTATTACATACAATGCAGAAAAACATAAGAACTGCAGACTTAGGGTAGGTCTACACTTACCGGCTGGATCGGAGGCGTCGGATCGATGTTCTGGGTTCGATTTATCACATCTTGTCTAGACGCGATAAATCGAACCAGGAAGTGCTCCCCCGTCGACGCTGGTAATCCAGCTCGACGAACGGAGTAGGCGGAGTCAATGGGGGAGCCTGCGCGCCGCGTGTGGACCCCGGGTAAGTACGTTTTCATTCGAACTAAGATAGTTCGACTTCAGCTACGTTATTCACGTAGCTGAAGTTGCGTATCTTAGTTCGAATTGGGGGGTTAGTGTAGACCAGCCCTTAGATAGACCCCTTAATAAAATCCCAGAGCTTTAAGAAAATAAATAATAAGATAGTAGCCTTGATAAGCAAAGTTTAGTCTAACATTCAGTTTTAAAGATCTGTTGTAGTCCATTATAGTAGCTACAAGTAAAGTATAGCAATTCCAAGACAAGGAACAGCTAAAAGCCCTAACACTCTAGAAATGTATAACTGAATAGCATCAGCAAGACATTGGGTGCGGGCAAGGACTGATGCTACATTATGATAAATTCTGTAAAATAAATAGTGGAAAGTTCAGAATGAACTCTAACCTGAAGCAACAAGAATTTAAAATAACCAAAGGCCTTTGTAATTATAAAATAAGTAAAATATGAGGTGAGGGGGTTTGGCTAAGCAATCAGAATTTCAGATACTTCTGAAGTATCTGAACCACTAAGATATATAGAATAGGACCTGAAATTTCAAAGGAAAAGGCTTTTTCATGAGACTTATCTCCTGACACCAGTTGGTCCAAAAATACTATAACCCTCACCCTTTCTAGTGGTATTTTGGCATTTATAGTGTCATTTCCAAACAGAACCAGATATGAAAATGTAAAGTATTTTTAAATGTAAAAAAAAAAAAAATCTATCTGAGCTCTCAAAATTGTTAGATTTAGGTTTGATTAAAGGCTCAGATCAATTTCTACATTTTTTGTACTGATTTGTCATCCCCATGCTAAGCACTGCAGTGTGCACTGTTAAACACTCTAAGTCAGCCAGTTGTGAAGAACATCTGTCTAGCCATTGTGCAACCTCAGGAGTAGTTAAGAAAACCCCAGAAAAATACATATTTTTTTCAAATGATGGTAAAAATGACCCCAAAGAAAATTTGGACATTGGAAGCTTGAGGACAAAGTGGTCCTGAGGACATCAAACTAACCAGTAAAAATGTTATTGTTTTTGAACCAAGTATGTGTTGTTGCATAGTAACAAGACTAAGGAGACTTTTTCATTAAAATAAAACATCAACTCTGTTTTTGCCAGTAGATATTGAGAAAAGAAATGTTTCTTAATAGCCTAAAGTCATCATAATGTCAAGACACCCGCCTCTTCTAGGAAGACTGCTGTGTATCCCAGTCTGTGAATCAATGACATTCAAGTCTCTTGACTTAGTCTTGAAAAATCTGGGTTTGCCTTACACGAGAAAGACCCTTTTAGATTTACAGGACCATTGTGCCTTTAGCAGAACTAGAGAGGTGCTACATACAAAAGACAAAAAAAATTGAAACAGAGGCATAGCAAGAACCTAACTGATACCAATCGAAGCAGCTTTCAGTCTAGAAAAATTAAACAATGATAAGAAAGTTATCTGTGAAAGAAGAGAACATCAAATAAAAAGATGAGACCACTAAGTGGAAAAATGAAGGATCAGATGATCCCACCAACAGTGTAGCTCTGCTAAAGTCAACTGAACTATGCCAATTTACATCACCTGAGGATCTGGTCCTAAAAGTGCATCTCGGAAAATACTGTCTGAGATGCGATGCTATGTAAAACAAAGGGAAGAAGTAAAAAATGGTGCAAATGCATCTTCTACCTCATCTCAGAGCATGCTGAATTTGCTTTAAACCAAAATCTAAAGATTCCATCACCATTTCAGAGAGAAAAAAATCCCTAAATGCAGCCATAAAACCTATGGTTGCTCATAGAGTTCTATCAGAATACCTACGAAAGAGGCAGGGATACAATTAAATATTACATTTTTAAATTAAAAGTTAATATTTTGTGGTGTCACTCCCATTAATACCAGTGTAAGTCTCCAAGCTACTGCCCCTTCCTCTTCTGAAAACATTAGAGTTAATGTATGTCTGACTTCAATTGAGATCAGCTAAGAAGTTTATAGTGAGAAATCTTTCCTAATCTTATATATATATATATATATATATATATATGTATATCTCATAGAGCTGGAAGGACCTTGAAAGGTCATCGAGTCCAGTCCCCTGCCTTCACTAGCAGGACCAAGTACTGTCCCCTGACAGATTTTTGCCCCGGATCCCTAAATGGCCCCCTCAAGGATTGAACTCACAACCCTGAGTTTAGCAGGCCAATGCTCAAACCACTGAGCTATCCCTCCACCCCAATCTTCTCACTCAGGACACGTGGTTGTAGTTGATAGGTAGGGCCCTACCAATTCATGGCCATGAAAAATGTGTCATGGACTGTGAAATCTGGTCTTCCCTCCTCTTTCCCACCCCCCACCCCCATGAAATCTGGTCTTTTGTGTGCTTTTACCCCCTACTGTACAGATTTCACAGGGGAGACCAACATTTCTGAAATTGGGGGTCCTGGCCCAAAAGGGAGTTGCAGGGGGATCGCGATATAAACACCCTTACTTCTGTGCTGCCTTCAGAGCTGGGAAGCTGGAGAGCAGCAGCTAGTGGCCAGGTGCCCAGCTCTGAAGGCAGCGCCCCACCAGCAGCAGCACAGACGTAAGGGTGCCAATATCATACCATGCCACCCTTACGTCTGTGCTGCTGCCTTCAGAGCTGGGCGGCCACTGACTGAGGCAGCAACACAGAAGTAAAGGTGTAAATTCTGTACCATGCCATCCTTACTTCTGTGCTGCTGCTGGCAGTGGCTCTGCCTTCAGAGCTGGGCTCCCTGCAAGCAGCCACCACTGCCCAGCTCTGAAGGCAGTCCCACCACCAGCAGCCCAGCAAGAAGTAAGGGTAGCAGTACCACCATCCCCCCTACGATAACCTTATGACCCCCCATAACTCCTTTTTCGGTCAGGATCCCTACAGTTACAGCACCATGAAATCTCAGGTTTAAATAGCTGAAATCATGAAATTTACAATTTTTAAAATCCTATCACCATGAAATTGACCAAAGTGGACCATGAATTTGGTAGGGCCCTATTGATAGGAAAAGGAGCTACCCACCATTTTAGCTTAAGTTATTTCTTCCCATGGACCCATCCTCCCCTACAAAGCTCAGCTTTATAGGCAGAGCTGAATCACATCTCCTAGTGACTCGTTATCTGCTCTCTATTGACACTACAGCCCCAGCGATGTGCTGTGTCATTATTTATCTATGGACCATGTAGTAGCACGATATTTATATTTCCATGCCAAGGAGATTGCCATCCCGTCCATACTGAGAGTTAGCTGAATCTTCTCTCAGGTTTCCTTCAGTCACTGATTAGAGATACTGGGTCACGACAGTCCTTTTTCCTTCATGGCTGCAGTCAGTCAGTCGGACAGTCTTTTCTGCAGTTAGAGTTATGAACATAATTATTATACAAACTAATAAATGAGGCATGACTGTTACTCAAATTCAGATTTTTTCTTCTCTCGTGTGGTCAGCATTGGCCTGATTTTCTCCAGCTTTAGAGATCCTATTTTTCCAACTTCCAACAGGATTGTTTCTCTGACCAGAATTTATAGTCCCCTTCCTGCCTCCCAGTTACTCCCAGCACACACCACCAAATGCATGTCCTGGAAGTGCTACCTAGACACCTCATTCCTAGCTGTAAATCATTCTGAGAGCAGTGGAAATATTTAATGAGACAAGTTCCTAGCGGGGTCCAATCCACTTCTTAAAGCAACCTTCCTTGACACTCTGTTTTTCATGTGTGTTTTAATTTACTGGTGATTTCAAGGGCTTGTTACAAGCTGTAATTCATGAATTCACACAAAAGATTTTTTTCCTGATATGACTTTGCTTAAAAACCAATTCTGCAGCCTTATGAAAAGTATGCTGCATTTTTAGGCATCTGTCTTGCCAAACATGACATAATAACATGCTTGGAAATGGGACCCACATGCCTAAATCTTTGCAGAATTGGGGCATTAGTGCATTGCTAGTTATTTAAGGGAGAGAGATTTTTGTAATTTAGTTACAATGTAAAGTTTCAGTACACACAAATGCTGGAATTAGCGGTGACTCATTTTTCAAGAAGCCCTGGGGAAGCTCAGCTGTTTGAGTTTCAGCACAGCCACAGTGATTTAACACTGAAAATGACAGAGCTGATACCAATACAAAGACTTTTGATATGAAGGAATTTTCTTTATGATTTTGGAATTTGATAAAACCCTTCAATTTTATGAGTTACAGCTCCTTTAAAAAGCACCTCAAGATGTCTTCCACAGTTCAGCAAAATCTGCTTCTCAAATATATATGTATAGTACCTCAATCTTTCACTAATATGATGACTTACTGCATGCTTGTTAGTCTTGGCTTTACAGAAAGTCTTTTTCCTATATTTATAAGCCTTTTACTCAGCTGTTCTAAACTTACTAAGGATTCTTTGTTCTAACAATAGTAATATATCTTTGTCACTGGTTCTGTTAATTCTAATGATTGGTCCTAGGCTGTTCCTCCCCTTCCTTTAGGAATGGTACCTTCCAGTCTCTCCATGTGCATGAAAAGTGACAAGCATGGGTCCCCATATTTCTACTTATTGGGCCACCCTAAAGACACGGTTTGTAAACTCTGCATGTATATTATCATTCTCTAATATGCTTTTGTTTCACACAACTGTTTTAACTGAGGCTTTTCCTACTTTTTCTTACACACTAGCTTGTTCAGAGGCTCCTACTATATTGGACTGTTCTTAATAGCTGAGAACTTAATCAGCTAAAGCGAATACCTGTCTATTTTAGATCCTTAAGAATGTATTTTAATTTCCTAGATGGGAGAGTAGCCCTGTAACTTCCACTGCTGCTAGTGGGAGACGCCCAGCTATGTCCCTCTGAGAAGGAATCTTCTTGTATTTGTAACAAAGATTTATGCTATAAAGATAACTTTCCTAGAAGAGTAACTAAAATACTTAGACGCCAATGCCATAGTTTTACCCCTTTCTGATGGTACTTGGCTCCCCCAAAATACTGTTAATGTGAAGATGGAAGTTATATCTTGACCTAAAATAATGTTGCTGTGCTTTTGTTGGAACATTCTGTAGTACAATTTCAAAACAAAAAGATGGCACAATTCTGCACTTAGTTTCAAGTTATTTCCTTCATAAATCAGGTGTTACTGCATGGTTTGTTCAAACTTACCAAATGCATAATATATAGTCACAGCCCAGAAATGATACCTGACAGGAAACATTTATTTTTCCTGGTTCATATTGATTGTGGTCATCAGAGAAATCTCAAAAGTAATCTCTGCTGGTACATTTAACAGTTATGGAAGTCTCTCACATAATAACTTTGTACAACGTAATATTTTCATTAAAACTGTGGCCTACTAGCAGAACAATCTAAAACACTTAAAGCAGAAAGGTTGGAAACAGAAAGGGAGATTTCCAAAGGTGCCTCACTGCCATTTGGGCCTTTGAAAATCTCCTCCAAATACTGTACAAGGCCAACATTTCAGATCCTCTAACAATGTTCTCACAAAACATGCAGTCTCATTTTGGGGGAGGGGGTGGAGTGCAGCAGTCTGTTATTACGCATGCAGATCAGTTAATTACCCATTTGACTGTCCTTTGCAAATGCAGTTATCCAGTTTGTGTCCCCAAATGTGACTTTGCATCTACAAACTGATATACCCATATATTTTGCTGGCACAGTTTTAGAGGCCCACTGTACTAACAGATTTTACACTTGTATCGGTACTTAGATTTGTTTGAACATCTGAGGCAGTACTGAGGGGTCTCAGTAAGGGAATTCATTTCTTAGTAGTGTGGAAATCAGAGTTATACAATTTTAGACAATCTGTTATCTCACCTCACTTCTGCTTCATGCTCATTGGCAAAGACAGTACAGGTCATCTTTCAAGATACTGAGAGGCGAGATCATGCAGACATACAGAGCTGCACTACATAGCTATATCAGATTCATCTTGTAAGTCTATATTCACAAATAGAGCGCATTAGGTGAACCTGGCTCCACCATGCATACTATCTCATATAACCATGACTTTGCAGTGCGCACACCACACACACACACGCACGTTCAAATTACTTTTTGTTGCTTTAGGATAAAAAACATGGGAAGGAAAGTTGTTCCCTCCTAAAACTGGTAGATGTTGACATCCGCTATCAATGTATCTTAATTTAGTAGTACTCAGTAACTCAGCTATGGATGAGTGGCAGCCGATGTTCTAATTATTATTTGGTCTTATTAGAACTTTTCTTGGAGCCAAAACTTGACAGAGACAGGGTGTCAGTCATCAAAATAAAAAAACTGTGTTGGGTGGAATTTTCAACTTCTATAAAACATATGGTTTTTTAAACTTCCCCAAAATAATTTATAGAAAATCTGCTCTAGAAATTACTTTTGGGAAATTCTGTGGCCCCTGCTATACAGGAGGCTAGACTGGATGATCACAGTGGTCCCTTCTGCTCTTAGAATCTGCAAGTCTATGAAAACGAAAATGAACTGAAGCTACCAACACAGTTCACATAGTCCAGGAATAGCCGTCAGATGGTAACAACTTCCAATCACTTCTGTCTTGACCTATATTCAGACAAGGAACAAGGTTCCGTTGCCCAGCCCTTCATGTACTCAGTCCCTTCAAAAAGCGACAAGGTATGATATCAACTGACCGTCTTAGAAGCAGAAAGCTTGCTGTGGAAATTAACTAAGAAAGTACTGCTGCACTGCCATTTATTTTAATGTAATTAGTATTTCACTTAGAGTATTTCTTAAAATCCACCCATCTCTTCAGTATCTATATTCAGGACATTTCAGCTTGCACCTTTTGTAACAGCGTAATGAATAATTCAATATTAATAGCCAAGATAATAGCTTTATATTTACTTGAAAAAAATCTTTTCTTTTTGAATACAGTATTTTTGGGGCTCATCAAAAATTGCTTGCTTAGTAAAATTGAGCTGAATCACTGACTTGCTTTAACAGTGAAATCTAAACTAACAAAAGTGAATGAATTTCCTGGACTTTTCTTATTGCATGTATAAGGTCAGCTGCCCTGATGCCCTACAACAGTGGTCTCCAACCTTTTTACGCACAAGATCACTTTTTGAATTTAAGTGCAACCCAGGATCTACCCCACCCCTTCCCTGAGGCCCCACCCCTTCCCCAAGGCCCCACCCCACTCACTCCATCCCCCCTCCCTCCGTCGCTCGCTCTCCCCCACCCTCATTTTCACTGGGCTGGGGCAGGGGGTTGGGGTGCAGGCTCCTGCTGAGCGGCACTTACCTTGGGTGGCTCCCGGTCAGTGGCGCAGCAGGGCTAAGGCAGGCTCCCTGCTTGCCCCGGCCCCACATCACTCTCGGAAGTGGCCATCACGCCCCTGCGGCCCCTGGGGGGGTGGCACATGGCTCCATACGCTGCCCCTCTCTGCAGGCACCACCCCCGCAACTTCCATTGGCCACAGTTCCCCCTTCCTGGCCAATGAGAGCTGCGGGGGCAGTGCTTTCAGGCAGGAGCAGCACACGAAGACCCCTGCCTCCTTCACTCCTCCCCAGGGCCTCAGGGGAGTGCTGGCCGCTTCCGGGAGCGGCGCAAGGCTCCCTGATTTAGCCCTGCTGTGCCGCTGGACTTTTAGCGGCCGGAGATCACGATCGACTGGCAAAGGCTCCAGGATCAACCAGTCGATCACGATCGACCGGCTGGTGACCAGCCACGTAACCAGGTCCATAGTACAGGGGTACAGCTGTACATAGTACATAGTACAGCTATAAAAAGGCGCCTCCTCCTGTACTCACCCGGCGGCGCTTGGGGGCGCTCCAGCTGTTCGGCGGCACTTCGGCGGCAGGTCCTTCACTCGCTCCGGGTCTTTGGTGGTACCCGCCGCCGAAGTGCCGCCGAACAGCTGGAGCGCCGTCGGGTGAGTGCAAGAAGCGGCACCTTAAAGAGAAGTGGCGCCTTGTTTTAGCTCCGCGGTGCCTTTTTTTAAAAGAGGGAGCGGAGCTAAAAAAAGGCGCCGCTTCCTTTTTAAGGCGCCGCTTCTGCTCACAAGGGGAGCAGCCACTACCTCCACTCCCCCACTGGCTATGCTACTGCTGGTGACCTCTGCCCTACAACTACCGACAGTCAAGTAAGTAAATGTCCAAGTGATTAAAAACTGCTCTAGTGAATACATGTCATGATAAAGTGTATGCCTGTGCATCACAAAGTATTTTGAACCTTAGCGGGGGGAAATGGCTTGATATGCTTTTTTCCCCTGGATTTTGTTGACCAACATCCCTTTTAGCAAACACCGTGCATTTGGATAGCCAAATAAGCAGCACTGAGCCACTATGCAGTATATAGACCCAAGTAACATGTAGAAACCTGACAGCTATGGCATAGGTGGCGAGTTTTAAGAAGGACTTGCAATGAGAGAGTGGTTGCAGGGAGGCCGTTCGAGGAAGGCAGGGCAGCACAGAAAGCAGGCAAGAGGACAAGCATGAGAGGAGATAAATGGAGTAGACAGAAGGGAGGCAAAGACGGAACAAAGGAGCAGAAGGAGGAATGGCAGGAGACAAGATCAGAGACATGGGCAGGATTGAATAGTAATGGGACTTGAAGGGGAAGCCCACGAGCTCGAATTTGATATGGAGAGCACATCAAAGTCAAGTTACATCTACCCTACATATATATCTTGGGGGGCTTCTGATCCTCAGTGCGGCAGTGATGAATAGTGCCTCTTTTTCTTTTTTTTTAGTAGTGAGCCCTGTATTATCCATTGTGTAATATATGAAAAAATTAGGAAGCTATGCTGTGTGTTTGCCTGCCTAGTGTTGACTGTGAGCACAAAGCTAAACACCACAAGTGTCTTCAACCATCTGAGGACTGCATGTGTCTAGTTCTTTACATGTTTAGAAGTTATTACAATTGCATAATAATTGGCTAATGGGTCTTGACTCATACGGTTACATCAGATTCTTATGCCTTTTGAGTGTACTAATCAGATAATCCAGTCCATTCTTTTGAAATACCTGTCTTATAAATCTCTAGAGCTCAGTGTTGAATGGTATTGGGAACTTGAACTGTCCAATATATCAGACAACGATGGGAGAAGCAAAAATCAATAAGATCATTTTGAAAATGTGCCCTTTCCTTATGCGACCACCTTGACTGAGTTGAGAACATTCATTCATATTCATGCTGCATTCCCAATAGCCATCCTCTTATTCTAGCAACACCAACTTAATTTCAGGAACCTGTGGTGTGGAAAAAAGAGGGACTAACTAAATGAATCAAAATACTGGTTAATAAAATTGGCCTAAAACCATCAGGAAATTTGAATATGAGCTCCAAAAGGTTCTATCATTTTTTAGACCTATCAGTAAAAACTATTCAAGGACAAAATTCAGTATTAAAATGTGTTTTACAAACAAATCCATAGCATTTAACAAATATGTAGCAGCTGATGAGAACGGAGAACATTCTTCAGTTGGAAAAAAGATAGGTATATATTGTCTGTCTTATGTAACAGCAAATTTTATATTTTAAAAGATGTATTGCCCTTTTATATCAGAACTTTGTATCTTTCACTACTGAACTGAAAGTATAAAATGCCATTTGGAGAGACAGAGAGCTGGGGAACATTTTCATGGGTTTTGTGGCAGTCTGGCTGATCTTCCAGAGAACTGCTATAGAGCCTTTATTTTTGGAATGTACAACTCCTGGAAGATAACTTCCAAAGTCAAAAGAGCAGCTCTGACTGCCTCTGTGACCTTGACCAAGTCACTTAAAACACTCTAACCCGCCTCACCCAGCTGTAAAATGGGGATGATAATATTTACTTACATACCTTGTGGGTGTGTTGTGAAGATGAATTAATGCTCGAAAAGCACTTTAAAGATGAAAAATTCTAGTTAAAAACTTAAGTATTATTAATTATTATTATAATTATTATTATTACAGTAGAACCTCACTAATCTACACACGTTATAACTCAGATCAAAATTGGCAGTCCGTCTCCACATCTGAGCAGAGATTTAATAAGGGTTGTACAGTGAGTTCTCTTGTTACTAAGCCTTAATTATGTTTACATAATATGCTATAGTAGATTTGTTAGTACCGTACAAAGGGTATATGATCACAGCTAAATTACAGTGAATAACATACATGACAAACCTTACCCTTGAGCTTTTATCCGTGGTTTGGTCACATAAACTGGCATCCAGACTCACCCACCCTGTAAGGAAAAATAAAGTCCCAACTAAAGGTCTCTTCCTATCCCTTGTCTCATTGTATTTGCTTGCTGTATTTCCAAAACACAAACTCAAAGCCAGAACAATTCAACTCCAATTACTGGGTAATAACTACCCAAGGCCTATTGAGCTGGGAGGAGAGAGTTCACATCCTTCCCCTACAATCACCTCTTCTGCACTAACCGTCCTCTCTCCTTTTATAACCTCACCAGCTCAGCCATGTGACAGGAAGGAATCCAGTAACCCCTTAAATGCTGGAGTGCCTTTGCACTTTGTCACTAGTCACTTGCTGGGTTTGGCAAATGAAAAGACGGTTACTCACCGTAGTAACTGGTGTTCTTCGAGATGTGTTGCTCATATGTATTCCAGTTAGGTGTGCGCGCGCGGCGTGCACGATCGTCGGAAGATTTTTACCCTAGCAACACTCGGTGGGCCGGCTGGCGCCCCCTGGAGTGGCGCCGGTAGGTGTCCCGATATATACCCCAGCCGGCCCATCGCCCTCTCAGTTCCTTCTTGCCGGCTATTCCGACAGTGGGGAAGGAGGGCGGGTTTGGAATACATATGAGCAACACATCTCGAAGAACACCAGTTACTACGGTGAGTAACCGTCTTTTCTTCTTCGAGTGCTTGCTCATATGTATTCCAGTTAGGTGACTCCCAAGCCATTCCTAGGAGGCGGGGTCGGATTGTGATACAGCAGAGTTTAGGACCGCCGAACCAAAAGCGGCGTTGCCTCTAGAATGTTGCACTATGGCATAGTGTGAGGCAAAAGTGTGTACTGACGACCATGTCGCGGCCCTACAAATCTCTTGGATAGGTATGTGTGCCAGGAAGGCAGACGACGAGGCCTGAGCTCGGGTAGAGTGGGCCGTAGTGTGCATGGTGGGGACACCTGCCAAGTCATAGCATGTGCGGATGCACGAGGTGATCCATGACGAGATGCGCTGGGAAGAGACGGGAAGGCCTTTCATCCGGTCCGCCACGGCGATGAACAGCTGGGTCGATTTCCGGAACGGCTTTGTCCTCTCGATGTAGAAGGCGAGGGCTCTCCGGACATCCAAGGAATGGAGTTGCTGCTCCTTCCTGGAGGCATGGGGCTTAGGAAAAAAGACAGGTAGAAAAATGTCTTGGTTAATATGGAAGGCCGACACTACCTTGGGCAGGAAGGCCGGGTGTGGCCTGAGCTGAACTTTATCCTTATGGAACACCGTATACGGTGGTTCCGAAGTAAGCGCTCTGAGCTCAGAGACGCGTCTAGCCGAGGTGATGGCTACTAGAAAGGCCATTTTCCCTGAGAGATACAGCATGGAGCAAGTGGCCATGGGCTCGAATGGGGCACCCATGAGCCTGGTAATGACTAGGTTGAGGTCCCATGTAGGGACCGGGCGGCGCACCAGCGGGTGTAGCCGTTCTAACCCCTTAAGGAACCTGGTAACCATGGGGTTGGAGAAAACAGAACCCGCCCCGTCCCAGGGGTGAAAGGCTGAGATTGCCGCTAGGTGGACTTTTAGCGACGAGAGAGCCAGACCCTGCTCCTTTAGTGAGAGGAGGTAGTCCAGGATGGTGTGAATTGGCACCTGGAGGGGGTTGAGACCCCGAGTGCCACACCACAGGGAAAAACGTTTCCACTTAGCTGAGTAGGTGGACCTGGTGGAGGGTTTCCTACTGCTCAGCAGAACGTGCTGGACCGGGCTGGAACAACGTAGCTCCGACAGGTTCAGCCATGCAGCAGCCACGCCGTGAGGTGAAGGGACTGCAGGTCGGGATGATGGAGCCTGCCGTGCTGCTGCGTGATCAGGTCCGGCCACAGCGGTAGAGTAATCGGGTCGGCCACGGATAGTTCCAGGAGCGTGGTATACCAGTGTTGCCTGGGCCACGCTGGAGCAATCAGGATTACTCGGGCCTTGTCCCTGTGTAGTTTGAGCAGGACTCTGTGGACCAGTGGAACTGGCGGGAAGGCATAGGCCAGGTGGTCCGTCCAAGGATGGAGAAAAGCGTCCGTCAGGGAGCCCGGGGAGCGACCCTGGAATGAGCAGAACACGTGGCATTTCCTGTTCTCGCGAGTCGTGAAGAGATCTATCTGGGGAAACCCCCACTTCTGGAAGACAGAGTGGATGACGTCCGGTCGAATGGACCACTCGTGAGTTTGAAAGGACCTGCTCAGGCGGTCCGCCAAGGTGTTCTGGACTCCTGGGAGAAACGAGGCTACCAGGTGAATGGAGCGGGCTATGCAAAAGTCCCAGAGCTGAGTTGCCTCTCGGCAGAGGGGGAGGGAGTGTGCCCCTCCCTGTCTGTTGATGTAATGCATGGCCGTCGTGTTGTCTGTAAGGATGGAGACACAACGGCCCTGTAAGTGTTGAGCGAAGGCTTGGCAGGCAAGACGTACCGCTCGGAGTTCTCTGACATTGATGTGTAATGTCAGCTCCTGTTCTGACCACAGGCCCTGCGTTTGGAAGTTCTTCAGGTGAGCCCCCCAGCCGAGGGATGATGCATCCGTAGTCAAGGCACGGGAAGGCTGAGGTGGATGAAAGGGAACACCTGACATCACATGTGCGGGGTCCAGCCACCAGTTGAGGGAGGCTAGGACTTGCGGTGGGACCGTCAGAATCATATCGAGGTTGTCCCTGTGTGGCCGGTATGCGGAGGCCAGCCATGCTTGGAGGGGCCGTAGGCGTAACCTGGCGTGAGCTGTCACGAAGGTGCATGATGCCATATGACCCATGAGGCTGAGGCAGCAGCGGGCTGTTGAAGTTGGGAAGGCTTGGAGGCTGCGTATGGCGGCTGCAAGCGTTTGAAAGCGAGCCTCTGGGAGGAACGCCCTGGCGAGAGTAGAGTCCAGTATTGCCCCTATGAAGTCTATTCTCTGTGTTGGCACCAAAGTGGACTTTTCTACGTTTAGTAGGAGGCCCAGACGCTTGAACATGTCCATGGCCTTGCGAATGTGAGACTGGACCTGGTTGGCGGAGTTGCCACGGATAAGCCAGTCGTCGAGGTAGGGGAATACCTGAACTCTTTGACGCCGAAGGGCGGCTGCTACCACTGCCATACACTTCGTAAAGACCCTCGGTGCTGTTGAGAGGCCGAATGGCAGGACCGCGAACTGGAAGTGTCTCTGGCCCACTACGAAGCGCAGGAAGCGTCTGTGAGGTGGGTAGATGGCAATATGGAAATACGCGTCCTTCATGTCGAGGGCGGCGTACCAGTCTCCCTGATCCATAGAGGGGATAATAGTGCCCAGGGAGAGCATACGGAATTTCAACTTTACCATAAATTTGTTGAGACCCCGTAAGTCCAAGATAGGACGTAGCCCCCCTTTTGCCTTTGGGATTAGGAAATAACGGGAGTAGAATCCCTTGCCTCTGAAATCTCTTGGAACCTCCTCCACCGCTCCTACAGTGAGGAGTTCGTGCACCTCCTGGATAAGGAGTTGCTCGTGAGAAGGATCCCTGAAGAGGGACGGGGTGGGAGGGTGGGATGAAGGCGGGGAGACGAACTGCAATTGGTATCCCCTTTGGACGGTATGTAAGACCCAGCGGTCCGTGGTGATATTTGACCACGCCGGGGAGAAGGGGGAGAGGCGGTTCAGGAATAGGAGGGCAGGATCGGTTGGAACTGGTACTCCGGCCTCGAGCGCCCCTTCAAAAATTTTGTTTGGGCCCCGACGATGGCTTGTGGGGGCCCTGCCTCTGGCCGGTCTGTCAGCCGGGCTGCTGTCTCCTACCCCCTCGACCACGCGGCCTCCTGTAGAAGTCCTGTCGTGGTGCGGGGGGGAAGTAGGTGCGTCGTACGAAAGGCCGGAAGGGCCTGCGCTGCGTCGCAGGGGTATGCATCCCCAGCGTACGGATGATGGTACGACCGTCTTTCAGGGTCTGCAGCTTCGGGTCAGTTTTTTCGGAAAACAGACCCTGTCCATCAAAGGGTAGGTCCTGGATCGTATGCTGGACCTCTGCTGGGAGGGTGGAGGATTGCAGCCAGGAGATGCGCCGCATGGCGACTCCCGAGGCGATAGTCCTGGCAGCGGAGTCGGCGATGTCCAGAGAGGCCCGCAACGACGTCCTGGCCAGCTTTTTGCCCTCCTCTACGAAAGCCTTGTACTCCTGCCTGGACTCTGGAGGTATAAGTTCTTTGAATTTCTCCATAGAGACCCAGGTGTTATAGCCGTAGCGGCTCAGGAGTGCCTGCTGGTTTGCCGCACGAAGCTGTAGGCCCCCCCCTGAATAGATCTTCCTGCCAAACAAGTCTAGGCGCTTGGCGTCCTTTGACTTTGGGGCTGGGGCTTGTTGGCCATTCCTCTCCCTCTCGTTGACCGATTGGACCACCAGTGAACACGGAGGGGGGTGCGTGTAGAGATATTGAAAGTCTCTCGGGGGTGCCATGTACTTTCTCTCTACACCCCTGGCAGTGGGGGGTATTGAGGCTGGTGTCTGCCAGATGGATGTGGCGTTGGCCAGTATGGTGCGTACGAATGGTAAGGCAACCCTGGTGGGGGCATCGGTTGTCAGGATGTCCACCACCGGGTCCTCCAGTTCAGGAACCTCCTCTATCTGGAGGTCCATGTTGAGGGCCAATCTGCGGAGCAGGTCTTGATGGTCCCTGAGATCAATGGGAGGCGGGCCGGACGATGATGCTCCTGCCACTGCCTCGTCAGGAGAGGAGGAGGAGGACAGGCCTTGGGCGAGCGGGTCCTCGACGGGTACCGCTGCGGAGCCCAGGACTGGGGGCTCCGGGTCTGCATGCTCTACCTCTGGCGGAGGCCGGGAGACTGTAGCCTCTGGAGGTCGGGAGACTGTAGCCTCTGGCGCTCTACGCTCCAAAGTGGTCGAGGTGGGAGCTCTGGGTGGTACCCTCTGGGCTTCGTAGTAGGCCATAGGGGTCCAAAATGGCCATCGCTCCTGAGCCTGCCCGGTCTCTGGCAGGTGGCCCTGTTCACTGATGGTGCGGTCCTCAGCATAGAGGTCGCTGCCAGCTCTGGAAGAGCGGGATCCAGAGCGCGAAGGCCAGGGTGGGGCAGAGTAGCCATGCAGTGACGTCTGCATGGCCAGGGTCTGCCTCCTTGGTGGGGACCGGTGCCGGGATGGTATCCGGTGCCGGGAGTCTGATCGGTACCGGGATGGTGTCCGGTGCCGGGAGTCGGATCGGTACCGGGATGGTGTCCGGCGCCGAGAGCCGGATCGGCGCCGAGAGCCGGATCGGCGCTGGGATGGAGACCGGTGTCGAGAGCCGGATCGGAGACGAGACCTGGAGCGGTACCGGCGATGATCTCGGTACCGTGACACAGATCTGGACCTTGAACGTCTCGGTGATCTGCGCGTCGACCGGCCGCGGGACCGGGAGCGGCGTCGAGAGTCAGGGTACCTCCGTGTGGAGGGGGACCTGGAGTGGTACCACGAGTACGAACGGCGCCGGGATTGAGATCGGTGCCGGGACTGCGAGCGGTATCTTGGAGACGCCGGTGGCTGCTGGCTGGTCTCCGCCTGCGGCACCGGGTGGAAGATGGCCGGTTTGCCGCGTGAAGTAATGATCCGCACCGGCGGTACCGTAGACGGAGTCGGTGCCGGAGCGGTCATCTGAATCAGGTCTCGTGCCGCTGCGAAGGTGTCCGGCGTGGACGGCAGCGTAAGCTCAACCACGGAGCGTGCCGGGGAGCTGGCGGCTACCGAGCTCAACGGCCCTCGCGGGACCGGAGTCGTCGGTACCGGAGCCTGCAGAGGCTGACCTGCACTCAACGGCCTCTCGGGTGCCGGAGTTGGCAGGGCCGGTGCCGGTGTTGACGGCGGCGCCGGACTCAACGGCCTATGGTGGGCCGGAGTAAGTGGCACAGAGGCCACTGGCACCGAACTCAACGGTCCTTGCGGTACCGGAGTTGGCGGTGCGGGCGCCTCAACAGACCTAGGCAGATCTGGAGCTGGCTGCGCATGCAGCGGCACCTTAGTTGGTCCTCCCGACTTCTTCGCCCTCGGGGACAGAGGGCGGCTCTGCGAGGTCCCAGGCAGAGAAGGACGGTGCCGGGGTTCTTTTCCGGAGCTCGGGCGTTCTGGTGCCGCAGACGTTGAGGCTGCCGGGGCCGGTGCCGGGGTTCGTTGCGGCGCCGACATCGGGCTAAGCGATGCCTCTAAAAGGAGCTGCTTTAAGCGAAAGTCCCGCTCCTTTTTGGTCCGCGGCTTGAATGACTTACAAATGCGGCACTTGTCCGGAAGGTGAGATTCCCCGAGGCACTTGAGACAGGAGGCGTGTGGATCTCCTGTGGGCATCGGCTTCTGGCATGCCGAGCAAGGTTTGAATCCCGGAGAGCCAGGCATTGGCCCGGTACCGGGGTGGGGATAGGGGAGGAGCCCCTTATCTCCAGCTACTATTGACACTAACAAAGATAACGAACTATCAATAACTATTAACAACTAATTAAACAGTACTTAAACTATCTAGAAGATAAACGAGTGCTAATGAAGCTAGGGCTGTGGAGGTCAGCGAGCTGCTCTCCACTGTTCCAACGACCGACACGGGCGGTAAGAAGGAACTGAGGGGGCGATGGGCCGGCTGGGGTATATATCGGGACACCTACCGGCGCCACTCCAGGGGGCGCCAGCCGGCCCACCGAGTGTTGCTAGGGTAAAAATCTTCCGACGATCGTGCACGCCGCGCGCGCACACCTAACTGGAATACATATGAGCAAGCACTCGAAGAAGAATAAATAATTTGCCATGGGTCACCCAGACAATAGCATGAAGCAAAATTATTCTTTATGTACAGTTTAATGAGTCCCCATATTCTGGTCAAACATGCTTTCCCTCCCCTAATCCCTCCACCCACAGCTCATTCCTTCTCACCTCTGTGAAGTTATTCTTGTTAGGACCATGTGTACTGGGGCCCAGGTGTATATAGATATCCATGTTTAAGGGCCATTGCTGATCCAGAAGCATATTGTGTGAACATGCAGGCCATGACGACTCCTCCCCACAGAGCCCCAGCATAGCTCCTATAATGGAGGCTCTGCAGACCATGTCTTTGTAGGTTACTGAATTAGCCAACTGCAGGGGCATCTAACTTCCACCCCATGCTGTCTCGGCTGGATGTAGGTTTTCTTATGTGTAGCACCTGGCAGAGCGGGGGCCCAGTGGTCTGAATTTTCAAACGTGACTAGTGATTTGGGGTGCCCACCTTGAGTCACCTTAAAGGGACTCAATTCTCAGAAAGTGCTGAGCACCCACCTCTATAAAACAGACCCCTTTCAGGTGTCTCAGGTTGGACACTTTACACCTTTGTGCATAAAAATGGAGGCTACGTCCCTGGAAAGACAATGGGCTTGTCTACACAGTGTAGTAGTGTGCATAAGTGGGGTGTGAATTCTAATGCACACCATGTGTTGTGCACTAACTGGCCTGTGTAGACCCTGCTGGCAAGCACTAAAAGTTCCCTAGTGTGTGTTAACATAGTATTGTTTGAAACAGGACTACATTAATGTGCACTAGGCAACTTCTAGCATGCAGAAGCAGGGTCCACAGGCACCAGTCAGTGTGTAACACATTGATGCACATTGGAATTTACATTCCACTGATGTGCACTGCCATACCATGTAGACCAGCCCAATGAGACAACTTACTGCTTGTCTGATACAGCTAAAGAGTGTTCTCAGGTTGGGGTGCAGTGTCTTTGATCCACTTGTCCACTCCACATTCTCATTTCATAATAGTATAAAAACATTGGCTTTTCAGCTTGCTCAATGCTATACACGAGAAAATAAACAACCACCACCTATCTTAGTAATAGATGCACTACCGTAAGCAACCACAGAGGCACACATTCAGTAAAGAACAGATATAGATCTGGCACTTCTGAGAGCTATTAAACATAATAATGAATTTCAAAAATAACCCCTTAGTAAAATAGTCTTTAGCGCCTAGAAACCAGCAGCTTCCAAGAGCTTTACAGAGCCATGTAGGAAGTGCAAGTCCAGTCAACTGGAAAGGGAAGGCTGGCCTGATTTCAAGAGTCCCAAGTGATCCTGTCTCCCCACTTTTGAAACTCTTCCAATTTATTTGTGATCTTTTTCTCAACTGCTGGTTCCTCAGCCAACAGCAATGGGAGGATAGTTGAGTTCTTGACATCTGTCCTGGATCCAAATTCCATTGAAATTGTAATTCTTAGCTTGAAAACCTTTCAGACAAATATAACTATATTTTTAAAAACCTCAGCAGCATGAGGTCACTGACACTTTTTCAATGCTATCTAGTAATTTTGAAAAACTTACTGGAACATATTCTTTGAACAAAGATGACTACAGAACATTTTATATACTGGAACCGTTTTGCAAGTGGAATTGTGTATACTACCCAATTCTTTCTAAGTGCCTGGGCTTTCCATCAATATTTGGATTGTACTTATAAACTATGCACTGAATATGAAAATGTCAAGATCACCCATTCACTGACTTCTCTCTCATTAAACTGGTCTTTTTTGGCAAGAGACTCTGTCCAACATTCTAAAGAAGAATTTAAAAAATCTGACACCCTGATTAGCTGATAGCCATATTAACTAAGCTGATCACAGGTGGTGCTGTGAACCTTCAATTCTCAGTATCCTAGTTCTTGAAAGGTGTTTTCTTAGACCCCAGTTCAGCAGTCTACCCTATTCAGCAAAGCACTTAGGCACAAACTTAAGTGCTTTGTTCAGTAGGGATGGGCTTAAACACCCTGCTTTGCTGAACTGAATCCTT
This sequence comes from Chelydra serpentina, assembly GCA_037349315.1. NCBI lineage: Eukaryota > Metazoa > Chordata > Testudines > Chelydridae > Chelydra > Chelydra serpentina. The sequence goes on from JBAIAC010000008.1 coordinate 21,463,982, forward strand.
AAAGGGAAGTTAAGGGTGATCAACACCTCACAGAAGCCACTCAGCACCTGGCAGGATCAGCTTCCTGTGGAAGTTCATTTATTCAGCAACTCATACACTGTCCAAACACTGTAAGTTGAGACTACTTTTATTCTGCAAACCATGTCCCCAATACTAACCACATAGTTCTAAGAATGACAGCTATTTATCGACCAGTCAAAATGTGAGATTTTCTAATGCCTATTTTAGCTGCAATAATTCATCATTTTAATATTTAAATATAATTAATAGTGTAGTATCAGCCTCTTAAATTATTCACTCTATATAGAATGTTTTTTCATTAATGCCACACATTTTATTAACATATTTATGAACACCTTTTATGTCAGTGTGGCTTAATGCTATTAATAAAAACTAATTTAAAAGTCATTATCTTTTTAAATTATACAGTCATTTATATTATAGCTCTCCTTGCTTTGCCTCAGCTCTGGATGAGATCTGCTCTGGCTTCCAATAGCTCTTCATCCACAGTCTGGCCACATTGAAATAAATGCTTTCCTTATTAAAGTGAATAAAGTATTATCACTTGAATAGCTCGTAACCGGCCACGGTTAACTCATTGCCTTTACCAGACCAGGGGCTAGGAGAGTGGTCCCCTCTCTCTTTCAATGTACAGTCGTCTGGAGTCCAGAAAACAGACAATATCCTCTCCTGGACTTGAAAAGAACTCTTCTCCTTATTCCTTTCAAAGCTGGTCTCTTTCAAGAGTGACTAGCAATCTCTAGGTTTAAAATACGCATCAGTGATTTTCAAGTTAGATTCCTAACTCTGCAAAACTCTCAGGCAGTATATAAGGATAAGGAAATCAATGGGAATTTTGTGTATGGGCACACAAGAGAGTCCTCAGCAAGGATGCGTGGGAGACTTCCTGTCTGATCTATTTTAGGACACATACCATTTTGTATCTGAATACAGGACAAAATTAAAAGTGGCATGAAGTGAATCCAAAAGGAAGCAACATCTGGCCATTCAATAATAATAGTCTGAAAGGAGCGATGGCAATAGTGCATGAAGGGAACTGGGGATGCACATAAATGAGCCATAGAGAGAGACTCTGCGGATTTTCTACAAACTAAGTGCTCCAAGCTTTCAATGCAGATAAGTCTCCTTTATCAATCCCCTTTTCCCATCCAGGTATAATTCCACACTCACATGCCTCTTACGGACTTGCTGATACCTGCAGGATGAGCCCTGCTTTAAGGAGCCTCAGGCAGAAATTATCCGCCAAACCCAATTCAAACCTTTGTCACTTATTAAAACAAGAGAATTCCCCCAAAATCACTTTGTTCAAAAGAATTATGAATGAGTGTGTTTCACCCACCAAAATAAATAACAGGCAATAAAAATTCCAAACACTACCAAGTCTGTAAATGAAAAATAAAGAGCTACAGCCACGTCCCCATTGTCATATAATCCTTCCTCTCTTGCCATCATCCTACTTGACTTACACTTTCCATCTAGGCTTAGCTTTGCCCCTGAAAATATGCAATAATATAGGCACAAGTCAAAATTACTAGGAGAATATAAAAATTGTATGCCTATTTAAGGGATCTATTTACAATATACTAGAATACTGCACCTTTAATCAATACAAAAAGACAACACAGGATAATTATTATATTTGTCACTTATAAGGTCTGTATACAATTAGAAAAGCTTGCACCATGACATTTGCCACACACGTCATAGCCCCAAACAGACTGATTATTTTATTTCTGCTCATAAAAACATTCTTCTATCCACCAGCACTTCCTAACCTAAGAGCTATCGTACGCTGGCAAAACTGAATGTGGCTTTGGACTACATTCCTCTCATAATCTTTACTACCAATGGCAAAGCATGCATCCAGTATCATATTTCAATATACAGAGTAAAGCAAGAGAGCAAAGTTAAGATTGAATGGGTACTGTAAACTGGGTGAGATGATGGTGTGAGAGTAGAGAATATATATATATAAAGAGCAAAGTCCCCACAGACCAGATATACCAAAGCAAAGTGTCACTAGATACTGCCAGCACAACAGATGTAAAACCTGAAGATTTATCTCAACTGCTACAGTGCTCCCACCACACACCACACACCACCCTTTTAAAGCTCCATGGGTCCTACATAGGCCCATCAGAACATGCAGTGTACCTCATCCAGTGCATTCAATGCCCCGACAACAATTATGGATGAAATCAGACAATCACTACGCTCGCAAATGAACTCACAGAGAAAAAATGCTAAAAAACAAAACACCCTATCAGAGTGGGGGAACACTTTTCACACCGTTATCATGCCATATCTGACCTCTCAGCCTCAAAGGAAACCTCCACACCTTCAAAAGAGGAGCCTTGAAACTTAAATTCATAACTCTGTGGACACTAAAAAACATGGACTTAAAAGCAACACTTGTTTTATGGCTCATTACAATAATTTGTAACACACCCTACTGCCTGGCAAACCTTAATCGGCCACTTCATTTTAAGCGGTCTCCTGCAGCACGTGTGAACTCCTTATGCGTAACAATCTCTCATAGCTTGTATTTAGCTTAGACACTCTGGTTACCCGCTTCAGACCAGAAGAAAGAGCTCTGTGAAGCTCGAAAGCGTGTTGCTTCCAGTAACAGAAGTTGGTCCAATAAAAGATATTACCTCACCCACCTTGTCTCTCTCAGATCCTGGGACCAACATGGCTTCAACACCACTGCAAACAACAGAGGATTATATGGCAATGGGGGAAATGGCTGGATCTTTTCACTAGTTCCACTATTATTGATGTTTGGGATTTTTCTAAAGGGGTAGACTGCCTTGGCGCCGCCCTTCGGTTAAAAAGGTCTAATTTGGGGGGAAGGTTTTGCTGAATCCCATTGAAACACACTGACTTTGGAAGTGTAAAGGGAGGCGAAAGGAGGAGATAGAATATAATATGATATTTGCATAGGTTTTAAAATGTAACAGAAACTACCAAAGGATTCCCAAACCATCCAAAACTCAAAATGGGGAACCTTTGAGTCATTTACTAAAAAAATGATTTCTGTAGCTGTGGAAATTCCAAGACAAAGCGTTAAAGTGAGTTAAAGATCTACCCTAAAGGACATGAAACACAAGCTGCAGGAGACCAAAGCAATCAAGAACATAAGAGGCATTCCACAATACAACAATAAATGGCCAGATTCATGCCAAATGAAATTCCACTGAATTCTATTGAGATACACACCAGGGATACGTCTTGCTTATTGTCTTTATTAGCTGCATCTGTAAGAAATAAGTTTGTCACCTTCTGGAAGTATGTAATTTCAGATGTAAAAGTAAAATATACATACCACATTTTGATTTTATCGACCAGTTCTTTGATTCACTAGCACTTTGTCACCGAGATGTAAAAACTGATGCAAAGACATTTTGGGAACTGTTTAGTTCCTATTTCTGAAAATACCCAACGCTTACAAATACTGTTAATTGTAATTTGGATATTAGAGGCGCTGCGATTTTATTTTACTTCTGTAATAAAATGCAAATAATTATTTTTTATATTTCATCAGGCAGGTTTTTATTATAATTATTAGTGCTATTATTGAACATTAAAAGGACTTAACATTAGCACTTCAAAGTTAAAGTCGTCTGATTAAAAATCCCAGGCTGTTGGTAAACCAGTGAGTCATTATTTAAAACAGTTGAGCCCCAGTGGGCATATGTGACCATATGTCTGTAACCTTACTATCCTGGGCTGCAAGTTTGGCAGAGATTATAAACTGAGCAAGGTTAGAGCTAATCAGGACTTGGATGCGTGAGTTCTAATGAAAACCTGAGGTGTTAGGAAAGTGATATTGGTTAATCAGTAGATGACACTTTTCTCTCTGATTTAGTACTAAGCCAGTGCCCTCAGGAAATTATGCAAGGGCACTGTTCTGTAGAAGGTACCATCTTTTCATTTAGCTGGAAAATTGCAGTCCTGACCTCTAATTGTTGTCATGGTTACAGAGTGGTCAGACAAGAATGGTCTCCAGGTGTGGGATTAGACCTTAATTAGGAGAGGAACACACACACACAAAATACTGGATTGCCAGTCCATTACATTAACATGTATTTACCCTCCTGAACAGAGGTTATGATGGCAAAAGCAGCAACGCAAACACTTCATAAGTTTGGCTCCTCTGCCAAAATGTCATCAAAACATCTTTAGCCAGAAAGTTTCCTTCCTGCTACTTCTCCCAAGTCACTATTCCCCAAAACGACTGTCTGTCTATTATCTTATGTTCCCCATAGATGTAAACTGTCCTTTGATTTCAATGGGAGTTAGGCACCTAAATCCCTTTGAGAATCTGGGACTCAATCACCACTCTACTCCTATGTTCACATGACTGCAATTTGTTACATAAGTGAATGTTTCTAGCTAGACATGCTCAGTTCCTGCACGTGAAAGGACCTCTGCTCACATGGTGAAGGCGGTGAAGACTGGCACTCCACCAAAAAGCACCTGCTAATCATACCAACTGCAAGTGCAGTAACTCTTGACATTCCCAGTTCATCTACTCTATTTACAGTATTAGTTCAAAGGAGATTTTTCAAAACACAGATGAGAGAGGCACCATTAACCTTCAGTGGAAGTTGGACACTGGCTGTCCTTTCTACTGTTGGAAAGCTCCCGCTTAACTCATTTCCTCCTTTTTGTCACGATGTTAAAAATCTCATGGCACTTTCTTTTCTTTCCTTTTCTTTTTTGACCACAGTAAGAGTGACAGCCTTCGTATTCTAGTCACATTGTAATATGGGGAGTACTTGTGGCACCTTAGAGACTAACAAATTTATTTGGGCATAAGCTTTCATGGGCTAAAACCCACTTCATCAGATGCATGGAGTGGAAAATACAGTAGGAAGCTATATATCCCAGCCTGCAGTTTCAACTGAACATGGTATTCCTTTGTTCTTTTCATAAACTTGTTCAGGAGTATTTCATGCATTGTGAAACAGCTGCCATATTCTACCACAGATGTGGCTGCATTTCAGTGGAGTGTGGAAGGGAATGAAAGTATACCTTTGTATACAGTTTTAAATGTTTGTAATATGATTTCAGATCCTTTGGAATGAAAGGTGCTAAAGAATAGGCTATATTCATCATTACCACCACAGGCTTTGTTTGCGTCTGTAAAATGTCTTGAAGTTAAAGCAAAGACTTGATGCTTCAGACACATTACCAAATTCCTCTAGAATCTAACCATGACCTCAGAAAGGAGATGGGGGTGGAAAGGAGAAAGAGAGAGAGAGTAAAATCATTAATTTGGTAGCTCTAAAGCATAAAATTTTGTATTTTTTCATATTTATGTTTGTTATGGAAAAGCAATCATCTTAGTGATGGTTGAACAAGCTCAAACAAACCATTATGTTTGCACACAGCTCTTAAAAGGGTTTTCTTTTGTGCGGCAAATTACTTTACATTACTGCCCTTTGATCTACCCTAGAATTTTGATATTTTCCCATAACATTCTAACACTAGGGGAAAACCAGATTTAAATACCACTGCATCGGTATTCTCTTTGTTTGTCAGTTCCATGTTGCAACAACAATGGCTTGCTGACATTAACATTTACGGAGAGTGAAGGGTGCTTTTTTCTGCATAATTTCTTCTCATTTAAAAAGAAAGAAGGGGGGGGGGAACACGTTCCGTCTCAAACTGACGATGTTTAGAGATACAGAAAGTTATTGTTCTCACATTCTTCTTCCAACATAATACATTTCCCCATAATATAAACTGGGGGCTTTACTGTATATAGGCTTCTTTTGTGATGTAGTCATACTGGAAATTATTTTCTTAGGGCATTTCAAATTCCACTTATAGTGGTTGTCTTCAAAAAGAGACGCACACATTTCATTGTGAAAAAAACAATATAAATAAATTTCAAGCAAAAAGCCCAATCATGCAGTTCTTACACAGGCAAAATGTCCATTGAGGTCTGCGTGCCAGTAGTACTTCTTGGCCCAAGAAAAGAAGGTTACTCACCGTTGTAACTGTTGTTCTTCGAGATGGGTTGCTCATATCTATTCCAATTAGGTGTGCGCGCACGGCATGCACGATCGTCGGAAGATTGTTACCCTAGCAACACACGGTGGGCCAGCTGGCGCCCTCCCAGGTGGCGCCGTTATAGCGCTGAATAAATACCCCAGCCGGCCCAGCGCCCTCTCAGTTCCTTCTTGCCGGCTATTCCGACAGTGGGGATGGAGGGCGGGTTTGGAATAGATATGAGCAACACATCTCGAAGAACAACAGTTACAATGGTGAGTAACCGTCTTTTCTTCTTCGAGTACTTGCTCATATGTATTCCAATTAGGTGACTCACAAGCCTTGCCTAGGAGGTGGGGTCGGAGTGAGATACTGCAGAGTGTAGGACTGCTGAACCAAACGCAGCATTCTCCCTGGAATGCTGGACTATGGCATAATGAGTGGCAAAGGTGTGTACCGATGCCCAGGTTGCTGCCCTACATATCTCCTGTAGAGGTATATGCGCCAGGAAGGCGGAGGACGAGGCTTGACCCCGGGTGGAGTGGGCAGTAAGGTGCGTGGTGGGAACACCAGCCAAGTCATAACACGCCTGGATGCACGACGTGATCCAGGACGCGATGCGTTGGGAGGAGACCGGGAGGCCCTTCATCCGGTCTGCCACGGCAACGAAGAGTTGAGTCGTTTTCCGGTAGGGCTTCGTCCACTCGATGTAGAAGGCGAGGGCACTATGGACGTCCAAGAAGTGGAGTTGTTGCTCCCTTGGAGAGGCATGTGGCTTCGGGTAGAAGACCGGCAGAAAAATGTCTTGGTTAACATAAGCGCCGACCTGCGGTGGCGCCGGTGGGGGCTGACACCCGGCGTCGGGCCCCGCCCCTGACCCCGGGCGACGTGGCGGAGCCCTGCCCCCAACACAGACGCAACGTCACCCAGCGTCGGGGGCGGGGCCCCGCAACGTCTCCCGGTGCTGATGTGAGCTTGCCGCGGGTCCTGGAACTGGCGGGGAGCTGGGCGCGGGCCCCAGGAATGGCGGGGAGATGCCGGTGGGTGCTTTGCACCCACCAATTTTTCCCCGTGGGTGCTCCAGCCCCAGAGCACCCACGGAGTCGGCGCCTATGTTGGTTAATATGAAAGGCCGACACTATCTTGGAAAGGTGTGGTCGCAACTGTACCTTGTCCTTGTGGAACACCGTGTAAGGGGGTTCTGAAGTGAGCGCTCTGAGTTCAGATACGCGCTTCGCCGAGGTGATGGCTACAAGAAAGGCAGTCTTCCAGGAGAGGTACAGGTGGCCATAGGCTCAAATGGGGCCCCCATGAGCCTGGTTATCACAAGGTTGAGGTCCCACATAGGGACCAGATGGCGAACTAATGGATACAATCGCTCTAACCCCTTGAGGAACCTGCTGACCATGGGGCTGGAAAAGATCGAGCGTCCACTCTCGCCAGGGTGAAAGGCCAAGATCGCCGCCAGATGGACCTTCAATGAGGAAAGCGCTAGACCCTGCTCCTTCAGAGACAGGAGGTAATCCAGAATGGTATGCACCGGCACCTGCGAAGGGTTGATACCCCGAGGGCCGCACCAGCAGGAAAAACATTTCCACTGGTAGACCTGGTAGAGGGCTTCCTGCTACTTAGCAAAACTTGTTGAACCGGGCTGGAACAATGTAACTCGGACTGGTTCAGCCATGCAGCAGCCACGCTGCGAGGTGGAGAGACTGCAGGTCGGGATGACGAAGCCTGCCATGCTCCTGAGTAATCAGGTCCGGCCACAACGGGAGAGTGATCGGGGCGGTCACCGAGAGCTCTAGTAGAGTGGTGTACCAGTGCTGCCTGGGCCACGCCGGGGCGATCAGGATTAGGTGGGTCCTGTCCCTGCGTAACTTGAGCAGGACCCTGTGGACCAGCAGAAAAGGTGGGAAGGCATAGGACAGGTGGTCTGTCCAAGGCAGGAGAAAAGCGTCCGTCAGGGAGCCCGGGGAGCGTCCCTGGAGCAAGCAGAACGCGTGGCACTTCCGGTTCTCGCGAGTCACAAACAGGTCTATGTGGGGAAATCCCCACCTCCGGAAGACAGAGTGGATAGCATCCGGGCGAATGGACCACTCGTGCGCCCGGAAGGATCTGCTGAGGCGGTCCGCCAAGGTGTTCTGAACCCCTGGGAGAAAGGTGGCCACCAGGTGGATGGAGTGGGCTATGCAGAACTCCCACAACCGTATGGCTTCTTGGCAGAGCGGGGACGAACATGCCCCTCCTTGCCTGTTGATATAATACATGGCCGTTGTGTTGTCCATGAGGACTGCGAAACAACGACCCTGAAGGTGTTTGGAAAAGGCTTGGCAGGCAAGGCGCACTGCCCACAGCTCCCTGACGTTGATGTGGAGGGCTAATTCCTGAGCCGACCACAGGCCCTGTGTCTGAAGATCTTTCAGGTGGGCCCCCCAACCGAGGGATGACGCATCTGTGGTCAGGGCTAGGGAGGGCTGTAGCGCATGGAATGGCACCCCTTTCAGCACCTTCTTGGGATCCAGCCACCAGTCTAGGGAGGCTAGGACCTGCGATGGCACCTTCAATACCACGTCCATGCTGTCTCTGCGTGGACGATATGCTGACGAGAGCCATGCCTGGAACGGACGGAGGCGTAATCTGGCGTGTGCGTCACGAATGTGCAGGACGCCATGTGACCGAGCAGGCTGAGGCAGCTTCAAGCTGTCGAGGTTGGGAAGCTCTGTAAGCCGCATATGATGGTTACGAGGGCCTGGAAGCGTGCCTCTGGCAGAAATGCTCGGGCGAGAGTAGAGTCCAGTACTGCTCCTATGAAGTCTAACCTTTGGGTTGGCTCCAAAGTGGACTTTTCTACATTCAGGAGCAAGCCGAGCTGATTGAACATGCTCATGGCCGTCTGAACCTGCAACTGGACTTGGCCGCTGGAGTTGCCGCGGATAAGCCAGTCGTCGAGGTAGGGGAACACTTGAATCTGCTGTCGACGAAGAGCGGCCACCACAACGGCCATGCACTTCGTGAACACCCTTGGTGCCATGGATAGGCCGAAGGAAAGGACAGCGAATTGAAAGTGTCTTTGCTCTACCACAAAGCGGAGGAAACGTCTGTGTGGTGGGTAGATTGTGATATGGAAATACACGTCCTTCATGTCGAGGGCAGCGTACCAGTCTCCAGGATCCAAGGAAGGGATAATAGTACCCAGGGAAACCATGCGGAACTTCAACTTTACCATAAATTTGTTGAGTCTGCGCAAGTCCAGGATAGGACGTAGCCCCCCTTTTGATTTGGGGATCAGGAAATAGTGGGAGTAGAACCCCTTGCCCCTGAACTCCCTTGGAACTTCCTCTATTGCCCCTATAGTGAGGAGCATTTGCACCTCCTGAATTAGGAGTTGCTCGTGAGAAGGGTCCCTGAAGAGGGACAGGGAGGGAGGGTGGAGGGAGGGGAGGAGACAAATTGCAGGTGGTATCCTCTTTCCACCGTGCGTAAGACCCAACGGTCTGTGGTTATATTCGACCACGCATGGAAGAAATGGGAAAGGCGTTCTTTGAAGGGAGGGAACGGGTCCTGTATGTCGACTGGTACTCTGCCCTCGGGCGTCGCTTCAAAAGTTTTGCTTGGGCCCCGCCGATGGTTTAGGGGGGCCCTGGCTCTGGCCAGTCTGATGACCCGGTTGCCTCCTTCTACCGCCCTGGCCGCGTCTTCTTGAGAAGTCCTGTCTAGGCCTGGGCACAGTGTAGGGGCGCTGCACGAAGGGCTGGAAGGGCCTGCGCTGCATGGCAGGAGTATGCATCCCCAATGTACATATGATGGTGCGACCATCTTTCAGGGTCTGCAGCCTTGAGTCTGTTTTCTCAGAAAACAGGCTCCGCCCATCGAAGGGCAGGTCCTGAATTGTATACTGGACCTCCGGCGGGAGTGTGGAGGACTGAAACCAGGAGATACGCCACATGGCAACTCCTGAAGCTATTGTTCTGGCCGCTGAGTTGGCTATGTCCAAGGAGGCCTGTAGTGATGTTCTGGCCACCTTTTTGCCCTCCTCTATCAAGGCTGAGTACTCCTGCCTGGACTCCTGGGGCACAAATTCTTTGAATTTTTGCATCAAGTTCCAGGTGTTGTAACCGTAACGACTCAGGAGGACTTGCTGGTTAGCCGCTCTGAGTTGGAGGCCGCCCCCAGAGTAGACTTTTCTGCCAAACAGATCCAGGCGTTTGGCATCTTTAGACTTAGGCGCACGGGCCTGTTGGCCATGCCTCTCCCTCTCGTTCACAGATTGAACGACCAAGGAGCAAGGTTGGGGGTGAGTGTACAGATACTCAAAGTCCTTCGGGGGGCGCCATGTATTTTCTCTCCACCCGCCCTGGCAGTGGGGGGTATTGAAGCTGGAGATTGCCAAATTGAAGTGGCGTTGGTATGTGTAGTCCATACAAATGGTAGGACTACCCGGGTGGGGGCACCGGCTGTCAGGATATCCACCACCGGGTCCTTGAGCTCCACCACCTCCTCCACCTGCAGGTTCATATTGAGAGCCAATCTGCGAAGCAGGTCTTGGTGGTCCCGGAGATCAATAGGAGGTGGGCCAGAGGATGATGCTCCTGCCACTGCCTCGTCCGGGGAGGAGGAGGACGACAATCCCGGGACTAGAGGGTCCTGGGGTAGGTCCTGTTGAGGGAGCTCTGCTGCCTCCAAGTCCGTGGCCTCAGGGTCTGGAACCTCGGCCAATGGGTGGACCGGTGGTTCTGGGGCCTCCGGGGAAGGGCGGGACACCATTGCTTCCGGTGCCCGGGACTCCGAATGAGCTGATTGGGAGGCTCTGGAGGGGGCCCCCTGGGACTGGTGGAATGCCATCGGTGTCCAGAAAGGCCACTGTTGTGGTCCTTGGGCTGGGTCCTGACTTTCGTCTTGCCAGCAGCTAGGGCCCTCTATAACGTGGCTCTGGTCTATATAATAGCCACTGCCAGCCCTGGAGGACCGAGAGGCAGAGCGAGAGGGCCAAGGCGGAGCGGCGACGGGGATCGGTGCCGGGACCTGGATCGGTACCGATGGCTATCTCGGTACCGGGAGCCTGACCTGGATCGCGTACGTCTTGGCGATTGGTAGCGAGGTCGGTCGTCCTGGGATCTGCGCTGCGACCTGCCGCAGGACCGGGAGCGGTACCGGGAGTCATAGTAATGGCGACCATATCTGGAGGTCGACCTTGAGTGGAACCACGAGTACGACTGGCGCCGAGAAGAGGATCGGTGCCGGGACTGCGAGCAGCGCCGAGACTGAGATCTGGACCAACGTCGGCTGACCTCTGCATGTGGCACCGGGCGTAGCATGTCGGGCTTGCCTCGGGACGGGACGACTTTTAACGGCGGTACCGGAGATTGATGCGGTGCCTGATCAGTCATTGCGATCAGGTCCCTTGCTGCCGAGAAGGTGTCCAGAGTGAACGGCAGCATGAGCTCTACCTCAGTGCGCACTGGGGAGCTGGCGCTCACCGAGCTCAACGGACCTTGCAGTACCGGAGTCGTCGGTACCGGAGTCTTAGCTGGCGGCCCCAAACTCAACAATCTCTGCGGTACCGGAGTCGACGGGGCTGGTGCCAGCATCATCAGTGGCACCGAACTCAACGGACCTTGCGGAGCCGGAGTCAACGGTGCGGGAGCCTGAGACAGGGGCACCAAGCTCAACGGACCTTGTGGTACCGGAGTCACTGGTGCCGGCGCCAGGCTGGAAGACTTGGCCGGGCGGTCCTGAATCGGCTGCGGCTGCAGCGGCGCCGGGGGGGTGCCGGTCCCGGGCCCTGCTTACTCAATGTCGGAGACAACAAACGGCGCCTCTGAGGAATCACAACCTGAGTTGTTCGGTGCCGGAGCTCCTTACTCGAACTCGGGCGCTCCGGGGCTGCTGACGCCGTACTTGCTTTCAAAGTCGGTACCGGGTTGCAATGCGGGGCCGACATCGGGCTAAGTGCCGCTTCTAACAGGAGCTGCTTCAACCAAAAGTCCTGCTCCTTCTTGGTCCTAGGCTTAAAAGCCTTACAGATACAGCACTTATCTGGAAGATGGGACTCCCCGAGGCACTTTAGGCAGGAATCATGGGGGTTCCCTGTAGGCATCGGCTTCAAGCAGGCCGAGCATGGCTTGAATCCTGGGGAGCCAGGCATCGGCCCAGTACTGGGAGGGAGACAAGGGGGAAACCCCTTATCTCCCACTACTATTTACACTAAGTTTAAACAAAAAACTATCAGAAACTATTAACAACTACTTAACAAGTACTTAAAAACTATTAACAATGGTAAACAAGTGCTAACTAAGCTAGGGAGGTGGAGATCAGCTACACTGCGCTCCACAGTTCCAACGACCATCACGGACGGTAAGAAGGAACTGAGAGGGCGCTGGGCCGGCTGGGGTATTTATTCAGCGCCGCAATGGCGCCACTCCAGAGGCGCCAGCCGGCCCACCAAGTGTTGCTAGGGTAAAAATCTTCCGACGATCGTGCACGCCGCGCACACACGCCTAATTGGAATACATATGAGCAACACATCTCGAAGAAGAACTAGGAAATACCAGCAATGTTATACATTTTAACTTGGCAGCTAATGTAATTGTTCGTATAATTCACCTGTATTCACTTTTAGCTATGGAGGATCCAAACTATTGGAAAAAATTGGCATGTTATAAAATCTGTCACTCTAGCCATAACATTTCCATTTGTCTTCCATGATGCAATCATGGATAAAGAAAGCACACAGGAGCGTCACTTCAGTGTACGCTTCCATTTTGGTTATTGATTGTACAAAATCTTCACCTGTCTGCAAAAATCCCATGGGAGCTAAAGAGAGAAATGTCAAGGTTTCAGTCTTAACATGAGGTTTGCAAGCAAAAGTTACATCAGCATGTAATGTAGTTATCCGTGCCTGCCCTACTGCACACCAGCAGCTCTCATCAGCTGAACAAAGCCAGGGATTGGAGCGGAGACTTTCTAGCACTACAGGAAGTATTGTTGGTGTTTGAGGAGGCAGCCCTTGTCTGTGTCAGTATTTGATACATTGCCAAGCATGGTGCTGGGCACAATGTACTGCTGCAACTGCAGCCTTTACAAAGAGAGAGAAAATTTAGGTCCTGCCCATTTGGGGTCATTAAAGCTCCTATGGCATTTGTAGCAAGAGTTAGGAGAGTGACTGACGACATCCCTGGCCAGAGTCTGATTGGGATAACTACTAAGGATGGATAAACGGGCTCAGAGTAATAAGAAATCCATGCATATACCAGACACCAACGTTTCACCCAAAACTCAAACTGAACTACATTCAACCCTTTACAGGGGTCTGACATGTTTGGGTAAGGGATCTTGGGGAATGACCAGGCGCAGCAGGGTGTGTTTTGGGGCTCTCTCCCCAGCATTCCTAATGGGTTGCAAATCTTCTTGGGGAACAGCCCAGAGACTAATTACCCCTCCCCACTCCGAGTATCGGGTCCCCTCTGTGTTCAGAGGGCTCCCCAGCAGCCCCACTCACCCCTTGGACCCCTTCCCTCTGGAACAGGTGCTAAGCCTGCAACCACTGTGCGGTATCATGGGGGACTAGTGATTAGCCCATCCACCCTGATTTTGGCAGGTAGTGAACTGGCTCGGTCCTCATAAGGGACAGGTGATTTTCAGGGAGCTGCCACAGTCTTGTACTGTGGCAACTAAATCACTCCACTCAGTCATATTGCTGCTGGCCCTTCCTGATCGCCCCCAAGGACGTGGTTTACTGTCACGTGAGATTAGGGATTTCAGACTAGCAGTGAAGTTCAGCAATGCCTTTAATTTGGGGGGCGGTGTGGATATGCGTTACCGTTGGCAAGAGACTAATTATAGTTGTTTCTGTTTCCTTTTTACATTTTGCCCCCACAGCTGACTTCCGTGGTGTTGCATGGATATTAAAAGAGGGCAAAATTTGACTTTTTTCCAGAGCTTTCTAATTTTGATGTGAACTTGGCACATAGGATCTTTACTCGAAAAGTTTCCCCCCCACTGATTCCTTGGGAGAAAAACATTGATTCAGATAGATCTATGGTGTAAGCAGGTGGGAAAAAATCAGAGGGTTACCATTTTGAGCCATAGTTTTTGCACTAAAATATTTTAAAAAATTACTTGGACTTAAGTGAAATTTAGTTAGCAATTTAGGTATAACAGGAGCTAATAGGCTGCAGCTTTTTTTTAAAGAGTCAAGCGGTGATGCACTGCTCCTTGTTCACAAACATGACTCCTATTAACTCTATTGGGAGTTATAGAGCAGCATTAAACAACAAATTAGCCCATAGATGTCTGGAAGAGGCCACTGTGATTGCACAGCCCTAGCTTTTCATAGGCAAATTCATGAGCACTGAGGGGCCTGAAAAGTTGAGCCCTCCTTTTATTAGTGTGAGGGGTTTTGAAATTCAGTGGAGCTCCTGAACCCAGTTAGAATCCAAGCCCAAAGTGTGTTTGCCTTACACAGAATTTGTACTTTTGACCTTTCAAATGCTATTTCCCCCCAGCTATGCTTGTGGTGCAAAAGCACATGACCGGCACCAGATGGGAAAATAAATAGCTCCTTAGCTGGCCATGCTGCTCACTCTCACCACATCACCCACCTCAATATTGTCTCTTCTATTTTTATCTGCAAAAGAAATAACTAATTAAGCCGGCTGCTTCTGTCTCCATAGAGTAAGTCTTTACATCCCTGACTGCAGCATAGAGCACATTTCACTTTTCACACTAATGTGCATCCTCGTGATGATTTGAAACTGGCCACAATGTTACTTAGGGGAAAAAAAATGTTGCCGATTTTTAGGAATAGTTCAGATCTGTAAAGTGCTGCCCTGACTTAATCCTCCGTCAGGAGATAAGGAGAAAATGTTAATCAGCATGCTGTCTCCTCTCATTGGGTCCCATCACTGCATGGATTTGTTCATCTGTGGCAGCATTTTGATCTTACTGAAATGGTGGCAATTAGGGGAGCACATTAACCAAGCTCAGAGACTTCCCTGGCCTCACAGTGGAAGGGGTGGGAGCCAGGCTGCCGAGGGGCTCCAATGAGTCTCAGACTGGCTGCCTGCCTTAAGATGAATCAAAAGAAATTTTGATCATTAACTCAAAGAGAAAGAAACACTGGCCTGACCAAGATAAGACACTTTATATTTTGCCAGTGGTTTGGGATGTAGGTGCTGAAGTCTAATTAACTCAACTTTCAGCTCTTCTGAATCACATGTGAAGGGCCACATCTGGCACCATCCTATTCATGTGAGTTGTTCCAAAGAGGTTAGTGGGGCGACTCATGAGAGTAGAGACTTGCAGAATTGGACCGAAGTATTTATGAAATGGAGAAGAACATGATGCCGCTGGCTTTCTTTATGGCTCAGCATATCCTAAGCACCATCTATCTTAAGAAAATGGGATCTACAGAATCTAACCAAATTCTATTGAGGCAGAGTAACTGAGACAAAGTCAAGGGTGATAGCCAAGACTTTCCAGAGCCTGTATGTCTTTACATAAGGCAGAACACTGTAGATACACTTTCAGAATAATAGGGCCCTAAACATCACAATAGTATTATAGTTGTTTAGAAAAAATTAGATTCGATGGATGACGTGGTCTGGACCACAAATTTCTGCTGATTGCTGTATGCTTGTAGGGACATGTATGATAGAAATGCCTCTTCATTTGTCCTTTGAAAGAGGAAATTATATGACCACTATAATGGCACAAAAATGCATTTTGATTTCACTAGCATAAGTCATTATTATTATACTTTTAATATATGCAAATAAAAGTTAAACCTATATCAATGCACTTGATATTTTCAGTACCAAATCCCACAGTTCTTACTCAGGCAAATCTGTTGATGTCATTTCTACCTCCCACATCCATTGATTTCAATGGGAGTTTTGGCCAACTAAAGGTTGCAGGGTTTAGGGCTAGTATGGGTTTTGGGTATTGTAACTGATGTTTGAAATATATGGTCCAAGTTATGTGAATAATTCCTTAACTCCCTTCTCTTTGTTGTTATAACAGACGAACCAAACTCCTGGAGTTCTCTCTCTGCCACCTCCCCAGGTCTGCCGGAAATAGCTATTTCCCTCGATGACATAATCTCACCATTATCTTCATCACATCTAGCCCCACTCTCTGACCCTTCTCACCAGATAAACCCAGAACCAAGATGGGATATCAAGAGGGAACATGATGTAAGAAAACCAAAGGAGCTTTTGTCAAATGGCCACAAAAAGAAAAGGTTAGGAGAGCAAAGAGAAAGGTCAGCAAGTCCTAAAAAGGTAGACAGGACAAAGCATGAAGAGGCTTCTAGGAAAGGATACTCAGAAGGCAAAAAAAAGACCAGTGGTGGTGGCAGGCCCACCTCTGAAAGTAAGGCAATGGGACAGAGTGTTACAATCGAGGCTGAAGCAAGAGAGCATGTATGTGCCGGAATCAATGATGAACATCTTGGGAGATCCAAGAAGCCAGAAAGCAAGAAAGATGGATCTCTCAGTATGAAAGAAGATCACAGATCTGGAAATACCACTGAGAAGAAATCAGCTGCAGCTTCTGAACATGTCAAACTTGATTTAGTTGGTGCTACAAAGACATACAGTAGCAATAGCTGCAGCTCACATGGAAGTGATATGGACCAGAACAAGAGGGACCCTGATGGGAAACCCAGTGAGTTCCCCAGGAAGGGACATCTCCATTCCATTAACACGCGCAGCATCAACAATACAGTTCGGAAGGCAACTGTCTCACCAGGTCCATGGAAAATTCCTGGCTCGGATAAGCTACCTAGTGTACTGAAGTCTGGCACTTCTGCCATGAGCAGATAAATAAGTGAACTGTTGCCCTCTAACTGTTTCACACTGATGCAGAACATACTTCTTAGCTTCTGTCTCACATTGATTTATTTTAATTTATTTTAACTATCACACATATACACAAAACACTGAGGAATGGAAACATTAATGTGTAATTCCATGACAATGTGCACAATGTCTAATAAATTCAAGCGGCATATAGTCAACATGGAGATTTAAAACTGACCCTAAAGTCCCCAGTTCCATTTTAGGGACTTTGGCAGCTATGGAAGAAACCAAAACAAAACGAAGGACAATACGTCAGAGAAGGACTGTGCAGTGTAGCTTTAGTATTTTTATTCCACTGCATGAAGGACTTGGATTTAGTTCAAACTTTATATCAAGGAACTGGAACAAGTTAGAGCAATCACAAACTGGAACATCGCCTTAAATAAAACTGCACGAAGCAAGCTGAAACTGAGAAAGGATATTTTAACTGAGCTAAGATGTTGTAAATACATTGTTCTCAACATATCTAGACAAGGGTTGAAGGGTTTCTTTGAAACCATACGCCCATGACATGTCTCCACTGTTAACAATTTGGAATAGTCCACATGATCCCCAGCAGCATAGTTCACTTCATGTGTTGAGTTGGATGAGTTGGGGAATCTAGTGGATTCGTTGGTGTGATAGCATTTCTACTGCCATTTTGTGAACGAATCATATTTCTGTACATTGGAAAGGAGTTAGGGTGCAGTTGTAGTTGCAAATTATCCTCAAAAGCGATTTACCACAGGTTCCCCTAATACTACAAGTAGCACAGAAACCTCAATTGGTCAAGCTCAAAACTAAGACTTACAGTTACAAGACCTTTATAATGACAGGATGATTCTTAAAAGAAAAAAAGCTGCAGTTTCCTTAAAGAAACCTTTCTCTCCCACAGAAAACAATGACTTTGCTTATCAACAGTGCTATATTTCATACATTTGTACCAACTTTAGTTAAGGCATCTTTACATTTTGGCAGATCAGATGCTTTTAATGAACACTAATACAAATGAGACTTGTTTCCAAGATAAAAGTTCTTAGTTCATTATATTTTCATCAGAGGAATTTTCTCTCTTTTATTTCCATCTTGTTTCTCTGTCTCGAATTTCAAGTCTCAAGTCCACCTTCCTGGGGAAGGATTCCAAATTCAATGAGTCACCATTCTGTCCCCAGTAGGTTTCTTGTTTTGCCAAAAAGCTCTGGATAATAATACACTGGCTGTTTCAAAAATGTTGATGCTATTTTCAGAAATAGACAGACATCAGTATGCGAGCAAACTCTGATCTTCATGCACTCTGCTCAAGCGTCACATTGAGATCATCATTATCCAAACAGGTCAGCACATAATATATCTCTCAAACATTGCACTAGACTCATTCTCCCCTTAGAAGTCTGTAGGCATGTTTCTTCCTACCAGATTATTTTAAAAGTCTCAAACAAAGGATTTTGCAGCTTTTAAAACCTTTTTTTTAAAGAAAAACTCCATTTATCATATTTTAAAAAGCACAAATCCATGTAGCTCTTAATTTTTTTTTTTAATTAAAAGAAAATCTTTATTCCCTGAACTAGAAATCCAATATAATTTGCCATTAATTTATTGAATTGGATTTTGGACAATGCTTCAGTAGTGTAGATGCACGCCCCGGTATTTTATTTTCTGTGTTTAAAGAAACAAATCATAAAACCTGAGAAACAATTGAGATTATGCTTGCATAAACTCTAATTTGCACAGTTCACAGCTACTCCTTGTGCAGTAATTGCTTTATGCGGCTGTAATCAATAACCTGTGAAGACAGCACATCATCTAAACCCCATTCCAAATAATATTTCTGTGTAGTGTTAGCTGTGAATTTACCCTGTACAGCTCGATCTCTATAAATATAATTCCATGTATTAATAGTCACAGAAAGGCTGTAAGTGAGCAACTATTTTTATGAAACGCACCACTATGGATAAATTAACTTTTACAGAAATCTTGTTTACTGTATGATAATCTAAACCACTGTCAAATAAAATATATATATCCAAAAAAAATCTTTTTTTAACTGTACATACTGTGTATTAATTTTGAGGGGTTTTTAAGTGGGCTACCAAGAAATAAATGTTTGCATGCACTGGACTGGAAATAACACACAGTTTCATTATGCAAAAGATATTTCCATGTTGATTTCTGATTCAGAGGAAGAATACAATTTCTGAATTAAAATGCAGGCAGCCAGTATAGATACCCTAAAGAAAATTTATTTTGTGTGTCTATATTTAGAAACAGCAAAAGCTCACTTTTGGGCAAACCCGCACCCCACAAAAAACTTGAACTCTCCCTCCCTCCCCACACCATCATGAGATATAAAAAATAGAGATGGTCAGCCCCACAGCACTGGAAGTCATTGTTTGTGCTTATCTAATGTGGACAATTGGAATTTGGCAGTCTGAGCACTATAACGGTTTGCTGACTAGAGTAGATTGTGGGGCATGATTTAAGTGCCAAGTTACCTGATAGAAACAATCTATCAGAATATATCAGGAAATGTCAGAGAGTAATTTTGTTGTACTGAATGGCTTTAGGATACAATAATGTATGTTATGGGGGCCTTCTCCCGCTCCCGTTGAGCTTAATGGAAAAACTCCTGTTAAATTCAGTGGGCGCAAGATTCGGCCATAATTATTATGTAATTTGCTAACTCATGACACCTTAGAATCATGGACACTAATAACTAGAGTTGATGGGGAAACTAAGTTGATTCCCATAGATACGACATTTGAAACAAAATGAAAAATTTTGTTCCATTTTATCTTAAAATGTTCTTTCATTTAGATGTTTGAAATCTGGAAAATTTCAGTTTTCCATTTTCAGTATTTGGATTTTTTCCCTTTGGACCCCTTTTTTCCTTTGGTAAAAGACAGAGGACGTCACTGTTTAGCAACTGCTTCCCAAGTTTGTCTAACTGAAAAACAAACAAACAAGAACTATCGGGGGGTTTTTCACTTGCCCCACTTTTTTAAAGTTTTTCTTTAAAAAAGAAGGGGAAAGCGGGGAGGTCTAATAAAGGAGGGGGAATCCAAAAACGAAAACCTGATTTTTTCATAGGGGGTGGGATGAAAAAAAATCAGCATTTTAAGTTGAAGCAAAAAAAATGTTGTTTATTTCAAATGGCAATTCAAAATTAAACAAAGCTGCTTTGTTTTGAAATTTCCTGAAGGAAAAATCAACATTTTTCATTTAAATTACAGTTTGCCTGGAAAAAAAATTCTTTTCAGTTAAATCTCATTTGTCAGAAGGAAAATTTTCCTCATGAAAATTTCCCACCAGTTGTACCAATAACTTTGTTGATTTTTACTATTACAATACCTAGCAAAACAAATACACCATGGCTTTAGAACTCTGGACGTAAGTGGCATTCTCTATCAGTCCCATGCCTAGACTGGTGAATAAGGGTCTGATTCAACTCCCACTGAAGTCAAGGAGAATTCTTCTATTGACTTCAAAGCAGTTTGGAACAGATTCTAAATGTACAGAACTGAGTGTTTCCCTCACTTTTACATACTCATTGCATTTCCTGTTAGTAATGATACACAGCAAGCGATGCATTTCCCAGGGGATTTTTTACTTCCAGAGAAATTAAAATTCACCTGGTTTTTGGACTTCTATTATAATACCACCTGCACCATCATGTTATCACTCAGAAACATACTGCCCTCAGTGTTGTTTTTGCTTATACATCGTTTGATACCAATCTAGTAACATGGGAGATTGAATAGTTACACAGATTTTCCACTTGCAGCGTGTAACATAACTGGCTGTACATTGAGGCTCCTTAACAGCAGAGCCTATAGTTCTAGCCGTATAGCATGCATGTGATCAGGAAAAATACAGATTTTGGGGGAGGATTTTGGCAAAATTAGCACTTTCTCCCTACAACTGTAGCATTGGTGTGAGGAGCTGAGCAGCATGAGGCATATTCTAATTGTCTCTTCACTTGATCAATGGCTGATATTTGGATGGACAGAGAAAGTCTTATTAAAATGCTAACTATGTTATTAAGGAGAACTGCCTGCACTCCCCTAGAAGTAGGTTTAACTATTGTTCATACAGTGCTCAGAGTGTTTGTGGTGGTCAACGTCCGATGTAATGAGCTGCGGAAAGCCAGACCTGTTATATAGATCACCTGGGCTTGGTAGAGTAACAAACCCCAGCTGCTTTTGCTCACCAGTCATGCATCGATCCGACAGGGAAAATGGAGGTTAGAGCCTGGGCTCTTGCTGGGCATGCCCTGCACAGGGCCTTACAGGTTGGGCGTCACACGGACAAATAAGGAAACAAAATGTTGGCCGGAGGCACTTACATTCAAACAAGCTTGAGAGAAACCCAGAAAAATCTCTCGAGCTGCACAGTTTTTCAGCTGATGCCTTTTCTTTTAGTGCTTGTGACTGGTGCTCAACAGATTGCCATGGAAACGGACAGTCTCTGTTACCTACAGGACAAATACATGTGGGCAAAGGCACTGCAGGTTTCCCCACAATGTCCACCCCACATGTTTCAACCCTGAACAGGAGGGGCCACCTGTAGAGGTGCGAGTCTAGCTCTAACCCTGGCCCCTTTTCTCTTCTCCCATTCACCGTTAAACCAGCTGAATGTGCCATCTACACCATTGCCCTGAGTTCCCCTCTTTCAGCTCCAGCCTGAAGCCCATTCAGTCGGGTTTCATCGTCTCCATTCCACTGTGAAAGTTAAGAACTTTGCTTCGGAAGCTGCGCCAGGTACTCACACACCAGTAGCATTATTTGACTTCTCAGTAATGGAACCATTATGTATTCACAGGGCTGAGATTAAATGCTGAGTTACCTTTATCATTAACACAGCTGTAGAGTCCAGGTTTTTTTGTTTACTGATGGCCGTTGTCAACACTCTTGTGTCTGGCTCATTTATTCATGTTTTACTTAGAAGTGTTCTGACTTTGTCAGTTTTGTGAGGCCTACTGACTCTTCCGTTGTCATGCACCAGCTGAGAAGGTGATGCTCCTGTAGTTACGTATTAGGCAGATTCCACCACCTCCCTAGGTAACCCATTCCAGTGCTTCACCACCCTCCTAGTGAAATAGTGTTTCCTAATATCCAACCTAGACCTCCCCCACTGCAACTTGAGACCATTGCTCCTTGTTCTGTCATCTGCCGCCACTGCGAACAGCCGAGTTCTATCCTCTTTGGAACCACCCTTTAGGTAGTTGAAGGTTGCTATCAAATCCCCCCTCACTCTTCTCTTCTGCAGACTAAATAACCCCAGTTCCCTCAGCTTCTCCTCATAAGTCATGTGCCCCAGCCCCCTAATCATTTTCGTGGCCCTCCGCTGAACTCTCTCCAATTTGTCCACATCCCTTCTGTAGTGGGGGGGACCAAAATTGGATGCCATACTCCAGGTGTGGCCTCACCAGTGCCAAATAGAGGGGAATAATCACTTCCCTCAATCTGCTGGCAATGCTTTTACTACTATTAGCCCCCTGAGTAGTAGCATTAAATACTGCATCTACATTTGTTTTAATAAGCATAATGTACTATACGCTGTATGAAGGTTGAGACCAAGTCAGAGCCCTTTGTCTTCACAGCTAGCCCTTTCCAGGTTACATTTCAGTTGGAAGTAGTAACCAATATAATAGTTCTTCATGCTACCAGTAACACCACATTGTTCTCATGGAACTTTTAATCTTCAATGCAATTAACTCCAACAAGACTCTGCTGTGTTAAGAAGGTATTATGATCCCCATTTAACAGATGGGGAAACCGAGGCTGAGAAGTTACAGTTGCAAAGGGCCAGAGGGTGGCTGTGGCAGTGTCAAGATCAGAACTCATAAGTTTGTGGTTTTCAATCCTGAGCTCAAGCCATAGCTCCCGCTAAGATGTTGCCATTCCTTATTTAGGACTGCCTCATCTGCGTCTGTGGCTATCTATCTTCTCTGCCCCCCAAGGGTTGGACTGCACTCCAGATACTGGACTGATGTCAAACAGTAACACAGGTCAAGGATTTTTCCTGTGGCCTGATCCCACAAGCACGCCAAGCACAGACGTCCCATTGATTCCATTGGGAGTTCTATGCATGGAAGGCTTGCAGGGTCAGGCTTTTAGAATGGCCATAACTCCTGATAGTCTATTATCACTTCTTTCTAGAACCATAGCCACAATTTACCAGCATCATAGTGCCTGCTCCAGTTTCCTGAAAGGTCAGTCAGATCTGAATGTGCAATGTTCCTAATTGGGGGGTGGGGAGGAGTTATTTAGCTTGTACGGTAATTGGAGTTCTTTGAGTTCTTATGGGTGTGCCACTTCAGGTGTTCATGTGCCCTTGTGCCTTCAATCAGAGATTTTCAGCAGTAGTGCCCGTTTCACCCACACATTCGCCCTGGCTAGCCTCATGCCCTGTACTGAGAGTATATAGGGCTTCAACAGACAAAGCACCCTTGGTTCCTTCTATACCATGCAGATGAGCCTGTGAAGCAGCCGGGGCGGGGGATGGAAGGTGCTGTTAGAGATCCCATAAGAAGAAACATCTCTAAGAACTCCAGTTACTGTACAAGGTAAGTAACCTCTCCTTCTTCTTCAAGTAATATCCCTATGGGTTCTCCCAATCAGTATTCTTCACAGGAGGAGGGGGCTTCAGAGTAGGATCAGCATTCACTCGGGATGCAGCATTCACTCAGGATGCATGCACCAAATGCAGCATTCACTCGGGATGCATGCACCAAAGCATAGTGCCTTGAGAATGTGTGGCTGGAAGTCAATGGGGGGCGTTGCCCTACTGATGGGCACCTATAATCACAGAAATGTGCAACAGCGGTGGACTGAGAGCTGGTCATAGGACATCAGCAGCTTCGTAGCAGGAGAGGGTACAACTGGAAACCCATTTGGAAAGTCTCTGGATGGGCACCGGTATGAATTTAACCCTGTCCACAATGGAAACAACTCATTGAGGAGAAGCCTTCCAGGGTCTAGGTCTGTCCAAATAGAAGGTGAAGGCTCTCTTAGGCCTGGTCTACACTAGGACTTTATGTCGAATTTAGCAGCGTTAACTCGAATTAACCCTGCACCCACACAACGTCCACACAACGAAGCTATTTATTTCAACATAGAGGGCTCTTTAAATCGATTTCTGTACTCCTCCCCGACGAGGGGAGTAGCGCTAAATTTGACATGGCCCTGTCAAATTCAGGTTACTGTGGACGGAATTCAACGCTAATAGCTCCAGGAACTATCCCACAGTGCACCACTCTGTGGACACTCTGGACAGCAGTCCGAGCTCGGATGCTCTGACCAGCCACACAGGAAAAGCCCCGGGAAAATTTGAATTCCTTTTCCTGTCTGGCCAGTTTGAATCTCATTTCCTGTTTGGACATCGTAGCCAGCTCAGCAGCACTGGCAGAGCTCTCCAGCAGTGGTTACCATGTAGTCCCAGAATAGAAGGAGGGCTCCAGCATGGACTGATCGTGAAGTGTTGGATCTGATCGCTGTGTGGGGAGATGAATCCGTCCTATCCGAGCTCCGATCCAAAAGATGGAATGCAAAAATTTATGAGCAAATATCCAAGGCAATGACGGAGAGAGGATACAGCCAGGATGCAACGCAGTGCCGTGTGAAAATCAAGGAGCTGCGACAGGCGTACCAGAAGACCAAGGAGTCAAACGGACGCTCCGGATCCCAGCCCCAAACATGCCGTTTCTATGAGGCACTGCATGCAATGCTAGGTGGTGCTGCCACCACTACCCCACCAGTGTCCATGGACTCTGACGATGGGGTCTCATCTACGGCCGCTTCCTCGGAGGTTTTCGCGGACGGTGAAGATGAGGAAGGAGATGAGGAGGACGAGGCAGTCAACAGCGCTTTCAATGCCTATTTCCCCGACAGCCAGGATCTCTTCATCACCCTGACTGAGATCCCCTACAAACCCTCCCAAGGCAGTAACCTTGACCAGGAATCAGGGGAAGGATCAGTAGGTGAGTGTTTTAAACATTTATTTTGAATAGAATAGGCATGGTATGTTAGCAATGGGTTTTTATTGCTTAGTTTGCCCTAGGCGCTTTAGGTTTTAGTCGTTGCCAGTGCAGCTACTCGAAAAGTCTGTCAATATGTCTGGGGATAGAGGAGAAATCCTCATTGGACATCTCCACGAAGCTCTCCTGGAGGTACTGTGAAAGCCTTTGCATCAGGTTCCCGGGGAGAGTGGCCTTCTTGTCTCCTCCATGGTAGGAAACTTTTCCATGCCAGGCTAGTAGCAGGTACTCCGGTATCATTGCCTTGCAAAGCATGGCGGCATACGGCCCTGGAGTTTGCTGGCATTCACGCAGCATACGGTCTTTCTCTGTCTCCGTAATCCTCATCAGAGTGATATCAGTCATGGTGCCCTGGTTTGAATTAGGGGTATTTTAGTATGGGGACTGACTGCCTGTTCCTTTAAATAACTCTACCCAGTGGTTTCCAGCCACGCGGTGGGGGCGGGGAGGCGAACCGTTCAAGCTGAGCGGTTCGCCGGCAGCTTGCAGGGATCTTTCCCAAGACCAGCCACACGGTGGGGGCAGGGAGGCAAACCGTTCAAGGTGAGCGGTTCGCTGGCAGCTTGCAGGGATCTTTCCCGGGACCAGCCACGCGGTGGGGGCGGGGAGGCGAACCGTTCAAGCTGATCGGTTTGCTGGCAGCAGGAACTGGCCACCGCTAGGAGCTGTGCTTGGAACATGAAAGGAGGGCGCTGCTGTAAAGTAAGCTTTCAGCAGCCAAAAGTCTATGGCTTACCATGGCCTCCTGATAGCTGAATTCCGTTGTCCGGCCCCGCTTGTGTGATCTGTACACCAAGACCCCAGGCACTCAATATAAAGACAGAAAATTCACCCTTGTACTGAGTGCACATGTGATAGGTAGTGTGCATGGTCTTGTTCACAGGGAAAAAGTATATTCATTGTTCGCGAAAATGTATCTTTGTGAGGAATTCACTCCCTTTCTCCCATCCCACAGCTGCGAGTGTCTCCCGCACTACCCGTGCATCCTCCTCCCAGAGGCTGGCGCAGATCAGGCGGCGCAAAAAAAGAACTAGGGACGACATGTTCTCGGAACTGATGGTCTGTTCCCGAAATGAGGTGGCACAGCGGAGAGAGGACATCTCTCAGTACCGGCGAGCATTCAGCGAACGGGAGCAGAGGACTGAAGCTCATGAGGACAGGTGGCAGCAGGAAGACCAGCAGGCTACTCAGACGCTGCTGGGACTAATGAGGGAGCAAACGGACACGCTCCAGCGCCTTGTAGATGTTCTGCAGGACCGGAGGCAGGATGAAAGAGCCCTGCTCAATTTGATTTCTAACCGCCCTCCCCCGCTACAAAGTCCCATCCCTCCCTCACCCAAAGTCCCAAGAAGGAAGGGCGGCAGGGGCCGTGGAAATAATCACTCCACCCCTGCGGACTGCTCAGGTAGCAGAAGGCTCTCATTCCTCAAGATTTGATGGGACCTTTCCTTCCCTCCAACCGCACCCCACCCTAGCCCCCGTCAAAGTTTCATCCCATAACTGTGCTGTCCTTAATAAAAATTAATTTTCTGTTAAGTACTGTTTCCTTGATTTCCTTTTAAAGGACGGTGTGCTTGAAGGAGGGGGAAGGGGGTTGGTAATTGGAGACGATAGGCGCCTTTACCAGGGTACAGACAGGGGGGCAGGTTCACCAGAACGTCACACTCACATTGAATTCACTAGGCACCGTGGTCATTCTGGGAGGTGGTTTTCATGTTCTGTGTGGGGTGGCTCTGTGAGTTTGTGGTGGGGGAGGGTGGTTACAGATCTTATGCAGAGGTCAGTAGCCTGCATGACAGAGCCACGCAGCAGGGGATCTGTAACCGCCATCCCCGGCCACAGAGTCACATAGGCCCCCCCGCCCACAGAGTTCCAAAAAGGAGGGGTTGCAGGCTCCGTTGAAACAAGCAGTCCACCACTGCAGACTGCTCTAGGAGCAGGAGCCTGTCATTCCCTGAGTTTGGAAGCGTCCTTTCCATCACTCACCCACTCCCCAACCGCAGCATGCGTCCCAGTTTCAACCCTTACCGAGAAATCCTTAATAAAGAAGACGGTTTTAATGAACAACTTTGCATTTATTTTATTTTTAAAGCAGTGTAGGAAGGGGGGAAGGGGTTTTGTAATTTAAGAGGATAGGCAACATTAACTGGGTAAATAAACATAGGCAGGTTCAGGTTCTGCTTACACAAAGGTAATAGTCACAGGTTACCCTGCTCGCTCTGGAAGCTAGCTTTCAAAGCTTCCTGGATGGGCAGCGTGTCCCGCTGTGCTCTTCTAATCGCCTGGGTGTCTGGCTGCGCGTAATCAGCAGCCAGGCGATTTGCCTCAACCTCCCACCCCGCCATAAACGTCTCCCCCTTACTCTCACAGAGATTGTGGAGCACACAGCAAGCTGCAATCACAATGGGGATATTGGTTTGGCTGAGATCAGAGTGAGTCAATAAGCTTCTCCATCTCCCCTTCAGACGTCCAAAAGCACACTCCACCACCATTCTGCACTTGCTCAGACAGTAGTTGAAGAGCTCCTTTTCACTGTCCAGGGCGCCTGTGTACGGCTTCATGAGCCAGGGCATTAGCGGGTAGGCTGGGTCCCTGAGGATCACTATAGGCATCTCCACATCCCCAACAGTTATTTTGTGGTCCGGGAAGTAAATACCTTCCTGCAGCCGTCTAAAGAGACCAGAGTTCCTGAAAACGCGAGCGTCATGAACCTTGCCCAGCCATCCGACGTTGATGTTGGTAAAACGTCCTTTATGGTCCACCAGTGCTTGCAGCACCATAGAAAAGTAGCCCTTTCGGTGAATGTACTGGCTGCCCTGGTGGTCCGGTCCCAGGATAGGGATGTGAGTTCCATCAATAGCCCCACCGCAGTTTGGGAATCCCATCTCAGCGAAGCCATCTATGATCACCTGCACGTTTCCCAGGGTCACTACCTTTGAGAGCAGTAGCTCAACAATTGCATGGGCTACCTGCATCACAGCAACCCCCACGGTAGACTTGCCCACTCCAAATTGATTCGTGACTGACCGGTAGCTGTCAGGCATTGCAAGCTTCCAGAGGGCTATGGCCACTCGCTTCTGGACAGTCAGGGCTGCTCGCATCCGGGTGTCCTGGCGCTTCAGGGCAGGGGACAGCAACTCACAAAGTTCCAGGAAAGTGCCCTTACACATCCGAAAGTTTTGCAGCCACTGGGATTCATCCCAGACCTGCAGCAGGTCCCACCAGTCAGTGCTTGTTTCCCGGGCCCTGAATCGCCGTTCCACAGCATCAACATGACCCATTGCCACCATGACGTCCAGGGTGCGGGGTCCTGTGGTTTCTGAGAGGTGTGTACCCATCTCAGAGTCAATGTCCTCACGGCGCTTCCGTTGCCTCCTCGCCCGATTTATCAGCATCTGCCTCTGGAAAAGGTGGACGATAAGGTGCGAGGTGTTGACAACGGACAGAACAGCAGCGATGATCGCAGAGGGCTCCATGCTCGCAGTCCTGTGGCGTCCGCGCTGTCAATCACCAGAAAAGGGCGCGAACTGATTGCCCGACGGCGCTTTCACAGAGGGAGGGCGGGAGTGAGGGTTGAATGATGACATTTACCCAAAACCACCCTTGACACATTTTTTGCCCCAGCAGCATTGGGGGCTTGACCCAGAATTCCAACGGGCAGCGGGGACTGCAGGAACTGTGGGATAGCTACCCACAGTGCACCGCTTGCAATGTCGATGCTTGCCCCGTTAGTGTGGACTCACACACTCAAATTACTGTCCTTACACGTTCGACTTTGTAATATCGGTTTCACAAGTTCAGTTTAAGTAAATTCGAACTACTCTCGTAGTGTAGACATACCCTAAATGTCCAAGGTGGGAAGGACGGCATCCCCCCTTAGACCAATGAGATTTACAGTGAAAAGCAGGGTGATGACTAGTCTGAAATATGAAAAATTTGAGGTGACTTTAGGTAAGAACCGGGGATGTGGTCAGAGGGATACTTTATCTGTAAAGAAAACAATAAAAAACCTGGCAGTGGTTTGGACTTAAGTAATTTGGTCTTAAGTAATCGAAAATTTGTTGGAGTAAGAAAACGGCTTTCTTCTAGGTAAGCTCTAGCTGTTGTAGCATCCAGGATGGCCCCTAATAACTCTATTTGCTGACCAGACAAGAGAAAGAGGAAGTCCTAGCAAGCTGAATAAGGTTGTAGCTCTCTTGATGGTGATCTCCGAAGGTCTATTTTCAGCATCTCTGGAGTCCTTAGCACCTCGACCATCCTCAGATGGTACCGAGGAATGCTTTGCTACTGAGCTATGGGTACTAAAGGGTTTGGCTGTATTTATGGGTTTAGATGCAGACATACCCTTTGTACTGAGACCACTTGGGCCTTCAGCAGCACCCTTCATGGGAATGAAGGCTCCAGTATGGCACATTTCTTGTGGCCAAGTTCATTCTCAGGAGATGTGGAGCTCCTTTTGGCAGAAAATTGGGTTTATCACCCACAGATCTCTATCATGATGGTCTAGAAGGTAATTGAGTTGCAGAAGTCAAGGAGGTGCTGTGGTCACTTGAAGACATCTGCACAGAGGGGTCTCGAGGTGTGAATGTGATGCAGGGCAGAGAGAATGCTCTGTCATAAGGAGACGAAACTTTACCTCCCTGTCTCTCCTGGAACAGCTCTTGAATCCTGTGCAAATCTTGGACTTGAATGGTACATGAGTATCTCCCAGACAGTGGATACACTGCGAATGGTTGTCACTAACTGCAGTGGAATGCCAGCAAATAAAGCAACATGTAAATCCTGAGTATTTAAGCATATTACAAGGAAAAAAAGCTCCTTCAGGTAAAGAGAGGTCCCCGGGAAAAGGGGGTGGGGCGGCAAAGCCTCCCAAAACACACACACACTAAACTATTAAAGATAAAAACAGTTAAACTAGTCTGTTAGGACTAGGTAAACTAAAGAATAAGTAAACAGAGAAACAACCGGTAGCTGGCTAAACAAGCAGGCACCACGGACAGCTCCATCTCAGGGCATAGGCAGTTGACATGGAGCTGAGGTTGGTTCGTGCATCGCAGTCCTGTATACTGTTGGTATGGGGCACAAAGAGAGCTGGGGCATATGTATGGACTGAACAAGCACTGCTGCTGAAAATTTCTGATCAAAGGAACATGGGCAAGTGGCACATCCACAGGAACATTACTCGAAGAAGAATGTGAATGTCCTGACTTTAGGAGCACAAATATGTCACAATGCACCAAAGCAGCAAATAGGTACTAATATGCTGACAGATAGTTTGTGATGGCGCCATATATTTATATGCTGTATTGGAAAATACTCTACGTGCTCAGAATATTATATTTGCATAATATGTACCTATGTTCTTCCCCTCTTCAGGCACCTCTGCTTGCACTGTGATGTGTGTTAAAATGGACTCCTGACAACATTTCAGCAGTTTGCCACTATGGGTATGTTATAAAATGTTTATTTCTACCAGACCACATCTGGCATCTCTTAGAAAAAATATCCTGGCCCTGGATAATTACAGATTTTTTTTCTTATGTTATTTTTTGTGTGGATCCCATGAGTTCATGCACTTGCTCTCGGGCTTTAATAGATGGAGTATCTTGCCAACTTTAATCACTTCAAAGCTTTTGGGCTGTTAATTTCCTTCATTTTTTAACAAATGCTGCAGGTTCTAAATATTTGTGTCATTTCATTTTTATTAGCATCATTATTTTAATTTCTTGGGAAAAAACATTTAGAAAAGCTTTTCTAAAAAGACTATTCAGATAGTTTTAAAAACTAAGTCGAAGTTTCTCAAGGAAGTAGGGGCAGTGACCTTTCCATTCACTTCCCAGGGATTCTGGGGAACACCGGCTGAGGGGCTCTCCTTTACTCCCTGGGAGATTGAGGTGCAACTGCACGTATACTCTGGCATCAGAGTTACACATAGGGGGAATAAGAAGGTGCTTGGCTGCCCTTCCCAAGACATGAAGAAGAGGATCTATATACACCCACCCACCACTGACAGAACCAATAGATAAACTGCTACACAAGTGTAAAAAACCATGACAACAGGCACACAAACAGTTCTGCCAGTTCTGCACCCACTAAAGTCAACAGGTGTTTTGTCACTGACTTCTATATGAGCAGAATCAAGCCTGAAATACTGTCAGATGAAAATCTTATTGGTTGTCTGCCATGAATACTAATATATGATCGCATTTGTCGTGGGTTAACAATAGGCTTTGGCACATCACAAAGACGTTCTCCATTCAGAAGGGAACACAAGTAACTAATTAAATCTAAAACCCTTCATGAAAACAAGGAGGAATTCTTTAAACCTCTACTGGCAAGCAAGAGCAGTGCCTGGATAGCTACGCCACAGCTGAGTCTCTCTAGTGCCTAGATGTTGTGAGTTTATAAAGGACTGTTAGGGTCACAGGCATAGGTGACAGCCAGTGTTCCCTGTAAATAGCTGCACTGCAATCGTCTATATACTATGCAGGTCAGAAACTATGCTGCTCAACGCTCCACTGTGCAGCCCCGGGCCACTTGGGGGAGGGGCCCAGCTGGCCACTACAGTGCTGGCTGGGCCAGTGGAAGCTGCAGGGCTGCAGTCTGATGGGACCAAAGTACCAACAGCCCAGCCCCTGACGATTGCTTTCCAAGGACACGGGGATTGCTGCTGCTGAGAGGCAGCGCAGGTGGGGGCTGCAGCCACGGCCCCTTCAGCAGCCTGGTGGAGGTGTGATCTGACAACCACCCCCATTCCTGCACAGACTCCCGGCCAGGCTCCTCCCACTGCAAATGGCAGGGACAGGGTCTACCGGGACTAGTGTGTGATACTGGTGAGGAGCAACCCTGGGGCAGCATGCCCCCCTACGCCCCTGACCCCCCCCCACCACACACACACCCTTCACACCTCTCACCAACACCCCCACACAAACCTCTTACTCGACACATACACACACCCTATGCCCCAACCCACACCAGCTCCTCCACCCACACATCCCTACTCACCCCCCTCACAAACATACCCCTACATACTCCTTGCCCCCTCCACACCCCTCACTCCATACATACACCCCCTGCCCTCCATACACACACACTCTACACACACACATCCCTCGCTGTCCCCTCAACATCCTTCATCCTCCACACAACCCCTCACTCCTACACACACACACACACACACACACACGTCTGTGGGGGGGGGGGGTTACAACCACGCCCCATACACACAATCCCCTCACACACATAGGTAAGATTGATTGCCCAAGAACAAAAAGGTAATGGTCAGTGGAATCTGTAGCCTGCTCAGTACAAAGAACAATTAGGAGGAACATTGGTGACAATTGTTATCACATTTCAATATATCCATTCTCAGAACAATATAATAATAATAATATTTCATGCCATGCTGAGTGTCCTCAGTGGGGTTAAAAGAGGATTTATTTTCCTCAACCAAAAGATGGCAGAAGGGATTGAACTGCTTATGAGTCTGAGAGTAGTCCCCATGCACCACACATAGGTGGACTGTACAGTACGTGCTCCACTTGCATAATCGGGTGCAATTTATATTTTCAGACTGATTTCAGCACTAATATTTCCAGCTGTTGTCTCACAAACTGTTACTGTTACCAAGTAACGTAACGAATAGTCACTGTAGGTAAGGAGAACTGGCTGGGTTTGGGGGGATGGGTGGCATATGCAATATCATAAAGGATACTGTGCAATTTGCTATAAACCAAGGGTAATTTTCTTATTAAACATGTCTACACGCTGCCTTAGCGAGGTGTGTTTGTAGAGTAGGGATTTTTTGAGAATTGCAATTTAAAGGTGAGGTTTTATACCTTAATCCCGAGTACTAAGCACAGAATTTGTATCCACTTTGAATATTCCTTCCATAGCAGAACAAAGCCTTTGAATTAAACTAATGTTTAGTTGATGATTGCTGCATAATACTAAGGGAGGCAGCTATTAAGGACTCTAACAATATTCGGAAACTAGCCTGACCTACATTACAGAAGGTTAATAAATCATTTCAAATGCAAATCTCTGTCTGCTTTCACCTTGAGGTCTGAATACCTTTAATCTTGGAACATCATAGACATTTTGATCAAAGGATCTAACGGCTTCAGTGTTGCCTGCTCTCGTGATTTTTTCATGAGTCGCTTGTGTTCAACTGGGGCCAATCTCCCAGTGAGAAAAACTCTTGCCCTCTGATTGGGTGTTTTCCACACTGCCCCACCTCCTGGAGAAGATCAGCCAATCGGGGTTGCTGAAAAAACCAAGCAGAGCTCTATCGCCCTCTCCTCAGGAATGGACACCATTCTCATAAGAGGGGAGTGGCTCCCCTCCCCTCTTGTGAGCCATGGTGCGAGCAGTTCCTCTGTTACTCCCCCTTTCCTCTCCCTCCCTGCAGCCTGGGATGGGGCCTGAGAATGAATAAGAGACACACCCACCCTGCACCTGTGTGTGTGTGTGTGTGTGTGTGAGTGTGTGTGTGTGAGAGAGAGAGAGAGAGAGAGAGAGAGAGAGAGAGAATGAACTCCAGACTTAATGGGGAGCTAAGGTGTTGATAGGGGGGCCCAGAGGGAAAATTATTGCTGGGCAGAGGGCTGGACAGCTGTGAAGATACGAATTCTTTCAGCAAGGACCAATATCACCTTGATAAATTTAGGAGCATTGGGAACACTCCCTCTCACCCCCACACATACCTCAAGGGTGGGGCAGGTAGAGTTCAAAAATCAACACACAGACCAAAATGACATTTTTTAAAAAATCATTTGATTTTGGGGGGTCTTGACTCCTAAGTTTTGAGCCTTGGCAGCTAGCAATATTGCAGAGTGGAACTCCAACTTGGTAAGAGAGCTGGGACTTAAAGTTTGGACTATTTTTTTTTAAAGTTTGAAATTCCGTCTCTCCGAAAACTATAAAGCCTAACAAAGAGATGGAGAAGATTTCAATATTTAACAAAAGGCAAGATGGCTTATAAGCCCCAGTATAGCTGACACCAAGATGCCAATGGGACAGGAAGGAGTCAGGGATTTTGTAAAGCTGAATGAAATCAAACGAGCTGGGCCATTCATGATCACACGTTCAGGAATAGTATGGAACACATTTATATCAGCCTATTCCAATGACTGTTTTACTCTATAGTATACATTCACTATCTTTGGAAGAGCGTCATTGAGCCTCAGACTTTGGAGCCCCTGGTCCCAGAAGACTTGCACATTAAGGTTTGAAGCTGCAATTGAAAGCAAAGTCCAGGCTCACAAAGTCTGGAGAAGACAAAGAAATGGATCTTTGAAGATCCTGTTAAGAAGACTGAAGGAAGCTGCACTATTGACCTTCTAAGAATATTGTCCCATACTAGCTCTGCATGAACTCTCTTGCCAGCAGTGAGAGATACAGAGCTGTTGGCTCAGCCAGTAACTTTTAATAATCAGCGGGGTAGCCGTGTTAGTCTGGATCTGTAGAAGCAACAAAGGGTCCTGTGGCACCTTACAGACTAACAGAGGTATTGGAGCATAAGCTTTCGTATTCATCCACGAAAGCTTATGCTCCAATACCTCTGTTAGTCTATAAGGTGCCACAGGACCCTTTGTAACTTTTAATAAGCAACTTCAGAAGGTTTTTATGCAACTAAGTTTTAAAATCTTTTAGTTACAAGAGCTCTTTAAATAGAAATAAATGTTGCCTATGTAACCCTTCTGCCAGTCAGAGTCGGCAGCAACAAGGGCCGGGTTCCGTATCTAGGTGTTCCATTCCAATAACACAATGCAAAACCAGCTCGAGCCCCCACCCAGTGACCTGGGACAAATATATATCACCCCCCCGGGTGCCTCTAAGAGGCAGTACTTCCCCTCTCGCAAGCACAGAGTCTGAGTGTAGAAAAACCTTTTAATGACAGAGAGAAACAATGCGGCATTTTGTTGGGGAAACACCACATCTAGGATTTGTAAACCAAACTGTGAGCAACGGCCCACCCCAGCAAATTGGCCATGTCCTTTCCCTT
Source organism: Chelydra serpentina (assembly GCA_037349315.1). Classification (NCBI taxonomy): domain Eukaryota; kingdom Metazoa; phylum Chordata; order Testudines; family Chelydridae; genus Chelydra; species Chelydra serpentina. The sequence goes on from JBAIAC010000008.1 coordinate 21,498,882, forward strand.
TGGTTCTTGAGTCCAGCAACCCCAAAAATCACCCAAAGTCCCAAAAATCCAACAACCCAAAAGTCCAGACCCAGAGTTCAAAAGTTCATCTGCAGTGTGTTACACCCCCCCAGTCTGGGTAGAAATGGGGAGGGGAGAGGTAAGGGGCACCTGACGTGGCTTGAAGCTGACTGCCCCATCCCTTCGTGGGGTTTCGCGCGGCTCTACTCCGCCAGCCATCCCACGAGTCACTCTACTCAGCCGTCCCACAAGCCGCTCCGTCAGCCGGCCTGCAAGCCGCTCCGGCTGTCCCGCCAGCAGCTCCGCTCCATCAGCCGGCCTGCAAGCCGCTCCGGCTGTCCCACCAGCTGCTCCGCTCCGCCAGCAGCTCCACTCCACCAGCCGCTCAGCAGTATATCTTCCGGCTCCCCCACTACTTAGCACAGTGCTCAGTGATTTCAGCTCATAACGATTTCAGCTTTTTTAGCGATTTCAGCTTGTAGTTAGGGGAGCCTTTGTGCTCATTTGCACACTTAGCCCAGAGTGATTCTAACTCAGCAGCCTGTGATTAGACTCCTAAGGAACTCAAAATTAGCTCTGATATTCTACAGTGGAGAGAGAGAGAGAGAGAGAGAGGGGTGCAATTGACATTTAGGGCCCTCAGAAGAGGCCCATGCCACCAGATACAAATGCCTGTCCCCAGCCTCTCTCAATTCACTGGGTTTTGGAATCCATGTCCCTCGCCTAGCAAGTACTGCTTAGCTAATGGCGAGTCCCTCCATCATAACAAAAGCCCACTGTCCTTGATTCACATAATAAGGGTAAAAGACGGTTACTCACCGTAGTAACTGTTGTTCTTCGAGATGTGTTGCTCATATCTATTCCAATTAGGTGTACGCGCCGCGCGTGCATGATCGTCGGAAGATTTTTACCCTAGCAACACTCGGTGGGCCGGCTGGCGCCCCCTGGAGTGGCGCCGTTGCGGCACCTGATATCTACCTCAGCCGGCCCAGCGCCCTCTCAGTTCCTTCTTGCCGGCTACTCCGACAGTGGGGAAGGAGGGCGGGTTTGGAATAGATATGAGCAACACATCTCGAAGAACAACAGTTACTACGGTGAGTAACCGTCTTTTCTTCTTCGAGTGCTTGCTCATATGTATTCCAAGTAGGTGACTCCCAAGCCTTGCCTAGGCGGTGGGGTCGGAGTGAGATACTGCAGACTGCAGGACTGGTGAACCAAACGCAGCGTCCTCTCTGGGATGCTGGACTATGGCATAATGAATGGCAAAGGTGTGCACCGATGACCAGGTTGTTGCCCTACATATGTACTGTATAGGTACATGTGCCAGGAAGGCGGAGGACGAGGCTTGAGCTCGGGTGGAGTGGGCAGCAAGGTGTGTGGTGGGAACACCAGCCAAGTCATAACACACCCGGATACACGACGTGATCCAGGATGAGATGCGTTGGGAGGAGACCGGGAGGCCCTTCATCCGGTCTGCCATAGTAACGCACAGTTGAGTCGTTCTGCAAAAGGGCTTTGTCCGCTGGACGTAGAAGGCGAGGGCCCTATGGATGGCCAGGGAGCGAAGATGTTGATCCCTTGAAGAAGCATACGGCTTCCGGTAGAAGACCAGCAGAAAATGTCTTGGTTGACATGAAAGGCTGACCCCCTTCAGGGAGGGAGGCTAGGTGTGGTCGCAGCTGTACCTCGTCCTTATGGAACACCGTGTAAGGAGTCCCGAAGTGAGCGCTCTGAGCTCAGATACGTGCCTCGCCGAGGCTACAAGGAAGGCAGTCTTCCAGGAGAGGTATAGGATCGAGCAGGTGATCATAGGCTCGAATGGGGCCCCCATGAGCCTGGTTATCATAACGTTGAGGTCCCATGCAGGGGCCGGATGCTGGACTAGTGGGTACAGCTGTTCCAACCCCTTGAGGAAGCTAGTGACCATGGGGTTGGAAAAATCGAGTGCCCACTCTCGCCAGAGTGAAAAGGCCGAGATCGCCGCCAGCGAGGGGCGATACCCCGAGGGGCGCACCAGCAGGAAAACGTTTCCCTTTTGGCTCAGTAGGTGGACCTGGTAGAGGGCTTCCCGCTACTCAAAAGAACCTGTTGAACCGGGTCGGAACAACATAACTCGGACTGGTTCAGCCATGCCGCAGCCACCCCGTGAGGTGGAGAGGTTGCAGGTCAGGGTGCGAGACCCTGCCGTGCTGCTGAGTAATCAGGTCCGGCCACAAAGGGAGAGTGATCTGGGCGGCCATCGAGAGCTCTAGGAGAGCAGTGTACCAGTACTGCCTGGGCCACGCCGGGGCGATTAGGAGTAGGCGGGCCCTGTCCCTGCGCAGCTTGAGCGGGACCCTGCAGATCAGTGGAAATAGGGGAAAGGCATAGGACAGGTGATCCGTCCAAGGCCCGAGAAAGGCGTCCGTCAGGGAGCCTGGGGAGCGTCCCCGGATCGAGCAGAACACGTGGCACTTGCGATTCTCGCGAGTCGCGAACAGGTGTATGTGGGAAAATCCCAGCCCCGGAAGACAGAGTGAGTAACATCCGGGCAAATGGGCTGCTCTGGAGCCTGGAAGGGTCTGCTGAGGCGGTCCACCAAGGTGTTCTGAACCCTGAGGAGAAAGGAGGTTACCAGGTGGATGGAGTGGGCTATGCAGAACTCCCACGATCATATGACTTCTCGGCAGAGCAGGAACGAACGTGCCCCTGCTTGCCTATTGATATAAAACCATGGCCGTTGTGTAGCCTGTGAGGACTATAGCACAACGATCCTGAAGGTGTTTGGAGAAGGCTTGACAGGCAAGACGCACTGCCCGCAGCTCCCTTACGTTGATGTGGAGGGATAACTCTTGCGCTGGCTACAGGCCCTGCGTCTAAAGATCTTACAGATGGGTCCCCCAACCGAGGGATGACGCGTCTGTGGTCAGGACCAGGGAGGGCTGTGGGGTATGGAATGGCACCCCTTATGGCACCTTCTTGGGGTCCAGCCACCAGTCTAGGGAGGCTAGGACCTGCGATGGTACCCTCAGTCCCACAACCATGTTGTCTCTGTGTGGGTGACACGCTGGCGAGAGCCAGGCCGGGAACGAACAGAGCTGTAAGTGGCGTGTCTGGTCACGAACGTGCAGGACGCCATGAGACCCAGTAGACCCAGGCAGCTTCATGCTGGTAAGCTGGGAAGCTCTGCAGGAACGCTCGAGTGAGAGTCGAGCTCATGGAAATCTGAACCTGCGACTGGACCTGGCTGTTGGCGCTGCCGCAGATGAGCCAGTCGTCGAGACATGGGAATACTTGGGTTCACCGTTGACGAAGAGAAGCCATTACGACGGCCATGTACTTCGTGAAAAACCCTCGGAGCCGTGGAGAGGCCGAAGGGAAAGACGGTGGATTGAAAGTGCCTTTGGTCGACTACAGAGCGAAGAAAATGTCTGTGTGTCGGTAAGTAGGTAAGTAGCTATGTGGAAGTACGCATCCTTCATGTCGAGGGCAGCGTACCAGCCTCCAGGATCCCATGAAGGTATAATAGAACCCAGGGAAAAAACATGAGGAACTTCAACTTGCCATGAATTAGTTGAGTTCGCGAAGGTCCAGGATAGGACATAACCCCCGTTTTGATTTGGGGATTAGGAATAACGGGAGTAAACCTCCCACCCCTTTTTTTTTTTTTTTTTTTAACTCCCTTGGAGCCTCCTCTATTGCCCCTATATTGAGGAGCGTTTGCGCTTCCTGAATTAGGAGTTGCTCATGAGAAGGGTCCCTGAAGAGGGACAGGGAGTGATGCTGCACCTTCAAGCATTTTGTTCGGGCCCCATCGATGGTTTGGGGGGGGGGGCTGGTTCTGGCCAGCCTGATGACAGGCTGCCTCCTTGTAGCACCTGGCCTGGTCTTCTAATGAAGTCCTGCCTAGGCCTGGGCGTAGGGTAGGGGCGATGCTCGAGGGCCCGGAAGGGCCAGCGCTGCATGGCAGGGGTATGCAGCCCCAGCGACCGTATTATAGTGCGGTCGTCCTTCAGGGTGTGAAGTCTCGAGTCTGTTTTTCAGAGAAGACAAGGGCCTTGCCCATCGAAGGGCAAGACCTGAATCGTGAATTGTACCCCCGCCGGGAGGTTAGAGGACTGCAGCCACGAGATACGCCATATGGCAACACCCAATGCCGGTGTCCCAGTCGCCGATTCGGTGACGTCCAAGGAGGCCTGCAAAGATGTTCTGGCCACCTTTTTGGATTCCTCAATCAGGGTTGAGTACTTCTGCCTGGATTTCTGGGGGAAATCCCTTTTCCTTAGACTTAGGTGCAGGGGCTGCTGGCTGTGCCTCTCCTTCACAAATTGAACAAGCAAGGAGCACGGTTGGGGGTGAGTGTATACGTACTCACAGGACCTTGAGGACGCCATATATATTTTCTCAACCCCCCCGGCAGTGGGGGGAATCGAGCTGGAGATCATCAGATTGAAGTGGCGTTGGTCTGGAACGTACGTGCGAAAGGCAGGGTTAGCCTGGCAAGGGTGTCAGCCAAGAGGATGACCACCACGTGACCCTGGAGCTCCACTATCTCCTGCACCTCCTCTAGGGAAGGGCGGGATACTGTGGCCCCTGTCACTCGGGGTTCCGAGTGGGCCGATTGGGAGGCTGTGGAAGGAACCCCTTGGTCCTGGTAATAAGACCGCAGTGTCCAGGAATACCACTGATGTGGTCTCTGGGCAGAATTCTGTGCGTTCTGCAGCCAGCGTCTAGGACAATCCATCCCGTGGATTTGGTCCATATGGTAACCACTCCCTGTCTGGGGCGGGAGGGGATCTAAATGCGGAGCGGAAGGTCCAGGGTGGAGCGGAATGCTCCTGCCGGCGGTGCCCTTGACACATGTCTCGGCGCCGAGAGCCTGACCTGGACCCTGAAGGGGGCCATCTCATCGATCGGCTGCGGGACCGGCTTCCCAGGGACCTGCGCTTCGACCGGCACCAGGATTGGGGGCGGTGCCGGGAGTCGTAATAGAGACGGCTGTATATAGAGGCCGATCTCGAATGGCACCCCGAGTGCGACCGGCGCCGAGATGGGGATCGGGGGCTGGGACTGCGAGCGGTGCCGAGACTGGGGGTCCGCCTGGAGCTGGATCGGTGTCAGCCAGCTCCGGTGTGCGGTAGCGGGCACAGCATGGCAGAAGTACCTCGCGGCAGCATTGGCTCTACCTCGGTACGTACTGGGGAGCTCACGGCCCCCGAGCTCAACGGACCTTGCGGTGCATCCGTGCCGGGTCTGTTCGCCTGCGGTGAGAACTCAACGGACCTTGCGGTACCGGAGTGGGTCGGTGCCGATGCAGGCAGCGGCATTAGCTCTACCTCAGTGTGAACCGGGGAGCTCAGTGCCACCGAGCTCGACGGACCTCGCGGTGCCGGAGTCGCCGGTGCCGAATCTTCGTGCACGGCCACTGAGCTCGACGGCCCTCTTGCGGTGCCGGAGTCGCCGGTGCCGGTGCCTCAGTCGGGCACGGAACTCAACGGCCCTGGCGGTGCCGGAGTCGAGGCTGCCGGTGCCGATGCGGGCGCCCGCGTTGGCTCTACCTCGGTGTATACCGGGGAGCTGACGGCTACCGAGCTCAACGGCCCTCCTGCGGTGCCGGAGTCGCCGGTGCCGGTGCCTCCGTTGGGCACGGAACTCAACGGCCCTGGCGGTGCCGGAGTTGAGGCTGCCGGTGCCGATGCAGGCGCCAGCGTTGGCTCTACCTCGGTGTATACCGGGGAGCTGACAGCTACCGAGCTCAACGGCCCTCCTGCGGTGCCGGAGGTGACGGTGCCGGTGCCTCAGTCGGGCACGGAACTCAACGGCCCTGGCGGTGCCGGAGTTGAGGCTGCCGGTGCCGATGCAGGCGCCAGCGTTGGCTCTACCTCGGTGTATACCGGGGAGCTGATGGCTACCGAGCTCAACGGCCCTCGTACGGTGCCGGAGGTGCCGGTGCCGGTGCCTCAGTCGGGCACGGAACTCAACGGCCCTGGCGGTACCGGAGTTGGCGGGTGCTGGTGCCGATGCAGCCGGCCACATTAGCTCTACCTCGGTGCATACCGGGGAGCGCACGGCCACCGAGGTCGACGGCCCTTAGGGTGCAGGAGTCGTCTGTGCCGGAGTCTTCGCCTGGGGCGTAGAGCTCAACGGACTTTGCGGTACTGGAGTCGTTGGGGCCGGGGCCGGTCTGGACGGTAGTATTAGCTCTACCTCGGGTTGTACCGGGGAGCTCACGGCCACCAAGTTCGACGGACCTTGCGGTACCGGGAGCCGATGGTGCTGGCGCCGGGCCGAAAGTCTGGGCCGGGCGGGCTTGTACTTGCAGCTACAGCGGCGTCCGGCGGTGCCAGCCCCGGGGTCTGTTGCTGAGTCACAGCGGGGCCGGCCTCGGGCCAAGTGTCGGTTCTACTAGGAGCTGCTTTAAGCGAAAGCCCCGCTCCTTCTTGGCTCTAGGGTTAAAAGCCTTGGAGACCTGACACTTATCTGCGAGATGGAATCCCCCAGCGCCTCAAACGGGAGTCGTGGGGGGGTCCCCCGTAGGCATTGGCTTGGAGCCAGCCGACGGCTTGAATCCTGGTGAACCAGGCATGAGCCCGGTACCAGAGGCGAGAGAAGGGGAAAAGCCCCTTATCTCGCACTAGTATTTACACTAAACTTCTTACAAGACTATCAAAACTATTAACAACTACTTAAAGTACTTAAAACATTAAAAATGCTAATCGAGTGCTAACTAAGCTAGGGAGGTGGAGATCAGCTATGCTGCTCCACAGATCCGACCATCACGGGCGGTAAGAAGGAACTGAGAGGGCGCTGGGCCGGCTGAGGTAGATATCAGGTGCCGCAACGGCGCCACTCCAGGGGGCGCCAGCCGGCCCACCGAGTGTTGCTAGGGTAAAAATCTTCCGACGATCATGCACGCGCGGCGCGTACACCTAATTGGAATACATATGAGCAAGCACTCGAAGAAGAACAACACTTTATTCTTCCTGCCCCAATAACAGAGAAACTGGGGTTCCCACAGCAGCCAACGTGACCATTTGGGCAAGCGGTCCATCATGCTTTGCAGGGTGGGTGTGTCCATGCAAACAAGATTAGCCCCTGAAATCCCTTTCCACAGCTCACCACCAGATGTCAGGGTAGAGCTCATCCTGACTCTGCTTACACCTATAAAAAAAATCAGCCTAAGAACAAATTGGCAAGAAGGAGAAAGCAAAGACAGATTCTCAGCCACCAGAGAAGAAAATCAAAGTGGTATCCCCTGCATTTCACAAGGAAGGATGGGAAGAAACCCAAATAATTATTTCCTGGACAAAAAGCATCAAAAAGTCAAGTATAGGTGTAGCAGGGTGATCACCCCGCTCCTGCCCGGAGGGGTTAAAAGAAGCCCCGGGGGAAGGCTGTGGCTGGGGAAAGGCTGAATGGGGAAGCAGCCTCAGCTGTGGCCATGCCCCTATCAGGGCCCAGTTGGCCCTTATAAGAGGGCAGTGGGCCAGGAGCAAACAGTCTCTCTCTATCTCTAGAGGGAGAAGGGCCTGGCTGCTGGGAATCTGAACAGAGTACTTGAGGGGAGCAGGGCTAGGGAATAGGGTAAGGGAGCTGGGGAGCTCCTGCCGGGAAAAGCCCCAGGCTGTGGAAAGTGGAGTAGCCAGGTTTAGAGCACAGGGGGAGCGGCGCTATAAAAAGGCGCCTCCCCGCTCCCCCTGTACTCACACGGCAGCGCTTTAAAGGGCCTGGGGCTCCAGCCGCTGCAGAGCCCCCGGGCCTTTTAAATCCCCGCCCGAGCCCGGCTCTGGCAGCGGGGCAGGGGGTGGCACTTTAAAAGGCCCGTGGCTCCCCGCAGGAGCCGTGGGCCTTTTAAAGGTCGCCCCCCCCCCCCAGCCTGGCTCCGACAGCGGGGCTGGGGGGGGCGCTTTAAAGGGCCCGCCTCCCCGCAGAGGCAGGAGCTGCTGGCCTTTTAAAGTGCCCCCGCCCGAGCCCGGCTCCAGCAGCGGGGCTCGGGCGGGGATTTCAAAGGCCCGCGGCTCTTACAGCCATTGGCCTTTTAAATTCCCTCGGGCAGCGCTTTAGCGCGGCTTCTCCTCACAGGGGGAGCGACCGCTCCCCCTGCTCCCCCCCGCTACTGGCTGTGGCCTTGTCAAGGGCCAGAAAGGTGCACGGGTGCAGCCCAGGGTAGGTAGAGGTAGTAGGTCCTACCCCCCTTGCCTATGATGACTGGCTCTTACACTGCAGTCTGCCCCAGGGAGCGGGGGCTTGTTGATGACTGGCAGTAGCCACTGAGGCAAGGTGGGATTAGGGGGTTGGAGGTTCCCCGGGGAGGGGAGACCCAGAGACTGAGGGGATACTGCTGGGGCAGCAACCCCAGATAAAGGGGCACCAGGGGCCAGCAAGGACATGGGGGGCCAGCAGCGGCAGCGAGGCACCATCCTGCAGAGGGCGCTCTGGGTCAAAAGAGCTAATTCCCAGGATGACCGACAGGAGGCGCCGCAGGGGGAGTCGTCGCCCCATTATAATAGGTTTTATGTTTCCTTAAGGGTTATTAGAACAAGAGCAGGGTTGGTTACTCAGAGCTATGTTTATACAGGGAGGTAAAGAGTGAGTAAACCTTTTATACCCAATTGTCCAACTGTCAGGGCCAGTGCAGAAGTGGTGTAGAGCTGCTGGCAATAGGGAGTCCATGCCTTCCTGAACAATTCATCTCATACTCCTTTCTGCATCAAGGGAACACTGTGTTTTTCTCCCCATATCTCTCCATCTAATGGAGTTGAAGTGAATTTTGTAGCCCCATTTTGTTCCCCATAAAAATTCACTCTCAAAAGGGTGGATTTTATAAAATCCTTAACAAAAACATAAGTCAGTGCAAATTCCACGCCAGATACTAGGTGAAATCCTGGCCCCACTGAAGTTAATGGCAAAATTCCCATTGACTTGAATGGGGGCAAGATTTCACTCAATAGTTTTAAAGGCAAGTCAAATGTTATGTCCAGTCTATCACACTAGCAGCACATGTGATTTTGGGACAAGTTATTTAACCTTCCTCTGCCTCAGTTTCCCTCTCTCTAAAATGGTGCTAATACTGGCACACCTCTGCAGATTTCACAGCAATCGATAATTAAACTTGCTATATCTATGCAAAGTATTATGGGGGACTGGATATTCTATCACTCGGGCATTTAAGACTAGACTGAACACACAGCACTATAATATGTATTATAGGGACCAATCCAGCACTGACTGGGAGATGGACAGGATCACTTCAGAGTGCTTTTTCATCTCTAACTTCTATGACACTGTGATACTTATCTTACCCATCCACTCATCTTGTACAGCTTCAAAGAGCTTTGGGTTTGCTTTGGAACATCATTGCACTTGGTATTTATGTAATCCATATGTTTTATACTGCAGTATTTGATTGTTTTGGCCCAAAAGATTTTGACCTATGAGGGAAGATTGAAAAAACTGGGTTTGTTTAATCAGGAGAAGAGAAGACTGAGGAGGGACAGGACACCAGTTTTCAAGTACATAAAAGGTTGTTACAAGCAAAAGGGAGAAAAATGGTTCTCCTTAATCTCTGAGGCTAGGACAAGGAACAATGGTCTTAAATTGCAGCAAGAGTGATTTAGGTTGGACATTAAGAAAAACCTCCTCTCAGGATAGTCAAGCACTGGAATAAATTGCTTAGGGAGGTTGTAGAATCTCTGTCATTGGAGGTTTTTAAGAGCAGATTAGACAAACACCTCTATGGGATGTCTAGATGGCACTTAGTCCTGCCATGAGTGCAGGGAACTGGACTGAAAGACCTCTAGAGGTTCCTTCCAGTCCTATGATTCTATAAAAGAAAGGGAGAGAAGCAGTGGATAGAAAACTTGGATTTTAGTTAGAATACTCTGTCAGCAGGGCATGTACACAGCTCAGAGGCAGGACCAGCCCACAACATTTTGGCACCTGAGGCAGGGAGCTCAAATGACGCCCCTATTCCCCCTTGCTCGGGCCAAAACTTTGAAAGGTCTCAATTCTGCCTTCTTCCTGTTCTACTCCCCTCATGGTACTGCTCTGCTACCTACCCCAATAAAGGAGAACTAACAACTTAAAATGCCTTCTTCAAAAATTTTAAGTAACACACAACTTTCAAACGCCTGAACAGCAAATGTATCTTTTCTTGTCTGCATAGTAAACACCGGCTTTTTTGTCTGTTTGAATAATCAAAGTGGTGCTTTCCATGCCTTCTTGGTTGCAAAGATTTAAACTGCTTTCTGAAGGTCCACAGTCTGGGACAGTTCATGCTCTATTGAGATGGTTGCAAGCACAGGCGCCAACTTCCGGCGGCACTGGTGGGGGCTGATGCCGGGCCCCGCCCCCGGACGCCGGGCGACGTTCCGGGGCCCCGCCCCCGGACGCCGGGCGACGTTCCGGGGCCCCACCCCCGACGCCACGTCGCCCGGTGTCGGGGCCCCGGAACGTCTCCCGGTGGTGAGGTGAGCTGGGCGCAGGCCCCAGGGCTGGCGGGGAGCTGGGCGCGCGCCCCGGGGCTGGCGGGCAGCTGCCGGTGGGTGTTGAGCACCCACCAATTTTTCCCCATGGGTACTCCAGCCCCGGAGCACCCACGGAGTCGGCGCCTATGGTTGCAAGGCCGACCAGCCTCTCCTGTGTCATTGTGGAGCGTAGATGTGTTTTTATTAACTTCAGTTTGGAGAAGCTGTGTTCTCCACTGGCAACTGTTACAGGAAGTGTTAGAAGTATGCGCAGAGCAACAAAAGCATTTGGAAAGAGGGTGGACATCTTATTTGTGCACATATATTCCAGAACAACCTTTGGAGTTGATCCTGCTGAAAAGTATCTTGAAAGGCCTTTCAGTTAATCACCTAAATCACTTGCATCAATATCACGCATATCATCATGTGTCAACACTGTCTCTAGTGCCCTGCATTGCTGGTGTAGGTCTTCTTCAGGTATAGTGAGGAGTTTTGGAATATCATACAACATCCCAAATATACTGCTGTGGTCCTTGAGCTGCATGAAACGTTCAACTGACTGTATTGCACAATCTAGTGCCTGGTTAAAGAATTCAACTTTGAATTGTTATTTGGGGTCTCTTATGGGATTATCCCGTACCTCGTAATCAAAATGTCATCTTCTTGTGTTGGATGGAAACGTCTATTTTCATTGTCTTTGAGGAACATGAAGTTTTTCACTTGCTGTGGCCCATGCAGTACAAGGAAGTCCCTCAGGATACTGCTCAAGTAGGTCCACAGTCCTGGATCATCTAGACTTGAGGAACTAAACTCAGCAGCAGCTGTTTCTTATTCCACCACACTCTTCTCTGATCTACACTTTTCTTCAGGAATGTGCATGGTTACAGCCATTTGAGATGGAGATATGGATGCTGCAGTAGCTGCCAGGTCACCTGCACTCTAACTGGAAGATCAGGCATCTCCTCACCACTCACATCCTCACTGGGCCCGGTAGGCTCACCATAAACATTTATGTCTATGTCAGTAGAGCTCCTTCCTGCTTAGATAGAAAAGCTTCCTTTGCTTTCCTTCTTTTTCTGAATGCTGCCCCAGAGGGGCATTTTCTTCTTTCACTCATGACTGCTGTTCTGTGCCAGCTATAGTGGCTCTCAACACTCAATTGAAGGGGACAAATAAGCAGGCTGGTAGCAGGGCCTGAGTGAGGGAAGATATCAGCGTCTTAAGGGCCTAACTGGCTCCTACTACTTCAGTTGGCTGCCTGTTCTCCTCAAGTGGGTTCAGGGAAGCAGCAGGAAACAGGACGTTCCCTGAGAAGCTGGTGTTAATCAGTGCAGGCTCCTGGGGGTGCTAGAGAGGTACATAAGAGGCTCCTCCTCCTCTCTCTCCCTGCAGCTCCTGCTGCTTTCTGTTATTCCCTCTCACCTTTTCTCCTGCCTGCCTGTTATGTCTCTTGTGCCCTCCTTCCTCCAGCACAGCACTCCACCATCTCTGTGCGTCTAGAGCAGAGAGAATACATATGCACTAGCAGCAGACACAATTTTCTACACTCTGGGTCCTAGTGGTGTCGTCTCCCACCTCCCCCCCCCCACACACACACACACAGTCTGGCACCTGAGGCGGCCACCTCAGTTCGCCTCATGGTAAGGCCAGCCCTACTCAGAGGGCCCACAAACATACAGAACTACGGTTTGACAGTTACTGGACATGCTCAGTAGCTGTTACTGCAGCTGTATAGGAAGTTTTCATTGTGGGAAAGGAGTCTCACAAGTCCCACACATATTCACCATTCTAAGGATGAGCCAATCAGAGTGTGGGGGAAGAAAGGGCACAAGATTATAAATATAGGAGTTAAAGACAGCCCTCTGGACTCAGTGAGTGATCAATGTAGGGTTAATAGATACGTCTGCAGTGACAGCTGGGTCCCAGTACCTGTACCGCTTTGGACAGAGGTGTGTGCTAGCCCAGCTTTGCTTACTAGGGAAGCCCTCCATTAGAATAATATTTGGCCCATTGTTATATTCTTTATGGACCTGGAAGGAGAGCTGGCGGGAGAGAGGGGACAGAGATCAATTGTCACCTGTAGGGGCTACATTTTTTATGGAACATTTAGCTATTAGCTAACTGGTTTAAATTTGGATTTTGTCTCAGCCGGAGAGCGAATGGGACAGCCCAGTGATGTGAAGATTTTTAAGCTCTTACCTGAATTTACTGGGTATTTGGGGGAAAAGACAGTACCCTATAGCAATCCAAAGAATGTATATTTATATGATAATCCCACTATCTGTACCATTTTGGATACAGGCTACAGATTTCTGAGGAGACCATCAACTATTTGATCCAAGGGCTAGAATGCTGCTAACTGTAAGACTTGTTTGCTGACAAGACTCTACAGTGTTTGGAAAAGAACCGAGATGCTGCCGTTGTTCTTTAGGTCAGAAGAATCCAGATGATACACACTGTATATTAGAGCTGAACTATAGAGACTGAGAAATCATCTCTGAAAGAAGATCAGAGTGTGTGTACTAATCGATAGAAGTGTAAATGTTACATTGAAACATTCCACTTAAATATATGTAACAGCAACAAAGGTCTGTGTAAGTAGATTTACCACCTATTATCTTTTGTTTTAGCATTATTCAGAAGTATTCCAAATAGTAGTTACAAATGTTTGTGTGTATTAAATGTTTGCTTACTAAGAAATTGAATCCTACTGTGTCTTTGAAGCTGACCAGGAACTATTGTTAACAGCTACAGTCAACAATGTGATGTTTTCTGAAAAGACAAACCCCGTGCCTATGTTTCAGCAAAAAAGTTAAGCTGAGGTGCAAGAATATGTTATATTTAAATAAGGTGTCTAAACAAGCACTGCTTACATGCAACTTCTCTTAAGGAAGGCGCATCTTACACGGATCTCTAGTTGGTGTCTTGTTTATAAAATCATAGAATCATAGGATTGGAAGGGACTGCGAGAGGTCTTTTTGTTTTCTTATCAGCTGTTCATTTCTCACTACTCTAGGCGCTGTCTACGTTAAAGAAACATACACTAATATAAATTACACCAGGGCAAACCCCTAATGCAGACCTGCTGCCTGAGTGCAAAGAGGTGCTTACACCAGTGTAGTTGACTTGGGTGTTACCAGTTAAAGCCGCACGTGTGTCAGCCTTGCTTTGCACTCGTGCAGTGTCTTCATCTCAATGCAGTGGTGTCGTTATGTCAATTTAGTAACACTTGTGCAAATTTTCTTGATGGTGTACAAGGCCTATCCTTTCTGATTTCCCCATAATGAAAATCCGTGTGGCCAAAAACTCTGTAATAGGAATAATTAACTGGAAATAAAAATAAGGTAAATACTGAGGGTCTCTGAGAAAGAAGCTTAAAAATATAAGCACTAAGCAAAATTATTAGAATTTGATTTATTTTTTCCTACTGCTCAGTAAATCCATTGCTGGCCACTGCCAAATACACATATTTTTGGAGCAGTATTTTAATTTACTTATTAAACTCTGTTTATGTACATTTCAGAGAGGCTGGTCATTTTATTATAGTAGTTTATGTTGATATGTTATTAGCACTGCTTATGTTTATCCTGTTTCACTGAAGGGTTTTAGAAAAGTTCTGTGAGGTCTCTGCAAGTGGAAGGAGTGCTACTTGTTAATGATTGCACTATTGTCTTCAAGAAATTGAGGCCTCCAACTGTCTCGGGAAAAGGCGCAGTCTAGCTTGCAAGGGATACGTTGCTGCTTTCAGGAAACAAGCTGCAGCTCTTAGATGGAGGAAGCTCAACTTGTGCATTACTCAAAATGCAGCTTTCTGTCTCCATCTTCAGGCAGAGCAGAACAGTGCACCCTGCCATCTGAACTGGGCCATTGGTATGAGAGGGGGGAAATGCTATCACAGTTATAAGATAGAGCATGTCCTATATTGAACTAATCACGAAGGTGAACTGCAAATAAAATCTTAAAAATCCACCTAGTGCAGAAATGTGTCCCTAGTATCCTGACTAGAAGGGCTATTCATCACATTACCACTTACTGACTAACGTTTTTATGGCCAGGTCCTCTTAAGTTGCTGCAAAATGACGGCAATCCTAGAACTCTGCTGGCGCGTGGAGCTAGGAGATAAATGCAGATTTAAAAAATACACACCCACCTATGTGAACTGATGTAGAATTTATATACCTATAAAAGGACAAAAAGTAATTATGGTTGATATGAAGGGAAAATGTCTGCGCCAAGTAGTTTTTAAAAGGGCATCAGTCCTAAACTGCCATAGTCTGGCTCCTTGTTTTGGTGACATTCCACCCAGTAGCTGTGGCATCACAGAGACACAAATCCAACCTTTTTATCCATCCACACACCTAAAACTCTCATCTAAGCTCTCATCTCATGTCTGAATTACTACCACAGCCTTCCCTGTGGCCTAGAGAAATGCAATCATGTCCCATTCATATCCATTCAGAATGCTGCTAGAAAGGTCATTTTGACCATGCCACCACTATCTTTGCATCTCTTCACTGGCTTCCTCCTTCTCTATTGTATCATAGCTGCTTTTCTTCACTTTCAAGGCACTTCACAGTTTATCCCCATCCCACCTATTTTCTCTTATTCAGTAGCAAAAGGTCAAGTCCTATCTCTGATTGGCCCATGATGCCAGCCTCCACTTTCCATTTGTTAGTTTCAAACAAGCACTTTTGTGTTTTCTCCCTTGCTGCCCCTCATGCTTGGGAGCTGCTCCCCAAAAGCATCTGCAAAATTACCTCATTATCCACCTTCAGATCCCTCCTCAAATCTCTATTTGGTTGAAAAGCCTACAAAAAATTGACAATAGTTAAGCTGCTGATGTGCTAAGACTATATTCTATCATGCTGACCAAAATTGCCATTCCTTCCTTCTATTCCACAATCAGAGTGTAACCATCTGTTGTCTTTTGCCTTATACTTGGATTGTTAGTTCCTTGGGACAGGGACTTTCTTCTTTTTCTTTTTGTTCTGTGTTTACTAAATTTGGTGTCAATACCCTAGGGCAGCTTATCATAATTTTTCTTACTCCTACCTTTAGAAGCAGTGGTTTTGAGGCAACATTTTTAGTCTCAGCCCAGGGCAAAAGTAAGTGGTTCGCAATCACTGCTTTTAGGTGACACAGACTATTCCCTTTAGCTGTTCAAGCACAGGGAATTTGGAGATTTTATTTGAAGTTTGCTTTTTGCCCCTTTCCTTGTGTTTGGAGGTTTCTACATTATCTAGACGCATTCTTTTGCTTACGGACAGGCAATTCACTAATATATTCATTATTATTCAAACATGTCAAAAGTAATTTTAAATCCTATCAAAATTGAAAAGCTAAAAGAACATATTTCCCCAAAATTCCACTTAGTCAAGGACTCCAGTTTTACTAGGACTTCTTAATGAAAATGAGTATGTAATAAAGAGTTTGCCTTAGGGTGCTTGTGTTTATTACTGTGGTGATACAATTCTTTAATTTCTTCTGCTATAAAAATTTACTACTACTGTCTTTTCTCTATCCTATCTGCCCAATAATATGACTTTTGAGGATGAATAAGGAGCTAAATTATTATAAAATATCTTCCTTCGGATTTTTCCATTTGATTCACAATATCTGCAGTAGATAAGTCAAAAACAGCTTTCATTTCACTGCTGGAATGGAATTAATTTACTATGTCTGAAATTGATGGCAGCATCAAAAATGTTCACGGTGACTAACATCATGAATATGAAAAGCTATTTTGTCTGAATCTAAGTTGCAGACGGGGCTTGGCAGAAAAGAAGTTAAAGGAAATGAATGTAATAATTGAAAAAATATGTAATAATTACACAGATGCAGAGTCTAGACAATGTGAGATGATTGCCATGTTTTCCAGTTTAAAATGTTAAGATCTCTTATCATTTGTTTGTTCAGTTAGTTTAATGTGCAGAACACAAGTCACTCTTTGAATCCATATGGTCAAGTAATTTGCCATATGTTCTAGTACACTGAATGAACACACTGAAATGTACCACCATTTATACAAACTCCCCCGCCCGCCCAAAAGCTATGTATTAACCAGAATTATAAAAACTGCCCTTCCTCTTAAACACATCAAAATATGAAGGGACTTGTCTCAATCCCAATACCTTCCTTTTCTTCTCCTTTGCTCTCATTCTCTAAATCCCTCCACAAGCTCCAATGATGCCTCCCTTTCTGCCTCATGACTACTCTTACCGTCTTTCGTACTTGCGTCTTTAACCTCCCACTCTCGTGTCATCTTCTCGCTCCTCAGAAAACCACACCCACCTCGCTAACTACCACCTCATCTCCCTTCTCTAAAATAAGAGTGTGCTGCTCACAGCCATTGCCTGGAGTTTCTCTTCTCCAACTATGCCTCACTTGCTTCTGTCCTGTCCACTTCATTGAAACAGCACTAACCCAATGGCCTTTTTGTGGCCAAACTTCAGAGCCCCTATTCCATCCACATCCTCCTTGACTTCTCAGCTGCTTTTGGCATTGTCAATCATATCCTACTATTCAATATTTGTCCTTCTTTGAGTTCTGTAGCTGTCGTCTATAGATTCCCCTCTTACCTCTTTGGTGGGCTCTTTCAGTGAGTCAGTCTCCTCCCTTCAAACTTTTCCATAGCGCCCAATCTTTGGCCTTCTATTTTCCTTCCGCTCCTTCTTGCTAGATGACTTCATCTGCTTCTGCTGCTTCAGTCACCATTTCTATGCAAATGGCTCACACATCTACCTCTCTGCTGCTGACCTGTCCCCTTCTATTCAATCCCACATTTAGCTTGTCTCTCTGACATCTCATCCTATGTGACTCATCAAAAGGGTGACCAGACAGCAAGCGTGAAAAATCGGGACAGAGGGTAGGGAATAATAGGCACCAATATAAGATAAAGCCCCAAATATCGGGACTGTCCCTATAAAATCAGAACATCTGATCACCCTACTCATCAACATAAATTCAACATGGCCAAATCCGCACTCCTGATCTCTTCACCCAATCTTTTGCCACATTTTCTGTCATTGTTGACCAGAACACCATTTCCTTTGCACTAGCCCATAACCCAGAGGTCATCTTTGATTTCTCTCTCACTCTAATCCCATATCTTTTAGTTTTTCCTCCTTAATGTTTTCATTGTCACCCCATCACATTCCTCTCCTACCCAATGTTACCAGCCTCAAATGTCCATTTGTCTGCTTCTCCCGTGTCTTTCTTCCCCCTTTTACATGCACTTATCTATAAAGATACTATGCATTCTGCCTTCTGAGCATCTTGCTCTTGTGATGCTTACGCAACATTGCCAACTGAAGGTAGCTAGCTATTGGGGGCTTACTGACATTTATGTAAAAGTTTTTGAAATGATTTCGAGGCATGAAGTTAAGCATCTAGCTAATCTATGGAGTGGCATATTCTTATTACTGTTATCCTTCTCCGCCTTCCTTCCTATTGTTTGTTGCATTCATTGCATCCTGTCTTAAATTAGGTTGTAAACACCTGTGGTCAAGGACTCTGTCTTTGTGCTTGTACAGCACCCAGCACAATGGTGCTCTGATACTGAAAGAGGTCTTGGGGGGGGCTACAGCTTTACAAATAATAATATTCAACTACTATGTAACATCTCAACAGTGTGCACTGCTCTTTAACACAGACTGGTATTTTAAGCATAAACTGAAGGACCTAAAATCAACAAAATAAGGCAAATGAATACGCATGCAAAACAAAATCTGGCTGCCACTTCTACACCTTGTTTGCTCACTTATCATATGATAGTTTTACGATGAAGTGTGTAGTTTTGCATTTAGAGCAGCCATGCAGGGAATCAGAGCTGATTGCCCTCAGAATCCTTGCTAACTGACTGAATTTCCAGTTGGCTAACACCACTGTGTTTATCCCTTCTCAACCCTGCAGTGTCAATGGCAAAAACTATATCTTCTTTGGTCTTGTAAACTATTATTCAGCATTGCTAGCTGCTATTAAGTATGACTGTGTTCAGTGCCGCATGAAAAAATTCCTGTTAAAGCCCCTTTCATTCCGAAAGAGCCCATATAAATGTAAAATATTGTTACAGGTAACGTGTCAAAAATAGAAAAATCAATAAAACCTCAGTGACTTTTAGCTTAATTTTTTTGTTACTTTGTTTTTGTTAAGACAATTGAAATTTAAATATGTTTGAGACTGGATTTAAGGAAGGAATGGTGTTCTCACAAAGATCTAATGCAGGCCTGCACAACTCGTAAAGCGGTGAGGGCCATATTACTCCGAAGAAAACAGCCGAGGGCCGAAACTCTTCTCCCGCCGCCAAAGTTGTTGTGCAGGCCTGATCTAATGCCATCCCAGCCTGCTCTGAGTATGTTCTGCATAACATACAAAGATAAGAATGGCCATACTGGGTCAGACCAAAGGTCCATCTATCCCAGTATCCTGTCTTCTGACAGTGGCCAATGCCAGGTGCCCCAGAGGGAACGAACAGAATAGGTTATCATCAAGTGATCCATCCCGTCGCCCATGCCCAGCTTCTGGCAAAACAGCCATCAGCAATGTACTGCATAAACATCTCTTTCAATCTTACTCATACACACTCCCAAGGAATCTGGAAGTGATTGCTCAAGTAATAATTAAATCAGATAAGGAGTATATCAGGAGATCATCAGATTGACCTTCTTATTGATTTATGTTCTGCATATCTCCTGGTTTACTTTGTATTTCTGTTGCACCACAGGTCTTAAAAAAAACATTAAAATTGCCATTCAAGTGATATGTTCTGTGTGTTGCATTACATTTTGGAGGGATACACTGAAAATGAAATTATAGGGCTGAGTTTTCAAAATTAGGAATGTTCAGTTACAGTTGCTTAAGCACATGAGATGTTGACATGACTTCACCCATAAACTGGATAATTCCATGCACAACTAGATAATCACATGACTAACCACACTGCATATAAGTGCTTTGTTTTCGAGAAAGCAGAATCTCTCTATGCATCAGATTGAAACTCTAGGGGGTGAAATCCTGGACCTATTGAAGCCAATGGAAGTTTTGTCACTGATATTGGTGAAGCCAGAATTTCACTCCAAGTCTTTCTTCAGGGTATCTTAGTGGTATCAAAGTTTCTGCAAAGTAAATCACTATCCTTGATATCTTTTTCTACCTAGTTCACTACACTTTTCTTGTGAAATCATGTCCGTTATTTTTGCTAGTTTTGCAGGGCTGGGTTTGATACCTTCAGTGAATGAAAGTCACATACAAAAAACTGTTAGGCTCAAGCAAGCAATATTTTGGGGACTAACACCAAGTTGGTACACAGAAGAAAATGTTACCCTAGTAGAATGCTCTCTATACACATGTAAATCAGATACTCCATGGTGCATTATGACAATGAGAGAAAACAACTGCTGCTAGCATATTGAACATCTGCACACAATATTGCACCAGCATGTGACTGACAACCAGAAGGTTAAGGGCAGGAAAATTTCCCCAATAGTCTTCTCCTTTGGGAAAGGAACCCAAGCCTATAAAGCATATGCAGGGCCTTGAAAAGTACAGGGCTTTTCCATTCTGGAAATAAGGTGAAAAATTTTAACCGAGAGTAATTAACGATTTGAACAACTTACGAGAGGTTGTAGCGGAGTCTCCATCACTGACCATTTTAAAATCAAGATTGGATGTTTTTATAAAAGATCTGCTCAGGGTATTATTTTGGGGAAGTTCTGTGGCCTGTGTTATTCAAGAGGTCAAATTAGAGGATCACAATAGTCCCTTCTAGCCTTTGAAGCACCTGGCACCGGCCACTGTCAGAGACAGGATACTGGGCTAGATAGACCATTGGTCTGACCCAGTAGAGCGGTTCCTATGTTGGAACCTCTGAATCTTTTGTGTGTTGCTACATGGCAAACTGAACACCAGTTTTAACAATTAGACGACTTTTAATATTCCATGTGGAAGTTCCAAGCACTCTGTTCACTGGTAGCCAGACACTCAATGGAGTAGACCATCATTTAGCAAAGATTTCTGTGGTTTACTGTACATGGATGGACAAGTCCAGTAGTAACTGAGAAAACGACACAATCCAGGCTTCTTTTGCACCCCAACTAGCATCTCTACCAAGCATAGGTGCTGGCTCCGTGGGTGCTCCGAGGCTGGAGCACCCATGGGGGAAAATTGGTGGGTGCAGAGAACTCACCGGCAGCTCCCCGCCAGTCCTTCCACCCAGCTCACCTCTGCTTCGCCTCCTCCCGAGGCACCGTTGCTTCGCTTCCCCCCCCCCCTCAGGCTTGCCGCGCGCCAAACAGATGATTCTGGCAAGCCTGCCAGGGAGGGGGGGGGGCGAAGTGAAGCAGCAGCGCCTCCAAGGCAGAGCGGAGGTGAGCTGGGGCAGGGAGCGGTTCCTCTGCACCCACCCCCGCTCACCTCCGCTCCACCTCCTCCCCCGAGGCACCGCTGCTTCGCTTTTCCCCCTAACCTGCCAGGCTTGCCGGAATCAGCTGTTTGGCGCACGGCAAGCCTGGGAGGGAGGAGGAGAAAAGCGAAGCAGCGGCGCCTTGGGGGCGGAGGTGAGCTGGGCGGGGGGCGGGAGGGCGCGGCAGTGGCGGTGGGTGCTCTGCTTCTCCCCCCTCCCTCCCAGGCTTGCAAATGCGGAGTGCCTGGGGGAGGAGGCAGGGACTTGGGGAAGGGGTGGAATGGGGGTGGGGCTGGGGGTGGAGTTGGGGCGGGGGGGGGGGTGAGCACCCACTGGTGATCCATGCTACCAAGCGATCCAAGAAGGAACCTTCTCTGAACTGTGCTACTGAGCTGCACTAAGCAGTATTACAGTGGAAATCACTTCTTGCACCACTTGCAGTGTATATTTGTAGAGTGTGCATGTGTGCGTAGTAAAGAGGAAGCAGTTTTCCTTGTTTTATAGCCCCACCCTAGTCTCGCCCCAAACAGAAGGCCTGAGTGTGCACGCTAAACCAGTTGGCACTGGCTTAAGCATTGGCTTAAACTAAGTCTCCTATCTCTTCCAGGAGAGGCTGCCAGCACAAATCCAGGGGAAAAATTGTAAAGCGATTAAAAAAACCATTTTAAATTTGGGACTAAAGACATTACGGGTTAGTGAATATTGTATTGCTTCTCCTGCTTTTTTGAAGTCTTAATGAACCAGCATGTCTGAAAAGTTAATGCTGCCCAGAGTAGATACAATCAACCAGTGAATCAGTTTAGGAGGTCCAGTAATCAATTGCTGCTATCTAGTCAGCGTAAAAGTTTCTTTCTTTGTATCTTTTAATAAAAGAATGCCCGGAGAACTTTCTTACAACTATTGTCGAGCTTATGCAGAGGGGTCAAAGGCAGTGCTTGTTTCCCTGCTGAACCCACACATGATACCGAACCCCTCCAAGCACACTAGATATGTAACATTGAACTGTTTGACAGCACAGTGATCCAGTGTCTCAGCATTCTGATGGTAGATTAGCTCAGGGGATTCTGGAAAAACATTCAAGTAATATAGGCAGCCAAAGTGCAACAATGTGCACCAGCACTGTTGGTTTACAAAATAAGTAAACAATTTGCCATCCGTCCGCTGGTCTTAATTACATTGAAAGTGATAAAGACCATAAAACTATAGGAAACTGAAAAATAATTTGTCATTTGCCTGCTGTCTTGAATGAAGTAATGACTGCTGAACAGAGTTTCACTACCTGATTTTGGTAGCAAGCAGGGAAATGAATACCATTCCCAAGACTGTCCTAAAGTAGAGAGGGTTTAAAAAAAAAAAAAACAGAGCCAAGACTGTAAACAATGGTCTACAGAAAAAGTGAGTCACCTAATATTTTCATGTCCTTGAGATACTGCTCTCTAATTACTCTCAGTATATATTTGATTCCTCCTACAGAAAGCCAATCTCCTGGAAAAGACTGATGATAATACCCTATCCCAGAGACCAATAGCTGTCTCAAGGAAAAGGCCCATAAAGGCTTGAGTAGCCCTGGCAAATCTGAGATAGAAGAGGAAAACGAATAAAGATTCCGTGTGGGACTGAAGTCAGCAGTTTGAAACATAGACATGTATCATGCAATGATAGAGACAATAGCATAATTTGTTCCCAGACCACAAGTGGAACCAATGATACATTCAAGCCCTATCTACCATCAGAAGTACATTATGTACAATGGAAATTTATTTCAGTTCCTCTCTCCCCAATATGAAGGCCTCTATTCATCCCAGAAGTGGGTGGATATTACAAGAAAAATAGCAAGATTTTGTAATGTGTTCCCATTGGCAACCCCTCCTCACCCACCAACCTGACTCTCATCCTGTTTTCAAGGATACCATACCACCCAAGATCCTTCCCCTCCTGAGACCAGCCTTTTTTTCCTTCTCTGTATGGGACAAAGCATATCTCCTGTCATTTGGGGGTGTGTGGTGAGCTAGAGGCCAGCCCCACAAAGCTAGGTGCGGATGGAGTGTATTCAGCCTCTAAGTTCAGACACTGACTTCCTCTGACTTTGCTGCTCTGCATCTCCATTTGCCCATCTGTAAAATGAAAATACCAGTCTCACAAGCCTGCGAAGGTTAGCTGATGCTGGCCTTAATGCTTTACCAGACATTTCCAACAGAATTCTGCTCACACAATTCAGGCCAGATTTTCAAAGGAGCTCAGCTCCCATTTAAGCACCAGAACAAAGGGACAGGTTTTCAGAAGAGCTCAGCATATTGGGTGTTGACCTCTTTAGGCGTTTTGGCTATACGTGTTATGGGGGAGCAGCTGGCTACTAAGCAAGCTTGAAAAACTGGTCTATGTTTAGGTACTCATAAGGAAGCAGAGCTCTCCTGAAAATCAGGCTGAAGTCATGGGTGCTGAGCACTTGAACATGTGGTTCAAACAAGGTTCTAAAAAGAACTAGGTAAGTTCATGGAGGATAGGTCCATCAATGGCTATTAGCCAGGATGGACAGGGATGGTGTCCCTAGCCTCTGTTTGCCAGAAGCTGGGAATGGGCTACAGGGGATGGATCACTTGATGATTACCTGTTCTGTTCATTTCCTCTGGGGCACTTGGCATTGGCCACTGTTGGAAGACAGGATACTGTGCTAGACGGACCTTTGGTCTGACCCAGTATGGCCATTCTTGTGTAATCACTTGTGACTCATCAATGGCACGCAAGTAGCATAACTGAGCTTTAATGCATTTTTTGGTCCAATTTCCACAATTTATACAGTTAATTATACATCCCCCCCCCCGAATGAAATATTGGCACAGACCTTCCCTTATCATGCTTGCCTGCACAGCACTAGCAACAACAGAAGACCGAGGCTTATAGACAGCTAGGAAAATGAGCAGTGTCTAACCTCAACATACAATTTGTCAATTTGGTATTCTTTCCATTCACAAATGCTATCACACACAGAGAATGCAGCAGTAACTCTAGGGATGTATTTGAGGTCTGTCATTTTGCTTCAGTAAGTATCTTCATCCATTTCAGGCTTCAGATGACATTTAATTATTATTTACAGCATTGTTGTAGCCATGCTGGTCCCAGAATATTAGAGAGACAAGGTGAGCGAGGTAATAGTTTTTAATTGGACCAACTTCCGCTGGTGGAAGAGAAAAGCTTTCAAGCTACACAAAGCTCTGTGTAGTTCAAAAGCTTGTTTCTTTCACCATCCAATAAAAGCTATTACCTCACCTGCCTTTTCTATTTAGTCACAACTAAGACAGCAGGTGAATTACTAACTTATCAACATGCTCAGTATGGGTTTCATCAGGCCAGATCCCCAAGATTCATAATATAAACACAACCTCCTGCTGCATAGTTAGCATAGTATTTTCACCTGTCTCTTCCTAGACAATCTGGAATTATTATTTTGTTATGTTCTTGCCTATTGAACCTTGTCAGGCCAGTCAATGTTTACATCCATGAGTGGCTTCTATGATCTATCACAGCTTACATAATCATAGGGGAGTTTGACTTCTAGTTGTAGAACTGTGGCCTCGTTATACTGGAGAAAAGGTCTAACATGATTTGGGAAGCCTTTGTGTCATTCCTACTCCTCAATAATTATGAAATAAACATGGGTACTCTTGATCACACAGGTCAGTAGGACTTGCTTTATTGCAATGCACCTTTCTACTACGTCTTCCCCTGTTGTCTTCTCTACACCAAAGAGCTTTACCAAGTAGTGAGATACTTGTTCAAGCTCTTTGGTGCTCTAGCAGCTCCCTTGTCCACCATGACAGCAGCTCTTCTTTGTTTTTTTCTGCTGGCACTAATGCTAAACATGAAGAATCAAAAGCAAGTTTGTTCAATCACAGGTGTTTCAATTGGTCACTGCTAGTCCAGACAGCTACAATGGTGTCCCACGAACGAGCAGAGCTGGGCCTGGGACATAGTCCACTCTTCATACTGTTTAAGTTCAGTAATACAGGCAAAATCTCTTTATGTGCCTCTACCTGCTTTACTGGTACTAGCTCCAAGTGCTCTGTGCTGTTACCATTTCTACTATTATGTTCCCAGGCTGTTAAGCAGCAAGTTACAGAAGTGGGAGGATGCAGCAACTGTACTGATAAGCAGGTTTCCACAATGGACATTAGCTGCTGTAATCCTAAAAAGTTACTCAGGGAGCAACTGCAGGGGTACTTAGGGTTAGCTGCCCTGAATGCATTCATAAAACAGGCAGAGTACAAGATGTGGATGCAAAAACCTTCATGATGGCAGAAGAGAGTTGTGCTGTGAACTCAAAACATTTTTTCTTGTGACGAGTTAAGATTACTGTGGTTCTAACTGGTTACAGAATCATGGTTGCGGCTATGTGCAAAGTGGCCCCAGGTACCTTATGGAGCAGAGATGGAAAGAGCCTGGTGCACTGGGCCTGGTGTAAGATTTGAGGCCTGAACCAGAGGCTGTGAACCAGTCAGGCCATGTATTAAAGCAGATGTTTACAAGTTCACTGTCCAGTACATGAACATGGCAAAGGTGTTGCTAGTGTACTAGGCACCAGATATCTACGTAAATATATTTAATCTAGTACAGATGCACCCCAATCTAGTACAAAATAATGACAAAATAATGAATAGGGATGTTTTGTTCCAATGATCAGGAACAAGGGAGCTAACAAGCAGATTTCATGAAATATGTAAGGTGGTGTGTAAGCTGTGTATTTTAGTTGTCTGTTTTAGTCTATGTCAGGATACTTTGCCTTAATTTCCACTGCTTGCATCCGCAGAAGTGGGTATTCACCCACGAAAGCTTATGCTTCAATACCTCTGTTAGTCTATAAGGTGCCACAGGACCCTTTGTAGCTTCTACAGATCCAGACTAACACGGATACCCCTCTGATACTTTGCCTTAATTGTTTGTTCGGCAAGGGGATAGCAGAAATTCTTGCTGCAGACTGAACCATTCCTTGTCACAGGGCACTCGTGTGTTAGCGTACTGTAACCAAGGAGCCAGGGCACTGGGACTGTCTTTTGATGGCAATAAAACTATCCGAGTGCCTTTGTCACTGAACTGTGCTTGTAGTCTTTCTTTATGAGTAACATCGCAGTCTGCTGAATGAGCGGTCTGCCTTATCTGCTCCAAGGACAGAAGCAGTGAGCAACCTGAACAGCATTACTCAGGGAACGACACTCCAGCCTTCAGCACATAACACTGGGTAATACTATCGATGTCTGCTAAGCTAACTATCTGCGCAGAGCTGGACAGCACACCGACAGGACACAAACACAAGCCAACTGACAACTCCTCACTCTAGTTCAGAGAGAGAGAGTTACTATCAGAGATAGAATTCCAGAACTCTCAGCTCCCAGATGGTATACCCAACTTCTGCTATGACTAGCACTGTTGTAGAGGTCTTTTGATTTAATCAAAAATGAGAGAGTAAATGTAGACCCATGTCAAATTTTGTTGGCTATTTAATTGGAGATTTATATTCGGTGTTTGAATGATGAGAAACTGTTTGGGTTTAGTCAGATTAACTGCATTTGTCAAATAGTGATGTGACTTGCGCCCCATTCAGTTGTGCTTATAGAATAAAGGGGAAGCAAAAGATTCATTTAATTTACTACTACACCTCCAGTGGCTTTGTTTTGGATTTTTATTTGGTTGGGAGGCAGCTAATCCCTGATAAAATTAACTTTTATTACCAAAAAGATTAAGCTCAAGTGGGAAATGCTTGTAAATAATTTCTGAAGACTGAACAAGCAAAAAAAGGGAGCGGGTGCACGGGAAGTAATTACAGTTATCCCTGCTAAATAAAAAAATAGGTCAAATGTAGTAGGCCAAATGAGTTTCAACAACAGAACAGTCAAGTCCTTGTTTGTTAGCAGATCCTGTGAGTAAACATGTACTTTATCTAAAAATATCCTTCCTGTAACATAAAAGCTCTTTATATTAATCTCCTTTATGATGCTAACAAATTGATAATTTATA
The DNA here is from genome assembly GCA_037349315.1 of Chelydra serpentina. Lineage (NCBI taxonomy): Eukaryota > Metazoa > Chordata > Testudines > Chelydridae > Chelydra > Chelydra serpentina. Next base: position 21,525,735 of record JBAIAC010000008.1, read on the forward strand.
ATGGAAGAAAAGTGTGATGAAAATTTGACAGTATTTTTATTATTCAGTGAACTGAGGTCTGTTCTGAAGATTGGTCTGCAGCAGTTTCAACCTCGCCCAAAGGTTGAAAAGAGAAAAATCCAGCTTGTGAGTGTTCTTCCTGAAGGATCCCCAGTTATTGACAGCACAGCTATAGCAGAGACCATGGGCGTTTCCATTATAAAACCCAATTTGCAGCAATTTCAAACTGCATCAGGCTGAAACTTGAGAAATTGTCAGCTCAAATGCAAGAATGGTTTAAATTATTTATGTCCTTTGCAGTTAGAGAAGGGCAAATCAAAATATCTAAACTTCATTTGGGTTTTTTTGGGAAGCACTTTGAGGAATAAGTTTTTATGAAATAGGATCACATATTGATTTCACTTACAACTACATTAATCCAGTGTAAATAAAGTTACATCTTGAACATGTGTAACAAACACAAGGGGGCAGATTTTTAAAGGTATTTAGGCTCCTGGGAGTTAGACATCTAAAAACATTTAAAAATCTGGATCTAAATGATTAAATGACTTGTTAGAGTGCTAACAAAAAAGTATCAAACAGAATCCAAATGTTTTTAGTTGCCTTGTACCATTGACTTCCACAGTTACGCTCTAAATTCTCACTGCTGTAATTGAGATCAAAATCTGGTCTTCAGCCCTTAGAACAATTTACAACCTTTAAAATCTTGCCATCCTTTATGAAGTTAGATATCAGCTTGGATACCCTCTCTGTTGAAATAGTCTAACCTATAACTCTGTCAGCAAAAGCCATAAACAACCTGGATTCTAAAGGATGTAGTTATATTGAGGCAGAACAATAAGCCCTTCAAACATTAAGGGTGTACAGTTAAGCTTTCCATGGAAAAAAGTGAGACTTGGGGAAGAAAACTATGAAATTGATTCAGATGAAAATCAGATTTTGGTGTAAAAATTTGGGATGAGGTTTGAGAATCACCTTATTGTTATGAACTACTACATAAAGGGGGTCCTGACATCAAAGATTCCCTTATACTTCAGGATGAGGTTATAGCTACCAGGAAGGCGGTCTTCAATAGGAGATACAGGGAACAGGTTGCTAGGAGTTCAAGAGGGGGTCCCATTACACATATTAACAGCATAATGAAGTTCTGAGGGGGCACCCAGATTGAGGAAAAATTAGGTGCCAGACCCTTAAGAAATGTTGCAAATTCTGAAGAAAAATGATATGGCCCTGATTCGGAGGGTGGTGAATCAAGATTGCAGCTAAATGTACCCTCTGGGAGCTATTGGAGAGGCCTGATTATGTACTAGCCCTGAAACAGTTCAAAATAACAGAAATTGGGGCATCTATGGATAGCAGGTGATGCTGAAAAGAACCTCTTTCACCTTACTTTATAATTCAGTCTAGTAACATTTTTTCTGCTACGAATCGGAATGTTTTGAACTTGAGCTGCACAGCTCATCAGGAGCAACTATCCAGACAACATCCGTCAGATGTAATGATGTTGGATCCAGGTGCAGGATCTCACTGAAGTTTTGAGAGATTACATTGGGTAGAGCTGGTAGAGTGATTGCAGGTTTTGAATACAGAAGCAGAACAGAGTACAAAAATTGTCTGACCTACACTGGTGCTAATAAGATAATGAAGTCTGCCTCCTGTCTGTTTTTCTCAGGACCTTCAGTGTTAATGGAATAGCTTATATTAGTCTTGGCGTCCAATGAATGAGAAAACTTCTGACAGGGAGCCTGGACTCACACCCTCTCTGGAACAAAAGTATTTGACATTTCTTGTTTTGATCAGTGGCAAATATACAGTGGGGAATCCCCATCAGCAGAAAATCTTCTGCAAGATTGATCCTTGAGTGAACACATTTATGCTAAAATTCTATGCTGCACAGGGAAACATGAGTGTGAGAAGCTACTCCCATCTCCTTCTGTACGGACTACAATCTCAGCCTGTCTCTCCGACATCTTGTGAATGTCTACCCATGAATTCAAGCTCAACATGGTTAAAACGGAGCTCTTAACCTTCCTTCTCTCCCTTCCCTCCAATTCTTCCCACTATCTCCTTTCTCAATCACTATGGACAACACCACCATTCTATCTGTCCCTCAGGTCCATAAGACAGTTGTCATCTTTGATACAGATCTCCCTCTAAAGCCTCACACCTAAGCTATATCTCAAGTCTTTCAGATTCTTTCTGCATAACATCTCTAAGATACAGCTTTTCCTATTCATCCACACAGCTAAAACTCATCCAGGCTCTCATCTTGTGTCTCAATTACTGTAACATCCTTTTCTCTGGCCTAAATAAATGCAATCTTGCCACACTCATCCATGCAAAATGCTGCTGCAAAGATCATTTTCCTAGCCCTTCACTTTGAACATCACCCTTCCTTTTGCATTGCTTCGCTGGCTCCCTCTTCTTTATTGTATCAAATATATAAGCTGCATATGTTCACTTTCAAGGCTCTTCAAGACCTATTCTCAGCGTCTCATCTCTTATTCAGTAAGGAAAGGTTTACTTACACCTCTAATTGGCCCATGATGTCAGCCTTCATCACTCGCTAAATTTCAAAATAAGTACCTTCGTGCTTTCTCCCATGCTAGCCCTCATGCTTGGGAGAAGCACCCCATAAACATCAATAAAACAAACTCATTAGCCTTCAAAATCTCCTTTGCTGTGATGCCTATAAAAAAACTTGACAATTAGGCTGTTGGTGTGCTGAGATCACTGTTCCCTCTAAGCTGTGTGCGTGTGCGCGCGCAGAGATTCTAAACCCCACGCACACCGGGACGCCCAGTCAGACTCAGGACAGGTGGGTTCTGTGCCCTGCTTGGGGCGGGGGCGTCGTCGTGCAGGGCTCCATGTCCCATTTGGGGCAGGGGTGACCAGCGGTGCACGGGGGCTCCTTGCCCCGCTGGGGGTGGAGGGCGGCGGCACGCGGGGGCTCCTTGCCCCACTTGGGGTGGGGGGAAGGGGGCTGGCGGCACGTGGGGGCTCCGTGTCCCATCTGAGACAGGGGTGGACGGCAGCGCGTGGGGGCTCCTTGCCCCGTTTGGGGCGGGGGGAGGGGGCCAGCGGCGCGTGGGGGCTCCGTACCCTGTTTGGGGAGGGGGCCGGCGGGGCGCGAGGCTGCGTGCACTGCTTGGGGCGGGGTGGGGGCGCGGCGGACTAACCCTTTCAATTATGGGAGCAACATCCAGAAATCATGGAAGTGACATGCATTTTTAGGATAACAATTAAATTATTACATTAAAAGATCAAACAGAGGCAACACAAGTCCCCCCCACCCCCAGATTTGTTAATCTAGCCTTTCATGTCATTTGATTTTAATAAAAAATAACCAAGATAAATGTTTTGGTCAACCCAAAATGAAGTTTTTTCCAACTTCTTCAATTCACCAAAAATTCTGGAAAATGTTGGTTTGGTTCTATATGAAGTACTACCAAAATGTGAATCACTTAATTTATTGGATTACTGCAAAAATATGACAAAAGTTTTGCAGAATGAGTGAATATAAAAATTCTCCAAAGACTGTTATACTCAGTCTGACACAGCTCCTGAAAATCATGTGGAAATCAAGAAATTTAAGGAAGATTTCAACACTGAACTTCAGAGTGTTTGGTAAGTTAGTTTCTTTTCTTAGGATACTTCCAATCAATGAGTTAAACCTCCTGTCCATGTACAGTGGTCAAAATTAATAAGTCAACACATGAAATGTGCTGTTTTCCCTTATATAAAACTTCCAGTATGTTGAAATGAGAATATATTGATGATCATGTATTAAGAAGTCTAAGCAATTTACATGAAGGAGGAAACACTTCTGTACTGGATCAAGTAATGACTGGAGAGCTTTACCTTCAAAAAAGATGATGCAGCTCCCAATTGCACTATTATATTCCAGTGACAAATTCAGCTACATTAAAAAAAATCAAACTTCAGAATTAGCAATAAAATCTGGATATTGTTGATATATAAGCTAACTCTTCATATTCTATCAGTGCCTATGGTAGACTTAATCTTTTCAGCATCAAGGAGTAGTCAGCATTCAACATATACATTACCTACTTCAAAATACAGCTTTAAAATGTTATTAGCTTTTGCTTGGGGAAACACCACCACATGAAGCCTTGAGTCAACCCATATAAATTGACACAAATTGCAAATTAAAACTTTTAAAATGTATAAGCATTTTACTTGCTTGGGTGCATTTGCCTCATGGCGCACAAATCTGACCTCTGCTTCAAAAATTTGCACAGAAATTTTTTGCACACACAGCCTGTCAAAAATTAAAGGGAACATTGGCTGAGATCACTGCCTATTACTCTGATCAATATGGTTTCATTGATTCCTTGTACTCTCCCATCAGTATGTCTACCCATCTGTTGTCTCTTGTCTTATAGTTAGATTCTAAGCACTTTGTTTCAGGAACCAGCCTTTGTTCTGTGTTAGAGGAACAGTCCTTATGAAGCTCTCTAACAGTCATTTTAACTGCACATTTCTCGCCGTCTGTGTACACTTTAGATTAAAATGAACAACCAATAGAACAGTGGTCTGGAATCTGCCCTTCTCTCTGATTAAAAGGCACTCAGAGTGCCTGTTATTAAGGGGTATGAAAGCTTCACAAAAAGGAAGAGATTTAAAGCCTAAGGATTTTGCTTTTGAAAATGTCTTGGTGTTGATGTTAAAATTCTTTTCTCATATAACTGGTTGGACATTTTCCAACAGAACAATTTTCTCATCAGAAAATGTTGATTTGATTAACCTGAAATATTCCATGCGAACATACTGATTTAATCAAATGTTTTGATTAAAAATTATCTAAGTGCTTAATTTCAACAAATTTGAACTGGTTGTTGACTACCATTTTGACTTTTACGTTACATAATATCTATTACATTACGTTATATTGCAGTGTAATATAGAAGTCAAAATGATAAAGTCAAAATGTAGTGTTTCAACCATATTGAAACAAAATGTTTTGAAAAGGGCATTTCAATATTTCCAAAATGAAATTTTGGGGGATTTTTGCTTTGTTGGAAATGTCAGCTTTTCATTCTGATTTCAGACAAAAGGAAATTTTGAAATATCTGAACTTCCAGCGGAATGAAAATTCCAAATTTTGACCAAGCTCTAGGGCAGTGGTCTCCAACCTTTTTACAGACAAATCACTTTTTGAATTTAAATGCAACCCAGAATCTACGCAGCCCCTTCCCCAAGGCCCCACCAACTCCATCTCCCCTCCTTTGCTCACTCTTCCCCACCCTCACTCACTTTCACCAGGCTAGAGAACGGGGTTGGAGTGCGGGCTCTGGGCTGGGGCTGAGGGGTTTGGAGTGTGTGTGGGGGGCCTCCGGGCTGAGCCTGGGGCAGGGGTACAGGAGGAGGTGAGTGCAAGCTCTGGGAAGGAGTTTGGGTGCAAGAGGGGGTTCAGGGCTGGGGCAGTGTGTTGGGGTGCAGAAGGGGCTCAGGGCTGAGGCAGGGGCTTGGAGTGAAGGAAGGGTATGGGGTGCTGGCTCTGGGAGGGGGCTCAGGGCTGGGGTGCGGGCTCCCACCAGGCAGCAATTACCTCAGTCGGCTCCTGTTCAGTGGCACAGCAGGGCTAAAGGCAGGCTTCCTGCCTGCCCCGGCCCCACACTGCTCCCAGAAGTGGAAAACATGCCCCTATGGCTCTGGGTGGGAGGGGGAAGGGGCACGTGGCTCTGCATGCTGCTCCTGCCTGAAAGCACCACCCCTGCAGCTCCCATTGGCTGCAGTTCTCCATTCCCAGCCAATGGGAGCTGTGGGGGCGGTGCTTGCAGGAAGGAGCAGCATGCAGAGACCCTTGCTCCCTCCCCCCACCCCAAGGGCTATAGGGGCATGCTGGCCACTGCTGGGAGTGGCATGGGGCTGGGGCAGGCAAGAAGCCTGCTTAATCCAACTGCACCGCTGGACTTTTAGCGGCCAGAGATTGCGATCAACTGGTAGAGGCTCCAAGATCAACCAGTCGATCACAATCTACAGGTTGGTGATCACTGCTCTAGGGTTTTTTGGATTTTGTTTTTAAGCCAACAGAAATAAAAAGTTAACTAGCTACCTAACTACTAAGTAAACACAAAACCTCTAATTCTAGAAATAGGACTGTAGGGAAGCAGGCGCACACTGCTTGAATTCCGTCTCGCAGCCATGGGAGGTCAAAAGGAACTGACTGGCCATTGGGCCTGCTCTGCACTTTGTGTCCTTGGGTAAGGGGCACAAGGATGGTGATCGGGGGAGGTCCCAGATGACTGGAAAAAGGTGAATGTAGTGCCCATCTTTAAAAAAGGGAAGGAGGAGGATCCGGGGAACTACAGGCCAGTCAGCCGCACCTCAGTCCCTGGAAAAATCATGAAGCAGGTCCTCAAGGAATCAATTTTAAAGCACTTTGAGGAGAGGAAAGTGATCAGGAACAGTCAGCATGGATTCACCAAGGGCAAGTCATGCCTGATTAATCTAATTGCCTTCTATGATGAGACAACTGACTCTGTGGATGAGGGGAAAGCAGTGGACGTGTAATTCCTTGACTTTAGCAAAGCTTTTGATATGGTCTCCCACAGTATTCTTACCAGCAAGTTAAAGAAGTATGGAATGGATGAATGGACTATAAGGTGGATAGAAAGCTGGCTAAATCATCGGGCTCAATGGGTAGTGATCAATGGCTCCATGTCTAGTTGGCAGCCGGTATCAAGCGGAGTGCCCCAAGGGTCAGTCCTGGGGCCAGTTTTGTTCAATATCTTCATTAATGATCTGGAGAATGCCGTGGATTGCACCCTCAGCAACTTTGCAGATGACACTAAACTGGGAGGAATGCTAGATACGCTGGAGGGTAGGGATACTATACAGAGGGACCTGGACAAATTGGAGGATTGGGCCAAAAGAAATATGATGAGGTTCAACAAGGACAAGTGCAGAGTCCTGCACTTAGGATGGAAGAATCCCATGCACTGCTACAGACGAGGGACCGAGTGACTAGGCAGCAGATCTGCAGAAAAGGACCTAGGGGTTACAGCAGACGAGAAGCTGGATACGAGTCAACAGTGAGCCCTTGTTGCCAAAAAGTCAAACAGCATTTTGGGCTGTATAAGTAGGAGCATTGCCAGCAGATCGAGGGACGTGATCATGCCCCTCTATTCGGCATTGGTAAGGCCTCATCTGGAGTACTGTGTCCAGTTTTGGGCCCCACATTGCAAGAAGGATGTGGAAAAATTAGAAAGAGTCCAGCGGAGGGCAAGAAAAATGATTAGGGGGCTGGAGCACATGATTTATGAGGAGAGGCTGCAGGAACTGGGATTATTTAGCCTGTAGAAGAGAATAACGAGTGGGGATTTGATAGCTGCTTTCGTCTACTTGAAAGAGGGTTCCAAAGAGGATGGATCTTGGCTGTTCTCAGTGGTAGCAGATGACAGAACAAGAAGTAATAGTCTCAAGTTGCAGTGGGGGAGGTTTAGGTTGGGTATTAGGAAAAACTTTTTCACTAGGCGGGTGGTGAAGCACTGGAATGGGTTATCAAGGGAGGTGGTGGAATCTCCTTCCTCAGATGTTTTTAAGGTCAAGCTTGACAAAGCCCTGGCTGGGATGATTTAGTTGGGGATTGGTCCTGCTTTGACCTGGGGGCTGGACTAGATGACCTCCTGAGGTCCCTTCCAACCCTGATATTCTATGATTCTATAATGTGCAGTGCATAGGTGCAGCCCCAATGGACACTACTGACCTGAAGAATCAAATTTCACACACATTGGGTGCATGTGCACTAGAAGTGGGATCCATGTGGACAAATAACTCAAAGAAGAATTACAGTTGTGAGTGCTCAATGCTGCCCTATGCAGCCTGTTAGTGAAATGAATCAAATACAAGGTAACCCTTATGCCTGGAATCTACATTTTCAATTGCAAAACTCTTTGTTAGTAAAATAAGCTACTTTGCATGAACAAAAACTATCTTGAGTATATTTTTCTGTTCCTTTTCCATGGTTAAGAGGTGTATTATTGACAACTGCAGTTCACAAGCCACCTCAAATTTTTAACTTGAATTCTTGCTTTAGCTCCCTTTTCCAAAGGGGACACTCCTAATTCCAATAGAATAAGCGTTATCTGACCCTTTTCAGCATCACAAAACTGGATTTAGGTCAAAGCAAGCAAATACATTCAATAGAAATATGGTGAAGTTACACGAGACACAGATGATTGCACAGTTTTATACCATTGGCCACAGAATGCTTTATTCCAAGCCTCATCACACTTTCAGTTACAAAACAGGTGGCAAAAAAACAACAGTTAACACACAAGATCCGCCATATTTCTACTTACCTTTATTTTTGTACTGGCTTTTTCATATTAAGGGATGTAGAACATTTCTCTCATTTATTTTCTTGCATTATTGATATACCTAATGACAGCAATTTACATGTGTCTGCATTTACAGTGAAGTACCCTTCGCTTCCTTTTACAAACCCTCATTTTATTCTCCCCACACTCCCACTGTTAGTGCAACAATCCAGCATGTTGCCAGTTGCCGAGGTATATGTTGTTTTAAAACTAATTTCCATCTTTAACCCAAACTGTTACTTTTTTTGTTTTGTTTTTTGTTTTGTTTTTTGTTTTTTTACTGAAAGCAGTATATTCAACACAAGTGTCTCAAAAATATTTCCATTCTGGAATAAATTAGTTTTTATAGTGACAGGCTATGAAAACCAACAGCCTCATCTTTTACCCCTACACAATTCTTGCTGTACTCTCCCCCTCCCCCCCACCTTTAAAATATATTCTGTGCAAAATTAAGTTTTGTGTAGGTCTGTACCATATTTTGGAAAAAAAACCTGTTTATAAAATATACTTAATTCCTAAAAACAATCCCAACATCAGATAACATAGAGGAAGAAGAAACAGATCAGATGCAGCCACATTTATCACATGAGAAACTAAGTATAACATGTTCTTAAAGCTCCAGTAATACATTCCTTCAAAAACCAGAATGTACTTTGGTCATTATTAAACATTAGTACATAGGCAAATAAAAAACAAAATGCTTGTTTGTGTTGCTTTGTATATAATTTTTTTTATACCACACAAGTTTAAGATACATTACCTCAACTACTTAATGATTAAGGATTAGTAATATGTCAGGTATGATGGATTTTTTTTAGTGTGTGTATATATATACACACATAGCTTATTACATTTTCTACTCTTTTCCAATCTGAAGCAGATGATTTTTCGAATTCTAATCATAAACATATCCCCCTAAAAGTAAAATGTTTAAGGATACTCAAACATGATATTGGCCCTCCTAATACAGTTTTGTAAGTGGGATGTTATGTTTAAGCACAAACTAACTAATAACTCTGAAGGGATGAATTTCTAGTTTTTCCATATTCAAAAAACTCTCTGATACGCTAAGGAAATAATGAGTCACAATGGAGCACATCTAAAATATAAACCCCAAAACAAATCTGTCATCAAAATCATGCTCCTTAAGTAGCATCAAGGTTTAGACTGGAGACTTGGTAACCGAAATAAAAACATTGAGGAAGAGCTTGGTGATGCTAACATTAGCAGCATTTTTTAAAAATTGCCTTAACTATAACAACACTGCATACTAGCTTTAGTTGATAGATTTTGCAAGGTACATTTTTATAATTGCAGGAGATGTGGGCATGCAAAACAAATAAGACTTACATTATATAGAAACGTTTCTTTTTTTTTTTTTTTTTTAAACAACTGTTCTTAAAGTTAAGTGTGGTATAAACAGCATATACTATAGTGTACTATGGGAGAGTATTTGTCCTATTCTTGAGCATATATAATTTACCATCTACCAACTTTTTCACTCATAAGTGAAGTCCAAATACTCAGGTTGCAAAAATAATATATTGCTCCACAGTCCACCATAATATATTCCCTTTATTATATATAAAGGTCCTAATTAAAAGTAACAATAAAAAGTGCACATACTGAGCATGCACAGTTGGATCTGTGCAACTAGCCCAGTGTTTCAAATAAATACAATAGTTAATTTTATCAAAATATCTTACAACATGTTAACCATTTACAATTATTGCTCTAATAAAAGTGTTATTAAAGAGCACTTGTTGACCTGTTATGTAATACCTTATTAATATCCAATGGTGTTTAAACTGCAGCTTAATCAGCTTAGATCCTGGACTCACCAAAAAAAAGTAAGAAACCAGCTTGCTTTCTAGCGTTAACATAAAATATTTCCACTACCTGTCATACTGTATTGTCAGTACTTTAAGTTATTTGTAAATATGTCTCATTTCTACTGTAACAAAAACTATACAAATATTATGTTTTTACCCATAAATTATGAAGTATAAAAGCTTAGCATTGGTATTTAGCTTTCACAATAGATACAGTAATTTAGTGTGACCAATTACCAGGATCTCAAGTATCTGGATATCAGTTCTCTAACCCTTTCAATAACTAAGCATACCAATACTTGAAAATAAAATACAAATGTCAGCTAAAACATAAAAAACAGTGAGATGATAAAATAAATATAAAGATTGCACAAGACAATCAGATGTAAACACTTCAGTTTTCCAAACTACATCCTTGAAGAGGCCATAGCTTCCGAAGCACAAATTCAGTGACTGCTCTGAGGCAGTTTAGTCAATCAATGCATTTTGTCAAAATACTGTGCTACATCTTCTCTTTGTGTATTGTCACGATTTGATCTTCCAGAGCTGAAAAAATGAAAGCAGCAATGAACATTTTAAGTTTTGCATGAATTTTCAGTTAAATATTAAAGTTACAGTACCTCCCTGTGTTTACATTTAAAAACATATCGCTGTGTCTAAAGTGTACAAAATCACTGTTACATTCCTTTACTTGTAAAAGAACAGATATTTTTGTAATCTATTTAGAAAAATGAATGGCTAAGCATCAGGTCTAGAGGCCTGATACTACTGCAAGCTTTTGTAACTGATATTCCCCTATCCCCTGAGTCTGGAAATTATGACAGCTCCTGCAGTTCAGATTTCAGTGTGTTAAATGATCAGTTCATTTCTCTAGTCATCATGGGGTGACATGATGCATAGTATGACAAGGTGATCCTACATCATGTTGTGACATCATGCATATTGTGGGGCAAGAGTTGATATATGCATTTTCTGTAGCACTCCAAGAACTGCAAACAAGCTAACAGTAAGAAATAATGGCCAAGAGGAAGAGATAATTTCTTAAATTAGATGTAGATCTTGTAAGATTAGTTAAATAAATTAACTGAGCCGGTACAGAAGTGTATCTGCTAAATGAAGGCCCAGGTTGGAAGAAATAAATGTGAAAAGCTTTCTGGTGGTTGATGTGTTCTAAGAATAGAATGAAGATCCCCTGTTTATGTACATTAAATTTGATTAAATTATTTTCAAACATTCATAACTTTACTATGTATTTTTACTGAAGTCACTATGCACATACAATTGTGACATTTTGTGTGTTCTGGATCAATACATGGTACTGGAAGTGGTCACCTTTAGATTAAATCCAAGCAAGTCACTGATAACACCAGAAACAGCAGACAGGATAACAACTTGGGTGATGTTATAAAGCAGTGGGTTCATTGTAAGCCCATATAACCTGAAGGGGCTGTCCAATTCCTACCAATAGAAATATATTTACATAATTAAAACACAGAAATTATACAAAAGCAATTTTAATGTCAGGAAATATGGAACTAATACCTCTATGATCACATTAACAAGATTTGTGATATGTAATTTTGAATGCTTTTGGGGCTGTAAAGTGATCACAGTATTGACAAATAAGACAAAATATTTTAAGGAAAAAACCTGCTTACAACTCCAATTACTGCACCGGGACAGCCAAGCAGCTGATTTAACTGTCAATTTTGTTGTTGGCACAGTATATGTGCTTGAGAAGCATTATGAAGTTCCAGCTCTGGATCCACCAAATACTGGGAAACCTAGACTTCCAAAAGAAGGAGGGTGCTATGCAGTGAAAAGGGCAAGAATTCAAGGGCTGAGCAGAATACTAGGGAAAGTTAAAGAGCTCAGTCATCTCAGACTGGCTGCTGTACTGTAAAATAATGTCAAAGAGGGTTTAAAAAAAACTCATGCTCTGCTGCCTCCTCACTTCTGCTGCAAAAACAAAAAGAAACCTACAACTTTTCATGACAAGAGTTGAAATATACTGATGCTAAGCAATAATACATAACACATTAGCTCTTAACAGAAGGAGAGCTATCTATTGTGCCAAAGGGTTAATATGACAGTTCTCATCTTTTTCTTAGTAGTATAGGACAGAAATGAGTACAGTAACTCCTCACTTAATGTTGTAGTTATGTTCCTGAAAAATGTGACTTTAAGTGAAACGATTTTAAGCTAATTCAATTTCCCCATAAGATTTAATGTAAATAAGGGGATTAAGTTTTAAACAAACAATTTAATACTGGTACAGTACACAGCAATGATGATTGTGATGCTGGGTTGAGGTGGTGAAGTCAGAGAGTGGGATATTTCCCAGGGAATGCCTTACTGCTAAATGATGAACTAGCATTTGGCTGAGCCCTCAAGGGTTAACTCGTTGTTAATGTAGCCTCACTCTATAAGGCAGCAGGCATGGAGGGAGGGGAGACAGCATGGCAGACAGAGACACACACCGTGTGAGAGAGAGAGATGCTCATTTCCCCTTTAAATAGCTGACTCCAGTCTTAAGTACACTGCCTTGTAATTAGATCAGCTTGCTGAGATGCAGCTGCTGCCTGCAAGCTCCCTCCGTCCTGAGCCTGTCGTGTGTCCCCCTGCTCTATGGAAATGGGGTAAGCAGGGTGCAGGAGCAGGGGTGAGGGGGACGCCCTGACATTAGCCCCCCACTTCTCCCCTCCCCCTGTACAGCAAGCAGGAGTCTCTGGGAGCAGCTCCAAGGCAGAGGGCAGGAGCAAAAAGCACATGGCAGTGGAGGGAGGGACAGCTGAACTCCTGGCAATTGACAGCCTGCTGGGCAGCTGCAGCACAGGGAACTTAGGGCAGCAGGGAGCTGATAGGGGCGCTGCCAGTCCACCCTGATTCCAAGCCCCCACCAGCTAGCTGCAACGGGCTGCTCTTCCTGCAAGCAGTGGACAAAGCAGGCAGCTGCCAAACGACGTTAGAAGGGAGCATTGCACAACTTTAAACGAGCATGTTCCCTAATTGATCAGCAACGTAAGAACGAGACAACGTTAACCGGGACGACTAAGTGAGGAGTTACTGTATTACAAAGAGAGTAATTCAGTTTGTTATGCAAAGGGCATGTCTCCTGGTGAAAACATTTATTTTCTTGGTATGAAAGGAAACCAAATTTAAGAAATCACTTAAAACAATCAAGACAACACAAACAAATGCATAGCAAATATTCACAATGCTGCAGCGATTACCTTGTTCACTATTGAACAATGGTTTTATGTGAAAGGTGTTATCTGACACTTTGCATAGTGCCAAAGTTATTAAAATATTTTAAAATGTTATTTATTATTGTTTTATCTTTGACTCATAACATTCCGCAACAAACAGTTGTTTACATTTGTCTAAAATACCTGTTGGTAATTATAAAATCAAGGTTTACAAATGGCATCCCATGTTAATAATTCTTATTGCTCATTTGTTATTTATTACTTGTATTACAGAGGCACAACTAAGACTGTGACCCCATTCTAGTAGGAGCTATACATACTCTTTAAACCCTTACAATGTGTAAGAGCCATGATGGGTTTAAAATCTAAATAGAGAGGCAAAGGGTGGGAGAAAGGAAAAATTACTGTTACCCACTGTGCAATACACACAAAGGCATAAGTAGCAAAAAATGTCATCAACTTCCAGGGGATGTGAGGTTCGGAAGCTCTTAAAAATAAAGTTACTTGTCTCCTGAATGCTCATATTTGTTTCTGATCACATTTTTTCCACAAACTTGCTAAACTGTACAATTCAGTAATATGCAAGTAGTACTAAAGTGAGTGCCAATTAAAGGTTGTACTATACTATTGTATACAAGGGAAATATTGAAGAGATTAGACCGCATGGTCTCTCACCTGTTAACTGATATTCTCTGAGTAGCCCTCTTCAGTTACTGTGGAAGATCTACCCACTTGCTTCTGGAGGCCGGAATATGCAAGTTTATTTTTCCAGGTATCAGATCCTGGCCTTTCAGAGTCACTTTGGTACCTAAACACCTAGAGAATGCTGCCAATGCTAGAAAACATAGGCAAGGAACCTAGGAAAACCACAAAGAGGGAAGGATGTTCCACACTGGCAGAGGGTCACTCCGTAAGAAAACCAATTGACAGATGAGACTAAATTGGTCTGTTCTCTTAGAGTGGCCTCCTCACAAACCTGGGTACAACTACTGGGGAAATAGCAAACAGTAAAGTCAGAGAGAAGGAAGACGGGGGGAAAAACCCTCAAAACAATACGTAACTATTTAATAACCAATATTTTGTACTTTGTTAAATGGCAGAATCTAAAAACAAAGTTCAACCAGAAAGTTCTGCACCCAAAGTAGGTGCCTAAGGAGACTTTCACATCAGCTTTGTAATTCTTGGTGAATGAATGAAGGCAATTTCAGAAGGATGCATTTTTTAAACTTAGTACTGCAGATCTCTTTGATAGCCATGTTGGCACAGCTAAAGATTGTAGCTTGAGAGATTTTTGACCCTTTATGTAGTAAACAGTTACCAGACTTTTGGAATAGGCTCTTGTGATTAAAGGAGAATTTGAGAGCTCTGATCATGTTAGGAGAACTATTTTGTTCAAGTGAAGTGGTTTATGATGAAAGGAAGAAAAAAAATGAATAACTTCTTGGTTTAAATGCAGTGAAGCTTTACCAAGTGGTTCATAGGAAAGCTTCAATGAAAGCATAAAAGTACCAAATTAAAACTCCATTTATCTTCTGGGTCTGAGATATTTGACTGCCTTGAGGAAATGTGAGACATAAGGATGAAATGCCAGTCAAATGCTAACGATTTATAGTCAAGTCAAATGATAAACCACTAGTGAAGTTCCTTCTCCCTTATGGAGAAACTCTAGCAAAAATCCAGTGGAGGCCTGATGAGGATGAAAGAGGACTCCCAACTTTATTGGTAAGCCCAGGCCAGTTGAGGGCTTTCTGAAAGGAAAGAGAATCTCTATTGCTCAAGGGAAAAAGACTGGACTATCAACCAGACAACCTCAAAGCTGTTGAATGTATGACTCTGGTTCAGATGAAGCACTGATCTCTAAGTACCTGAGAGAGGTGGGGAAGCCATAGCTCAGAGACTCATCTGAAAGAATGAGGAACAAGGGTTTCTGGGAGCCACAAGAGGACATTGTGCCCACATGAATGTTCCATCCATCCAGGCTGGAATCTGCTGCAAATGAGGGGTAGAGGATCTGACCGTTTTCTTGACATCCATTTTTTTCCCCAATAGCCCCAAGCTCAAAGATCTCTGGACTTTAGTGGTCAGTGTGGTCAGGGACCGTTTCTTGTGATCTCAAACTAATAAAAGAGGAAGGCCCAGGAGTTTATGGATATGTCTACATAGAAACACTACTGCAGCACATCTGCAATGCTGAAGTGTAGACACTTATTACAGTGACGGAAAGGGTTTGTCTGTCTTTGCAGTAAATCCACCTCTCCAAGAGGCAGTAGCTAAATCTACTAAAGAGTTCTTTTCTCACCCTAGTGGTGTATATACAGCTCTGAGTGATGTAGTTAAGCCAACCTAACTTTGTAGTGTAGATCAGCCTCTGGTCTGTACAAAACAGCTCACTGTCTATACATGTTTAGACCTGAAGAAGAGCTTTGTGTAAGCTCGAAAGCTTGTGTCTCTCACCAACCGAAGTTGGTCCAATGAAAGATATCACTTCACCCACCTTGTGTACCTGTTTAGAACATTAGAAACAGTTGGTGAGCTGTGGACTTGAAATGTAGGCCTGGAGCATGTGTTGGATTTAAGAGACTTTGTCCGATTGCTGAGTCAAGAATCAGATCCTGAACTAAGAAAAGAGAACTTATCTTCCAGCTGATGATGGATCTGTGAGTTTGGAGGATGAAGACAATCCATGGTGGTAAATCTGGGCAGGCTAGAACAAAGAAGTTTTGGTCAGGGGATCATCCAAGAAATAAAAAATATGGATAAATCCACAAGGCAACAGGTGCCAGCCTCTTCAATTTAACAGTACTGCCAGCAATGCTGTTTGGCAGCGAAACATGGGCACTGATAAAGACAGAGAAGCAGCAACTGTCTGTCATGGAGAGGGAGATAGAAAGAAGAATTCTGGGAATTTCAATCCGTGACCAAGTCCCCAATGAAGTGATCAGACAGCAGAGTGGAGTGAAGGATGTCGTTGTTGAGAGCAGGCATAGTAAAATACGATAGACCGGGCATATAGCGAGGCTCACCAATTGATGTACTGCAGCTGTCGCTGAGTGGTACCCACGGAAACTGAAACAACCACTTGGCCGACCTTCAAAGAGATAGGAAGATTTTATTGTGAAAAGACATGACCGCACATGAAGAAGGAAGGCCAGGATATGAGAAGAATGGAAGACACGTTGTGATCAGCGCAATCTATATGAGGACTGAAGGACCGATCAATCAAGGTGATCAAGGATACTTCCCTTCCTTAGGGCAGCAATCACAGTTACCAGCTGGAAAAATCTTTCGGGGGGCTAATAATAAAATGAAAGGAATGGCCACATACTAGGAGTTCCTGTTCATAACAAAGGTATTCTAACCAGTGGTTAACCAGGTGAATGTGCACATACAGATATGTCTCTGAGATCCACTGAACACAAAATCCTGAGAGATGATCTTTTGGATGAGGAACACTAGGATTTCCATCCTGAACATGGATTTCTGGACATGGAAATATGGGCAGAATCAATTTTAAAGCACTTCAAGGAGAGGAAAGTGATCAGGAACAGTCAGCATGGATTCACCAAGGGCAAGTCATGCCTGACTAAACTAACTGCCTTCTATGATGAGGTAACTGGCTCTGTGCATGGGGGGAAAGTAGTGGATGTGTTATTCCTTGACTTTAGCAAAGCTTTTGATATGGTCTCCCACAGTATTCTTGCCAGCGAGTTAAAGTAGTATGAGATGGATGAATGGACTACAAGGTGGATAGAAAGCTGGCTAGATCATCGGGCTCAACGGGTAGTGATCAATGGCTCCATGTCTAGTTGGCAGCCGGTATCAAGCAGAGTGCCCCAAGGGTCGGTCCTGGGGCCAGTTTTGTTCAATATCTTCATTAATGATCTGGAGGATGCCATGGATTGCACCCTCAGCAAGTTTGCAGATGACACTAAACTGGGAGGAGTGCTAGATACGCTGGAGGGTAGGGATACTATACAGAGGGACCTAGACAAATTGAAGGATTGGGCCAAAAGAAATTTGATGAGGTTCAACAAGGGCAAGTGCAGAGTCCTGCACTTAGGACGGAAGAATCCCTTGCACTGCTACAGACTAGGGACCGAATGGCTAGGCAGCAGTTCTGCAGAAAAGGACCTAGGAGGTTCAGTAGATGAGAGGCTGGATATGCATCAACAGTGTGCCCTTGTTGCCAAGAAGGCTAACGACATTTTGGGCTCTATAAGCAGGAGCATTGCCAGCAGATCGAGGGATGTGATCAGTCCCCTCTATTCGGCATTGGTGAGGCCTCATCTGGAATACTGTGTCCGGTTTTGGCCCCCACATTGCAAGAAGGATGTGGAAAAACTGGAAAGAGTCCAGCGGAGGACAACAAAAATGATTAGGGGGCTGGATCACATCATTTATGAGGAGATGCTGAGGGAACTGGGATTATTTAGTCTGCAGAAAAGAAGAATGGGGGAGGGGGTATTTGAAAGCTGCTTTCAGATACTTGAAAGGGGGTTCCAAAGAGGATGGATCTAGGCTGTTCTCAGTGGTAGCAGACGACAGAACAAGGTGTAATGGTCTCTAGTTGCAGTGGGGGAGGTTTAGGTTGGATATTAGGAAAAACTTTTTCACTAGGCGGGTGGTGAAGCACTGGAATGGGTTACCTAGGGAGGTGGTGGAATCTCCTTCCTCAGAGGTTACGGTGAGGCTTGACAAAGCCATGGCTGGGATGATTTAGTTGGGGATTACGTCCTGCTTTGAGCAGGGGGTTGGACTAGATGACCTTCTGAGGTCCCTTCCAATCTTGATATTCTATGAATCTATGATTCTAAGAGAACCAAATTGTGACAAAAATCCCATCCTTCTCAGATAACAAAAAGTATACTGTAGACACCTGTGTTCTAGTCTGCCACTAGGATATGAACAATTACCCCAGTGCACAATAGGATGCAATCTGTGACCTTGTTTTTGCCAGATGGACAGACCAAGTCAAAATTATATGGTAGTATGTGATGTTGATGAAAAGCTGGACTAATTATCTACAAGACTCATTTGCCATTGGTCAACCTCAGCTAAGATTCTCCAGGAAGTCAAGGTTGGCCTATTGTAACCTGATGGCATTCTTCTGGCTCTTTCATTGGAGATACTGAACTAGTCCTTAGCTCTAGTGGAGTGAAAGGGATATCTGTAACCTCTTTCAAACTATACCTAGGAGAGTAAAAGCAAGAGGGTTTTGGTTTTTTTTCTTCTCCAGACTAAGTAATCTTAAAAACTTTCTTTTTGTGCTGTACAGTTACAGCTGTAGAGGTTCAAATCACTGGTGAGTTGTGAAAACCAGTCTGATACACCAGGACTTCTAAGCTCTCATCAGAAAAGAAAAAAATGCATAATCCTTCTTCCAGAAGCAAGTGGGAAGAGTTACTCCAGTAGTTGTCTCCATATTCGCAGAGAACAAGTCCATGAGAATAATGAGTGAGGTGCATTAGAATACAAGGGCTTCTATAGAAAGTTCTGGTGAATGACTTCCTAAGCCACAATCAATCTGACACGTGAACATTTCGATCCATTCAATCATAATCCATTGATCAGTGCACAAAAGGAAGTATAACATTTCCAAAACACTCCCCATGATAATTTAGTGATATCTATTCTATATCTATACTATGCGTTCACCTGTAAAAATGTGAGTAACTTTATGCACAGGCATAGTCTCATTTACTTAAGTATAATTTACAACTACATCATTTAAAATTTAGACTAGATGAAATACTCTGCAACCAGCATAGAAATGAACATGACTACAAAACTTTTTTTTTAAATACTTCTCTCACTTCTATGACACGATTCTTAAATATGTAAAATAAAATTTTAAAAATAAGTTGATTTTAATTTTAAACAGTAACTAACCAACAAATGTTGCAGCATTTAGGAGGATTAGCTTTACAGAAGAGTATTAATATTACAGTAATTGACTACTTAGCATCTTATATAGAGCAGAGATCAAAAACAAAGCAAGCTTATAGACTCCTCCTTCTTTGATCCAGTGTATTGCCTATCCCAAAGGCTGCCCTCACTATACTCTCCATGTACCTTTGGTTACAAAGTGAAACTTAATGATTTTAATAAATTTCTATTTGCAATCCACAGTGATGACAGAACACAACAGACTGAAGCATATGACAGAAAGTGTCCTGGTGACAACACAGACTATTAGAGAAAGTGGGTTTAAATGGGAAGGGTATCTAGTGCAGGGGTCTCAAACTCAAATTACCACAAGGGCCGCATGAGGACTAGTGCATTGGCCCGAGGGCTGCATCATTGACCCCGTCCCCTCACTGCCCCCGTCCCCGCCCCCACTCCACCCCTTCCATTAGACACTGCCCCTTGTCCACCTCCTCCCCTGTGTGCACAGCTTCCCGCTCCTCCCCCCTCCATCCCAGAAACTGCGAAGCTCTTCCCATGCGGCCCGCGGAGCTCTTCCCTGTGGCCCGCGGAGCTCCCCGCCCCCCCCCCCATTTTTTTAACACCCCCAGGCACTTCCCGCCACCAGAACAGCTGTCTGGTGGCGGGAACTGCCTGGGGGGTAAACAAAAAATTGGCGGGGGGGCACGGGGAGCCCGGCAGGCCGCAGGGAAGAGCTCTGCGGGCTGCGTGTTTGAGACCCCTGATCTAGTGCATACTACAGAAATGCTAGGAAGGTGACTTATTAAGCAAGATGTTCTCTTTCTTGATCATGTATAATATTGTAGTACTCTATTTTCATTCTTACCTTCAGGAGTTTAGTAGCAAGTTTTAAAACATTGTTTACTAGTGTCAGCTCCTCCTTCTTATTAGGCTTCTTCTCCATTTTCAAATATAGATTTATCTATTCAAATAAAATATTGATTTAACACCAACTGAGTTAGCAAGAATCTATTTAAAAACAATTGTTAACGGGATAAGTGATTAGTCAGTAATAATATGGTAAATGCATAACTCTATTGTGGAAATCCAGAGGGTTTTTTTTTTTTTTTAAGAACAAATGTTTGTATGATTAATACTATAATAAAACATTTTATGATGTAACAAAATTATTGTGACTCTCTCATTAAGACAATAATTGAAACTGTAATTTGACACATCCACAAATCTGATTGGAAAGAAAGAGCAATAAAAGCTGCTGAAAGGACACAAGATTCTCTGTTCTCTCTGGAGTTTTAATACTCTGACAAAATTCTCCGGGTGATTATCAAATATGCCAATGAATGAAACTCCTTATTGAAGCAGAAAAACAGAACACTGACAAGTTCAATGATCTTGCAAGACATTTTTGATGACATCATTGTCCTGAAAGTGTAGCTAAAAATTATAATTTAACTCCCCGTTCCAGGCCTTCTAGAAACTCTGGAACATAAGCAACTTTTGTTGGTCTTCAACACCCAAAATGTGGCAAAGATGATTTGGTAATTAATAAAAACAAATGAACTTTTTTTTTAACTTGGTAACTTTTTATACTTAAAAAAAAAAATCAGCTTCAGTGTAGAATAAAATGATCAATTTAAAGATAGACTCCAGAGAGACAAACTTACAGATACCAAATAGCAGAGGAAAACATAAAGAACCAAAATAATCTAATCTGGCATTAACGTAAACTGAGGATCAAACACGAGGAATGACCCAATAATAGCTACTAGCACCCATACAGGGAAAAATGCATTCCTACTCAATGCTACTGATTTTCCTTCTGAAAAGAAGGAATTGCCATTTTCCCACAATATGAAATTAAAACAAAAAAAGAGGAGGGAACTTTTCAGGTACAATCATGTGTTAAACTTCTAATTTACAGTCAACCCACTTAAAATGTGCATTCTGGTTTTAGACCTAAGGCTGATTCAAGCGATATTCCCTATACTTAAAGTGGGAATAGTGCTGAAACCAAAACCATGTCTAAAACAGGAATGAAGTGAGCTAACTGTATTTAGTATACTAAATTGTATTGAGAAAGTAATAACTAAAGGACACTGTGGCAGGAGAAAGATCCTGTGGCAATAACCAACCTCATGGCTAGTTTACAAAAAAAAAGGGCTGATTCCCAAGCTTTTCAATGACAGTCTGTGGAACTCTCAGGGACACAGAGTCTCCGTATTTGCATAAGTATGTTAAAGTATGCTCTGAACACAAAGAGGACTTTGATCAAAACATAGCACACATCAAGGCACTAGACAGAGGCACTTTACTTACAAAAGCAATTGAAGGAGGTTTCAGAAGGACTTGACAGGTTACAAGCTGATAACACTAATGTCAAAGTGTCAATGGAAATCTGACTTGACCTAACTAAAAAAAGAAACTATGGAATCTCTCCTTTATTTCTCCAGCATGACTGATACCAAAAACAAAAGTCCATATGTTGAACCCAGAATAGAAGAACAGGAGTACCTATGGCACCTTAGAGACTAACAAATGTATTTGAGCATAAGCTTTCATGGGCTACAGTCTACTTCATCAGATGCACAGAATGGAACATATAGTAAGAAGATATATATACACACATACAGAGAATCATGGAAAGGTGGAATTTGCCATACCAACTCGAAGAGGCTAATTAATTAAGGAGAGCTATTATCAGCAGGAGGGAAAAACTTTTGTAGTGATAATCAAGATGGCCCATTTTAGACAGACAGTTGACAAGAAAGTGTGGGAAAGATGGGGAAATAGATTCAATTTATGTAATGACCCAGCCATTCCCAGTCTCTATTTAAACCTAAATTAATGGTATTTAGTTTGCAAATTAATTCCAATTCGGCAGTTTCTCGTTGGAGTCTGTTTTTGAAGCTTTTTTTATTGCAAAACTGCCACCTTTAAATCTGTTACTGAGTGACCAGAGAGGTTGAAGTGTTCACCTACTGGTTTTTGAATGTTATGATTCCTGATGCAAACTAGATACCATTAATTTAGGGGAACTCAAAACATGAAAGACAAGATGGCTGAATTGAGAATTTTGTTAATTTTTGAAAGATGTGTACTCTGTCCAGTCAGTTCAGTATCAACCAAGTTTGTTTTTCGCACATATGAATTGGTTTAGTCAAAGCTACATAATACGCAAATTGCTCATAAATTGGTTAATTGTGTACAATGGTTACTTACCTTACAGTAACTGGTGTCCTTTGAGATGTGCTGTCTAAATGTATTTCACTCTTGGTGCATGTGAGCCCTCAGTGATGAGATCAGAACATTTTGGCCAGCACTGCTTCTTGGCCTAGGCCTGTGCCCTAGATACCCTGATACCCCAGAAGGCATAAAAGGCACAGCAGGGCCAATTGCATCTCAGTTCCTTTGCTAACCAGAATCTACATGACTATAGAATCTCATAGTGAGGAAGGAGGGCATGGATTACAACTAGGTAACACATATCAAAGAACATCAGTTACTGTAAAGTTAGTAGCTGCTTTTCTTCAAGTGATTGTTTATGTGTATTACACTCCTGATGATTCCCAAACAATGACCTCCTGCTAGAAGGTGGGTCAACAGTCTTAACCAAATGGGGATTGAAAAACTGCCTTGCCAAAGCAAGCACCAGCTCAAGAAGCCTCCTCAGTAGCATAGTGTTTCATGAGTGTATGAATTAAACTCCAGGAGGCAGCTTTACAAGTTTTGGAGATGGGGACATTTTTAAAGGAAGCCACAGATGCTACCTGACCTCTAGCAGAGTGAGCTTTTTCTAAGCAAGGAGATCAAGCTTAGTTATTTAATAACATTGTATAATACATTCTGAAATCCATCTGGAAAACCTCTAGGAAGAAATTGCTTTCCCTTTTACTCTTTCAATATAGGCTATAAATAATATAAAAGAGACTCTAAATGGTTTGGTTATATGTTAATAAAATACAATGTTCTCAAAATGACAAAAGTGTGTAATTTTCCTCCAGAACTGCTAGCATCAGATTTGGGAAAGAAAACCAGTAAATGAATGGTCTGATTAAGATGGAAGTCAGAAACTACTTTAAGAAGGAATCTCTGATTAGACCTAAAAGAAACCTAATTTCTATGAAAAATAATGTATGATGACTATGCCATTAAAACTTTAATTTTGCCAACCAGACAGTTATGATTTGCTGAATATGATTATCCTATTTGTATGCATGTATCATTTTTGTATCTGAATTTATAAATATTGATTATGTATCTGTTCTTTAAATGTAGTTACACCTGGGTAACGCCCACTAGAGAAGGTGCTTTCAGTCTAGATAGTTGGTTGGGAAAGGCCTATTAAGGGCAACGAGCCATTAGGGAAAAAAACAGGCCTTAGGAGAAGCTTATCTCCCACCCGGTGAACCTTCCTGAGAATACTCCAAACAGCCTGTAAGTAATGGCTGCTATGACTTTACAAGGATATGTAACCAGGCCACATGATTCTGGACTCCATCTTGGGATTCATAGATTCTAGGGCTGGAAGGGACCTCGAGAGGTCATCGAGTCCAGCCCCCTGCCCTCATGGCAGGACCAAATACTGTCTAGACCATCCCTGATAGACATTTATCTAACCTACTCTTAAATATCTCCAGAGATGGAGATTCCACAACCTCCCTGGGCAGTTTATTCCAGTGTTTAACCACCCTGACAGTTAGGAACTTTTTCCTAATGTCCAACCTAAACCTCCCTTGCTGCAGTTTAAGCCCATTGCTTCTTGTTCTATCCTTAGAGGCTAAGATGAACAAGTTCTCTCCCTCCTTCTTATGACACCCTTTTAGATACCTGAAAACCGCTATCATGTCCCCTCTCAGTCTTCTCTTTTCCAAATTAAACAAACCCAATTCCTTCAGCCTTCCTTCATAGGTCATGTTCTCTAGACCCTTAATCATTCTTGTTGCTCTTCTCTGGACCCTCTCCAATTTCTCCACATCTTTCTTGAAATGCAGTGCCCAGAACTGGACACAATACTCCAGTTGAGGCCTAACCAGCGCAGAGTAGAGCGGAAGAATGACTTCTCGTGTCTTGCTCACAACACACCTGTTAATGCAGCCCAGAATCAAGTTTGCTTTTTTTGCAACAGCATCACACTGTTGGCTCATATTTAGCTTGTGGTCCACTATAATCCCTAGATACCTTTCTGCCGTACTCCTTCCTAGACAGTCTCCTCCCATTCTGTATCTGTGAAACTGATTGTTCCTACTTTGCTTCCAAAGTGGAGCACTTTGCATTTGTCCTTATTAAACTTCATCCTGTTTACCTCTGACCATTTCTCCAATTTGTCCAGATCATTTTGAATTATGACCCTATCCTCCAAAGCAGTTGCAATCCCTCCCAGTTTGGTATCATCTGCAAACTTAATAAGCGTACTTTCTATGCCAATATCCAAGTCATTGATGAAGATATTGAGTATGGTTATCCAGCCAGTTGTGCACCCACCTTATATTAGCCCCATCTAAGTTGTATTTCCCTAGTTTATTGATAAGAATATCATGCGAGACTGTATCAAATGCCTTACTAAAGTCTAGGTATGCCACATCCACCGCTTCTCCCTTATCCATAAGTCTCGTTATCCTATCAAAGAAAGCTATCAGATTTGTTTGACATGATTTGTTCTTTACAAATCCATGCTGGTTATTCCCTATCACCTTCCAAGTGTTTGCAGATGATTTCCTTAATTACTTGCTCCATTATTTTCCCTGGCACAGAAGTTAAACTAACTGGTCTGTAGTTTCCTGGGTTGTTTTTATTTCCCTTTTTATAGATGGGCACTATATTTGCCCTTTTCCAGTCTTCTGGAATCTCTCCTGTCTCCCATGATTTACCCAAGATAATAGCTAGAGGCTCAGATACCTCCTCTATTAGCTCCTTGAGTATTCTAGGATGCATTTCATCAGGTCCTGGTGACTTGCAGGCATCTAACTTATCTAAGTGATTTTTAACTTGTTCTTTTTTTATTTTATCTTCTAAACCCTCCCCCTTCCCATTTGCATTCACTATGTTAAGCATTCCCTCAGACTTCTCGGTGAAGACCGAAACAAGGAAGTAATTAAGCATCTCTGCCATTTCCAAGTTTCCTGTTACTGTTTCTCCCTCCTCACTGAGTAGTGGGCCTACCCTGTCCTTGGTCTTCCTCTTGCTTCTAATGTATTGATAAAAAGTTTTCTTGTTTCCCTTTATTCCTGTAGCTAGTTTGAGCTCATTTTGTGCCTTTGCCTTTCTAATCTAGCCCCTGCATTCCCGTGTTGTTTGCCTATATTCATCCTTTGTAATTTGTCCTAGTTTCCATTTTTTATATGACTTCTTTTTATTTTTTAGATCTTGCAAGATCTCGTGGTTAAGCCAAGGGATATCAGTATTTTTCCACAAACTGCTCTGGGAACCAAATTTTGAAACACAGGGTTCCCGCCATATGCTAAAGCTATACAAGGCAGGGAGTGACATCATCTGTTGTTCTTCACTCCTCACACAAGAAGATTCCTGAAAACACCGGAGGAACAAAGACTGAACTGGGGGAAGTGCTGGACTTAGGCTAAAGGGATTTCTAGCCTGTGTATGAAAGACCTGGGGATTCTAAGCTGCAAAGCAAGTGTAGTTCATGCCTTAAGAATCTGCAGCCCGCTTGTATCATCCGTCAGGGTGAGGGATTCTTAATTCAAATCCTATCTTTCTAGTATATTAAGCTTAGATCACGTTTTTCTTTATGTACTAAGTCATCTGCTTTGATCTGTTTGCTATCACTTAAAATCTATCTTTTGTAGTTAATTTATTTTATGTTTTAATCGAAACCAGTGAGTTTGGAGTGACGTGCTTGGGAATCTTAGCTCAGAGAGGCTGTTGCATATTCCTCTCCACATTGAGGGGGAGGCGAACTGGATAATAAATTCATACTGGTTGGGGTTTGGACCAGCACAGGGCGGTACTGCTCTGGAGTCCTGGGCTGGAAAGCCTAGGGGATTATTTTGGCTGTAGCCTCTCTACTGTTGGTTCACATGCAGCAGCTGGTCAAAGAGCCTGCATGTAACTGCAGCTGGCTGTGTCCCTACCTGTGTGTGTGTTGCCAGAAGCGTGTCTGCAGCTTGTCACAGCAGCACAGATTGAGAGGTAGCCCAGGCTGATGGGTTAGAGGGCTCAGCAGTACCCCAGTTCCAGGCAGCACTCCAGAGGGAACCCATCACAAGTCCTTTCTACTATTAAAATATTCGATATATCCCTGGAGCAAGACTTCTCTACATCTGCTAAACTATAAGTATCCAAGCTGTAAGGTGCAGTGTCTTCCTGTCATCTTGAAACATCTAATTTGACAGTAAAGGCAATGTTATTGGAATCCAAACTGATGGTGTCAGCAGGTCTGGGAACAAAAATTGCCTGGGCCAGGCTGGTGCAGTTAATATCGTCATTGCTGTGGCATACTTGGGCCATCTCAGAATATGCAAAATTAAGGTGGGTGGGAAGACATCAGGAATCAAGATCATGATATTAGGAAGGCACCTGATAGAGACCCAACTCTGACCCCATCTCAAGCAAAAGATGTTGCATTTTTGTTCATGTCTGTGGCTAACAAGTCTATGATCTCTTACATTCAGTTTTGGAAAATATGCTGATTAACTGAGTTCTTTATGGACCACTCCTGGTCAGATCAAAAATGCCTGCCCAGCTGAAACACTTGGGTGTTTATTAGTTTTGTTAAATGGATAGCAGTGACAGAAACTAGATGGCTGATGCATCACTCCCATAGCTGGATTACTTCCTGGCATGGAAGAGGCCCATTCCTGCCTGTTTAAATAGAACATTTCAGCGCTGTTGTCTATCATCACTTGAATTGACTTGCCTTGGATGAGAGGCAAGAACGCTACATGTCAGACAAACTGCTCTGAGCTCCAAAATATTTATGTATAGAAGAGATTCAACTTTTGACCACAGACCTGGAGTCTGATGACTTAAAATGTGCTTCCCAACCTAGACTGGCAGCATCTATCACAAGTGTTAACAAGGGGAGAAGAGGTGCAAGAGGGACACCCTTGCATACATCAAACAGATCTTTCCATCATGGAAGCGAAGAAAGTACAAACTGAGGAACCCCTTCCAGTATATCTCTATGAGGTTTTATTGGACTGAACTGGGGGGAAGTGCTGGACGTAGGCTAAAGGGATTTCTACTATTTAATAACATCTACTGAACCTCTGTAGGGCAGGAAAGAGACGGTTACTCACCGTAGTAACTGTTGTTCTTCGAGATGTGTTGCTCATATCTATTCCAATTAGGTGTGCGTGCACGATCGTTGGAAGACTTTTACCCTAGCAACACTCGGTGGGCCGGCTGGCGCCCCCTGGAGTGGCGCCGTTGCGGTGCCTGATATATACCCCAGCTGGCCCAGCGCCCTCTCAGTTCCTTCTTGCCGGCTATTCCGACAGTGGGGATGGAGGGCGGGTTTGGAATAGATATGAGCAACACATCTTGAAGAACAACAGTTACTACGGTGAATAACCATCTCTTCTTCTTCGAGTGATTGCTCATATGTATTCCAATTAGGTGACTCCCAAGCCTTGCCTAGGAGGTGGGGTCGGAGTGAGATAGTACATAGTGTAAGACTGCCGTACCAAAGGCAGCGTCCTCCCTGAAATGCTGAACTATGGCATAGTGAGGGGCAAAGGTGTGCACCAATGACCAGGTTGCTGCCCTACATATCTCCTGTATGGGTATGTGCGCCAGGAAGGCGGAGGACGAGGCTTGAGCTCGGGTGGAGTGGGCAGTAGGGTGCGTGGTGGGAACACCAGCCAAGTCATAACACGTCCGGATGCATGACGTGATCCAGGACGCGATGCGTTGGGAGGAGACCGGGAGGCCCTTCATCCGGTCTGTCACAGCGATGAATAGTTGAGTCGTTTTCCAAAAGGGCTTCATCCGCTCGATGTAGAAGGCAAGGGCCCTACGGACGTCCAAGGAATGGAGTTGCTGCTCCCTTGGAGAGGCATGCGGCTTCGGGTAGAAGACCGGCAGAAAAATGTCCTGGTTAATATGAAAGGCCGACACTACCTTGGGCAGGAAGGCCGGGTGTGGTCGCAGCTGTACCTTGTCCTTGTGGAACACTGTGTAAGGGGGTTCCGAAGTGAGCGCTCTGAGTTCAGATATGCGCCTCGCCGAAGCGATGGCTATGAGGAAGGCCGTCTTCCAGGAGAGGTACAGGAGCGAGCAGGTGGCCATAGGCTCGAATGGGGCCCCCATGAGCCTGGTTATCACAAGGTTGAGGTCCCAAGTGGGGACCGGACGGCGAACCAACGGGCATAGACGTTCTAACCCCTTGAGGAACCTGCTGACCGTGGGGTTGGAAAAGATCGAGCGCCCATCCTCGCCAGGGTGAAAGGCCGAGATTGCCGCCAGGTGGACCTTTAGTGAGGAAAGCGCTAGACCCTGCTCCTTCAAAGACAGGAGGTAGTCCAGAATGGTATGCACCGGCACCTGCGAAGGGTTGACACCCCGAGGGCCGCACCAGCAGGAAAAACGTTTCCACTTGGCCAAGTAGGTGGACCTGGTAGAGGGCTTCCTGCTACTTAGCAAGACTTGTTGCACCGGGCCGGAGCAGTGTAGCTCGGACGGGTTCAGCCATGCAGCAGCCACGCTGTGAGGTGGAGAGACTGCAGGTCAGGATGATGGAGCCTGCCGTGCTGCTGCGTAATCAGGTCCGGCCACAACGGGAGAGTGATTGGGGCGGACACCGAGAGCTCTAGGAGAGTGGTGTACCAGTGCTGCCTGGGCCACGCTGGGGCGATCAGGATTAGGCGGGCCCTGTCCCTGCGTAATTTGAGCAGGACTCTGTGGACCAGCGGCACCGGTGGGAAGGCATAGGACAGGTGGTCTGTCCAAGGCAGGAGAAAAGCGTCTCTCAGGGAGCCTGTGGAGCGTCCCTGGAGCGAGCAGAACGCGTGGCACTTCCGGTTCTCGCGAGTCGCAAACAGGTCTATGTGGGGAAATCCCCACCTCCGGAAGACAGAGTGGATAACATCCGGCCGAATGGACCACTCGTGCGCCTGAAAGGATCTGCTGAGGCGGTCCGCCAAGGTGTTCTGGGCCCCTGGGAGAAAGGAGGCCACCAGGTGGATGGAGTGGGCTATGCAGAACTCCCACAACCGCATTGCTTCTTGGCAGAGTGGGGAGGAGCGTGCCCCTCCTTGCCTGTTGATGTAATACATGGCTGTCATGTTGTCCGTGAGGACGGCGACACAATAACCCTGCAGGTGCTGGGAGAAGGCTTGGCAGGCAAGGCGCACTGCCCGCAGTTCCCTGACGTTGATGTGCAGGGCTAGTTCTTGTGCCGACCACAGGCCCTGTGTTTGGAGGCCCTTCAGATGGGCTTCCCAGCTGAGGGATGACGCGTCTGTGGTTAGGGCTACGGATGGCTGTGATGGATGGAATGGCACCCCTTCCAGCACTTTCTTGGGGTCTAGCCACCAGTTCAGGGAGGCCTGGACCTGCGATGGTACTGTCAAAACCAAGTCCAAGCTGTCTCTGTATGGACGGTATACCGACGAGAGCCATGCCTGGAGTAGACGGAGGCGTAATCTGGCATGAGCGGTCACGAACATGCAGGACGCCATGTGACCGAGCAGGCTGAGGCAGCTGCAAGCCGTCGAGGTTGGGAAGCTCTAAAGGGCGCGTATGATGGTTACGAGGGCCTGGAAGCGTGCCTCTGGCAGAAAAGCTCGGGCGAGAGTAGAGTCCAGTACTGCCCCTATAAAGTCCAACCTTTGGGTTGGCTCCAAAGTGGACTTTTCTACATTCAGGAGCAAGCCGAGCTGATTGAACATACTCAAGGCCGTCAGAATGTGAGACTGGACTTGGCTGCTGGAGTTGCCACGGATAAGCCAGTCGTCGAGGTAGGGGAACACCTGAATCCATCGCCGACGAAGGGCGGCCGCCACAACGGCCATGCACTTTGTGAACACGCGTGGTGCCATGGAGAGGCCGAAGGGAAGAACCGCAAACTGGAAGTGTCTTTGGTCTACCACAAAGCGGAGGAAGTGTCTGTGTGGTGGGTAGATCGCGATATGGAAATACGCGTCCTTCATGTCGAGGGCAGCATACCAGTTTCCAGGATCCATAGAAGGGATAATGGTACCCAGGGAAAGCATGCGGAACTTCAACTTTACCATAAATTTGTTGAGTCCCCGCAAGTCCAAGATAGCACGTAGCCTCCCTTTTGATTTGGGGATTAGGAAATAGCAGGAGTAGAAACCCTTGCCCCTGAACTCTCTTGGAACCTCCTCTATTGCCCCTATGGAGAGGAGCGTTTGCACCTCCTGAATTAGGAGTTGCTTGTGAGAAGGGTCCCTGAAGAGGGACAGGGAAGGAGGGTGGGAGGGAGGGGGGTGGAGACAAACTGAAGGTGATATCCGCTTTCCACCATGCGTAGGACCCAGCGGTCCGTGGTGATATTCGACCACGCACGGAAGAAATGGGAAAGGCGGTCTTGGAAGGGGGGGACAGGATCGTGAACTGAGACTGGTACTCTGCCCTCGTGCGTCCCTTCAAAAGTTTTGTTTGGGCCCCGACGATGGTTTGTGGGGGCCCTGGCTGTGGCCAGTCTGGCGACTGGGCTGCCACCGTCTACCGCCCCTGCCACGTGGTCTCCTCGAGAAGTCCTGCCGAGGTGCGGGTACGGTGTAGGGGCGCTGCGCGAAGGGCCAGAAGGGTCTGTGCTGCGTGGCTGGGGTGTGCATCCCCAGCGTGTGGATAATGGTGCAACCGTCTTTTAGGGTCTGCAACCTCGCGTCAGTCTTTTCTGAAAACAGACCCCGCCCCTCGAACGGTAGGTCCTGGATGGTATACTGGACCTCCGGAGGGAGGGTGGAGGACTGAAGCCAGGAGATACGCCGCATGGCGACTCCTGAAGCTATTGTCCTGGCAGCTGAGTCGGCTATGTCCAAGGAGGCCCGCAAGGACGTTCTGGCCACCTTCTTGCCCTCCTCAATTAACGCTGTGTACTCCTGCCTGGATTCCTGAGGTACAAATTCTTTGAATTTTTGCATGGAGTTCCAGGTGTTGTACCCGTATCGGCTCAGGAGTGCTTGCTGGTTAGCAGCTCTGAGCTGAAGGCCTCCCCCGGCCCCGAATAGATCTTTCTGCCAAACAAGTCCAGGCGCTTGGCATCCTTGGACTTAGGGGCGGCTGCCTGTTGGCCATTCCTCTCCCTCTCGTTCACAGGGAGCACGGTGACCAGGGAGCACGGTGGGGGGTGAGTGTAGAGGTACTCGAAGTCTTTCGGGGGCGCCATATATTTTCTCTCCACCCCCCTGGCAGTGGGAGGTATCGAAGCTGGAGATTGCCAGATTGAGGTGGTGTTGGTAAATATAGTCCGTCCAAACGGGAGGGCTACCCTGGTGGGGGCATCGGCTGTTAGGATGTCCACCACAGGGTCCTCAAGCTCCACCACCTCCTCGACCTGCAGATTCATGTTGAGAGCCAATCAGCGCAGTAGGTCTTGGTGGTCCCGGAGATCGATGGGAGGCGGGCCTGAAGATGATGCTCCTGCCACTGCCTCGTCCGGGGAGGAGGACGACGACAATCCCGGGACTAGAGGGTCCTGGGGTAGGTCCTGGTGCGGAAGTTCTGGAGCCTCCACGCCCAAGGCCTCCGGGTCTGGGATCTTGGCCGATGTCTGGGCTGCAGGGCCTGGGGCCTCCGGAGGAGGGCGTGACACCGTCGCCTCCGGTGCCTGGGACTCCGAATGGGCCGACTGGGAGGCTCTGGAGGGGGCCCCTTGGGACTGATGGTACGCCATCGGAGTCCAGAAAGGCCACTGCGTCGGGGCTTGAGACGGATCCTGTCTCTCGTCTGGCCAGTGGCTCTTGTCCTCGACCACGTGGCACTGGTCCGTATAGTAGGCACTACCGGCCCTAGAGGACCGAGAGGCCGAGCGGGAGGGCCAAGGCGGAGCAGAGTGTCCTTGAGGGCCGGTCCGCGGAGCCGTGCTGTGCCGTGGCACCGGAGATCAGTACCGGGACCTGGATCAGTACCGACGGCTGTCTCGGTACCGGGAGCCCGACCTGGATCGCGTACACCTCGGCGAGCGGTAGCGAGGTTGATTATCCGGGGATCTACACTGCGACCGGCCGCGGGACCGGGAGCGGGACCGGGAATCGTAGTACCGTCAACCGTGTCTGGAGGTCGACCTGGAACGATGCCGCGAGTACGACCGGCGCCGAGAAGGTGACCGATGCCAGGACTGCGAGCGGCGTCGAGGAGATCTAGGCTGATGTTGGCCGATCTCCGCATGCGGCACCGGACGTAGTATGGCCGGTTTGCCCCGGGACGTGGTGATTCTCAACGGCGGTACCGAAGATGGGGTCGGTGCCGGGTCCGTCATGGCAATCGGGTCCCGTGCTGCCGAGGTGGTGTCCGGAGTGGACGGCAGCGTAAGCTCTACCTCGGCTTGCACCGGGGAGCTGGCGGTTACCGAGCTCGACGGACCTTGTGGTACCGGAGTCGTAGGTACCGCAGCCTTAACAGGCTGCCCTGAGCTCAACGGTCTCTGTGGTACCAGAGTCGACAGGGCTGGTGCCGGCATTGGCGGCGGCGCCAGACTTGACGGCCCCTGTGGAGCTGGAGTCGGTGGTGCAGGCGTTTTGGCCAGAGGCACCGAGCTCAACGGTCCTTGCGGTACTGGAGTCATCGGTGCTGGCGCTGGGCCGGGAGGTTTGGCGCGGTCTTGAACTGGCTGCGGATGCAGCCGGGCCCAGACCCGATTTTCTCAGTCTTGGAGACATCGATTGGCGCCTCTGGGGAGTTCGGTGCCGGGGCTCTTTACTGGAGCTCGGGCGCTCCGGGGCCGCTGGCGCCGCGCCAGCTGCGGAGGTCGGTACCGGGTTGTGGTGCGGGGCCGACATCGGGCTAAGAGACGCTTCCAAGAGGAGCTGCTTCAAACGAAAGTCCCGCTCCTTCTTGGTTCGCGGCTTGAAAGCCTTAGAGATACGACACTTATCTGGAAGGTGGGACTCCCCGAGGCACTTCAGACAGGAGTCGTGGGGGTCCCCTGCAGGCATCGGCTTCAAACAGGCCGAGCACGGCTTGAATCCCAGAGAGCCAGGCGTTGGCCCGGTACCGGGAAGGAGACAGGGGAGAAACCCCCTATCTCCCACTACTATTTACACTAACTAAAAACAAACAAACTATCAGTAAACTATTAACAACTACTTAAGAAGTAGTTAAAACTATCAACAAAATGAATGAGTGCTAACTAAGCTAGGGAGGTGGAGATCAGCTAAGCTGCGCTCCACAGTTCCAACGACCGTCACGGGCGGTAAGAAGGAACTGAGAGGGCGCTGGGCCGGCTGGGGTATATATCAGGCACCGCAACGGCGCCACTCCAGGGGGCGCCAGCCTGCCCACCGAGTGTTGCTAGGGTAAAAGTCTTCTGACGATCGTGCACGCTGCGCACGCACACCTAATTGGAATACATATGAGCAATCACTTGAAGAAGAACCTCTATTCCGGAGAACCATCCAGGAGCCAGACCCTGAGCCATAGAACTGCCAGTTTGGTGTGAAGTGTGTGACTCATATACTAAGGCAGGAGATGAGGAATGATCAGGAGCTTGTTCAGCATTTGGACACAGAGCTGAAGTAGGAAAGAGTACCACATTCTCTTGGCCAGGTAGGCACTATGAGGATAAACTCTGATCTTGTACTGCCTGATCTTGTTCAGCTCCCTTAAAATTAAGGGCGTTGGAGGAAAGGCATAGAACAGGGTCCTTTTCCATGGTAGAAGGAAGGTGTCCTCAGGGAGTGGTGACCCATATCCCTCTTGGACAGAAGAGAGGACACTTCCTATCATCGGAGGTGGCGAAAAGATTGATCTCTGGTTGTCACCATCTCTGAAATATGCATGGGAGGACCTGAGTGTCCAGTTCCCATTTGTAGTCATGGGAGAAGTGTCTGCTGAGGGCATCAGCAGTGGCGTTCCAGATGCCTGGAAGGTGGACTGCTGAAATCTGGATATGGTTGGTTATACACCAGTTCTAGAGTTTTATAACTTCAGAGCACAAGGAGGGGAATCTTGCGCCTCCCTGCTTGTTGATGTAAAAGATACTGGACATGTCTGACCAGTATGTTTTACATCAACAAGCAGGAAGGCGCATGACCCTGATCATTTTGCCCTGATGAAGGGTAGGAAATGGAGGCAAGCATTCCTGATCACCCTGAGTTCCAACAAGTTGAAGACTGATTTTGTGGGCTGTCCATCTACCCTGAAACACGAGGGTGTTGAGTTGGGCTTCGGCTGTTAAGAGTCACTGATAGGGCTGGGCAGCAGAAAGGGATGCTTGAACAGACATGAGGTTGCTCCTTCCACCAGTTTAGTGAGTTCTTTATATGCAAGGGACCCGCCCGTCCAGAGCAAGGTTGCCTTCTCCAGTTGATTCTGCCAGATTTCACACAAAACACAGCCTCGTGTTTCTCCTTTGCAACATCAACTCCACACTTGTGAAAAACAACTTCATCACACTGATCTTAGTCCTGCCTTGACGCGGGGGACTGGACTAGAAGACCTCTCAAGGTCCCTTCCAGTCCTACAATTCTATGATTCTATAAACGAGACACCAACTAGAGATCCTCTGTAAGATGGGCCTTCCTTGAGAGAAGTTGCATGTAAGTGGTGCTCGTTTAGCCACCTTATGTAAATATAACATACATTTTAAAAATAGAATTCTTGTTGCTTTCAGCTATAATATCCCATTAGCTTAAGGAGCACCAGCTGCTGCTGCTTCTTTTTTTTTTAAACAGTAAGAAAAACAGTTAAAAGAAAACTTTTCTCCCCAGTATGCCTACCTCTTCCTGGGCCACCTTGAAGAAGAATTTCTGAACAAATGCACCTGAGATGCATCAATATTTTCATCCTCTGGACAGATGACCTAAACTCCCTCATTAGATTTTCACTACAACTTCAACTCTCTCTAGAGAACACTACCACACTACCAACAACTTCCTGGATTCCATGATCAGGGTTCAGGAGTCAACAATGGATCCATACAGATAACTACATACAAGAAACCCACAGATCATCATCCCTATCTTCACCATCGCAAATACATCAAGCCACCCCAAACACACCAAGAAATCTGTTATCTACCCCAGGCAGGCATTCACATACCACAGAATATACTCTGAGAAGAAAGTCCAGGATATACACTTTAACCCACATAAAACCATCTTCACCAACCAAGGACACTCCACCAGAGAAGTAGATCGCATCAGGGAACAGACCATCCAGATATCCTGTGATAACTTAGATACAGCAATAAAACTCCCTTCGACCACACGCCTCTAGTTGTCACCTACCATACCACACTGGAACCCATACAGGGAATCATCAAACAATTATAACCATACTTGATGGGGACCACATCCTGAAAGAAATCTTTCCTAAACTCTCTCTTCTGGCCTTCATACAATCCCCCAACCTCTCCAAGCTCATCCAGCATTTTTTTCCTTTTCCCAACCTATGACTTCATCTTGAATGGTCCCTTGAAATGTGTTGACTATATATGCTAAACAATCTGTTTCACCTTGTATTTAGCTATGACAATGAGTACATTTCCCAGACCTGAAGAGCGATGTGTAAGATCAAACACTTGCTTCTCTCACCAACAGAAGTTGGTCCAATAAAATATATTACCTCATCCACCTTGTCTCTAATTTAAAAAACCCTTTTTCTTATAGGAAGCCCATTCTACTAGGGCAACAGCAACTTTTCCAGCAGTTCTGCAGCTCGCCTGCAAAAGACTACTGTAAGATTCGTAAAGTGGCTATGTGAACCTTAAAGCACTTTTTACCGAGCATTACTCCAGATTTGGCAGTAGGGAAAAATATGGGAACTGAGCAACATTTTGTATATGTCTTTAATACCATGATTTCACTGAATTTGGAGCTGTTTAAAGTCCATGGCCCATGGACTCCCAAACTAAAGACATGTGGAGAGAGAAATATGCAGATCTATGTACATTCTCACCTGCTCAGTAAGTAATATTGAGGTATTGCTGTATTTTTTACTTGTTTCAGATCCAAGTGTAACAAATCTTAGGAGAAAGAGAGTTAATGAAATGCACCAAATCACTAGTTCCCAATTGTAGTGACAATCAAGGAAGATCTCATGCACATGAAGCAACTGAAAGTAAAGAGAAAAAGCAAAATTAAGAGTTATCGAAATAAAGGTTAATGCTACAGTAAGATAAAAGAACTTTACTTCCTAATACTTTATTTTCTTGTAAAACGTACGGATCTGGTTTTTACTTTGTAATAGACTTTTTAAATTAATTTATATTTCAAAACCAATAGTCTATTAACAAAGATAGGTTTTCATATAAGGGATGAGCAGGCCTAAGAGTAATGTAGTAAGTTTTGGTCTCTTTAGCATGTAAGTAAAGCAAAATATATCTCTCTATATATATATTAATACAAAATGAAGAGCTTTGAACTCCTGAAGTTATCGCATTTGCTTGAAAACAGCAACATACTTATCACTTGGATTAAAAAGAAAACTGAATCCACATAAAGTTGCTAAACTTAAAATTATGTTAATATTAAAATATGGATGATTAACACTACAATTTTGGTATGGAGGTCACGGTGTTCACAATAATCATGCATCTGAATAAAAATTGGGACGAGCCTGTCCCATGGGGCTGAATCCAGCTCCACAGGTGCCAGAGACAAGGGGGGTGGAGAGCCAAAGAGACACTCTCCTCTCCCTCACCACCTTTTTAAAACTAGACTGCAAGGGAAAGTGCTGTGGCCTAATCCAGTTGTCCAGCAGCCAGGTCTCACTATATGTTGTTCCATGTGCTGATAACTGGGCTCTCATCTGCCAGTTGCCAAAACCATGGCAGTATGTCTCTCTAGGTGCTGTGGACCATCTGAATGCAGAGAGAGGGACAGATGCGTCACCCAAGGGCCTCAGGCTCGCCAGCAGGGACAGTAAGCTAAGGAGCGGGAAAAGTGGAGCAGGGCCTCCAGGAGGGTCAGGCTACTGGAGCGGGGCTCCCTCGAATGACCTTTCCATCATTTTTTTTCCCCCTGCACCTCTGCCATGAAGTTTACGATACGTTTCCATGCCAAAATCATAGCCTTATTTACATTATACACCAGGAAAAGGCAATGAAATTATTTTTGGCTAAAAAGGAAATGGAAAAACAATTGCTAATCGATTCAAATGACAGGGTGGTTAGCTGCAGACATCCAAGCGTTTTCAGTAAATATTAGGCTATATAAACATAGATTTGCTTATTCCACTAGAGGGCAGGCTAATACTAGCACACTAAACAATGCAATCTTTCCTGAAGAATTCTGTGTAAGCTCTCTCACCAACACAAGCTGGACCAATAAAATATATTACCACACATCTTGTCTCTCTAATATCCTGGGACCAATATGACTACAATACCACTGCATTTCCTATTTCTCACAGAAATCAGGGTGGCAGTTTATAGCAACAGAACGAAAGGAGTAGGAGACAGTATACAAACATCGGGAATGCAAATAATTAAGACACTATTAAAATATCTCACTGAATAATACTATATTATACTTTTAAAATCCCCAATTAACCCTTCCAGATTAATCTTATTACACAATGTGCCTGCAAAAGCAGGTTTTTGATAGGTTGTGTTCTGAAATCACTAAGATCCAAAATTCATGGGGGATAGAAAAAACTGGATAAAAAAATTATAACAAAGATATGAAAACAATGTCTTAGTTAATTTACTTTTAATTTATACTCTTCGTAGAATACATTTAGCCATACACTGGTGGTTAAAAAGTTAAACTTCTAAAATGGATAAATTGAGTAATATATAGTAGAAATTAATCTTCTGAAAAGGCACTAAGCATATGATAGTTATTTTCACAGTAGATCTTCCAGCCTGGAAGGTTTGCTTATAAAGTGAAACATTTTTAAAGAAGCATTCTAAAGTCTTGGTTGCCTTTACATAAATGAGGTATCCTCACCTGAGCACAGCAGGTAAATACAACTGAAATAGTCAATAAGAAGGCAGATGAAACTATTACATCGACTGACCGCTGAGGACCTCGCCGCTGAAAATAAGGGAAACATATTGAGTGAAAGTCTCTGTACTAATTGACCAAGAAACTTTGTAGATCTACTCAGGTTCACATCCCCAGAATAGGCCGATTATGGCTCACAGTGGCATAACCTAGAACTTTAAATACAAAATGTTGTATTTTAATTTTACAGTATAACTACACATTAATATTTCCTGGGACAATGCATCACCGATGAAGAAGAAAGGGGAAGTGGATGGCTCAGGGAAACTATAATAGACTATGAAACCACTAGTACACTGGTTTGCTCAGCTCCTTAGTGATCAAAAGTTGGTTCTACTTTAATAGTTTTCCCTAACTGCCCTATAAATGGAAAATATATTCTGCCTCAGGCCATAGCAAAGAACTAAACTTGGGTTGACAGCAGAGTTGGGATACCAGACCACTGCTACCAAGATGCCATCTACATGCATCAGTGCAACAAACTCTTTCAGTACAAGGATACTGCATTGGGACACCAAAAGATTATCCTACATAGCCA
This sequence comes from Chelydra serpentina, assembly GCA_037349315.1. Classification (NCBI taxonomy): domain Eukaryota; kingdom Metazoa; phylum Chordata; order Testudines; family Chelydridae; genus Chelydra; species Chelydra serpentina. The sequence continues at coordinate 21,564,639 of JBAIAC010000008.1, forward strand.
TACTATGGCTTCTACATGCGAAAATTCTCATGAGGGAGGGATGGAAAAAAAGAAAGGTCTGGGAAAGGCTAATATTACTGGAAAGGCATGTTTTTATTGTTTTCAATAAATCTCACTCCCGGTTACATATACAGCAAGATGATCCTGTAATACTGTGGTGTTGTTTTTTCTTTTAAGAATTGAGTGCCCTCTGCTGGATTGAAAAATATGTATGTTATGAACATACATTCATTTTTACTTCCCATCTTTCTTTTCCCTTCTGAAAATTTTACTTCTCTGTCACATGAAGACGAAAAATGTTGGAGTTTTTGATTGTGAGGCATTATATTTGCTTATTTGGGACACACTCAGAACCTGAACAAACAAGACATATAATTTATCCTGAATCCAGTGACTCCACTTTTTTTTCTGGGTAATGATCAAAGTGAATATTGAGAACAGCTTGTCCTAGCACAAAGCAGGGTATATTAGTGCATGTGTGACAATTGTGGAAAAAACAAAAAAGGGGAAATGAAAATGCCACATGTGAATGTCATTCAAAAATCTCAATGTCTTGAATCACCACCGAACATACAAGCTGCGTCAAGGCAGTGTCTCTCTTTGCTTCATAACTCCCCGCATTATATAACCCACAGTTTGCACAAGTTGGCACAGTTGGCTCAAAACAGGCTCTGGAACAGCAGAATTGTACAAATCAAAAATGAAGTGCTTTGGCAAAACTATCCAGGAAATCTTTACAACAGAATGTGTCTGCATCCTGCATGGCTTTAGGCAGTGTTTTCATAAAGCAATAAATTCACCCACAAAAATGCATGGGAGAATTGACAAATTGTTTTTAGATTACAAGGTAATCTACAGTTTATTAGTCGATTTAATATGTTACAGGAGCCAAATGAACTGCATATACAGTCAAACAAAATTTTGGCTCTTGATAGGTTGAAAACCATTATACAAGTCTAAAGTTCTACTAAAAATAGTTTTGTGCTTTTTTCTTTTAAGTAATTTCTTTGGATGACCATAATGCGCTCTGCTTAGGAAAACACCTTGTGATCATTTGAAGCTAAAGTTTGTCCAGGGTGTTTGATAACATCTTGTCTGATAACACTAGTGGCTCTGGGCTTCTAGGTAGAAATCAAGGTTTTTATTTTGACCTTTAAAGCACTCCTATATGGTTTTGGTCTAATGTTATTTTAAAGATTGCCTCTTTCATTATTCCATACTATTACTGTTGTGATCAGTAGAGTTGCTCAAAATGGAGCTCCCTTGACAGAGATGAGAAGGAGCTGCCAGAAAGGCACTCTCTGTGAGGGTCACTCAACTATGGAATAATTCTTTGGTCTTCTGGAGTCCAAACTGGTTAAACTTCCAGACGTGTCGCAAGGCTCTCCTATTTTCAGGGGTATGTGGGGAGGGAACAGGATGAGGAGACTTTGAGAATTATGCTATAATAGTTACATTGTGGGATCAAAGTATAATTGTATAAGAGGGCAGTGAATTTCCACCAATTTACCAAACCACTGATTGTTACATATAATGAAAGGAGAGCCTGAAGTAATGGACAGATGGTCCTAATAGGTATGGCATTCTTTTTTTAATTGCAGTGTTGAAACACAAATACTGCAGTACTAAGTAAGCGACTACTTAAAGTGAAACTGATTTCCATTGTCGGAGAGGAGAGAAATAAAGAGCATAAGTAGTAACAAGTGAGCTGTATTTCAAAACTTTCATACAATATTCACAAATATTATTTTAATAATATTAGTAATATGGGTAAACAAACTTGTTTACAACATTTTTAAATTGACAGTTCCCTTTAAGAAAGTGGTGTTGAAAGGGTTCAAAATGAAGTCATGCCCTGACCTTTCTCAAATGGAAGCTTGGAGGAAGCAAAGGGGAACAGACCATTTCAGGATCACAAAGGAAAGCGGAAAACCTCCTGGCCTCCCAGAAAAAAAAAAAGCATTTTTAACAACGGTATATTCTGGCTAAAGTTAGCATTCAAGGATATAACTAAGTTGAGAAGTCTAGACACTGTAGGTTTTTTATATTTAATCTTAGAAAAGGAAGCTTATTTCATTAAAAAGGCCAAATAGAAAATGTATTATTTGACATTTTATTTCTGGGACTAATCTCTTCCCCAGACAGTCAGACTATACCTCACTTCCTGCAAAGGCTGGAGGCAGTTTAGTCTTTTCCATAAGGCTCTAGGGCTCAGCCAACCCCTGGAGAATCTGTGCTGGAAACTGAAGCTGCAGATAAAGACAGATGGAAGACACCTGATTCTATGATACCCTGGAAATCACTATCTGCATCTTATCAAATCTTATAAATATGAAGGAGGCATCACTGCAATAAATTCTGCTACTCCTGATGTAGCCACCTGGCTCAATCAACTTCAGGTGAAATTGTAGTTGCTCCTCTCTACCAGTCATACGAAAGAAGAAGATCTCTGTTGTCTACAGAGGAAAGAAGTTCCAGTGATCAGGGCACTAGCCTGGAGTCTCTGAAGTATTGGATTTGATTCCGTGCTGTGCCACAGACTTCCTGTATGTCTCGGTCAAGTCACAGTCTCTGTGTCTCAGCTTCCCACCTATAAATGGGGATAATAGTACTTCCTATCTGAGAAGTTCTCTAGGCATAAGTACATTAAAGATTGCAAAACACTCAGATGCAGTAGTAATGGATACCATATAAGTACCCACAATAGATAAGATTAGATAGACTAGATAGGAAAACTAGTTTTCCTATGTCCACCTCAACTATTAGGTGGATTATTCTTGAAAGAGGATCAGGGAACACTCTTTCAAGTTTATGATGAACCTGTGTACTTGGTGTATAGAAGGGGTCCTCTTGGGTCACTTCCTGCAAGGTCCTCGAAATTAGTGTTCTGGTAAATATGTCATCTAAGAGCAGGTTTAAATGAGCCTGTAGAATCCTTAGCTGAACTGTTAGCAGAACCAACATCTTTATAAACATGCTGTGAATAAGTTGTTAGAGAACACTTCTGAGTCCAGAACTTCCATTTGGAAAGAAAACTGAAAGGTTCTTACTTAATTTAAGAACCTGGGATGATACCTTGAGTTTTTCTTTTGGAGGTAGACTGGACCTTAGACGCGGGTGAGGGTTGGGGGGGGGGATGAGATTTTGGGCTTTACCCTGAAGAATCGCTGATCAGGAAGGATGGTTCACTTTGTGGAGTCCTAAGAAGTGAAGAAGAGGATTGATCTGCCCTTATGGAGAGGTTTCTGAAAGAGCCTTTATTGATACGATGGGAAGCAGAAACCCTAACAAGTCATTCCTTGGAAGAAAAAGGGTTTGCAAATTGGGAGTAATCATGGCAGTGCTGTCTTTTTATGACTTAAAGAGGAGCTCCATCTACAAGGAGACTCTCTCATCTTCTGATTGCTCCATCTGATTTTACTCCTTGGGGCATTCTGCGCCAAAAAATTAAAAATTCTGTGCTCAATATTTTAAAATTCTGCAGAATTCTGCAAATGTTATTTGTCAAAATAACACTACGTAATCAGGCCAGTTTCAATTATTTTGGTAATTTATTTCAAAATACCTGTCAGCAAGTATTTCTGTAACAAAACAGACACACAAAAATTTCCCCAGGAGTAGAGAGTTAAAGAAACACCTATGACAACCCAGTTCCTGTTTCTCTGCCCCTTCCCTCCCTTTCCCCAGAGTCCAGCGGGGGGCCAGACTCAGACTCATAGACTTTAAGGTCAGAAGGGACCATTATGATCATCTAGTCTGACCTCCTGCACAATGCAGGCCACAGAATCTCACCCACCCACTCCTGGAATAATCCTCTCACCTATGTCTCAGCTATTGAAGTCCTCAAATCATGGTTTAAAGACTTCAAGAAGCAGAGAATCCTCCGGTAAGTGACCCGTGCCCCATGCTGCAGAGGAAGGCGAAAAACCTCCAGGGCCTCTGCCAATCTACCCTGGAGGAAAATTCCTTCACGACCCCAAATATGGCGATCAGCTGAACCCCGAGCATGTGGGCAAGACTCACCAGCCAAACACCCAGGAAAAAGTTCTCTGTAGTAACTTCTAACATCCCATCATTGACCATTGGTCCTATTTACCACTGATGGCAATTAATTGACCTTTGACTAAGATCATGTTATCTCATCAAACCATCCCCTCCATAAATTTATCTAGCTTAATCTTGAAGCCAGTTAGGTCTTTTGCCCCCACTGCTTCCCTTGGAAGGCTGTTCCAGAACTTCACTTAAAGAGAGCAATCATATCTCCCCTCAGCCTTCTTTTGGTTAAGGTAAACAAACCAAGCTCCTTGAGTCTCCTTTCATACGACAGGTTTTCCATTCCTCGGAAATTCATCCTTCTTAAACATGGGAGACCAGAACTGCACACAGTATTCCAAATGAGGTCTCACCAATGCCTTGTATAACGGTACTAACACCTCCTTATCTCTACTAGAAATACCTCGCCTAATGCATCCCAAGACCGCATTAGTTTTTTTCACGGCCACATCACATTGGCGACTCATAGTCATCCTGTGATCAACCAGGACTCCGAGGTCCTTCTCCTCTTCCGTTACTTCCAACTGATGTGTCTCCAGCTTATAACTAAAATTCTTGTTATTAATCCCTAAATGCATAACCTTACACTTCTCACTATTAAATTTCATCCTATTACTATTACTCCAGTTTACAAGGTCATCCAGATCTTCCTGTAGGATATCCCGATCCTTTTCTGAATTGGCAATACCTCCCAACTTTGTGTCATCCGCAAACTTTATTAGCACACTCCCACTTTTGGTGCCGAGGTCAGTAATAAAAAGATTAAATAAAATTGGTCCCAAAACTGAACCTTGAGGAACTCCACTAGTAACCTCCCTCCAACCTGACAGTTCACCTTTCAGTATGACCCGCTGTAGTCTCCCCTTTAACCAGTTCCTTATCCACCTCTCAATTTTCATATTGATCCCCATCTTTTCCAATTTAACCAATAATTCCTCATGTGGTACTGTATCAAATGCCTTACTGAAATCGAGGTAGATTAGATCCACTGCGTTTCCTTTATCTAAAAAAATTGTTACTTTCTCAAAGAAGGAGATCAAGTTGGTTTGGCACGATCTACCTTTTGTAAAACCATGTTGTAATTTGTCCCAATTGCCATTGACCTCAAGGTCCTTAACTACTTTCTCCTTCAAAATTTTTTCCAAGACCTTGCATACTACAGATGTCAAACTAACAGGCCTGTAGTTACCCGGGTCACTTTTTTTCCCTTTCTTAAAAATAGGAACTATATTAGCTATTCTCCAGTCAAACGGTACAACCCCTGAGTTTAGAGATTCATTAAAAATTTTTGCTAATGGGCTTGCAATTTCATGTGCCAGTTCCTTTAATATTCTTGGATGAAAATTATCTGGGCCGCCTGATTTACTCTCATTAAGTTGTTCAAGTTTGGCTTCTACCTCGGATATGGTAATATCTACCCGCACATCCTTATTCCCATTTGTCATGCTGCCACTATTCCTAAGCTCCTCATTAGCCTCATTAAAGACTGAGGCAAAGTATTTGTTTAGATATTGGGCCATGCCTAGATTATCCTTAACCTCCACTCCATCCTCAGTGTTTAGCGGTCCCACTTCTTTCTTTGTTTTCTTCCTATTTATATGGCTATAAAACCTTTTACTATTGGTTTTAATTCCCTTTGCAAGGTCCAATTCTACATGCCTTTTAGCCTGTCTCACTTTATCCCTACATGCTCTGACCTCAATAAGGTAGGTTTCTTTGCTGATCCCTCCCATCTTCCACTCCTTGTAGGCTTTCTGTTTTTTCTTAATCACCCCTCTGAGATGCTTGCTCATCCAGCTTGGTCTAAAACCCCTGCCTATGAATTGTTTCCCCTTTCTTGGGATACAGGCTTCTGATAGCTTCTGCAACTTTAACTTGAAATAATCCCAGGCCTCCTCCGCCTTTAGGTCCATAAATTCTTTAGTCCAATCCACTTCCCTAACTCATTTCCTTAATTTATTAAAGTTAGCCCTTTTGAAATCAAAAACCCTAGTCTCAGATTTATTTTTGTTTATCCTTCCATTTAGTTTGAACTGAATTAGCTCATGATCACTCGAGCCAAGGTTGTCCCCTACAACCATTTCTTCAATGAGGTCCTCACTACTCACCAAAACCAAATCTAAAATGGCATCCCCCCTTGTTGGTTCAGCAACTACTTGATGAAGGAATTCATCAGCTATCACATCTAGGAAAATCTGAGCCCTATTATTATTACTAGCATTTGTTCTCCAATCTATATCTGGGAAGTTGAAGTCTCCCATGATCACACAGTTCCCATTAGTATTTACTTCCTTAAAAACATTAAAGAGGCCTCTATCCATATCCAAATTAGATCCCGGTGGTCTATAGCACACCCCCAGCACTATCCCAGGGGAGGCTCTAGTAGTTTTCTTCCCCAATGTGATTTTTGCCCAGACAGACTCTATTTTATCCATTCCATCACTTTTTATTTCTTTACAGTCTACCTCATCATTGATATACAATGCTACTCCCCCACCTTTACCTTTATTTCTATCTTTCCTAAACAGCACATACCCTTCAATACCTGTACTCCAGTCATGACTACTATTCCACCATGTTTCGGTTATTCCTATGATATCTGGTTTCACTTCCTGGACCAGTAGCTCTAATTCCTCCATTTTGTTACCCACAAACACCCAGACACCCACAACCCCTCCCCCCCCAGAGCCCACCAGCGGTGGGCCCCCCAGCCAATACACCCAAACCCCCTCTTCCCAGAGCCCAACCGCAGGGCCCCACCCCAGTCCAGATACCTGCACCTGGTCCTCCCTCAGAGCCCAGCTGCAGAGCCCCCGCTTGCCCATACGACCATCTCACTCCCCGCCAGAGCCCAGGGATCCACAGGGAGAAACAGCCTAATGTTTCGTCCCAGGCTTGCACAGCATTTCCTGAACGCCACCCTCTCCCTTCCCTCAAAGCATGCTAGGAACTGCAGCTGCCAGGAACCCTCTAGTTCCCTCTCCATCCCCCTAGTAGTGTCTTCTATGTGCAAGCTGGGCCTCTGCTGAGTCCAGTGGCCCCTAGTGGCAGCTAGCAGCACTGCAACCCATTTCTGTGGGGGAAAGGAAATTCTGCATGAACAACATTAATTTCTGCAAAATTCTGTGTTGCGCAGTGGCGCAGAATTCCCCAGGAATATGATTTATTCTGTCATAAGGGAGTCTATGATAAGGCAGGAGGCTAAACCACCACCACTGGAGTCAAAGAAGGACACAAAGGGCTTGGTCAGGACCAGAAGCCTGTTGGAAAAGTCTGAGCTAGCTTTATTTATTGCAACAGGTGCAGCCCAAATGTCTTGGGCTAGGAGAGAAGTGAGGATATTGAAAAGAAATTAGCAATTCAGAGGAGGGTCAGACCTCAATGCAACAATATCATCAGCTTTCCAACAATGGGACATGGATTTATATTACCAGTGTAAGAGTGATAGGAAAACATATGGTCATTTTACCTTCAAATAGGACCGGAGAGAGAGCCACATTTTTATATTTTGCACTTTCTTCAGCCGGAAGTGAGGAATCTCTGATTTTCTTGCCCTTCTAGCAGATGTTAAATGACCAAAGAGTTTGGCAAAAAGAAGCCTCTACGAGAGACAAACAAAATTTTACAGTTAAGTGATTATAAATTCATTTTAAAAATGCAGTGAAACAAAGCTGAGCTCAACATAGCTTATCAATTTAGTTTCATATATTAAACATGCTACTTTAAAGAGCAGAAATACAGGTAATGCTATACTAAAAAGAATACATCAATAAATTATATGAATCCATTAATGCTACAGCATAGGAAAGTAGCATAATTCCTACAGCATAGGAAAATTTAACCGTGCTTGCCTGAAAATTTGCATTTTACACAGATCCATTACAAGTAGAGCTGGGCAAAAGTTTATTTGCAGAAAAATGCAGTTTTGGGTCAACCAAAAGTATTCACAAATTCATGTCACGTTTATCGAATAGTTTAGAACATACACACACAAAACAAATAAAACCCAGAACACATGTTTAATGAGATTCTAAAGAAGCAGGGGTTTCTTCCCTTGAGAGGAGTACAATGCACCTCTCATTGATTTTTCCATCAGGAAGAATTTTAAACTCAGCTCTCTGGCTTTCAGAATGCATTCTGAAAAAGACATAAAATTACATACTTTCTGGGCTTATGGCCATTTCCCAGAGGGAAAAAAAGGCACTTATTGTGTCCATCATTTATTGGAATGATGCACAACAGACAGGTTTCAAAACCTGGAAATTTTGAGTCAGCAATAGAGCTGACAGACCTGGTACTGGGGCAGCTAAATAAAAACAACCTAACTCCGTCTCTCACACATATACACAAACACAAAGATATATATACATAGACATATATTTATTTTTATCAATAGGCTAACAACAATATATATATGAAAAATAAAGAAAAACTAAGTGTAGTAACTACACTAGCTACCCACATAAAGATTACAGTAGCTAAGAAGACACTGAGGTTGGTCTGTCTCACTGTCACAAGCTGTAAGAAAAAACTGAGTGGTGGTTCAGGAGCAGCTTCAACCTTTATGCCACTGGGGGGTGTTTGGTGGGGGCAGCGGGCAGAACGGCATGCAGAGTCCATATGCAGCTCTAACAGACACTGCTAGTTAAAAGATTTCCATTCCTATATATAGGGCACATATGTACTATGATCCACATGAACAGATACTCAAAGAAGAATCTGCTCTTTTAAGCACAGCAACCCAGAATGATAGCTGAGCAAAACAGCCTGGTAAGGCGTAGGTGACCTATAGCTAGTTTCTTACGTGTGGTAGGAAATCTTCATCCCTGTATCTTCCTAGGGAAGATGGGGAGGGATAAGTAGTTATAGCTTGTGTACAACAGCCACAGACCTCCTAATTATAGGTTTAAGTGTAGTAGCCGTGTTAGTCTGTGTCAGCAAAACGAAAATAAGAAAGAAAAACTTGTAGCACCTTAGAGACTAACAAATTTATTTCAGCATAAGCTTTCGTGGGTTAATACCCACTTCATCGGATGCATGGAATGAAATACACAGTAGACAGATATTTATACAGTCAGAGAAACATGATAAGGTCGAGGTGCATAGACCAACCTTAAGAGGCTAATTAGTTGAGAGGAACCATAACAGCAGGGGAAGAAAAACCTTTGAAGTGATAAACAAGATGGTCACACAGGTGTGAATGAGGATCGTTAACTTAAGGGAAATAGATTCAATTAACGTAATGGCCGAGCCATTCCAAATCTCTATTTAATCCGGAGGCAATGCAATCTAGTTTGCATATCAATTCGAGTTCAATAGTTTCTCTTTGAAGTCTGCTTTTGGAGTTAATCTGTCGCAACACTGCTATCCTCAAGTCTGTCACTGAGTGATTAGGGAGGTTGAAGTGTTCTCCTACTGGTTTTTGAATGTTATGATTCCTGATGTCAGATTTATGTCCATTTATTCTTTTGCGTAGAGACTGTCCGGTTTGGCCAATGTACATGGCAGAGGGGCATTGCTGGCACATGATGGCATATATCACATTGGTAGATGTGCAGGTGAATGAGCCCCTGATGGCGTGGCGGATGTGATTAGGCCCTGTGACGGTATCACTTGAATCGATATGTTGACAGAGTTGGCATCGAGCTTTGTTGCAAGGATAGGTTCCTGGGTTGGTGTTTTTGTTGTATGGTGTGTGGTTGCTGGTGAGTATTTGCTTCAGGTTGGGGGGCTGTCTGTAAGCAAGGATTGGTCTGTCCTCCAAGATCTGTGAGAGTGAGGGATCATCTTTTAGGCTAGGTTGTAGATCTTTGATGATGCGCTGGAGAGGTTTTAGTTGGGGGCTAAAGGTGACGGCTAGTGGTGTTCTGTTATTTTCTTTTTTGGGCCTGTCTTGTAGTAGGTGACTCCTGGGTACTCTTTTGGCCCTGTCAATCTGTTTTTTCACTTTAGCAGGTGGGTATTGTAGTTGTAAGAATGCTTGATAGAGATATTGTAGGTGTTTGTCTCTGTCTGAGGGATTGGAGCAAATGCGGTTGTATCTTAGAGCTTGGCTGTAAACAATGGATCGTGTGGTGTGTCCAGGATGGAAGCTGGAAGCATGTAGGTAAGTATAGCGGTCAGTAGGTTTCCGGTATAGGGTGGTGTTAATGTGACCATCACTTATTAGCACAGTGGTGTCTAGGAAATGGACCGCTTGTGTGGACTGGTCTAGGCTGAGGTTGATGGTGGGATGGAAATTGTTGAAATCATGGTGGAATTCCTCAAGGGCTTCTTTTCCATGGGTCCAAATGATGAAGATATCATCAATGTAGCGCAAGTAGAGTAGGGGTGTTAGGCGACGAGAGCTGAGGAAGCGTTGTTCTAAGTCAGCCATAAAAATGTTGGCATACTGTGGGGCCATACGGGTACCCATAGCAGTGCCACTGACTTGAAGGTAAATATTGTCCCCAAATGTGAAATAGTTGTGGGTGAGGACAAAATCACAAAGTTCGGCCACCAGGTTAGCCGTGGTAGTATCGGGGATACTGTTCCTGACAGCTTGTAGTCCATCATTGTGTGGAATGTTAGTGTAGAGGGCTTCTACATCCATAGTGGCCAGGATGGTGTTGTCTTCTCCTAATTATAGTTTCACAGAACTCAGTATTCTGCCTGAAAGATTATCTGTCTTTTTAAAACATATAATTGTATTATTTAATCCCTTAACTCTGATATGGACAACTGGCCTTCCTTCCTTAAGGAAAAATTCCCCGCCACCACCCTTCCCCCTCTTCCCCCTCCCCCAAACCAAAGACTTGGGTTTGGTCTTTTCTACCTTTATCTGCCAATCTGTGCTTTATGAAGGTGAACAGGGGAACCAGAGCTGATTTCAATTATTTACATCCTCTTTGGGAATTTGTCCCTATGATCTCGCTTCAGAGAGAGGAACACAATTAAGCTAAGACACTCTTCCAAAAAGATTTCCCAGTGGCTAGCAATCTCTCTGCCCTCAAGCAGGTGGGGCTCATTGTCTTGTCTCTCCAGTACAGATCCCTTCTGGTTCTCTCAGGTAAGGTACTGGGGGACTCAAGAATGGACTCCCCCGAGGCTCTAATCCTATCTACTGTATGGAATCTTTAAAAAAAAAACAGATGGTTCTATATTTCCCTGGATGGCCCAAGCCTGGGATATCAGTAGGAATCCCCTGGGAGGCCTGTTGTTGAGATGGCAGCAGGGATAGGAAGCTGGGCCCGACTATCCAGTGTTCGCAGTGTCCATGCTATAGCCAATGCCCTCCATACACTGCCTGAGGGGAGGCAAAACAGGAGAAGACATCTGAGCTCCTCAGTCAGGAGTGTGGCTGCTGACATGGGCTCTAACGATTTAGATACTATTTTCCATCCGGAGCACAGCCCATCTGGCATCACTCCTGTTGTGGAAATAAGGAAGGGGGAGCTGCTTGCCCCTGGAGATGGCTATTCCAATCCTGCCTGACTCCTTTCCTGTACGGGATACAGGGGGACTGAGGGAAATTCAGCTCTGGAACATGGCTGAGAATTAGTTAGACAATTATTGAGCTAAAGTGTTAATCAGACATTTGAAATAAAAGGAGAAAGTTTTCCTCAGAAAAAACTCTGTAGCAGGGATATCTTACTGAGCCACTGGTTGTAAAGGAGGCTGATAAAACTAGAGGGAACTTCAAAGGGCAAGGTGTTCCCCTCTGCCAGTGACTGACAGGTCTGGTTCTGCCCCCAAGACAAGCAGTCTGAAGTGTCCGAAGTAATGGATCTGTGGACCTTAGCACCAAGAAGAAACAGTTTAAATTACTTATGCCCAACAAAACTCATCAAGCATAATACTTCATTTTCTTTTTCTTCCATAAAGGAATGTAATAAAGAGAGGTTTGATAGTATACATACCTGTTTGTATGTTCTCTCTGCTACACATAGTAGAAAAAAGAAAATCCATACAAGGGACACACGGACTACAAAACTTATTATAACCATAGAAAGAAGCAGTATGTCTCCATTTGACCCAAATGCAATAATATAAAGTTCAGTAGCAGAATGTGTAGCTAGCTGTTCCAAATCCTTAGCTTGGGAAAGTCGAAATATAAATGGAGTTAAACCCAGGATTAAAGAGATTACGTTTCCAAAAATCTGGTATCCTATTCCTGGCATGTGGCTGTTCACCTAAAAATGGGAGAAATAAAATTAGCCATTTATTATCAGAATTAATCTCATGCCTGTTAGTGTCAACAACTTAGTTATTACTTCAGTTTAGCAATGGCAGTTCAAAAAAAAAAAAGCCATACAAGATGTAAAATATTTATATTAAACACCTTCAAAATGTACTGTTATAGAAACAGTATACATTGAATATACAAAATGACAATGAAATTGAGGTTGAGGATGGATAGGTAGCTATGAAAATAGTTAATGCACACTGAAAATAAAATAAGTAAATATATTTAACCTATAAATTATTGGTTTTTATAAGGAACTAAAACAGATGATAGGCTGAGGGGTCAGCTGACTAATTTTATTAAAAACAAAGACAACAGTGAAATAATGTATGTGCCAATCAACCTAATTGCTTTGCTTACATGTTGTATCTTGTTCCTTCCCTGCATCTTTGTCTTTTTAGATTGTAAGTTCTTTGCAGGGACAATGTCTTCCTAAATGTTTGTATGGCACCTAGCACCATGAAACCCCAATCCTGCCTGGGTCTTTTGGTGTTATCACAAATATAAATAAATAAATAAATAAATGAATAGAGGGCTATATTGTCTCTGTGGTTAAGGCACATGTGGTTCACCTAAGCGTATAACTGTATTGCCTTCTAATGGCTTGCCCACAAAGGATAACACTCTCAATACTGCTAAAACAAATGAAGGTTCTCTTTAGCTAAAGTTGTGTATGTCTGGATTTGGTATTGAAGTCTATTCTATCTCTGCTGGTGTCCATATTGGTTGTATTGGTACAGCATATGAAGGGGTAGTCAATAGGCCAGGGGTCTCAAACTCAAATGACTACGAGGGCCACATGAGGACTAGTGCATTGGCCCGAGGGCCGCATCACTGACACCCCCCGTCGCTGCCCCCGGCCCTGCCCCCACTCCACCCCTTCCATGATGCCCCACCCCTGCCCCACCTCTTCTCCACCTCCTCCCCTGAGCGCGTGGCTCCCCGCTCCTCCCCCCTCCCTCCTGGAAAGCGCTAAGTGCCACCAACAGCTGTTTGGTGGCTTGGCAGCGGGAAGCACCTGGAGGTAGGCACGGGGAGGGTGGGCGGGGGGGGGGGGGGGGAAGGGGAGAGCTTGGTGACTGCAGGAAATAATGTGCTTAGTTAGATTTACTTCTGTTAAAGCCCCCCCCTCCTGCACTGGGCTGCACCCCCACTCCACCTCTTCCCACCCCTTCCCTGTCCCCATTCAAACCCCTTCCCCAAAGTCTCCACCCCAACTCCGCCGGCTCCCTGCCCCTATTCCAACCCCTTCCCCAAATTCCCGCCTCTTCTCCCACTCCTCCCCTGTGTGCGTGACTTACCGCTCCTCCCCGCTCCCTCCTGGAAACGGCTAAGTTGCCAAACAGCTGTTTGGTGGCGGGAACTGCCTGCAGGTAGGTAGAGGAGTGGGGAGCAGCGCGGGGAACTTAGCAGCCACAGAAAATAACTCGGGGGGGGGGGTGAGGGGAGTTTAGCGGCCACAGGAAGTAACACTGGGGGGGGGGGCATGGGGAGCTTGGCGGGCCACAGGGAAGAGCTCCGCGGGCCACATGTTTGAGACCCCTGCAATAGGCAGACCACAGGCCAAATCCAGACCACCAGATGCTTTTGTACAGACCCCAAAATCTTTTTATTTACTTATCATTATAGTTATTTAAAAAAAAAATTTCGGAGTCTGAACCTAGACCAAGAAATTTGGACCTTGACAAAAAATAATTGACTACCCCTGACACATGGGGTCATATTGGTCTTCTCTTAAGAGGAGAATTTTATTTGGGAACATTTTGGTGCAATCAGACATAGCATCTATTTTCTTAAAGATTTATTTAATAAAGTAAGCAATATTTTTTCCAACCTTAACTCTAGTTTTCAGATATTTATATCTATAGCTGTATCTCTAATATATTTCTAATTTTTGAGATTTACATCAAACCCAAAAGTGAAATTGGTTGTTCCTAAGAGTTGGGGGACCAACATTCACAGAATGTTTAAGTGCCTGAAAACAAACCAAATAAAGACTAACAATTAAGCACACTATATGGATATGTAGTCATTCAAATCTAAAATGCATGGTTTTAAGATCTGAGATTCAATAACTCTTGTAACCACTGATGGTGACAAAATGAAATCAGAATGAGGTGTCATGGAGCAAGATTTCTAAAGATATTAGAGAGATTATCAGAGAGAAAATCTACCCAAAACATGATAAATTCTGAGTGCTAATTATAGTTTGCATGGAGTAAAAATAAAAGAATACTCACTCTGTTCATTATCATGCCGCTGATTTCAAGCACTGACATATCAGCTTTCTTGCAATCATTACCCTCCCATACAATAGCGCTTACTTTTTCTAGTCCTGGATTGGAACTATGAAGCCAGGGCAAATGACTCTATAAAAAGCAAGGATATTCATTTGTATATAATAAGTATTGTATAGTTCACCAATAAAATTTACTTCAGTGTCAGTACTTCTGCTGACAAAAGAAATAACATCAGATTGTGTCTTGAATATTGTTGTAAAGAGCTTTCATGTGTATCAGATCATCATAGAATCATAAAAATGCAAGACTGGCAGGGACCTTGAGAAGTATCTAGTCCATCTCCCTCCGTTGAGGCAGGACTAAGTACACCTAGACTATCCCTGACACGCGTTTGTCTAACCTGTTCTTAAAAACCTTCAATGACAGGAATTCTACTACTTCACTTGGAAGACTAGTCCAGTACTTCACTATTCTTACAGTTAGAAAGCTTTTCCTAATACCTAATTCTCTCTTGCTGCAGATTAAGCCCATTATTTCTTGTTTTATCTTCAGTGGACATGGAGAACAATTGTTCACAATCCTCTTTATAACAGCCCTTAACACATTAGAAGATTATCAGTACCCCCCTCTCCCATCAGTCTTCTTTTCTTAAGACTAAACATGCCCAGTTTTTTTGTTTTTTTTTAAACCTTTCCTCAGAGTGCCAGTCAGTTTTCAGAATCCACTTTCCTACTCCTTCCTCAATCGCCTGCTTCCGTTCCTGTCGGCATGGTCACGAGTAACCTCAGACCATTGGGTGTTCAGTATAATATATCTGGGCAACACCCTGCAATTCCTCGAGCACATGCTCAAAAGGAGTGCTTCTGGTTCCCCTGGTGTTTCGCCAGGCCTGGCTGAGCGGGCGAACAGGAGGTGAAGGGGCAATGGTGACTGAACCCTTTGTCTCCGTCTCTCCTCCTAAAGAAACCCTGCCGGGGAGGCATGGATGGCCAGAACTACTTTCTTGCGGTTTGCGGCATATGCAGACCTAGCGAGCAGAGGGTGGCTCAAGAATCGTTGAGTACATGCAGCTTCGCATCTGTCTACTCTGAAAAGAGCCAGTTTCCTTCGATGGGAAGGTTATGGATGGAGGACTGCATTTCCTGGGACAACTTGAGGACTGAAGCCAGGAACTGCACCTCATCACTACAGCCAAGGTGATGACCCTGGCCGTCGAATCGGCTGTGTCCCAGACCTTCTGGAGAGAGCCCCTTGCCACCGCAGTACCCTCCTCCAGGATGGTAGCAAATTCCTGGCCCAAGTCCTGAGGCAAGGAGTCTCTGAACTTCTTGAGGGAATCACACAAGTTAAAACTGTATCTCCCCAACAAAGCTTGGTGGTTCAACACTCTAAACTGAAGGCTGGCTGTTGAATAAGCTTTTCTTCCAAAAAGGTCCACCCTCCAGGTGTCTTTGTTTTGGGGATTGGAACTAACTTGCCCTTGTCTGTCCTTTTCATTGGCCGCAGATACGATAAGCGACCCTAGGGGTGGGTGGGTATACAAATACTCAAACTCTTTAGCAGGGATGAAATATTTCTTTTCTACCCCCTTGGAAGTGGGCAGGATAGAAGACGGGATTAGCCACAGGGCCTTAGCGATCTTTAGAACCCCTTTATATACCAGCAGTGCAACCCATGATGGGGCTGCCACCATTAGAACATCGAACAAGTTGTCTGATTGCTCCGCCAGTTCCTCCACTCTTACAACTTAACACCTAATTACTAACAGCTATATACAAAGAGAAGAGACAATAGGTACTAGAAAAACCACTATCCACTTGGGAGGAAAGGGGAAGGAGCTCCGACCTAAGCGGTAAGAAGGAACTGAGTGGGTGTAGTGCCGGCAGCACCTCATATACTGGTGCATGAGCACAGCACTCCAGATGGCCCCACAGCTGGCCCAACGGATACTGCCGAGGCAAAAAATTCCGACAACTGTGCACGACAGCACACACACATCTAGAATGGAATTGACATGAGCAAGCACTCGAAGAAGAATCTGTTCATCTCTCTCCATTGTGCAAACTGACTGTTTCCTATCTTTAAAGCAGTTACTGATTCATGAGAGGACCTTCCCTCTTAGTTCATGTTTGCTTACTTTGCTTAAGAGCTTTTGGTGAGGGACCTTGTCAAAGGCTTTCTGAAAATCCAAGTATACTGTATTTACTGGATCACTCCTATCCGCATGCTTGTTGACTCCCTCAAAGAATTTTAATACAGCAAAAGCTGTTACCCGGCATGTTCGGGGAAATGGGGGGTGCCGGGAAGTCAAAAATTGTGGTTAACTAAAAGGGAGGGAGTTGGGGTGTGGGAGGGGGCTCAGGGCTGAGGTGCGGGAGGAGGAGCAGGCTCTTGGAGGGAGTTTGGGTGTGGGGAGGGGCTCGGGGCAAAGGGTTGGGGCACAGGAGGGTTTTCAGGGTGCCGGATTCGGGCGGCGTTCACCTTGGGTGGCTCCCCGCAAGCGGTGACATGTCCCTGCTGCTTCTAGGTGGGCGCCAGCTCCCACAGCTCCCATTGGTCACATTCCCCAGCCAATGGGAACTGAGGAGCCAGTGCTCAGGGCAGGGCAGCGCACGGAACCCCCGTTGCCATTCCTCTGCCTAGGAGCATTGACTGCGACCAGGGGGAGCTGTGGGGGTGGCGCCTGCAGGAAGAGGCAGCGCGCAGAACCACCTGGCCGTGCCTCCACCTAAGAGCAGCAGGGACATGTCACTGATTGCAGGGAGCTGCCTGAGGTGAGTGCTGACTAGATCCAGCACCCCAAAACCCCGTCTGCACCCCAATCCCCTGCCCCGAACCCCCTCCCGCATCAAAACTCCCTCCTAGAACCCCACACCCCCTCCCAAAATGCCAGTTTATAGAGCTTTCCAATTGGTAAAGTGCCAGATAACACAGCTTTTACTGTATATTGGTGACGCACGATTTCCCTTTACAAAAGCCATGTTGACTCTTCCCCAACATATTGTGTTTATGTAAGGGTCTGATAACTCTGTTCTGTACTATAGTGTTTACCAAGTTTGCCCAGTACTAAAGTTCGGCTCACTGAGGATCTCTGCTGGAGCCTTTTAAAAAAAAATCAGTGTTACATTAGCTACCTTCCAGTCATCCGGTGCAGGGGCTGATTTCAGTGATAGGTTACATACTACAGTCAGTAGTTCTGCAATTTCATATTTGAGTTCCTTCAGAACTATTGGGAGGATATCATCTGGTCCTCGTGACTTAATTTGTCAATTTATTCTAAAAAAACTTCAATTGATACATCAATTTGGGACAATACTTCAGATTTTTCACCCAAAAAGAATAGCTTCAATGTGAATATCTCTCCCACATCCTCTGCAGTGAAGACCAATGCAAAAAATGTATTTAGCTACTCTGGAATGGCCTTGTCTTCCTTGAGGGTTCCTTTAACACCTTTGTCATTTAGCGGCCCCACTGCCTGGGTGGCAGGCTTCTGATGTACTTTAAAAAATTACTATTAGTTTTTGCATCTTTAGCAAGTTACTTCTCAAATTCTTTTTTGGTCTGCCTTACATTTTTACAAGTTACTTGCCAGAGTTTGTTCTCCTTCCTATTTTCCTCATTAGGATTTGACTTCCAAATTTTAAAGGAAGTAATTTTGCCTCTAATAGTCCCCATTACTCTACTATTAAACCATGGTGGCATTCTTTTCATTCTACTACTGTCTTTTTTTATTTGGGATATACATTTAATCTAAGCCTCTATTGTGATGTTTTTAAATAGTTTCTGTGCTGCTTGCAGGCCTTTTACCCTTGTGACTACTCTTTTTAATTTCCATAAGTGAAGTTAAATGTTACTGTAATGGTTTTTTTTAAATAATTTTCCCTTCCTACAAGCATGTTAACTGTAATTACATTATGGTCACTATTACTGAAATGTTCAGCTATAGTTATTTCTTGGACTAGATGCTGTACTCCACTTAGGACTAAATCAAGAATTGCCTCTGCCTTTGAGAGTTCCAGGACTCTGCTTCCTGTAGAAGCGTCATTTACAGTGTCTAGAAATTTTTTCTCTGCATCATGCCCGAAGATGACATTTACTCAGGCAATATGAATATAGTTGAAATCACCCACTATGATTTCATTTTTTGGTTTTGTAGGTTTGAAGGTTGAGATGTCATCATTAATATATTTATGCTATCTGGAGCTTTTTAGAAGTCTAGGGCTATGTCTATGTTATATCTACACTTGGAGCGTTTTACTGGTGTAGGAGTACTGGCAAATGCTCCTATTGGGAATGCAGCTATACTTGCAAAACAGTCTGTATTTGGGGCTTTTGCTGGCACATCTATGCTTTGTCTCTGAAAATGCCTTACCCCAAAATACAGCTAGGGAAGGCTACAGAGTAACAAAATGTCTGGAAGTGCTGGTGATCTTGGATAACCTGGTTCTTTCAGAACACCACCCTCAAAGACACTGACATTGGTGTACTCTAAGGCCCAATGTACACTGGCAGTGGTATGTAGGGTGTGTGTAGGTACATGCTGTAGTAAAAAAGCAAGCTGTGTCCACACTGCAGCATGTAGCTACACAACAACGAAACGTTGTGTCAGGGAGGAAGCAGAGGGAAGTTGCCAGGGACTTTCCCTGCTACTACCCACTGTGACAAGGAAAAGCTCTGGCAGCTCTCTGCAGTGGGGAAAAGCTCCAGAAGCAGGACGATAGACAATGGAAAGGCTCTAGCAGCAGGACCTAAGACTGCTAAAAATATCAGTGTAGACACAGGAAGCACTGTTTGGGTGTGTAGAGAGCTGTGTAGGATATATACTCTGAAGTTCTGGTACCTAAGTAGTGCCACATTGTCTTCACTGCTATATATACACCTGTGCTAAGGGTGTGTGCTGCATATGTACGCTACACACCCTCATAAACGTAGACATAGCCTAAATCAGGGATCTCAAACTCAAATCACCACGAGGGCCACATGAGAACTAGTAAATTGGCCCGAGGGCCGCATCACTGAAACCTTTTCATACGACGATACAAAAGTATAGTCAAAAATGAAAAAATGAAGAGTAATATAGTTTGCTATTAAAAGTCAATGTATTAACTTTTTAAAAACTGTAATGCGAAGAGGGCTTTTAATAAAATATAAACACCTGTAACTATTCCTTATGTGATCAGTAACATTGATGATCTATACACTAACAGTATCAACACAGCTGTAATGGCAGGAACTTTTTAAAGCAACTATTCATACAAAATGTGCTGCCACTTTTAACACACATTCTTCACAACTCCTCACAGCAAAGAATCATACATGCTGAACTTCATACCTCAGACAGCACGTCTAGTCCATGAGGCCTTTCCCCTGCCCCGCCTCGTCCCACCCCTTCCCCGCCCCCATTCCAAGCCCTTCCCCAAAGTCCCCGCCCCAACTTTGCCCCCTCCCTGCCCCTATTCCAACCACTTCCCCAAATCCCCACCCCGGCCCTGCCTCTTCTTCGCCTCCTCCCCTTAGCGTGCCGCCTCCCCGCTCCTCCCCACTCCCTTCTGGAAAGTCCTAAGTGCCACCAAACAGCTGTTTTGCGGTGGGAAGCACTGGGAGGTAGGCGGAGGGGGGAGGGAAGTTTGGCTGCCAGTGGAGTCAGCGCTTATGACAGCTCGCAGGAAATAACTCCGCAGACCATGTGTTTGAGACCCCTGGCCTAAACCAAGAAACAGCTGGGGTGGCAAAGACTGGTAACAATAAGATCAACTCGAAGCTGAGGAATGACCCCGAATGTGAATAGGAGGAGCCTATGCCAGGGGTTCTCATAAGAAATTTTTGGTGGCCTCAGAGTGTGGCCACCAACTCTTGCTGGTGGCCGCTCTAACAATTTTTCCTAAAATACTTAATTAACTTTAGAAAAACAAATAAATATGCATCTATACATGTTCAAATCATAATGTATGTAGGTTTTTATTGCAGACTCAATAATAAAAATAACGTACAGTTGTGTCTATTCTTTAGTGGACCAAAACACAATAGAAACAAATTTGCTTTGCACGGTCTTGTCTTTTGCCCCCCGCCTCTCCCCCCGCTTTTTTTTGGAAAGACTTGCTAGCTAATAAGTCTGTTTCTATGAAAAGTGTATGTTTGTTAACACTGCTTTGCCTCCCCAATGACCGCCCAGGAGGCTGTGGCTGCACAAAAGGTTCCTGGTGGCTGCATGCGGCCACAGTGGTTGCATTTGAGAAACAATGCCCTATGCAAACACTTGAACAGTGGCGTAATACTCCTCTAATTGAAGAAATTTAAAAAGAATATTGAAAGAGTACAGCTTACTAGGTTGTCTTGTAATAAAATTGCAGCTAATTTTTTTAACTGTTTAAAGCAATAACTTTTTCACAGAATGGCTTTCCTACTATTCATTTGGATTCTTCCTATTGTTAAATGCTACTCACTCACTGGTCAAATCAAATCTTCAGTGTTACTGAACAGAAAGTGAACAACATTACTAAAATGACCTTTAAATCTGGTTAGTTGCAGGGACAGAGTGGAGTGGAATTTAAAAACTATATCAAGGATTTTCCTTTCATGGGAGTAAAAACACTGCGAGCATTATTTCTTTTTTTTAAATGCACAAACGAACATTTTCTGTGCAAAAACAAACATCTGCAGAAAAGTAAAGATAGCACATCTGGTGTAATACCATCCTATTGTAAGTTTACTTATTTTATTCTTGATATGTAATTTAAGCGAAGTGTAACTATAAATAGAACAAAAGATAGTAAATAGTAAAACTAAAAGCTAAACTGCAATCTCAATTTTTATTAACAAATATGCAAATTAAAATATTCAGTTTATATTGGAACGCTATTTTTTCAGGTTGTTTTTTCTTAAGTTCTAACAACACAGCTGCTGAATTTGTTTAAAAATAACTGTTCAGGAAGTATATGCAAATCATACAAGAACCAAAATTACAATATTAATAATTATAAAAGAGAATATATATATTTAGAGAAACTGATTAATTTTAAACACTTTTAACGCCCATATTGTCTAAATATGCATGTGAATGTATATCATTTTCGTTTACAGCCCCATATGTAAACTAAGAATGTCTCTAAAAAGTCCTGTTTGATCTGTGTCTAATTCAAAGATTAGTTTCCTAAGTCTGAACTGCAGTAATGAAGTATAATAGCTCTGATGATCATCATGTGATTCATGAATTGTATGACTGTCTTACACTTATCTATTAATAGATATTGCCCTTAAACCAAAAAATTAACCTAAAATAAAATATATTAAAGTTATGCTGAGTTAGAAGCAAGTTAAAAGCTGTGGTGCCTTACGAGAGTTGTAGTTTTGGTGCTTCATGACCCCCTTATTCCCATTATGGGCTAGGCTCCCTAGCTGGACTATATCTCCCATGATAAAATTTTCCTTGTTTTAAAGGATTTAAATCAGAACTTTGCTACTAATTCAGCATTTAATTTCTATTATTTTCATTTAATGTACGTTTCTTTCCCCAGTTCTAACTCCTGAACACTTCATAAAGCTGTTAGGACTGCAGGTAGCAAGTACTCCATTAGATAATAAAAATAATTACAGGACACCAACCTGATGAAATGGGTCATCTCTATATTCTTTTTTCACACAAGGATTAACTTGAGGGTTTTCTACATCTGTCTCACTAGTACAGGAAGACCGGCACTCTGCACAGTGCAACAGATCTTCCCACAGCACATCTTCTGTTTCAGATTCAGGCCTTGTGCTCTCAGAATCCTGTCTGGAACTTGAACATCGTGAACTGCAACTAGTACCTGATTTAGGGGTATCCTGCAATTAAGATATACACTGGCATTAATTCAGTTTACATACTCCACTCCGTTTATTTAAAATGCCAATTACTAAATTCAACTATAATAAATCCACTCGTTATACTTCCAATGAAACTGGAAAATTGAAATAATAAACAGTATAAATAGTATTAAGAACTAAAGTTAATCTGCTCCAATTTCAGTGTTGCCTTTGTAGGCTACAAATAATTATTACACGCTACAGTTTAAATCTACCTCTTCCACATAAGTATTCTAAATGTGAAAGAGAAATTGAGGCTTGAGTCATGTACATAGAATTAACATAGAAATATGATTTAGAATCAAACCACCTTCATTCATCATACAATATTTTAACAGAAAAAAGAAAAAACTTAGATGAACTTTTTTGTCAGCATTTGCTGATTCATCAAGATGAAAACATTCCAGGGTATCATGTCAATTTTGATGAAATTTCCCCTGAAACTAGGGGATGTAGATGAAGAACCCTTTTAAGAACATAAGAATGGCCATACTGGGTCACACCAAAGGTCCATCTAGCCCAGTATCCTGTCTTCCAACAGTGGCCAATGCCAGGTGCCTCAGAGGAAATGAACAGAACAGTTAATCATCAAGTGATCCATTCCCTGTCGCTCATTTCCAGCTTCTGGAAAACAGAGGCTAGGGACATGTCCTCCATGAATTTATCTAGTTCTTTTTTGAACTCTGTTATAGTCTCGGCCTTCACAACATCCTCTGGCAATGAGTTCCACAGGCTGACTATGCGTTGTGCGAAGAAATACTTAATTTTATTTGTTTTAAACCCGCTGCCTATTAATTTCATTTGGTGACCCATAGTTCTTGTGTTATGAGAAGGAGTAAATAACACTTCCTTATTTACTTTCTCCACACCGGTCATAATTTTATAGACCGCAATCATGTCCCCACTTATTTGTCTCTTTTCCAAGCAGAGAAGTCCCAGTCTTATTAATCTCTCCTCATACAGAAGCTGCTCCCTACCCCTAATCATTTTTGTGGCCCTTTTCTGAACCTTTTCCAATTCCTTTTTTGGAGATGGGGCAGCCACATTGGCACGCAGTATTCAAGATGTGGGCGTACAATGGATTTATATAGAGGCAATATGATATTTTTTGTCTTATTAGCCATCCCTTTCCTAATGATTCCCAACATTGTTAGCTTTTTTGACTACCACTGCACATTGAGTGGATGTTTTCAGAGAACTATCCACAATGACTCCAAGATCTCTTTCTTGAGTGGTAACCGCTAATTTAGACCCCCACTGATTTATATGTATAGTTGGGATTATATTTTCCAATGTGCATTACTTTGCATTTTATCAACCTTGAATTTTATCTGCCATTTTGTTGCCCAATCACCAAGTTTTGAGAGATCCTTTTGTAGCTCTTCGCCGTCTGCCTGGGACTTAACTATCTTGAGTAGTTTTGTATCATCTGCAAATTTTGCCACTTCCCTGTTTACCCCTTTTTCCAGATCATTTATGAATATGTTGAATATGACTGGCCCCATTACAGATCCCTGGGGGACACCACTATTCACCTCTCTCCAGTCTGAAAACTGACCATTTATTCCTACCCTTTGTTTCCTATCTTTTAACAAGTTACCAATCCATGAGAGGACCTTCCCTCTTATCCCATGACAGCTTACTTTGCTTAAGAGCCTTTGTTGAGGGACCTTGTCAAATCTTTCTGAAAATCTAAGGACACTATTTCCACTGGGTCCCCCTTATCCACATGCTTGTTGACCCTCTCAAAGAATTCTAGTAGACTGGTGAGGCATGATTTACCTTTATAAAAGCCATGTTGACTCTTTCCCAACAGATTATATTCATCTATGTGTCTGACAATTTTGTTCTTTACTATAGTTTAAACCAGTTTGCCCGGTACTGAAGTCAGGCTTACCAGCCTGAAATTGCCGGGATCACCTCTGGAGCCCTTTTTAAAAATTGTCCTCACATTAGCTATCCTCCAGTCATTTAGTACAGAAGTTGATTTAAATGATAGGTTACAGACTATTGTTAGTAGCTTGGCATTTTCACATTTGAGTTCCTTCAGAGCTCCGGGTGACTTATTACGGTTTAGTATATCAATTTGTTCCAAAACCTACTCTAATGACACCTCAATGTGGGACAGTTCCTCAGATCTGTCACCTAAAAAAATGAATCTTGCTACCATGGTATTGGAGAAAACCGATCTTCCCTGAATGGGAGAATGAAATGTCAATGATGCTGCCAGATGCACTTTCAATAAACTGAACACAAGCCTCAGTAACTGAAGGTGCAGCAGGTACTCCAAAATGTCCTGGATAGAGACTAGTGTTGGTTGGATTCCACAGGCTAATGACCACACTGAAAATCGCTTCCAATTCACTGAGCAGGTCCATCCTGGTGGATGGTTTTCCACTGTTAAGCAGGACTTGTTGAACAGTCAAACACTGCTCTCCTTCCTCATTTACATACAGTAGAACCCCATTTATCTGAGCCTCTGTTATCCAGCTCTCTGCGTTAACTGAACCACCAGCTGCCTGAGGCTGCGGGGCTTGGGTGGTCTGCTCTGCGCAGCTGGTGGTTCCATTAACATGAAGAGCCAGATAATGGAGGCCTGGATAAACAGGATTCTACTGTATATCAATAAAACCTTGTGTTCAACTGATACCTATATATATTGTGGCTGTGAAAACTGAAGTTCAGTGTTCCATTTTAATTGCAGGAAAACACAGATTTTCATTTATTTATTTTTAAATCAGAGAATTTTGGATTTTTATCATGGAAAACTAGAATCCCTGGTTCTGAGTGAGTAGGTTGGGACAGGGAATAAGCAGTATGGGAGGCTGAATACCCACTACAAGAAGGTCAGAGAGCCAGCACTGTTTCAGCCACACTGTGGTAATGAGAAGAAGCTTGGCCCGATGCAGCTTGACCTTAAGGATGAGCTGAGGGATGACGGCACTGAGGGAAAGATGTACAAGACAGCTAACTGCCAGCTTGGACTGAGGCCTCCCTCAAAAACAGAATAGATGACATTTCCTGTTGTCCCTTGCAGTGAACAGGTCAATTTTTGGGATGCTCCAAGCTATGAAGACAACCCAGAGGACACTTGTTTTCAGGGACCACTCATGACCCAGGGAATAATACCTGCTGAGATGGTCTGTGAGATGATTCTGAACCCCCAGGTAAACCAACGGCTATTGGAGTAATGTTCTCCACAATGCAGAACTGCCACAGCCTAATCGCATCTAGGTAGAGCAACGTGGAGTGTGTCCTCTGCCTGGTTTCTTCACATAGCACATCAAGGTGGTATTATCATTAAGTATGTGGATCACTGAGTCTCTGATACTGTCCCCAAAAGCATGACATGTATTGTTGATGGCCTGAAGCTTCAGCACGTTGACATGGAATGAGGCCTCCTTCTCTGACTACAGTCCCTGTACCTTCAGTGACCCCAGCTCTGGTGGAACCTCCTCCTCCACTCCTAAAGCCAGCAGAGCGCTGACCTGCTCGAGGAGCAGTATCTCATTAGTGGGGTACTTGAAGAGAGGTAGGCATCAGTAACAACCGACCTGGTTGGTGAAGGCCAAACAAAAGGAATGCCTTGACAAACGTGCTCTGGATGAATCCACCATTGCAAGGAGCCCAGAACTACCAGAGGAACACAAACCAGTCTGTCTAGAGGATGAAATGTAGGATGGTAGATCATCCTGAGCTACATTTGAAAGGGATGAAGGCAGAGCCTTGGAAACCGGACCACCTCAGACAAGTCCAAACTGTCATGGAAGGCTGAGACAGGAGACCGAGGCAGAGGGTGAATTATCTGAAAATGGTCTGTCGGCAGAAATGCTTGTGACATCGAGGAATCTAACACAGCCCTAATAAACTTGATTTTTTTAGTGGGAGTCAAAGTTGACTTTCCAGTGTTTAAGATGAACCTCAGATGGTCAAGCAAACACAATGTGGCACTGCTGTGAGCAAGAACATCATCTCTGGATTCTCTCCTCAGTCAACAGTCATCCAGATATGGGAAGATGTAAATTTCCTTCTTCCTAAGATTTGTTGTAACAACGACTATGCATTTGGTAAAAAACAGGGGGACAAAAGAGAGTCGAATGGAAACACTGTGTACTAAAAGAGGCATTCCGCCAAGCTGAATTGAAGGAAATTACTAAATCACTGCATGAAAGTAGGCGTCCTGAAGTTTCAGAGCAGCAAGCCAGTTGTTCTGAGACACATAGGGAGAATAGTCCATAGAGTGACCATTTGGACCTCATATACCTGATATATTTGTTGAGACTGCAAAGACAGAGGATGGTTCTTACTCCTTCCTTGGATTTGGGTATTAGGAAGTACCAGGAATAGAAGCTGTGATCCTGGTATTCTGGTGGAACCTCCTCCTCCACTCCCAAAGCCAGCAGAGCGCAGACCTGCTCGAGCAGCAGTATCTCATGAGTGGGGTACTTGAAGAGAGGCAGGGAGGGAGGGTGTGGAGAGGAACTAGATGACATAACCCAGTCTGATGGTGCTTAGCACCTAGCTATCAGTGGTAATTGAGCCCCAAGCACTGTGAAAGCAGGCCAGCCTGTCCCCAAAGTGGGGAGATGAGGAGAGAGGAGCGACGATTGGAAAAGTGGTCTGGACAAAGAAGTCTGCTGCTGCTGTTGAATGACGTAGAGATGTCTCCCCACCACTGGCGTATGCACACCTAAAGACTACAGGGAAGCCCTCCAGCATCTTATCAGTTTTGGCTAAAAACAGCATTGGGCCACCAAAGGGCAAATTCTTAATGGCTTGCAGGACATTGCAGAATTCAAGCATTGCTCCAGTCAGGAAGTCCTCCTCATGGTGACTGAGGAGGCCACCACCCTGCCACAGGCGTCTGCAACATTCAGCACAGATTGCAAGGACACCTTAGTCACCAAGCAGCCTTCAGTGACAAATACCCAAAATTCCTCTCACGAGACTTCGGGCAGCTGGTCTGCGAATTTTGATATAGCAGTTCAGTCAACAAAATTGTACATGGACAGCAAGGCTTGCTGGTTAGCAATTCACATCTGTAATGAAGAGGAGGTGTCCTTCCCAGGAGGTCCACTCATTTAGAATCCCTATCCTTGGGGGTGGACCTAAACCTGCGCTGCTCAGGTCTATCATTCACCACAGTTAGAACTAGGGAATTTGGGGCCAGATTCGAGTAAAACCCCTCAAATCCTGGCATGGGAACAATTTTTCAGGTGACATTGTAGATAAGAAGCAGACAGCATTACCTCCTGTAAATGTAAACAAACTTGTTTGTCATAGCAATTGGCTGAACAAGAAGTAGGACTTAATCATAGAATCTCAGGGTTGGAAGGGACCTCAGGAGGTCCAACCTCCTAAGCCAACCCCCTGCTCAAAGCAGGACCAAACCCAACTAAATCATCCCAGCCAGGGCTTTGTCAAGCCTGACCTTAAAAACCTCTAAGGAAGGAGATTCCACCACCTCCCTAGGTAACCCATTCCAGTGCCACCCTACTAGTGAAAAAGTTTTTCCTAATATCCAACCTGAACCTCCCCCTCTGCAACTTGAGACCATTACTCCTTGTTCTGTCATCTTCTACCACTGAGAACAGTCTAGATCCATCCTCTTTGGAACCCCCTTTCAGGTAGTTGAAAGCAGCTATCAAATCCCCCCTCATTCTTCTCTTCTGCAGGCTAAACAATCCCAGTTCCCTCAGCCTCTCCTCATAAGCCATGTGCTCCAGTCCCCTAATCATTTTTGTTGCCCTCCGCTGGACTCTTTCCAATTTATCCACATCCTTCTTGTAGTGTGGGGCCCAAAACTGGACACAGTACTCCAAATGAGACCTCACCAGTGCCGAATAGAGGGGAATAATCACATGCCTCGATCTGCTGGAAATGCCCCTACTTATACAGCCCAAAATGCCGTTAGCCTTCTTGGCAACAAGGGCACACTGTTGACTCATATTCAGCTTTTCGTCCATCGTAACCCCTAGGTCCTTTTCTGCAGAACTGCTGCCCAGCCATTCGGTCCCTAGTCTGTAGCAGTGCATGGGATTCTTCCGTCCTAAGTGCAGGACTCTGCACTTGTCCTTGTTGAACCTCATCAGATTTCTTTTGGCCCAATCCTCTAATTTGTCTAGGTCCCTCTGTATCCTCTCTCTACCCTCCAGCGTATCAACCACTCCTCCCAGTTTAGTGTCATCTGCAAACTTGCTAAGGGTGCAGTCCACACCATCCTCCAGATCGTTAATGAAGATATTGAACAAAACCGGCCCCAGCACCGACCCTTGGGGCACTCCACTTGATACCGGCTGCCAACTAGACATGGAACCATTGATCACTACCCGTTGAGCCCGACCATCTAGCCAGTTTTCTATCCACCTTACCGTCCATTCATCCAGCCCATACTTCTTTAACTTGCTGGCAAGAACACTGTGGGAGACTGTATCAAAAGCTTTGCTAAAGTCAAGAAATAGCACATCCACTGCTTTCCCCTCATCCACAGTGCCGGTTATCTCATCATAGAAGGCAATTAGGTTAGTCAGGCATGACTTGCCCTTGGTGAATCCATGCTGACTGTTCCTGATCATTTTCCCCTCCTTTAAGTGGTTCAGAATTGATTCCTTGAGGACCTGTTCCATGATTTTTCCAGGGACTGAGGTGAGACTGACTGGCCTGTAGTTCCCCGGATCTTCCTTCTTCCCTTTTTTAAAGATGGGCACTACATTAGCTTTTTTCCAGTCATCCGGGACCTCCCCCGATTGCCATGATTTGTCAAAGATAATGGCCAATGGCTCTGCAATCTCATCGGCCAACTCTTTAGCACCCTCGGATGCAGTGCATCCGGCCCCATGGACTTGTGCTTGTCCAGCTTTTCTAAATAGTCCCGAACTATTTCTTTCTCCACAGAGGGCTGGTCAGCTCCTCCCCATACCGTGGTGCGGAGTGCAGCTATCTGGGAGCTGACCTTGTCTGTGAAGACAGAGGCAAAAAAAGCATTGAGTACACTAGTTTTCTTCTCATCCTCTGTCACTAGGTTCCCTCCCTCATTCAGCAAAGGGGCCCACACTTTCCTTGACTTTCTTCTTGTTGCTAGCATACCTGAAGAAACCCTTCTTGTTACTCCTAACATCTCCAGCTAGCTGCAACTCCAAGTGTGATTTGGCCTTCCTAATTTCACTCCTGCATGCCTGAGCAATACTTTTATACTCCTCCCTGGTCATTAGTCCAATCTTCCACTTATTGTAAGTTGCTTTTTTGTGTTTAAGACGAGCAAGGATTTCACTGTTAAGCCAAGCTGGTCGCCAGCCATATTTGCTTTTCTTCCTACACATCGGGATGGTTTGTTCCTGCAACCTCAATAAGGATTCTTTAAAATACAGCCAGCTTTCCTCCACTCCTTTCCCCGTCATGTTATTCTCCCAGGGGACCTTGCCCATCAGTTCCCTGAGGGAGTCGAAGTCTGCTTTTCTCAAGTCCAGGGTCACTGTTCTACTGCTCTCCTTTCTTCCTTGTGTCAGGATCCTGAACTCGACCATCTCATAGTCACTGCCTCCCAGGTTCCCATCCACTATTGCTTCCTCTACTATTTCTTCCCTGTTTGTGAGCAGCAGGTCAAGAAGAGCTTTTCCCCTAGTTGGTTCCTCCAGCACTTGCACCAGGAAATTGTCCCCTACACTTTCCAAAAACTTCCTGGATTGTCTGTGCACTACACTTTCCAAAAACTTCCTGGACTTAGTGGACTAGCAGGCTCTAAAGTTTTACATAACTGCACTCAAAAATAAAACAACATAAAAAAAAACCCCTACATTTGTAAGTTACACTTTCACGATAAAGCGCTTGCACTACAGTACTTGTGTGAGGTGAATTGAAAAATACCATCTCTTCTGGTTTTTTTACAGTTCAAATATTTGTAATAAAAAAGTGAGAACTGTACACTTTGTATTGTGTTGTAATTGAAATCAATATATTTGAAAATGTAAAAAACATCCCAAAATATTTAAATAAATGGTATTCTATTATTGTCTGACAGTGTGATTAAAACTGCAATTAATCACGAATATTTAAATCTTGCGATTAACCGCAATTAATTTTTTTAACTGTTTGACAGCCCTAGCTAGAATACTAAGTATTCACAGGTTTGCTTTAAAGCCTGCACACCTTTAGCAAAAAGGATACAAGTTGTTATCTGAGAATTCTATTTCCATTTGGTTCCCCACATCTGAATTTCATTTCTATGAAGGACTCCACCAATAAGGGACTGCTGGGTTTCTGCTCTGCTCTTTGACTTCACTATGTAGCTCTTTAAATCAAAACATTGAAACTTCTTTTGCTGCCATGCAACAGCAACAGTTGTGGCTTCAATAGCATACAGCATATTCTGAGTAATTGAAAAGCCAACCCTTTTTAAAGCATGTTACATATTCATATCTAGGAGAACTTCCACATTGGTGGATCCTCTCACAATAGAACTTGGAGGTAGAATCAAATTCTCTTGTCTACTCACAGTTCCCCTCATATGGACTAATGGACTTATTGGAGATGATGGTAAAAGAAGCTAGGGTGCAGTCTGGACTATGACATGGAGAAAGCACGAGCATCAACATAGTAATGACTAAAAGTGCAAACAGATTGCTGGGAAATAGTTTGCCAAATCTCTGGCAAGAAAGCTTTCTTTCTCACATAAGAGGAAACAACTAATTTCCTAGATTAATGCGCCTCCAAAGGATGTGGTTGCTGCATAATGGGGCTGCTTCTGGAAGGCAAAATAGAAAGCAGAAAAGCTCTGTTGTGATGGGGTGTAAAAGCATAGCAACAGAACAATTATCCATATTGTGGACATCGCCCCCCCCAAAGAAGTGAAAAACATGCTAAGTTCAAAGTGACTCTTGTGCAAACTGGACACCAAATCGCAATGATTCCCAAAGACAATTACTCCACAGAAATATTTTTAACAAGCGTCATGAATTATTAATATTGACAAGATCACCACTAAATTCCAATGATCCAGAATGCGTTCAGAAGAAATAAGCTCAATGGAGATGTTGACAAATCATTTACAAAAAGGACTTTTGGGAAAAGAACATACCTCCACAGGGTAGTGTTTCTTATAATGGTGGGATTTCCTGTTTCGAAGAGCACAGTCACTAGAAGCACGTTCAACATTACGGCGTAAGGGATATCCGGATTCAGGTCCCTCCTCACTTGAAACTTCATCAGATACATTTGTTACTGTCCTGTGTGTATCCTAAACCAATTAACAATTTACTATTAGTAAATCACACTATTTTTTCATAATGGTCTTTTAATTCATCTTAAGTACTGCAATCCATTTTCTCTCATCAATTCTTTTAATTAAAAATAGTTTAGTAATCCCCTTTTGCTAAGCAGGGCATAGAAAACAGTTTCCCTCTTTTAGGTTGTTGACTGCATGGAAAGGTGGTACAGGAAGCGATATACAATAGAAGATAACATACTAAAGTGGATGATTAATCATCGCACAGCAGTCTTGTGTCAGGCTAATGTATACTATACTACAGAATGGATTCAAGATATTTATGTTCCAAGTGATGTTTTAGGTCAAATCACAGCAACTCCAAATGGTGTATGACTGGGACCTCAAAAGAAAGAAAAACGATATTCTATTCTTGGTTTTGTCCTCTCAAACACAGCAATATACATCATTGACAGTTTTTTTCCAATCTTAAAATTTAATTTATTTCTACCACCTCTCTCCCCACACCCAAAGAAGTGTAAGCCCGTAATCAATTATGGAATGCTTGGACTGTGAGCATATATTATTCCCTGGTTTCATGCTAATCTAGAAGCAGCCCGCACAAAAGGAGAATGGTAGGCGGGACCATCAAGAAACTTTCAGTTTTCATTCTAAAGGGTTTCTTTTTTAGAAAAATATACTAGTTCCATAAAGGACAACAATGAAAGTCTCTTTGGCTTCTGCCCTCCAATTTCTAAATTTCCAAGGGTGATTTTTACTTCAGTACATTGCCAGGAAAGAACCATTCAACAGCTGATTGTTGTTTTGTCATAAAGACCATTATAACAAAAATATCCATTACAGTATTTCATTCCACCTTTTCTTTTCTGTTTTTTTCTTTAAACAAGTGGCTCCAACAGGTATGGAAATGAAGGAAAGCATTATCCTAGAGGAGATTCTGGCTGGCTCAGCTGCTCTAAATCAACCAGAATAGTGTGTTGATTTTTTATGCTTTTGATGGACAAGTGGCTTCTTGCAAACTGAACTGTAAGAATCAGTATACTACTCAGAAGTTACTATGTTTCACAAATTTTTCCTAAACTGTATTAGTATGGTAATTAGCAATGACAACAGTAATAGACGACACTGATATGCAGTCTTCAGGCTCATTTCTTCCCCAATTTTACATTACTCCTTCAATACAAAGTTATATTTTTTTACTCCTGAAAGCTCTCTCTTGTTGGAAGGCCAGACACTGGTCAATCTTAGTACCTCTAAGAAGCGTTGGGGGGTTGCTAGTAGCTGCCAGACATCAGGCAGAAGCAGGTTTCTTCCTGCTCTGCACTTCCACCTCTACAAAATTTGCCTACTCTCTTACAGATTAATGGTTGCATAAGTAATGTCAAGTACAACTGTTGCATTTGTTTGTATGGGGTGACATGTTGCTCACTGGGTAATTGTAGTTTCTCTGGTTGTGCATGTACCTTTTGGACTTTGAAGCAATGACATGGTAGCATTGCACAGGGTACAATTACATCGGATGGGCATGGGTGGCATGCTAAACTTATTGTTTATTTTCTCCACTGAGTTGCAACTTTGGGCAGGTGGTCCTGAAAGCAGGATTTAGAACAGGAGTCTCAAACACGCGGCTCACGGGCCGCATGCAGCCCACGGAGCTCTTTCCCGCAGCCCGTCGGGCTCCCTGCGCCCCCCCTTTTTCAAAAAAAAAATTTTTTATTTTTTTTTTACCCCCCAGGCAGTTCCTGCCACCAGCCAGTTGTTCTGTAATGGTAATTCTGTAATGTGTTCTGTAATGTTCTGTAATGGCCTTCGTGGTAATTTGAGTTTGAGACCCCTGGTTTAGAACAATGGTGTGGCAATGACTGGGTCTCACAAAGCTGCAAAAATTAGGATTTGCAGTAATGCCTTTTTTTCCTGCAAATCAGGCATCGGGCCATTGTTTGTACTGAAGGGGATTGGTTCACGTTGTTTCCCCATCACCTGCAATGCACAGAAGGCTTTGGCTAGGCCTGAGAATTAAACAGCTTTATTAAATGCATTGGGCTTATGGTCTGATTAGATCTTCAATGGTTGAGCTGTTTAGCATTTGATTACTGAAAATTGGACAGGTCTGACAGCATGAGGTGAGTGTTGCTTGTCACTTTAATATACTGCCAATATAGGTTGTCTTTTTAGATACTGTGTTTGTTGTTCCAAATTACAATAATGTTGCAGGCATTTGGACAAAAGGCTAATGCTTCTCTGCATCCTCACTGAACTCTGCCATTCTCAAAGTTTCTTTTAACAAAAGTTATTTAAAGGAGTAAAAGGCAACTTCATTTAAAATTAGATATTAAAAAGATAATTCATCCATTACAATTATAGTAATGGCTATTACCTGCTCTTAAAATTGTTCATAACCCTGCTTTCTGAAGTTTTTTCTTGTTAGTTGCAAGAGTTCTGCTTTGAAGCAAAACATCAAGACTTCTTAGTCAACAAAAGCTTTTAAAATAGTCAGACTTCAAAATGTTGAATTAGCAAGATATAGCAATAATCAATATTTTCTGATTTCTTCATAAATAATGAAACATACTTTTCCTTTTTGCTGATGTTAACAGGTATAATGGGAAATGCCACAAGTTTAATTTCTATGGAAATATAGTTTACCTCGACAAGACTTTTTTCATAGTTTATTCTAAATGTAGAGAGGTCTTTGTTTTTCCAAATAGATAGGTTATATACATATATAATTATCCATAAAACTGTTTATTCATGTATAAAAAGTGCTGAGAGCCTGGAACTTCAAAAATGTGCTCACCATTTGAGTGAGGAAAAGCAATATAAAGCACACTGAGGAAACTGATTTTTTCTAGAAACATTTTCACAAGTCTTATTTTGTCTTCAACATACTGTAAGTGATGCCAGAGCAGATGGTGATAAATCAGTGAAAGCATCCTAAAACTTCTCAGTAAATACAAATTAAGGGGGCCAATAAGTAGAATGCACATCAAGGGACATGATGAAGAATAAGCATTAAACAAACTACCGTATACAAACATTCTAAATCTCACCTGTCCAAGTGTATCAAAACCTGAACTTGGTGAACAGAAATAGTGTTTACGTTACACTAGCTATGGACCCCATCTATGGAAGATCCCAAAACGGGTCCCGCCTTTAAAAATGTAGCTCACTGAATGAAGCCAGTGTCTCATTAAAACTTTCCTTAGGCAAAAATTCCTGTTTTACTCACCACCATCACCTTCTATGAGGTAGAATAATAGGCTGCTCTTCATTTGCTTCCCTTTCCTTAAATGCTGCACTTCCAAATCTTCATGTACCAATAATGGTAAAAAAAATTTGGAGGAGAATGAAGTAAGGTGAAATAGGAGAACTGAGAGCTATCAGACCTAATCAGCCAACACATCCTTCCTCCTCATTATGCTCTACTTTCTGAAGACTATCTTTCTTCTCTTCAATCCCCTCTGTGCTCTGCATTCCAGAGAGCCTTTTCACTTCCATAGGGAAGGAAAGGAAAGAAAACATTTGCAGATCTCTGCACTTATCCACAGGAGAAGGGGAAGGAGAAACTATGAACATGGAGGATTGGCAGGGAAACCCTTTGAAGGTGTGAGGGGTTGTTTGAATTTTGGAAGTCATCATTACTGTGAAATTTGTCCAACTGTAGCAGAGAAGCAGACCCATCCCAGAGAAAAATCTAACAGCGGCAGGTGAGGTAGAAGCAAAGCCTTCTCATGAAGGCTAAAACAAGTAAGAAATACAAGGACACATGGTGAGTCAACTTAAAGAAAATCAGAGAACCTAAAAGTCAGTAAAATTAGGTTCCTGTGGTAGGAGTTGAGCAATAGATATGAACTTGCCCAATCCTGGGTAACCAGTGCTGCTGGGGTTTTCCCATTGTGTCTATGGCAAAATATTTATGAAGTAGCATTCACATAAATTATCACAATTTAAATAAAATATTTCTGAAAAGCAATATTTTTGCCTTTGGGATGGCCTAGGTTGTACAATATGGTATGTAGTTTCCCAACACATTATGCCAGGGAAGAATGACTCCAGACATCACTACAAAAACATTTCAAGTCTTTTATGCAAAATTCAGTTGCTTGCAGTGCATTTTGTCTACCTGCAGATATTTTCTTTTATTTATTTTTATTAAAATATTGCCCTGAGATTTTGGTGGAGATTTCTTCTTGAAAGAAGAAAATATTGATGGGACAGTGAAGAGAAAACATAAGGAAAAATTTAAGAGCAAGAAACCCAGAACTAGATCTTGCACTTAGGCCCTTAGTATCTTAACATGAGTCCTTTTTTTTCATTTTTTAAAGTTTAAAAAACACAGGGTCAAGATATAAATGGGAACCTATCCAAACTACTGTGGGAATACAGTGTGCATGTAATTGGACACACTACTGTTAGTTATGAAACAATGAACCATGCTTACTTTGTGCGGACTATGATTGTTGTGTGTGTTTCTCACAGTTCCTGTGCTCCAACCTCCCTCTTCTGGCCTAATCACTTCATAGTGAGGCTCATGGCTCTGTACTCCATCTTCACTGCTTTTACCTGTCTTTTTCCCATCAAGGGAGACATAGCCATTATCAGTCTCTGTTGATTTATCTATTGAATTCTTTGCTTTCTTTGATCTAGATTTAAAACAAAACAAAAACAAACATGCACACAAAATTACTATACGACTGTTATTGTCTATGTCCTTTCTTACCCTTCTCCCTCAACTATTTGACTTCATTGTTGAGATGGATGAAAACTAGTAATCTAAAATCAAGCATCTGATTCAGTAGTATCTGTGCTACTTTTCACCATTTAAAGCTTATCTGTTACAATTGTAGGAATATAGAATACCAAATGAAACATCCAGCACATGAAAATATATAATTACACTAGTGAAAGAAAAATCAAAGACCAAGAAAACCTGTATGTTACCACGTAAGGCTTTATAACAGCAATTTGGGCAAAGCCAACTGCAAGTTCTGAATAGAATCCATTTCCTTGTTCACATTTTTGTATCAAACACAAATGTAAAGGTATGACCTAATAACTGTTTTATTCTCAGGAATTTTTAACTGGTACTTATTGAAACTTAAATTTCATATTCCTTGCACATCCATGCATGAAGTGTGAACTAATCATATTGAATTAAAATGAAAATTGCTATCCAAAAGTTTAACTTTTTGGCCTAACTTCCCTTTGCTTCATCAGCAATCTAAAAGTTTATGCTAATTAGGAGATTTTCAGATGAGTAATCCAGGTTGTTGCAGTCTCCCATATTACCTGGCAACGGTATGACTATTAGTGTTAACGTTCCTGGCCTAAGTCCTCCCCTTCCAAAGCACAAGAGTAGTGCAAGTATATACAGCCTTTTTCAAATGACACACTAAGTGGAGGAAGGATGGAGGTAGCACAGAAAAAGAGAGAGAAACTAGAAAAATTCTAGGTCTACAAACTAGAATAATCTTCCCTGTCCTGTGTCCCTCTCTTCCCATCCTACACGCCAACATCTTTGAGTAAGCAGCAGACATAGTAATAAGCATAAACTCTAAAGAAAGGCTTACTACAGTGGAGTTTGGATGACTGCACTTCCAAATTACAACTTGGTATCTACGGTAGCTTCCAACTGATGGTAGTGGTGAATGTGTGAAGGAAAGAGCAGGTGGCTAATTTACCAACTGATGAGGCAGATAGCTCAGACCTGCAAGCCCTTGAGGTTGACACACTTTGGACATGGCTTATAGGCACAAGTGGCACTGTTAGATCAAAATCTTTATCCAGAGAGCAATGAAGATCTTGTAACAAGACAAAGTGGCACACAGCTATATGAAGCAGGTAAACAGCTGCATTTTAGATTTCTGGATTACTAGTGTATGTCCAGACCATCTCTGGACACAAGGTAGGTAAAACATTACGTTATTTGAGTTCTTTCTTCTGTATATTCCCCCTATTGAGAGAGAAACTGGTGGTGCAAACTAACCAGTATTTGGATCATACTAAGGCTCCTCTCGAAGAACTCTTTTCATGTATGATAAATTTGAGGGGCCACACTGGGGAAGCAGTGTGATCTGGAAAATGTGAAGTTAGAATGGAGAAACAAGGGAACTAGGCTCTCCCACCTACAAGCCAAAGTTATGGCAACTATAAACACTTCTTTTAAAAATAACCCTCATAGGTTCAAATAGAGGACTCAAACACATTCAAAACTAAGCACTCTAAATAATAGATTATGTTTTGGCTGTTGTAAAGAAAAAAATGCATGTTGTTTCAGGTAGGGTGTGAGATGCTTTACCCTGTTGCCCAAGGCAGACCCATGTATTGTAGAACTTCCTGAAGAGGGCACTTGTAGGGAAATTCACTTTAAGGCTTATC
Source organism: Chelydra serpentina (assembly GCA_037349315.1). Lineage (NCBI taxonomy): Eukaryota > Metazoa > Chordata > Testudines > Chelydridae > Chelydra > Chelydra serpentina. The sequence goes on from JBAIAC010000008.1 coordinate 21,602,596, forward strand.
AAGAGGTGTTGAAAGATGCAGGAATAAATGTGTCTGCCCTTCTCTTTCCCAACAGAGATAAGATTTCACATCCTGGATTATACTAACAACGACCCTCCCCCCGCCCCAACAAAAAACAACACTTGTCTAAGTTCTAGAGTCATTCAACTTCCAAGCCATCAGAAACATGTTCTGGACTGATTAACTGAATGAGGCCCTAGGTTAAGAGATCTTCTCTGGGAAGCAGCTTCAATTGCCAGGAGATGGCCACTCATGAGAAACAGAGATCATGAGGTTACCTAGAACCACCAAGATGATAGCTGTCTTGTTAAAAATGTGGGGAACAGGAGAAAGGGGTAACTAAAGCAGAAGCCTATTTCCAAGCTCCAATCTGGAGAGAACACACTCATCTCAAGGACTCTGGGGTTTAAACACTTACCCAGGAATTTCATGAACTTTGCCACCTTCCTAGAGATACCCTAGCCCATCAGATAGTTGCCCCAGCCTTTGGCAAATTTCCTGAAATAACTGAGGTTGTAAAGGGGACTCCTGTTGAGTCATTCAATCTGCTATGATGTTCTCCTTGCCCAGAAGCAGATAAAACTGGACCCCTTCTCAAGCGCAGAAAACTTCCAACAGGAGATGAGGTCTGCAAGTTTTCCCTTTCACTTACATCCAAAACTATAGCCTGAGTGTTGCACTGGACTTTAATATGACAATAAGCTAACAGCAATTCTTAAGGAAGACAAGCTAAGTGAATCCAGGGGCCTGGAATGGATAGCTAAGAGAACTTAGTATCTATCCTCTGAAAAACTAGTGATTATCTGTATGCCCAAACAAACGAGCTCCTGGAAGGAGGACATGTCAGACTTCTACCAGTTTGATAGATACCATGACCCATAATATTTTTGTTGGTCTGTGTCGATAGACAGGATGAGGACAGAGGCTGAAAGTGCCTAGAGCAAGAAGTCATCCAGGTAGAGGTATACAAGACACCCCTTCTGGTGCAAACTGCCTATGAGGATAAAGAGTCTCCTGATAAAGACAGGGAGTAAGGATGAATGAAAAGAAAGAGCACAGAATTTGAAATGACTACAACCGGGGCAAAATACAGGTAACAGTACTGGGCTGAAAAAATGGAGATATGAAAGTCCATCTTTCAGGCTGACCAAAGGATGAAAATCATTCTGTAACAACGCAGAATGAGAGACATGAGAATTTCTATGAAAAGCTTCTGAAAGATCTGATGGTTGAGAAAATGAAGATCTAGGATCAGACTGAAGCCTTCTAACATGTATTGATAGTAGAATCTCCAGCCCCTCTGTGCATTGGGGGGAGGGGGCGGAGGGAGGAAGATGGAGAGACAGAGGAGGATCTAAACAAGTGGCCTGCTGTTGAAGGAAATCTTGGACTTCTGCTCCCAAATAGGGCAATGTCACTGGAATTACAGGTCAGGCCATAGCCAAAAGCCTCATAGATCCCAGGTCTCTGTAAATCCGACTTTGACCACCCTGTAACAAAACTGCTTGAGAAGAACCTGCAAAGAAGTGAAGATGGCCCCCAATAGGAAAAAGCTGATAAAAGAGATCAGGTTAGCTAATCTTTCAGTGATACTGCTTTGGAGGCTAGGGGAATAGGCAAAGCTAAAAAAAAAAAAAAAGAAGAGCTGCCGGTGGAGGAACTACACCTAGAACAGGAATGGCGGACGCAACATTAAGCTGTTCTGTTCAAATGTTTCTCCCTCAAAGAGTTTTAACCCTTTGGGGGTATGTAGACATGTTTAGTCCTAGCTCCTACCTGAGTATGGCAGTTCCTCAGCCAAATACACTAGCAACACAATGTAGATAGACCCAGGAATGTAGCAGCTATTCTATTGCCATTAAAGGATTCCTGAAAAAGACAGAGCACCTTGAGTAGAACTGGACAATGTGCCCAAGGCCTTCATGACTTTACTCAAGGGAGGAAGAGAGAAAATGGTCAGCTGGAATTCCGGGAAACTTGCCAGTGCTGTCTGGAGAGGAGCCATCTAAATTGAATCTTACCATCCAGTTGCCCTAGAAGTTTATGGGGACCAATGCAATATAGTGAACTGGAGAGGACAGTAGGTCTCAAGACCTGGTTATTTTCCTGAATAGCTTCTGACAGAGACCCATGAAGGAGACAGCTGTAGCAAGAGATGGAGCTGTGACAGAGGAATGTATTTTCATACTCCTGCTCTTCTTGATAATTTTTCGTGTCTAGAGTTTCTCAGGGCTTTCCTCTTATTTGAACTGCAGAAGCGCCCCTAGCATAGTAGAGGCGGAGCAGAATAGCCACTTATGAACCAGATGAATTAGAGGAGTAGCTAGGTAAAATTTTATCAAAGGGATCTATGGGAGTCTAATTGAGTGGAGAAATAGAAAAGTTTGGTTCACTTGTGTCTGTTTTGGGCTCTGCTTACAATTATATGGCCTCAGTTTTAGAGTTCAGGCAGACTCTGCTAAGCAAGATTTTTTCAAGAAAGGCATTTCCCAAAAGCATTTTCCTTCACAGGGGTTTTTTCCTCAAGAGGTATTCTCCAGAAGTTCTCCCCAACATTAGAAGAGGAATCGTGCTGTAATATTTTTGAAGGTCTATTCTATTTTTGCATGATCCGACTTTTTTTGCACAAAATGCTTCAGCACAGAATGGATGTAGTCTTGAGATTGCCTACTTTAGTCCTCACTACGGATGTAAACAGTCCCTGCTCCAACAGATGTAGAATCTAAAAAGACACAGGCAGCTGAAGAGTGAGGAAAAAGGATGTAATATGCACACAAAGTGATGGGGTGATGATAAACACTTTTTTTGTTTTGTTTTAAAAGGGGGGGGAATGTATTTTGTTTCAGTAAATATTAAAATTACCCCAAATCACAATTAAGCCCTTTTGACCATATTTCTCCTTCATCAATTCCCAGTTTCAGTTCCACTGTTTTTATGTCCCTCTCTCCACATTTGATCAACACTTTATTCATGAGATAAATTAAACAGATACGCAAGCTGACTTAGCTAGTCATTTTGTTGTGTTGTCTATGATGTCGATCTACAGGATGGATTTAAAATAAGGACAGTCAATTGGCAGAACAGCTCATGGAAGGGCATTCCATGTATAGTGTGACGTGTAGAGGACAGAACAGAGATGGTTGTGGAGAACTGGGCACAAAAGGGGACAAAGTTGGAATCATTTGTGAGACTGGGGGTGTGACAAAGTAGGATCTTTATTCAAGTTGCCCTTCTTCTGTTTCCTTCACTTTAATTTTTTTCCATAAGGAAATAAGAAAGAAGGATTGGATGGGTAAGTAAGTGCCACTCCATGCCTCCAGTATGCAAAAAGCAGACAAATGAGGAAGAACTGAGAATTAAAATTATGCAATTGAATGACAGAACTTGCTTCCTACTTACTACCTGACAGATAGAACCATAAAGCTGATAGTCAGGTTTACTACTGGGTAATATGGGAGCACAGAAATGTGAAAATCATTGTTTCTGATGTAGAATATATGAATCCTTCTAAAGGATAACCTTCTTACTAAAAGCTTAGAGAGAAGAAAAGATGGCAATTTTTTTCTACACTTGCAGTAAACACCTAAAAAAAAACAAAAAAAAAAAAACCACCTCTGAAGACTCACTTGTAGGCCTTCTGCTTTTTTCATATGACCAATGCTTTAGCCTGTATACATATTTATTTTAAACTTTCTAAATACCGATTAGCCTGATGAAGTCCACTTGAACACACTACTGAAGCTCTAGAAAAACATGTCAAACTACCCAAAATAGGTATATTAAAATTTTGCTTTGGTGCAGTTTTACAGTATTGAAATGATTTACTTAATAGATGAAGAGTAGGCTAGAGAGATGGAAAGGTAGGTGCATATGAAACCTTTATCATTTATGTTTATGGAAAATGGATGATTAAGCCTCTGAAAGAAATCAAATAACCAATCCTCGGGTGCTAGCTGGCTTTGTTTGCAAGAGAATGAGTTTCACGAAGTCCCAACTTCCAACAATGAAGAGGCTAAGTAAGATAAAAGGAGCAATAGTGACAAAATAGTTGCAAGAAGAGGGAGGCAGAAGAAGCTCCTTTTAATGCACTAAAACAGTATTTTTGGTATCTTTTCTTCTTCATAACTACAGTGGTTGAAAAGAAATGCAAATCTCATGAGACACACAGTTAGTAGAAATTCAGTATAATACAAGACAATTAAGTGCTCAATTCTGATCAAGTCCACCACAAACAATTTGCTACAATTAAACATTAAATAATATTCAGGTAATTCAATTCCTTAGAGCTTTTTTTGGTGTACAATATATTAATAAAGAAACAAAGCTCATTAAATGTCTTCTGGCAGACAGAGCATCAAAATATTAAATAAGTAGTAATGAAACAAGAAAATTCAATCCAGTTCTTTTAGACAGCACACAGATAACAAAAATGCAAAAGCATAACCACCAGTGAGACTCTACTATTCCATGACTTATTGAACTGATATATGAGGTACAGTTGTGATAATTCTTCCAACTTTAATTCGAAATGCATTCATAGGCCTGTAAAGTTCAAAAAGGTTCTGGTTCAACTAAACCTGGTTTTCCCCATGATCAACTTTTACTGCAAAGATCGGGTTAGACAGGTTTGAACATCTCTGGACACATTTACAGGAACTGGAATTGGGATTAATGGTCACACTGGAAAATATTATGCACTTGCTTCATGTGACCTTTCCCAGAAAAAACACTGTTTGAACTTGAAAAGTATTGGGAAAGAGCAATCCCAAAGTACTCCCCAAAACACACATTATTTCATTTTTTTCCCCACTGCAATGTGCTTTAAAAATTTAGCCTGAGGTGGGGAACATGTGTAACTCTCTATTAGAATGTTAATACAGGTCTATTACAGATTACTATTTGAAGTGTGAAAAATCTAAAGGAAATATATAGGGGGATAACATGAACACTTGTAGGAACATGAAGGTGTCTTGCGATTTACAGACATACCAAAAGACAGGACAGGCCAAGCAGTACTTGACATGGTTTTCTCTCTGGATTAGCTAAAGGAAAGTGTTGAGGAAGGCTTAAATAAGGTTTCTAGAAGACAGATTTTCATTATCATAAATTGGGGGAAGTAAGGAAGGAGAGAATAAAGAGCAAATCATCTTTCTGTAAATGGAGAAATATTCTGCTCCCTTTACTTTCGTTTGTACTGATCTTAAAGATTCTCTCATGACCCAATCCTAGAGTTGTTCAAAATTCAGAACTGAGGTGTTACATTTTGTGTGTTCTTTGAAGCAGATACTGGACTTAATTATGAATGTGTACAGAGCTTAACTCAATGGGATTCCAACCTAATTGAGATTTCTAGGTAATATCAAAATATAAATAATAAATTATACAGTTTGTGCAAGGTTTCCCTCACCAAAATGATATTCAAAACTGGGTCAGAATTTCATAGATTCCTTCTTGTGCCGGATGAAAATCAAGTACTGAATGTTCTACAAACTATTAATGACATTGGACTCTGCTATTCGGAAAGGATATGTTTCAAACACTTCCAAATTATCTAGGTCTGAATGTACGTATATATTTGATAAAAACTGTTTTCACTCTATCATGTATTTCAATTTACGATATACTCCAAGAACAATACATACACTTCTGTAAATACGATCCACGGATTCAATCAGCCATTATAATAATATTCAAGTACATCATGAACTAGCAATGTGGGGAGAGTGCTGGGTGAGGGGTTACAACCATGAATTCTGTTGTTACTGTGTAAATTTCAGCCTTTCTTGGAAGAATCATTGGGGCTCACTTCCTCCACACTCATCTCTCAAAGATTCTGCATTGTGAACTTCCTGCCTGAGAATGCTGGACTTCTAGAGCCTTTTAATACTGACCTGTGTATTTGCAAGAGAAGAGAGACATTGCTAGAAATCAATGAGAGGCACTCTATACCTCCAAAGAGGTGTGCATTCAGTCTCTTCAATGCTCTCAGCCCCGGTATACATACATTGCACAACTACTAGATTGGTGGCCGGCCCGCCTTCTTGACTAAACTGTATACATTTAATAGTGTTTCTGATACTTTGTTCTACAAAAAATATAGCTGTCACCTTTGGAAATTAAGCTCTGATGGAAGACAAGCCTGTTGGGCAATATATGTTAAACTGCTTAGTATTTTGAAAGAAATAAAATTAACAGAAAGAGATGAAGGTTTTAAAATGAAAAAAAGCATTGAAAAATCCCAGCTCCTAAGTGCCATCGTAATGCTGACAGACCCCGGTTGTTGGCAGTCAGGATTGAACCTAGGACCTCTGGAGCTTAGTCCATATGGCTGTTAACTAAGGCTGTAGAGCAGACTCATTAATCTCTCTCTCTCCAAGTGGTTTCAGTGCCACTAGATGGGTCAGAACACCACACCACACCCAGTAGGTGTGTGGGTTACACCATCACACACACCACTTATTATTGTATATGTTTTAGGTATTTGGGAAAAAAACACATGCAAATCATTTCCTCTATAGAGGAAAAAATGCAAGGGATAGACTGAACAGCTCACGCACAATGAATCATGCAGGTGAATATCTGGGCAATGATATTAACAATTCCTTTGGTATAGAAAATGTTAACAAATCAAATTCAGTTCAATTAGTCCATACCAAAGGCTATGCTAGAAGCAGTATTTTCTGCACTGGTAGCTCTGTAGCAGCAGTAGAGCAATAGCATGAAACTTCACCACAGCCAGCTTCCATGATTTTCTGTGTTGACTGCAATTAGACCCTTCTGACTAAGGAAAATGGAAGTAATCATGTACATTTAAATGTTGAACGTGCCTTCAACTACAGTAGTAAGTGCTTGTCTATGTGGGAACATCCAGGAAAGTGAATCTGAATTAACTAATGGTGTGAATTCAAAGTGGATTTGTTAAGCTGCATTAAATCCCTGTGTGGATACTGTTATATTCAGAATTAAAGTGGCCGTAATATGGTTTAGTTTAGTTCACTTAGTGAATTAAGCTAAACTGAGTACAAACCTACCTGAAACCAGTGAGTATGCACTCAGCACAGCTCATCCCTGCCTCCACTACTGCTACCCATACAACCGCAGCTACGCTGCTGTTTACACTCATGCTAGGTTGATGAACGCAAATGCTAATGTGTACACAAGCAAGGGAATAGCACACCCCTAGCTCATAGTGTAGACAAAGACAACTTGAGCTTTCCTAATGACCTAGTAATAGCACTATGCAATGTGCCATAGGAGACATTGCAAACTCAAATCTAACCTGTTTCCTAAGATGGGCTGTCCAAGAAGCTCTAGCCTTTCAGGGTGGGGTGTTGCAAGTTCTTCTAATTGCTTATAACCCTGAGATTTGATTAAATGATTTAAATAAGCTCTAAAGTGAGACAGACAGTCCTGCTTAACTGGAAAGATTGTGTATGTGATGTTGATCCTTGAGAAAGTGAGGGAAAGTTTTGGAGTGCCGCACACCTAATCCTGTGTGGTGTTAAGTGCAGTTGACTTCTATGAAAATATTGCATCCGAAGAAGTGGGTATTCACCCACGAAAGCTTATGCTTCAATACCTCTGTTAGTCTATAAGGTGCCACAGGACCCTTTGTCGCTTCTTATGAAAATAGAAGACATTCAGCACTTTACACAATCTGCTCCAAATGCACTGGAATAGACTGTACGAAGAACAATTCATTTAGGTGTGGGCTTGCTCAGTTTGATATTACTTGTACTTTTCAAAGCCAGTTTAGTTTACATAATGAAAAAATGTAAATAAAATTTATATAAAATTAAAATGAGATAGAATTGCCAGTGTTTTAAAATATCTAAAAGCCTGCAGCTCAATATGATGCTCCTGGTAATAAACTTTAGAACACTGAATAAACTTTATCAGAGTTAAAGAGCACATCATCACAGATATGAAAGATGTAGTGCAGTAATATTAAGACGAGACTTGCAGTTTCCAACATGTATGTTTTATTGTGCAGCATCCCTTTTCTCAATTTCAGACCACTTCACATTACATACAGTACAGTAACTCCTCACTTAAAAGTCGTCCTGGTTAATGTTGTTTCATTGCTGATCAATTAGGGAACATACTCGTTTAAATTTGCGCCATGCTCCCTTATAATGTTGTTTGGCAGCTGCCTGCTTTGTCCATTGCTTGCAGGAAGAGCAGCCCATTGCAGCTAGCTGGTGGGGGCTTGGAACCAGGGTGGACCGGCAGCCCCCTATCAGCTCCCCACTCCCCTGAGTTTCCTGTGCAGCAGCCACCCAGCCGGCTATCAATTGCCGGCAATTCAGCTGTCCCTCGCCCCACTGCCAAGTGCTGCTCCTGCCCTCTGCCTTGGAACTGATCTCGGGAGCCTCCTAATGTCAGGGAGTCCCCCTCCCTCCTGCCCCCTGCTTACTCCTTCTCCATACAGAGCAGGGTGGGGACATGACAGGGCTCAGGACGGAGAGAACTTGCTGGCCATAGCTGCTGTCTCAACTTCCTGATATACTTTAAAAGGCAGTGTACTTAAGAGTGGTGTCAGCGTACTTAAAGGGGCAATGCGCATCTCTCTCTCTCCCACACACAGGGTGTGTGTGTCTGTCTCTGTCTGCCATGCTGTCCCCCCTTCCTCCATTTGTGCTGCCTTGTAGAGTGTGAGGCTACATTAACAACAATGTGTTAACCCTTGAGTGCTCAGCCGAACGCTAGTTCATCATTTAGCAGTAAGGCATTCCCTGGGAAACATCCCACCCTCTGACTTCACCACCTCAACCAAGCTTCACAATCATCATCGCTGTGTGCAGTATTAAATTGTTTGTTTAAAACTTATAGTGTGTGTGTGTGTGTGTGTGTGTGTGTGTGTGTGTGTGTGTGTGTGTGTATATATATACATACACACAAAAAATAGTTTTTTTGTCTGGTGAAAAAAATGTCCCTATTTATATTAATTCTTATGCGGAAATTGGAGTCGCTTAACATCATTTTGCTTAAAGACGCATTTTTCAGGATCATAACTACAATGTTAAGCAAGGAGCTACTGTATTTTGAACTGTTTCTAAATGCGTCCCAATTTCTAATGAAGATGTTTAGTGCACTTGCATTTGGATTCTAGAGAGCTATTAAATGCTTTTATGTAAGTTTTCCTGAGGACCTTTGTTTGGACAGATTCATTGTTTGCAAAAGAAATAGGCTACTGAATGGCACAATAACTATACTTTCTCTCCAATCGTATACAGCCTTAATTTAAAAAAGAAGAACTGCCACTTGCATATTTCATTACCTTAAGTGTTCTACGGTCCTTGCTAAACAATAAAAGCTTACAGGTATTTGACATTTTGCCCTTTTTTCTTTTTTTTTTGCGCGCAGGCATAGAGTTAGAGCAAAGAAATATATACATTTGAATTTGTCATGCCATGGAATTCCATTGCCACCAGTAAATTATGCTCTGACCAGATTTAAAAAATAGAAAAACTGAAGTGTCTTGTCTTTGATAGTCCTTATATACTACTTCTCCCTCAAGCATCAAACACATTTGTAAAATTAAGCCATTAATTTTGTATTTCACATGGATTACTTCACTGGAATTTGCCAAAATAAAGACTAATGTCTACACAAACTCAAATAATTCAGAGTGTGAATTATAGAAAAACGTTTGATAGAAATATAGATCAAATTTTACTTTTTCAGAAAAGAGATAGTGCATATCTAACATACATAGCCTTAAATAAATACAAACCCTGATAAAAAGAAAGCAGCATGCCAGATATCTCTGAAGACGGCGCCAATACTGTAAGAGGTGCTTGTACCGTAGCTCTGCACTGTTCCCTCCTGTGTGTTATCTGTGGTACTAGAGCCATCTCCTTCCCTATGTACTTCCAAATGTGCTGCTTTCCTTAATTTCCTTCATCAGAAGAGATTAAAATTGGAAGGCATCTTTATAAATGTAATCCATTAGCTCTATAATGTGTTCAGCAATTTTTGTAAGCATGCAAAATAAGAGACTTTGCAAAATATATTTTAATCTAGTAATTTACCATTTTGTTTTAATAAATATTTTAAAACATTTAGCACATTAGAACTGTCCATTTTCATTATATAATTTCTTCTAGACAAAAATGTAATTTCACTAAAAACTAAAAGCTCAAAGCCGCAAAATTTACTGTTGTGGGTAGTCCCACCAATTTCAACAGGATTATTCATAGCAGTAAACCCAATTCACTTAAGTGTTGGCAGGACGGGGGCCATGTTTGTGGTTGCACTGTTATTCTTTTAATTTGTGCCTCCAACAGGAAGATTATTGATCAGTATTGAATACTGAATAATATAAGTTTACATTCATATTTACAGAACAGTCTCTACCAATATTTAGTGACACACAATTTGAAGCAAAAAGATAAGGTTCAATACATAGCCAAATAAAAACTTTAGTCTTATGATTTCACCTTTAATAGCCACTTTTAAAGTTTAGTAAACATATAAACAGTACTCAAAGTTCTTACAAGACAATGCATAACATCATACTCTACTCAGTGGGGGGAAGGATAGCTCAGTGGCTTGAGCATTGGCCTGCTAAACCCAGGGTTGTGAGTTCAATCCTTGAGGGGGCCATTTAGGGATCTGGGGCAAAAATCTGTCAGGGGACAGTACTTGGTCCTGCTAGTGAAGGCAGGGGACTGGACTCGATGACCTTTCAAGGTCCTTCCAGTTCTATGAGATAGGCATATCTCCATACTGTAGACAAAACCTTGCAAAATGGTTCAGAGATTGTATATGCCAAAATAATGTCATGTACTCATGATCCTAACTGACTGATAGAAAACATTTTAGTATAGACTGTACCTTCTTCTTTTACCCCCTGTGCTAGGTGGTGGTTTAGGAGTTCGTGTTGAAACAATCTGGCAATGCACAGTTCCAAGCAGCAACATTAGCCATATTGGGCCAATTACTTCAGTCAAAGGTATATTATGTGGACTTGCTGCTGTATAGAATAATATTATTGCGGCAACTGCAAAAAGGGGAAAAAAATAATCAACTCAATGTCTGAATTGTCTTGAAATACTCTATTGGTCAACTAACATGGGTATTTCACAAAATTAAAACTGTTCACATCTCTAGAGATCTTTCTCCACATCCTAATCGCTCTTCACCTAACTCGCTCAAGCCAAATATATCCTCTGATACAATTTGCATTGCTAAATGACAGGTTGCAGATTCTACTCTAATTTTAGAAGTAGAACCACCCCCATTCTGATATCTTAATTATATGCTGCAAATATAGATGTCATTTCTGACCCAGACACATGGAAACAATTTCCGGTCTGGTGATCTCAGAGGATAATTGGAAGAAATCTTTAAATAGGATTACTATAAAAGATTAAAAAATTACAACTATACGGCAGTATAACTTATTCATACGGTCACATCTATTACAAATTTATCTTCATCTGTATGTAGACCACAGCATGGCATGTTTACACATGTTTCGGAATTGTAATAAAATGGATCAATGTCTGATTTTATGGGACATTTTTGATTACATCTCAAACACCACATGAGTCCTCTGAACTAGAATGTCAGCTTGTTTCATGGAAAGTGTCCTGGTGCAATTATTTCTTACAGTTGGTCAGAAGAAATCTATATAAATTGAATATTCATGCATCAAGAAATGTGTCACCTGTGGAAATATTTAAACTAGGAAGTGTTCATGCTTCCAAGAACATTCTTGAGGTGCATGAGCTCATGGAATCCAACAGTCAGAACAAAGCTCATATATAATTTATTAAAACTGGCCTCTGTGCTGAAAGTTATGAACAAACTCATTTCTTTAGAAACAGCAAATATCGACTGAATAGGAGATGACACAGGATCACCCCTGATCATACAGCCACAGTGAACATTTTTTCCATTTTAAATCACATTTCCTAGTTGCTTGTATTCTAGAGTTAAGTAAAACCTATTGTACATCTACAGAGAAAGATTTCTCTAATTCTGTCAGAGTCCTATCACCCACATTGTCAGATGTGCTGCTATGACAGAAGATATGGTGACACAAGTAAGTGTCTGTAATTCCCTTTGGAAAGAAGGCACAAGTCCATGTAGGTCATGCTGGGGCAATAAGTATCATCCTGGCTGATCATCTTCACAATCTTCCACATTCAAGGGAATGGTGGGAAAGCATACATCAGATCTGTACCCCAATTTAGGAGGACTGTAGCTGTTCGAGAGTAAGCATCTGCTCCTGCTCTTGAACAAAAAGAAGGGCATTTAGTGTTAAATCTTCTGGTAAATAGATCTTTACCTGAAGTACCAAAGTATCCCAAAGTAGCTATGAAGCCACAAAGTATCATTTGTGCATCTGGGAAAAGTCTCTGTGTAGTTGGTCCACTGACTCATCGAGAGACCCTGCCACCTGCAGAGCTACTGTTATATTGTCTGTGGCCACTTGAACCGCTGATCTTTGCACTGGAGTACTGAATGATCTGACCAGAGAGAGGAATGATCTGAGTGCCAACAAATTGCTCTCAACTCCAGAACACTGATATGAAGGCAAGATTTCTGGTGATTCCAGAGACCTCTTGTTAAAAATCTCCAATTATGGGCACAGGGGCACATATACACCTACAGTGGAGCACCCATAGGGATACTACTCGAAGAACTTTTGGATGTATCTGTTCAACCCTGGATCCAGGATGGGATGAAGACCTCCATCTTTCTTTGGAATTAGGAAATAGTGGGAGTAGGAACCCCAATTTTTGAGATTTTCCTGAACCTTCTCTACTGCTTCCTCAGTTAATAAAGTGTAGGATTTCTATTCTTAACACCAACTTGTGAGAGGGATCCATGAAAAGAGAGGGAGAGGAGACTGATCTGGAGGGAAGATTTCAAACTGTCCTTTTATAATATCCAAACCCATCTGTCAACATTGTCTTTTGCCACTTGCTGTAAACATGACAAAGCGCCTCCAAATTGTTCAGAGAACTGAATTCGAGGTTGTTTTGTTGCTCTTGAACTTCATGTCACACCTGCACTCTAACTGCAGGTACAGAAGTAATGGAGGACAAATTCCATTGTCGCATCATGGATTTAAAGGGACATCTTTTATATTGCTACTGAGAAGCAGTGACTGCCATTGTTGCCGCTGGTAGTGTTGTCTGCCTTTGTTGAAATACAAAGATGAAGAATAATGTGGATAAGGAAGGTATAGGAATTTTTCTCTTAAAAGGTTGCAAGAAACCCTGACGTATAGCTGTTGATCTTGTCTCTTTCATTTTCTCTAAGACTCCATTTGTTTTAGAACTAAAAAGTCCAACCCCTTCAAGTGCAAGGTCTTCAATCTTTGACCTTGTTTCAAAGATCAATTTTAATGTAACATGCATGATACTGTAGTAAATTCTTCTAAATGAAGTCTATATACGCCCTTTAAAAAAGAAATGTCCGTTTGTGAATATTTGGGACACATATTTGCATGGTTTTACAGCATGTTGACATACTTTTAATCTGATTTTAGGTTGGTGAACATATTACATGAAAAAATACACCCAACTATCCCCAGACTGCATCTACCCAGAGTAAAATCTCTCCAGTGATTTAAAATATACCCAGAATGCACAGCTAATTATAGATCCTAAATGCAACATGAATTATGGATTTTAAATACACTTAGAAACAGTGTATATATAAAGCAAGCAAAAGGAAATAGCACTGGGAAGTGGAGCTAGAAATTTGGGCAGCAGTGAAAAATGGTGGAGAAAATAGTTGATCACAAGAGCTACTGGAAGGGTTCTGACGAGGTTATTTTCCTCAGGGCTCAGAGTTCTGGCATTCCCTGGATGTTCAGAAAACTCAATATTCATATTCATCATAGAGAGGATGGAAGCACAGCACAGATTTCACTGTTCAAGTGGAAGGGGAGCTAAAGTGGCTTTAAGCCACCATTATGCCCTCCCAATCCTAGGTTGTTCCATGCCCCACTCTGTAATTTAGAAAGCCCTGAAACCTCTCCCTGATGCCTACTAGCCACAATGCTGTGTGCTGCCATCTATGTTCTCTTCTCCTCGTTTTGTCAAGACTTACAAGGGGGTCCTTGGAAAGCAGCGTTTATCTGGAGAAAGCTGTGTAAGTTAAAGGTGCATTATTAGGACCGCTCAGCATTTTGAAAATTCTGGATCTTGTCAGTACTGCGTGAACTTGACAAAATACAGTATTTTCAAGATTGTTAAAAACAAATGTTTGCTTTTATATTATCTTATTATCCAATTATACCTTGCAGAAGGTAAAGAACAAGCAGCCAAAAAAAGATGACGTTTGATGTCACTTGTAACCACCACCTATAGAAAAATGGAAAGAAAACTACTCGAACAATTCCTTTTCGGGTCAGAGAGGTCCAAGGACTTTCAGGTTTTGCTTTAGCAAAGGCAGATCCTAAAAATAAGACAACAAATGTTATTCTTAAATACACTTATCTAATAAAGTTCTGGTTACCATTTTAGTACAATATAATCACAATGCTGTCTTGTGTATAAAATGCATCCATATGGTACATACATATATACACATGCACCTCCCAGGTTGTATAAAGGCAACCTGCTGCAGGATTCGAAATTTCAAATCCACCTCCAGTACCTCGTAGAATAAAACCACCATTAAGGATTTTTGTTGAAAAGGGAAAGCTTATTTTCAACTGCATGATTTTATTTTGCGATATTAGAATAAAGTTACTCCTTACTGTGTTATGCATAACTTCAGTTTTTCTACCTGAGTTACTAAAACACATTACAAATAGTCAAATGACCAGGAATTTAAGATTTACGTAGACTTGGCTAAAGATACATTTTATGGACACAACTGCTAAATACACTAGCAACCAACTGGGTCCAGACGACAAGTGGATGGTGCTAATTTTTAACTGGCAAACACAGACATTTGGAGACTTCCGGTAGTAAATGTGCTAGACTGTATGGGCAACATAGGAATGCAATTTTCTCACATGCTAGAACTTAATATTTCCATATAATGTTCCTAGATTCTGTGGCCATCACAGTGTCTCCCACTGTCAGCATTTTGAAACCAAAGAATCTTTCACTAAGATACTGAAAAGCAAATAAGAACATAATAAAATAATCAGGGCTTGAAAAATCCACTTGCCAGTGTTGAGAGAAGCTTTTCCTGATGAATGTGGTTTCAAAGCCACCAATTACTGCAGAATCACAACAGTCAAGAAACTCTATGCATTGTGATAGAGTATCAGAGACCTCTTTCCTCCTCCCCTTAACTATTTCCAAGAAGTTTTGTGGGGGTCGCAAAGAAACAGAAACAAAGCACCCTTTACAACAGATTGAGAAGAGTGAAAGTTCAAGTTTACCAGTTATCTATTAGCTAGGGAGAGGCTGATATTTGAAGCCACTAAGCAGAGTCCAGGGACAACACCCTGGTGGAAATCTCAACACCTTCTCTTTTCCCAGAAAATTGATGCGACAGGGGCAGGGTTTCCCACCAGTGTGATGCCCCTGGACCTTGTTGGTGGAAACTCCACCCTTATTTTTCATGTCTACATCTGGCTAATATTTAAAACTGGATAGCAGATGTCTGGTTAGCATTTCAAGCTTAAACAGATACTTTCTTAATCGGCATAATCCTATTAAAAAAGAATATGCTGGTAGGGAGATAAAAATGTGAGCATACATAGGATCCATTTCTATATGGAAAAATCAGGAACAAAATATCCCCCCTCCCCCCTCCCGTAATGATAAATCTGTGTCTACCTTACACTAATGGGAAACGTTTGGAGGTCTCTGCACTAGTTTAAGACCACATAAGCAACTATGTATTATATTATTTTAGCAGGCAGTATGTTCATTGTACTTCGTTCAACCATGGTCATAATTAATTGTACATTTTATGCATTTGTTCGTATATCTGTAGAGTATTTTTTCCTGGGAAAAAAATAGCATTTTTAAAAAAAATATCAGAAATAAGGAGGTTTTTTCCAGGATCCACAAAATCTTGCTTAAATGCTCTATACTTTGATATATAGCTCTACATTTTGGTTAACTAAAACAAAAACAATTTTCCATCATGATACATGTGCTTTACTGAAGGGTATAACAACAAATGTATGTGTAAGAGGGGGATAATAATACTTCCTTTTATAAAACACTGAGATCTATTGATGAAAAGCGCTATAGAAGAACTAACTATTATTATTATTGGCAATCTGCTGCAATGCCTAACCCATTAATTAATTCTAGAATTTCTAAGGGTGGCTGACCCCTGTAACTGAAGTAGGTCCATTGTCCCTATGCAAGAACAGGTGCTCCCAGTTGGGCTAATTAAGGGGGCAGGGCTGCACCTGCAGTTACAAAGGTCAGACAGAGAGCCAGTGAGGCAGAAATGGCTGAAAGAGCTAGGAAGATGCAGGAAGCAGAACTGCCTGGGAAGAGAAGAAGTGAGAACATAAATGTAAATGGTCAGCTGCAGAACTGTTTGTGTACGTTTGGATAATAAACCTGCCTAAGAGAGACTGTAGGTGTGGCAATGAGTCCATAGCAAGTTGGGGAGAAGCCCTCCTTCTGACATGTGGAAGAGAAGGCTAGCACTGAGATTGGCCCCTGGTACAGAAGGAAAGTGAACAGGATTTCTGGTGCCAAGAAAAAAGGGAAATTGAAGCCCCAGCATTGACTGAGCCCACCTAGTTTGGCTGATTAAGGATGATGGAGGAGATGATACATCTATTGTACAGCAGCACAGATTGTACACAGTACAGATTGCACAGCAGCACCAGACAGCTGCACCACCGCAGCAAGAGGAACAGCAAAGACCCAGGCTATGCTCCTACAGTTGAAGAACAGGCTAGAGAAGCAACAGAGGCACAACTTGCTGCTCAACAGCACTGGCTAGAAGCCCCCCTTCCAGCAACAGGAATGGCTACAGAAGCAGTTGGGTCAAGTGACCCAGGGGAACCTGCTTGGTGATGGAGAGGGAAGCTCAGGTCAGCTAGTCCCTGGCCTGGTGAAGCTGGGGCCAGAGGATGACCTACTGGCCTTCCTCCATTCCTTGGAGACAGTGGCAAGTGCAACAGGCAGGAAGGAGTCAATTTGGATAGCCTACATAGCACTGTTCCTGATGGGCGAGGCACAGGCAGCATACCAAGCAGTAAGTGACAAGCAGACAGGCTCCTATCCTGTGGTGAAGGCTGCCATCTTAGATAGACTAGGACTGACTTCAGAGGTGTATAGCACCGGTTTGGGGCTAAAGCATTTCCACAGGGGTCATGACCACAGGTAGTGGTCAACGATTACAGGACCTCATGGCCTGGTGGCTATGCCCAGAGACAAGTTCAATAGAGAAAATCATAAACCAAATCATCCTGGAAAATTTTTTAAAAGGTCCTATTCAAGGGAGCTGATTTAGGCAATGCCAGCCTACCGCAGTGTGGGAGGCAGTCAAATGGGCAGAAGCCTTCTCTGTGGCTGAAGGAGATGAGCAGCCTGAATGATATGGCAGAGTAAGGGTGACCCAACAGGGTCACAATGTAGTCTCAGGGAAGTTCTTAAATAGCTCAAAACAGGGGGCTTCACCCAGGGCTATAAAAGGGTAAGAGAAAGACCCAGTGAGGCAGAACTGACTGAAAGAAAGCTAGGAAGCTGCAGGACTGCCAGAGTTTGGGAGAAAAAACAGCAAGAGCCCAATATGTAAAGGGTAAGCTGAGGAACTTTTTTTGTTTGTTTTAAGTTTGGACAATAAACCTGCACAAAAGAGCGTAACAGTCTGTAACAAGCTGGGGAGAAGTCCCGCCTTGTTTCATAGGTCTACAGATGATAAAGCCTCCCAAGCATAACAGAGGAATACATTTTAAATGTTTCTAAATCTAGCTTATACTCCAACTTCTGAAGCAATGGGCATTTACAGATATTATGACCATGAATCCCATATCACCTTATAGTTACAGTGCTTCTAAACAGATTTTTTTTCACATAATATGTATAAACTGTTACTGTAACACATATGACCCCTAATCACGGACCAGGACCCTATTATACTAGCTGCTATATAAACATAGAACGGAAAGGTGAAATTTTAACCAATTCCTGTTCTCAAATATAATTAATTTAATACAAACCTATTTATAAAAGACATCTACTGAAAAGCATGAAGAGCTGTACAGTAAAACTCATATAAAACTAAAATAAAAACACTGACCTATATATATAGGACTATATATAGTCTGTTCCAACCAAAGGATCTGGGACAGGGCAAAACCCACCACCATTCAGGCAAGTCACTAACAAGTGAGAGAGATCAATTCCCAGTTAACACAACCTCTAGGGATGAAAAGGAGGCAACAACACATAAGAGAACTGAAAAAAGAGATGATGGTTCTAAAAGGATAGGCCTGCCAAAAATAAATGGGACCTGCACTGCGTCAAAGACAGTCTCAGGAAGACTTGTTTCGAAGAGACAGGGCTGGCTGCGGCTTTTTTTGCCACCCCACGCAAAAAAAAAAAAAAAAAAAAAAAAAAAAGGGGGTGGCCGGAGCGCCACCGAAGCCAACAACAAAAAGGGGGCCAGAGCAGAATGTGCCACCCTGAGATTAGCCTGAATGCCGCCCCTTACGATGTGCCGCTCCACGCATGTGCTTCCTAGGCTGGTGCCTAGAGCCGGCCCTGCGAAGAAAGCTCCACAGCCTCTACTGAGACACTCCTGTCCCTGACACAGTTGGAGAGTGAGCATGCCCTGCCTGATTTTAACTATGGAGCAGAGACATGCGGTCAGAGGTGATTGCTTCAGTACTTAGGGATTAACCTATGAAGGGCTTTACACAATACTATGACCTTGATTTGTTTCCATTCTGCTCATAATCTATGGCTATTTCCACAGTGCCTAACACAATGGGGTCCTGGTCCAAGACTAGGGCTCCTAGACAGAATAATAATACAAATAAAAATAAATAAATAGCTCTGCAGTGCTCATATATTCCTGGGAAGAACTACTCCTCTGTAGATTCCACTTTCAAATACTTAACAAAATACCAATAGATCTGGTCCTTTAGCTTTATATTGCCAAATAAACATTGCATTTCATGTTTCACTTAAAATAACTGCAGAGTATTATAAGCTAACAACAACCCTTAGGTCTCTGAGTTTATTCACCCAATGATGTGGTTATTACTGAGTTAGCAGAAAATACTCATGCTATACTGAAATGGTCTCCACCTTCTCTCCCTCTCTTTGTTCCCAAAACCATTAGTCTTTTTAAAAAACTGACTTGTGTTTATTTTTTGTTGCTCCTTTACTTTGTATTGCTTTTAAAAAGTGAATGGGAGCAGCCCTCCATCAGTTGAGATACTCCATCAATTAAGCTAGTCTGAAATGGGAATACAGGCACTTCTCAGGGACACAGCTCAGTTTTCAAAACTCCTCAGAGCTCCTGTTCTGTCATGTAGGGACTGGCCTCATTTTGCTACCACCTCCTTATTCTGACTGACCCCTCACAGAGTCTCACAGGATTGCTCAGCATTTAGTATTTAAGAGGGAGTTGAAAGAGAGGAAGATGAAAAGAGGCGTTGGTGTGAAAAGAGGGGAGAAGAGAAGCTAAAAATACATTAAACATTTATTGGGGTGGAGTGTAAACCTTCCCAGGGTCAAGGAGCAACAGAGATTCTGAAAGCAGAGTGATGCTGGTAAGTGACAGGGTGATATGCATTTAGATTAGGAGTTCCAAGGGCAGCAGCAAACCAGGACAAGGATTTGTTATTAGCCAATAAGTATGATCAGATACACCTGTTTTACAGGCAAGAAATAACTGTACAGCATCTGCAAAGGCCTTCTCAGACTATGCTCAAGCTTATTCCTTGAAGTGTCATCAGGATTTCTTGAACTTTCCTCTGAAGTTTCTTAAAACGGACACTATCAGATATAAAACAATTAGCAATTGTTTCCTCTTTTCTTAAGACTACAGCTATAATAAATCTACATGATCAACTACAGCTACACTTTAAGGTAACTAAACTGATTTAATTTTAATTTAGACGTAAATAGGAGACAACTGTTTTCTGGTGTTTCTTTAGCCGTAGGGTTTCTTCTCATTTTTATAGTTATACTCCACTCTTCTGCTGCAAGGCTATCAGGATAAAGACAATTATTTTTATAACTGTCCCCATAAGGTCAAATAACTGACAAATTCAGCATTTACTAGCTCAAGCCCTACCTCTTACAAGATCAACATCTATGAGGTCTGGCTTCACATGTCCTGTTTTCTTTGGCTTGTTCCTCAGACCCTGTAATACGCAAAAAATATTAGAACATAAACACCACAACAGAAGATATAAATTAGCTAAAAATAGGAACGGGGTCAGTAATTGTCTTGTACTTTTTTTAAAAAAATTTGAAGAAAATGCCAAATTCACAATTTGAAATCTAAAGTAACAAGTGTTCCAAAGAACAATGTACCTGGTATTAAATAAAAACAATGTGTTAAAGTAAAGGCAAGATAGAATAAAAACATTATACAACAAATAGAATAATGTAATGAAAAGTAATCAATTACTGCCCCCTTAGGGTGAGATTTTCAGAAGTGCCTAAAAATTCTTATTGACTATGATAATGCAACATACTATACACACATTTGCCAGAGTTAGTAATATACTTGGATTGTGGATTACTATAATTTTCCTTATTTAAAACACTACACCCTTTTTCTCTTTAATTGAAATCATATATACTATGTAGCTTTTAGTTCTCAAAGGAGCACCAGCTAAAACAACTGACGGCAAACAATGTTGTGCTCGCAATCTGCGGGTCAATGGCAACCTCCTTTTAAGATTGCTAAATCCCAGTACCACAAAGGGGTAATAAGTTTTCCTGACAGGCAGCAAGGATCTGCCATAAAAAAGGCAGAGCTAGGCAAAGGAAGGTGGTGTTTTTGCTCCACCAGTGGAAAACACATACCCCTTGTTAACTGGCTGTCCCACAGGAGAGTGTTCAGTTCAACACTTAATTTTTATGTTACTAGGTGTAGTTATGTTGTTAAGCCTTAGAAAACTATGCATGTATTATGGTTAAGGCTCCGTGTTAGTCAAGGAGGTCATAGATTACATGACTTTCCGTGACCTCCATGACTTCTGCAGCAGCCCGGTGCAGCTGACCGGGAGCCGCCTGAGCAGCCCCTGGGCCAGTCGCACTGGCTGCTGCTGGGGCAGTCTTGGGCCCCCCTGCTCCCCAGCAGCAGGAGTGGGGGGGGGGGGGGACGACTCAGGGCACAGGGCAGTGCTTACCAGGAGGGAAATCTCCTACCTCAGCTCCTAGCTCCACATGCTGCCTCTGCCCACAGGCACTGCCCCCGCAGCTCCCATTGGTGCAGTTCCCAGCCAATGGGAGCTGCAGGACTGGGGTTTGGGGTGGAGCAGAGGCAGCACATGGAGCTTGGGGCTAGATAGGGAGCCTGCCCCAGCCCCCCCCAACCCCCCTCAGCACCTTCTGGGCCACGACTCCCTCTCCCCGCCCCCCCAAGCACCCACGGCGTGGCGCCCCTCCCCCCCCAGCACGTGCTGCACTCTCCTTCCCCCCACCCACCTTCTAGTCAGGGGTATATAGTAAAAGTCATAGACAGGTCACGGTCTGTGAAGTTCTGTTTACTGCCCGTGACCTGTCCATGATTTTTACTAAAAATACCCATGACTAAAACGTAGCCTTAATTATGGTTCATTTGGTTTCTGAATTTTGAGGTCAATTACATTGGCCACATTATGTGGATATGGACTCTATGGAGTACAGTTTTTACAGATTGAAAGTTAATATCTTGTTCTCAAAAGATAGCAGGTTAGTGGTGTGGAATTACGATCAGGGATGATTGAACCTTATCCTTCTGCAATACTTTTTAAACTGATGAATAAACTGCAGTTGCCCTTGTAAAACATTTAAGTATTTATTTTCAAGAATGTCAATTTCATTCATAAAATTAGGTACACAAACATATTATTTTAAATACGAGTTAAAGGGTATAGCTACACTGTAATAAAAAATCTGCAGCACCCAGTTTCGGAGCCCAGGTCAACTGACTCAGGTTCACAGGACTTGGGGTGACAGGCAAAAAATTGCAACACAGACATCTGTGCTTAGGCTGGAGCCCAAGCTCTGACACCCTCCTCCCTAATGGGGTCTCAGAGCTCAGGCTCCAACCCAAGTCTTAACATCTGCACTGAAATTTTTAGCCCTGTGAGCCTGAGTCAACTTGCTCAGGCCAGTTACAACAGTGCCAAGAATCTTTTGTTGCAGTGTAGACTTACCCAAAGTCATACTATACCTATGGCAGAAGCAAACAAATGTCAGTGATAGTCATATTACTGTAATGCCAGAACTGGCAAATTCATCTTATGAAAAGTAGATTCATGAGTGCATGCAATTTTCTCCATTTAATTTAAATGGGTAATTTCAGTTTGGCATGCTCAAACAGGTGTGATACTCATAATGTTGAACAAGACAATGCTACAGATTTAGATCAGATAAATCAGAGGTGTAGAATGCTGGAGAGACAAACAGGAGAAATTAATCAGAACAAAGCATCATACCATAGAGCACAACTAAACATGGTTATAGCAAGTTAAATATATTACAAGACAGCAAATATGGAAAAACTAGCTGCATGTAAAAATTAACACACTGTCAGATGAGTCTTGTAAAGAACATAATGTGTAAAAGTCTTCCTTCAGTCTGCACAGTCTGATTGAGATATGTTATGCTGAGCAAGAAAATAAGCCTCCATAATGAGAAATGGGAATCTTAATAGTTACTAAATTAGCTGTAGATCACTGTGAAATCTGAAGCAAGACAACTCCAAATGTAAAAGGAAGTTCAGCTATCACAAAAAACCCCACTATTTTAAACATGTATAACTTATGGGGGTGGGGGAGAGTTTTGTATCATTGTGTGAATCCTTCAGAAACTGATATCTTACAAGGGCGTGGTATGTAATTTTATCAACAGGAAATCCTGTTTAAGCCTCATAGTAGTTTAATGATCTTAAGGCAGGCCTTACTTAGGCCTTGCAAAAGAAATTAAATGAATAGTAAACGGTTTTTTTTACCAATATAAATAAAAGGAGAACAAGAAAAAGGGTAGGGCTGCTATGGGGCAGAGCAGTGGTTTTCAAGCTTTTTTCATTTGTGAACCGCTAAAATATTTCAAACGGAGGTGCAGACCCCTTTGGAAATCTTAGACAGTCTACAGACCCCCAGGAGTCCATGGACCACAAGTTGAAAACCAGTGGGGTAGAGATTAAACAATCTAGGTATGGCTCACAAACTAAACGAATATGTTGCCTAAATTTTCAATAACAGTGATAATCCAGATCACGGGGGCAACAGCAGGATGCTAATGGGAGCGAGTATAATGACAGAGGGATAGAAAGACCTGGATGTATTAGTCGATCACAGGATGACTAAGCCACCAAAATGATGCAGCTGTGAAAAAAGATAGTGTATTCCTAGCATGTATGAAGCAAGGTATTTCCAGTAGAGATAGGGAAGTATTAATACCCTTGTACAAGGTACTGGTAAGACCTCATTTGATATACTGTATACAATTCTAGTCACCCATGTTCAAGAAAGAATTCATATTGGAACAAGTGCACAGAAGGGCTACTAAAATGACCAAGGAAATGGAGATTTGGAGAGCCTACTTTACAAGAGGAAATGTAAAAAGGGCTTGGCTTGTTAAGTCTAGCAAAAAGAAGGCTGAGAGGGGATATGATTGCTCTCTATAAATGTGTCAGGGAGTAAACATCAGAGAAGAAGAACAGCTATTTAAGCTTGAGGACAATGTTGGCACAAACAGATTATGGATAAAGTTAAGCTGCAATTTAGCAGGTTTCTGACCAGAAGAGTGAGATTCAGGAATAGCCTTCCAGTAGGACCGGGGGGGGGGGGGGGGGGGCAGGGCCACACAGGGGAGAAACCTAACTACTTTTAAATTGGAGCTTGATATATTAATTTACAGAATTATATGATGGGGTTTGCAACAAGTGTACTGGACCTGACAGGACTGGAAGGGATCTCCTGGGTTATGTCCCTACTAGATTATTTTAAGTTTATACTGTGAGGTCTCTTAAAATATAGCACCATCTTCATAATTAAACATTCTAATAGGCATCTTAGATACATTATATTTTCATTTCTATGGCACAAAATCTGCAACTTTCAACAGCATTTTCATTTTATAACTTATTGTTCACTGCTTATGAGAATATAAGTAGTGAAAACACTTCCTCGTAACATGCTTAGCAAATTATCTAGAATTCCCTAGATGGAATAGAGTTTGATAGAACCAGTATAAAACAGTCAAACAATCGAACTGTCGCTGCTGTTCAATTATCTTATGTAAAGTGGCTATGAGATGAATACGCAGGCTAAGTTACCATACTTCTCAAAAAAGAGTCTTACCACATAAAGCAGCCGTTAAATTTGTTAAAATGCAAAAGTTGCAAGTATTTTCTTCTCTCTATAAACTGTAAGCCAGTAGTCAATGAATTCAACTAAATCTTTTGAGGTTTATTCACTATTTTATAATCAATTAATCCTGTTTTCTTTTTACTTCTATTAGCCCTCCAAAGCCTCCGCAGCTAGGAGTGAGAGACCTGACTCTGTTTCTTCTTGTGCATCATCACAACTGTTTACTAAAGCCTGGTATACAACTACACAATTAGGTCAACGCAAGGCAGCTTACATCGACCTAGCTGTGGGATGTGTCTACGCTTAAATTTTGCTCCCACTGACATAAGTGCCTCGCTACGCCGACTTAATTACACCATCTCCCCAAGAGGCGTAAACTAAGGATCAATGTAGTTAAATCAACGCAATGTCAGTGCAGACACTGCATGACTTATGTTGACTGTTACCGGCCTTCAGGAGCTCTCCCACAAGGTCTCACACCAATCGCTCTGGTCACCGTTGTGAACTCAGTTGCCCAGGGGTCAGGTGGACAGGAACCCGCCACTCCCCTTTAAAGCACTGCACGTTTTTGAAATTCCTTTTCCTGATTGCCCAGCTTTCTGAGCACACCTAACAGCTCTCCATCGTTGACTTTAACTGTTCAGCTGACCATGCAGGCTACACACTGCAGACACACTCCTGCCTGGAATACACAGAAAGTATTGGCTCTCCTGTGCCTGTGGGGAGAAGAGGCTGTGCAGACACGGCTCCAATCCAGCCATAGAAATGTGGACATCTATGAACAGATTGCTCAGGGAATGCTGGAGAAGGGCTATAACAGGGACCAGCAGCAATGCCACATGAAAGCTAAGGAGCTGCGGCAGGCATACCAGAAGGCCAGGGAGCCCAACTATCGATCCAGTGTGGAGCTGCAGACCTGCCTTTTACAAAGACCTGCATGCCATCCTCAGCAACTTCGAAGGAGCTTGAGTGACAGACACCCCCCCTCCCCCCCTCCAATGAACAACAGGGAGGAGGTGGTGGACAAGGAAGAAAAGTAGTAGCATAGAAGACAGGCAACCGGGGGATCCAGCTGCGCAGCAAGCCAGCCAGCCATGTTTTTAACTTCACCACAGTCCAGCTAGTCGAGCATGGGAAAGCCTGACGCAAGGGAAGGAACCTCTGGTAATCCACAAAGTAGCAGGACATATCTTTTGATTTGCCTTTTTTTTTTTTTTTTTTAAACTTGTGCTAGAAGAGGTACTGGAACAATCAAGAGAGGTCAAGTTGCTATCTGCTTTTCATTCTCCTCTAGAGTTAGGCAGAGTGGGCCATACACAGCTGCTTGTTTATGTGCACCAGGATGTCCTGTGAATCCTCCCTGGGGATCTTGATGAAACTTTCACGGAGGTACTCTGCAATCCATTGCCAAAGGTTTCTGGGGATGGCTGCCTTATTTCTTCCACTGCAGCAGGACACTTTCTGCATGCTACTCAGTAATTACATCAGCAAGCATCACTGTAGTACACAGGCTAGCAGCATACAGGCCCAGGTGGCAACAGGACGCCAGCTGTCGCTGTGCTGTCTCTGTTACTCTCAGGAGTGAGATATCAGCTAAAATCACCACCGCTCATGTAAAATGGTGCCAGTATCCAGTTCCATTGCCCTACACAAATATACTCATGCCTGTGAACTATTCCCCACTCATTTCTCCACCCCACTCCCTCCCTGAGGGCCATACTCTCCATGGCTGGTGCTGTGCTGTATCAATGCCAAGAAGAAGGGAGACTATAGTGCTTACAATGTTTGGGGATCAAGGGAAGTGAGTTCAGCATCTTAAATTTTTATTTCAATGGTGAATACATTGACAATGGTACCTCTGTGTATTGTATCTGCAGCTGCTGCCATTGTGGCCTTCAGGGTCTCCCCCTCTACATTCGCAGAATGCTTGGCCCGGATAAGAAGATGAAAGAAGAGGACTAAGGAAAATGTGTTCCAGGAGATCCTGCAAGCCAGTGCTGCATTAGAGAATGAGCACAGGGTTTGGGATCACCCTTGCAGACAGCATGAAGGATCATTAAGAATAGACTGGAGAGGGAAAAGGTGCTAAAAAAGGAAAGGGACGTGCAGCAGGAAACACTTATGCTTCTCAGACAGCAAACAGAGATGATGTGGACTCCGGTAGGCTTGCAGGTTCAACAATCCTGTACTCGACTCCCACTGCAGTCCATAGAGAACTCAATATCAGGACCTCCGCCTGCCTCCCTCCACCCCATCATTCCATGTGGCATGAGGGGTCACTGCACTATCCCTACCACTCCATGGGACATTAAAGACAATCATAGCTGCACATACACTGACCTGCAAAAGCCACGGTTGGTGTATTTGTACCTAAAATGCTGTGTTCTTTCCCCTTCATAAGTTTTGTACCCTTAATTTATTAAGTTTTAACTGCCTGGTTCATGTTACTGAATATATTTTTTTAATCAAGATTCATCTTTATTAGTTCACAAAATATGCTGTCTGGTGCCAAGCAGGTCTGACATGTACCAATTTACTATTACTTCATTTTGTCACAGAATCCATAATATTCACAGACAATATTAATAGGTGCATTGATGTTATATTCCTACAGACACAGCAATCACTACAAGATTCATACCAGGCTACAAAAGAGCAAGGCCAGATAGAGCACACTACAGCAACACACTACTCTGGCTCACTATTAAAATGGTCTTTCAAAGCCTCCCTGAGACTTATAGCTCCACACTGAGTTCTTCTAATAGCCCTTGTATCTAGCTGCTCAAATTCAGCAGAGAGCTGTTCCTCCACCACCACCCTATATCCCAGCAGAAACTTTCCCCCTTCACTTCACAGATATTATGCAGGACAAGGCAGGCAGCTATAACCAATGGGATATTTTTCACACACTGAGGTCCAATTTTGTGAGTAAACAATGCCAGTGTTCTTTCAAATGACCAAAAGCATATTCAACTATCATTCTGTACTTGCTGAGCTGGTAGTTGAAGTGTTCCTTGGTGTTGCTAAGATAGCCGGTGTAGAGCTTCATGAGCCATGGGAGCAAGGGGTAGGCTGGGTCTCCCATGATCACTACTGGCATTTCAACATTCCCAATGGTAATTCTCTGGTTGAGAAAGAAAGTCCCTGCTTGCAGCTTTCTGAACAGTCTTGTAATTTTAAAGATGCATGCATCATGCACTTTCCCTCACCAGCCCACACTGACGTTGGTAAAGCGTCCCTGGTACTCCATTAGTGCTTGTCATTACTATAGGAAAAATAGTTCTTTCTGTTGATGTAGTCTGTGGCAAGGTGGTCTGATGCTAAAATAGGGATATGCATGACATCTATTGCCTGACCATAGTTTGGGAAGCCCATTGCTGCAAAACCATCCATTATGTTCTGCACGTTGACGAGACTCACAGTCCTGCATAGCAGGAGGTGATTAATAGCCTTGCACACTTGCACGACAACGGTACCTCCGGTGGATTTCCTGGCTCCAAATTGATTCCTGATTGACCAGAAGCAATCTGGCATTGCAAGTTTCCACAGTACAATCACCACTTGCTTCTCAACGGTCAGTGCAGCTCTGATTTTGGTGTCCCTACACTGGACAGCTGAGACGAGTATGGCACACAGATCCAGGAATGTGGCTTTATGCATCCAAAAGTCCTGCAGTCACTACTCATCATCCCAAACCTGCATGACAATGCGATCTCACCAGTGCTTCTTTCTTGGGCCCAGAACCGGCACTCCACCATCTCCAGCTTCTCCGTGAACACCACCAACAACCTGGAATTATTCTATGTCCCAAAACAATCTAGCCTCCAAAGGAACATGTTCCCCACGACTCCTCTTGCAATTCTGCAATACCGCAGAATCAGGCGCCCCATGCTGGCAATGCTCATGACAACAGTGCAGAGCTGAGCAAGCTCTATGCTTCTGTCAGAGGGTGGACAGCAAGGAGGGACATGCACAGGTTTGTGGGGATTTTGAAAACAGTCACGTAATTCTGTAGTGTAGACATGCCCTAAGTTCCAAGCAGCTTTCACAGGTAAAGGGGATGCACAGGTGTCATTTAAGGTGAGTTGGGCTGCAGACATTTTATTCAACATGATGAAAGACAACAACATAAGAACCCAGAATGACTTATAACAGAGTTTGCATGGCTAGCATTTTTTTTTAAATCATTTTACCTGTAAATAGAGCACATTTGACATGTGAACCATTCAGACATAACATATAGGGAACCTAAACATGCCATTTTTAATGGAGTCACTTTCAAGAACAGAACCATACTTTAAGTTATACTAACATGAAATGTTACATTTTCAGATTTAAAATAAATGAATTTTTATACCCTGCCATCTTGATCATGCCATATAAATCAGACTACTGGGTTTGCCTTCTTAATGGATATATAGGCAGACAAAGCACAAAGAAGAAATTCTGCTACTCATTTTCTTCCCTCTACCTTTGCTCTGCTGTTCTCTAGGTGAAATCTTCCAACAATTTAGAGAAATGTTAGCCTGTCCTACCTACCACTAGGACAAAGACACATCCATTACCCTCCAAATCTTTCTTTCAGATAAGTGTTTGCATGCCATTTCAACCAAGACGATGATCAAACTAGTAAAAAATGGACACCAATTTTTGACTCTGTGGTCTTGTTTCCCATTACAGATGGTGAATTTCTCTATAGCTATTTCCCTCCCCCCTCCCCACCCACCCAAAAAAAGTGTAATTGGGGAGGGAGGGGAGAGGAGATCTGCATACCACAAAGATCAGATAGATAAGATACTGGCCAGAGGACAAGGAAAATACTATGTTACAAAGGGAGAGGAGGATAACCTCCCACTACTCCCTTCATGAATCTACCAACCAGGTGATACAAGAAATCATGAATGGGAGGGTGGATTGTTGAGATGGCTTCCAAATAAACTTTTAGTGAGCTCACTGAGAAGCCCAATTCCTTCAAATGAAGTAGGCATTCCAAGATATGATGAATTTGCATTTCAAATGGGGACAAATGGCACCTAGGAGACCAAACAGAAAATCTCTTCCTTTTCACAAGGTAAATTGTCCTGGTGGAACCCTTTCTGCTATTCATGAGAATGTTTTGAACATGTCAAGAACAAGCTTTCTGCTGGGTCCCCAATCCTGGCTAATTATGGGTATAGATATCTATATCTCTATATACCCATAATCATCCATGCTTGGGGAGGATGATTCAGGCATAATCACTTCATTAGGGAAAACGAGATACGAGTGGGAATCTGCTCCCCTTGGTCTTGAATATTCTCATTTGATGGGTTCAGATTAGAAACATGTTCAGCCACTTGAGGTGGCACAGTGTCTTTTCTGGGTGGTGGTGGAGTTGACAATCTAGGCCTGAAGTGAGCAACTGACACTGACCTTGTCACTCATGGTATGCTCAAAGGTGTCCAATACTTCCAAGGAGTATAGTTGAAAAGGGCCAACCTGGGGGACGCCAGGGAGGAAAAAAGGTTACCTACCTTTTTGTAACTGTTGTTCTTCATATCTCAAACTGGTAGGTAACCGTTTTTTCTTCTTCGAGTGCACGCTCATGTGGATTCCATTCTAGGTGACTCACAAGCAGTATCCTTGGAGATGGGCTTGGAGTTCATGGCCTTGCGGCTTGTAGCTCTGCTCTACCGAAGCCAGCATTATCCCAGAGGAGAACATGTGTACGCATGACCAGGTGGCCGCCCTACAGATGTCCTGGATAGGCACTTGGGCTAGGAAAGCTGCCAAGGAGGCTTGTGCCCTGGTTGAATGGGCGGTTACAATCGCCGGATGTGGCACCTTTGCCTGATCATAGCAGCAGCGAATGCAGGCAGTGATCCAAGAAGAAATTCTTTGAGTGGACACTGGATGACCTTCCATCCTGTTGGCCACTGTGACGAACAACTGCGTTGATTTGTGGAATAGCTTGGTCCTTTCAATGTAGAAGGCTAGCACCCTCCTGGCGTCTAGGGAATTCCATCTGCACTTCTCCTCCAAAAGGAGCTTTGGAAAAAAAGACAGGTAAGTAAATGTCCTGGCCCGTATGAAACTGCGAGACCACCTTGGGCAGGAAAGATGGGTGAGGCCACAGGTGGACCTTGTCTTTGTAGAAGACGACGTAGGGCGGTTCCAAGGTAAGCGCCCTAATCTCAGAGACCCGGCGGACAGATGTTATCGCAACTAGGAACATGACCTTCCAGGACAGGAGAAAGAGAGAGCAGGAAGCCAGCAGCTCAAAGGAGGATCCCGTGAGCCATGACAGCACAAGATTCAGGGTCCCTGATGTGCAGGTAGAGGCCCTCGAGGCCCTTGAGGAGTCATGTCCTGGGCAAAAACAGATTTACCCTCGAGCGGTGGATGGAAGGCCGAAAGAGAGGCCAAGCGGACCATGACAGATTAAAGGGACAGGCCTTGGAGCTTGAGATGCAGAAGATAGTGGGCCTCGCTTCAGTTAATCCTGGACTAAGACTGAATACCTTTATCTGAGGTCCAACAAGCGAACCGCTTCCATTTGGCCAGGTAGGTCACTCTAGTGGAGGGCTTTCTGCTGCCCAACAGGACCTGATGGACAGCGACCGAGCACTCCTGCTCCTCCGCATTTAGCCATGCGGCAGCCAAGCCATGCAGCACTGCCGAGGTCTGATGCAGAAGACTTCCGTGGTTCTGGAACAGCAGGTCTAGCCTGAGTGGCAGCTGTAACTGAGCAGCAGCGTGCTGAACCAGTGCCGGAGCGGCCAAGCTGGCGCTATGAGGATCACCTTCACTCTGTACTGCTTGATTTTCATGAGAACTCTGTTAATCAGTGGCACTGGAGGGAAGGCGTAACAATAGAGCCCCCGACCACGGGAGCACAAAAGCGTCCAACAGGGAGCCTCTGTCAATCCCCTGAATCAAGCAGAAAACGTGGCGTTTGGAACTGACCACTTCCAGGAGGAGGGAACCACTTGTGGCGAGACAAGAAGGTCCTGCTGAGGCAATCTGCCAAAGTGTTCCTGGCCCTGAGGAGGTGTGCAGCTACAAGATGGATACCGTGTTGTACACAGTAGTTCCATAGCCTGAGGGCTTCCTGGCAAAGGGCAGATGATCTGGCTCCACCCTGCTTGTTGATATAGAACAGGGTCGGCAACCTTTTAGAAGTGGTGTGCCGAGTCTTCATTTATTCACTCTAATTTAAGGTTTCACGTGCCAATAATACATTTTAACGTTTTTAGGTCTCTTTCTATAAGTCTATAATATATAACTAAACTATTGTTGTATATAGAGTAAATAAGGTTTTTAAAATGTTTTAAAAGCTTTATTTAAAATTAAATTAAAATGCAGAGCCGCCCCAGACTGGTGGCCAGAACCCAGGCAGTGAGAGTGCCAATGAAAATCAGCTCGAGTGCCGCCTTTGGCATGCATGCCATAGGTTGCCTACCCCTGATATAGAACATAGCCACTGTATTGTCCATCAGGACATTGACCACCCTGCTTTTTAATGAGGTAGGAAGGTTTGGCAGGCCAGGCGAACAGCTCTGAGCTCCCTAACGTTGATGTGTAGGGAGTGATTGTAACTCAACCAATGACCTGGCATGCTGAGATAGCCAAGGTGGGCTCCTTAGCCTAGATCTGAGGCATCAGAGACAAGGGTCACCGGCAGGGATGGAGCCACGAAGGGAATTGCCTCCAACACAGATGCAGGACTCTGCCACCAGGTGAGTGACGACAGTATGTGGTCCGGGAGTCTGACCACATGGTCCATGCTATCTCTGTTGGGGACGTAGACCGATGCCAGCCACGCCTGTAGGGGCCTGAGACAGAGCCACACGTGCCAGACCACATAAGTGCAGGCCGCCATGTGGCCCAACAAGTGCAGGCATGTGTGAGCAGTGGTAAGAGGGTGACTTACATGCACAAGATGAGGTCCACCATGGCTTGGAACTGAGCCTTATGGAGGAAGGCTCTGGCCTGAGTAGAGTCCAGGACCACGCCAATGAACTCTATGCGTTGTACCAAGATTAAGGTTGACTTTTTCTCGTTTATTAACAGCCCCAGGTCATGACAGGTGCAACAAACCAGAGCAAGATGCTGTCGCACCTGATCCCGGGACCGACCTTTTATTAGCCAGTCGTTGAGGTACGGGTAAATTTGAACACCTTGGCATCTCAGGTATGTGGCCACTGGTGCTATGCACTTGGTGAACTCTCTTGGGGCTAATGAGAGACCGAATGGCAATGCCGTGAATTGGAAATGGCGCTGGCCCAGCATAAAACAAAGGAAGTGCCTGTGCCCTGGGAACATATGGAAATATGGAAATACATGTCCTTCAGGTCGAGGATGGCATACCAGTCTCCCGGATCTAGGGTGGGGATGATGGAGGCCAGGGAGACCATGCAAAACTTGAACTTTTTGTGAGATTTGTTGAGATGACGCAGGTCCAAAATGGGTCTGAAGCCCCCTTTTGCTTTCGGGATTAGAACCCCTTTCCTTTCATGTCTCGAGGGACCTCCTCCACTGCTCCCAGGCGCAGGAGGTTCTTGACCTTTTGGACGAGGAGTTGCTTGTAAGACGGGTCCCTGAAGAGGGACCAGGAAGGGGGGTGGGAGGGAGGGTCAGCCATGAATTGCAGGGTGTAACCTGAGTATATTACTTTGAGCACCCAACAGTCCGAGGTCAACCAAGACCAGGTCAACTGAAAGGGGCGGAGGCAGTGGAGGAAAAAGAGTGGGAGGATGGATCCTGGAAGGTGACTGGGGCATCGTCCTTGAGCACACCCTCAAAATGACTGCTTCTGGCCTCCTTGGTTCCTGGAAGGGCCAGGCTGAGCAGCTGAACGGGAAGATGATGGGTGTTGCCGCTTAGACCCTTTCTCCTATAGGTGCCCAGCCGGGGAGTCCCCAAGGACCTAGACTGTGAAGTCAGAGGAGGTGGAGAGTGGAACAGCTTCCTGGCTTGCTGAGGAGTA
The DNA here is from genome assembly GCA_037349315.1 of Chelydra serpentina. Lineage (NCBI taxonomy): Eukaryota > Metazoa > Chordata > Testudines > Chelydridae > Chelydra > Chelydra serpentina. Next base: position 21,636,006 of record JBAIAC010000008.1, read on the forward strand.
TGGAGGCCCAAGGAGCGGAGAGTGACACGGGAGTCTTTAAGGCCATGGAGTCTCAAGTCCGTGAGCTCAGAGAAGAGCCCTGCACCCTCAAACAGGAGGCCCTGTATAGTGGACTGCATCTCCTGGGACAACCCGTAGGACTGCAACCAGGAGCTGCGCCTCATTGCCACCGCGGAGGGGACCACCCTGGCTGCTGAGTCAGTAGAGTCCCAGGCCATTTGAAGGGCCCCCCCTTGCCACTACTGTATCTTCGTACACTAAAGCATCCTGAACTCGGTCCTGCAGGAGGGCCTCCTTGAATTTGTTAAGGGAGTCACACAGGTTAAAATTCTACCTGCTTAACAGGGCCCAGTGGTTATACACCCAAAATTGCAGGCTTGCTGTCGAATAAATCTTTCTGCCAAGTAAGTCCAGTCTCTTGGTGTCTTTATTTTTTGGCATGCCACTGACTCGGCCCTACCTGTGCCTTTCATTAACAGCGGACACAATCAGTGACGCCACTGGACAGAGTGTATACAGATATTCAAACCCTTTGACAGGGACATAACACTACTTTTCCACCTTCTAAGAAGTAGGCGGAATTGAAGAGGAGGTCTGCCACAGCGATTTGGCAATCTTAAGGACCCTTGGGTGCATGGACAGCACGACCTGGGCTGGGGTGGAGGAGGGTTTAACGTTAAAGAGGTCATCGAACTTCTCTGAGACCTCCTCAATTTTTAAAGTTCAAGTTGGTAGCCACTCTTTTAAGGAGGTCCTGATGCTCCTTGAAGACATCGGGGGAGCTGCCTGTTTGGGAGGGACCTGTCACCCTTTGTCTAGAAATGACGACGAGTACCACCGGTAATGGCTGCTTAGGTGCTGGAGTCTGATGCGCTGCCCCCACATTGGATTTGGTACCGCGTTCCAACTTCGGTGCCGGCAGCGATTTGTCCAAGGCAGCCAGGGAGAACTGGTGGGAATATGGGACCAGCATAACGGGCGCGCCCCAAAGGTTCCAGTATGACCAAATGCAACAGCTCAAATATTAGAGAAATAAAATACTTGGCAACATTCCCCTGGAAACTAACATTAGTGAATGCCCAGCCATGACACCACATTTAGCCTGGCCAAGTTTCCAGAAAGTGACTAGGTCATTTTGGGTGCCTCAGTTTTGGGGGCTCAATAGGAGACACATTAAAGGAGCCAGATTTTCTAAAGCTTGAGTACTCATTACTTTCTGAAAATCAGGCCATTTTAGAGTATTTCAGGTTGACCACACAAAAATTGAGGCACATAAAATTACTAATAATTTTTTTTAAACTTGGTCCTTGTTCCTTTCATAATCTATCTGCAAGAGGTTATAATGTATGTTTACTCTTCAGAAAATTCAAAACAGGTATGTTTTGTGGTGTTTGTTCATTTAGAATATTATCTCTATTTCAGTCAAACTGTAAAAAAATATGCACTGAGTAGGTAAAACATCCCAAAAGAATGCACGTATCAAGTTTACGCAGGATTTTAGCCCAATATATTAAAAACGGACTAGTGATAGATGCCCAAACTGAAATGGAGCCAAATTTTCAAAAAGTGCTCATGCTAGGCCTCAGAAAATCAGGACCCTTTAAAATGTCTCAAGTTGGTACCCAAAAATCAAAGCATCCAAAACTACTAGTTATTTTAGAAAGCCTTGGCCTTAAATTTCTTTTCATAACGTTTTATCTTTAGAAATAAAATGCAACAGAAAAGAAAAGAGTGAACAGAATTAAGCAAGAATGCAAATGCCTACTAAAAATAACTTAGTTGCACATTTTCAGTTAACATTTACTGTAAACTAGAACTTAGTTTTAACATGGAAACCTGAGAAATAATTGTTCAATCATGAAAATTTTCAAGCTATGGAGATATTTTATTTTCCTACATAAATTACTGAATTTGTATGTTTACCCAAGTTCTTTTATAAGAGCAATACAACAAGGCAGGAGGGTAGGTCTGAGGTTGTGTAAAGCCCCAGCTATCTATTGTAATAAAAGCATGTTACTTCCAAAACCATGATTCACTACTTACTTGAAGTGTAACTATACTAAACTCTCACAATATAAATGTGACAGTGAACAGCATTATTTTAACCACTCATGTATAATTGCTTAATTATTGTAAAATAGGACTGCCCAAACTAGAGCTATCCCTGATAGTCATGCAGCATGTTTTCAAAAGAACATGATGCATATGAAACAGATTATTTCAATTTCTTATTTATATGATCGTTATACTACTGCAGAGGTAATTATTGTTGGTTTTCATTGAAATGACACTTCAATTAATAAGTACTGTGCCCAATGTCTGGATTTGAGATTATAGGTAGTTATAATTTGAACACTCAGTCTACATTAGACAATGTCTGTATGAGACACAGGACTTCTGATGAACCAGGAGATCTAACACCAGGACATCCTCCCCACTGTAACCCAGAAGGACAAACTTGAAAGAAGACATTTGTATACAAGTTTTTATTATTTTGTTACCTTTCTGAGGTCAACTAGTGATACCAACTGTAGAGTCCTGGTTGAACAAGGGTTTTTAAAGCCATATATCTGTAACATATGGACACACTTATATGTGTTGCCAAATAAGGGGAAGTCCCCATGTGAAAGGCGCTATAAGGCAGTGGTTCTAAACAAGGGGTACGTGTACTCCTGGGGGTATGCAGGGGTCTTCCAGGGGGTACATCAACTCACCTAGATATTTGCCCAGTTTTACAATAGGCTATTTTAAAAGCACTAGCAGAGTCAGTACAAACTAAAATTTCATACAATGATTTGTTTAGACTGCTCTATATACTATACCCTGAAATGTAAGGAGTACAATATTTATATTCTAATTGATTTATTTTATAATTATATGGTAAAAATAGGAAAGTAAGCAATTTTTCAGTAATAGTGCTGTGACACTTTTGTATTTTTATGTCTGATTTTGAAAGCAAGTAGTTTTTAAGTGAGGTGAAACTTGGCGGTACACAAGACAAATTAGACTCCTGAATGGGATAAGTCTGGAAAGGTTGAGAGCCACTGCTATAAAGTATTACATTCTTACTCTCAATGGCTAAACCATTTAGTTCATAATTAAAACACACATATATGATGCAACAATTTAACTGAAGCATTGCTATCTGATTAGTGTACAGTAATGTGCCCTCTAAAATATATTTAAATTTTTAAGCACTCTTCTCATTAAACAGACATAGATAGGAACATTTCAGTAGAAAGCAAGTATTTTGTAGAATAAAAAAAAAAAAAGTCTATAGTGAAGTCAGGGTCACATAATTACACAGTCCAGGTTAGTCTCAGATATGTTAATGCAGCTGAATTTCCACTTAATAAAACATGCCTAAAGTGCATCAAAATCCCCTATTCATTTTCATCCTATTCATTTTACTGTCCAAGCACAGACCAGGTTAGTAACCAACTAAAACCCAGTGAAATCTTAAGCAATTTATATGTTATCAGAATTATTTGTGCTAAAATCAGCAACGGCTTTTAGCCCAGGCAATAGCAGCATATTTAACATATGCAGAACTTAAGAAAAAAAAGTTGGTATAATAAATTCATTTGTAAGGAAAAATTAGGAGAACTACTTAATTTCTATAATTGTGTAATATAATTTGTTATGCATGAATTCCATAAACTCATAATCTATTACAACAAAAGACTCCTACCAATTGTTATTTTTGCATAACAAGTTGGCAGTGTCAAACACTGATGACATTCTGTTAATCACCCAAAATGCCGAATCACAGTTAAGCATAGCAGCTTATGCATAGTAACACAAAACCATCATCCTGAAGTACTTACCAGTCCAATAAACTGTACAAAACAATGACAGCATCAAAAAGGAAGATATAAGGTGGTATAGAGTAACTAACTGAAAGTAAAAAACAGCTCAAACAACTGACATTAGAATTCATACAAAGAAAATTGAAAGTTCTTGCCATGAACTGTGGATTGCTAGTGTTTTTTCAGTAATTAGGAAATAATATATGATAAACAACATACAAACTACTTATTGTTATAAACTGGAATTCAGAACATTATAAACATTATTTTTTCATGGTAATAAGAATTTTAGGAGTGTAAATCACCATAGTTATGTAATTTGAAATTTAAGATTAAATTAGCCATAATTCTTTCTGTTCATAGTGTAGGTTATTAAAATATTACCTTGATTTCTCTTTGTTCAACAGATTTTTCCCATATTTGTTGATCATATGCCCCAATCTAAAAAGAGTCAAATAATAATATCTAAATTAAATTACATTTAATGAAACATTATGCAACAAAAAGACAATCTGTCTTCACAGAGGTAAGGTACACCATGAACACACAAATAGACCATAGTTTCCTTGGGGATACTTATTTACAGAGAAACCTACATTTTCCCCACTTCTTCACTTTTCCTATTATTATATTATAAAAATTGAGGGTATTATAAAACACACACATGGCATCAACAGCTGAAATTTGAAGTTTTTAGCAAGGATTATGCAAAAAGCCAGTTTCATTGATTTTCCTATTCTTGTAATCCTCCTTTACCAAATTCCTTTTCTTTTTATCACAGAGTCAGAGATTTTTTCTTTAGCAGTTCCCGATTGGGGTGACGGACAGGTGCATGTATGCTCTGCTGCCTTATGCTGTTGCACAATCCCACAATATCTGTACATGGTATGTTATATATGTATATGGTAATATATGGACGCACTTATATGTGTTGCCATAGAGGGCAGACCCGCCCCCAGACCCTCCTGATTCCTTCTTGACAGACTCCAATATAAAGGGAAAGGAGAGTGGGCCATGCAGTGGGCATGTGCAACATCTCAAAGAATCACAGATACAGACCAGGTTAGTAATTATTTTTTCCTTCAAGAGATTGCACATGTCCATTCCACTTCAGGTGACTCACAAGCAATTCAATCCAGAGGTGATTTTGGAGACTACCTGAACAATGAATGAAGGATTACTCATTTACATTTAGTATAATCTCTGGAATACTGAGATATAGCATAATAAATTGTAAAAAGTTATGTACCAATGACCAAGTTTATTCCTGGGGGAATTCTGTGTCAAAAGTTAAAAATTCTGCACACAATATTTTAAAATTCTAAAAAAAATCTGCAAATATTATTTCTCAAAATAAAAATTCATAATCACACCAGTTTCAATTATTTAGGTATTTACTTCAAAATACCTGTCAGAAAGTATGTCTAACTATACAGACACACAAAAATTTCCACAGGAGTAGAAAGTTAAAGAAATCCCTAAAACAACCCAGTTCCTGTTTCTCTGCCTCTTCCCCTCTCCCCCCAAGCCAGGGGGCCATACACCCACAACGCCTCCCCCCAGAGCCCAGCCACGGGGCTCCCTTAGCCCTGACACCTGCACCCCCTCTCCCTCCAGAGCCCAGCCATGGCCCCCTTCAGCCCAGACAGCTGCCCCCTCAGGCTTTCACAGAGTTTCCTGCGTGCTGCCGTCTCCTTCCCTAAGAGCGTGCGGGAATGACAGCACCCTCCTCCTCCCCCTGGCAGTGGCTTCTATGTGTGAGCTGGGTTTTGCCAGGTCCAGTGGCAACTACTGATGGCCAGAAGCACTGCAGTTCATTTCAGGGGGAGAAAGGAAATTCTGCATGCACATTCATTTCTGCAAAATTCTGCATTGCATAGTGGTGCAGAATTCTCCCAGGAGTACAAGTTACACCTTTACAAATGTCTGGTATAAATACCTGAGCCAAAAAAAACCCTACAGAAATTGCTTGAGATCTTGTAGAGTATGCTACCACGCTGCTTGGAGGGGGCACACTGGCACTGTCATAGCACAAACATATGCAGGATTAAATCCTCTGTGTGAAGACTGGAAGGCCTTTCAGCCAGTCTGAAACTGTCATGAACAGCTGTGGTGAAGATCTAAAAGATCTGGCTCTGTCCAAGTAGAAAGGCAACATCCTTCTAACATTCAAGGTGTGCAGTCTCTCCTTATCCTTATGAGAATGGGATTTAGGAAAGAAAGTTGATAAGTATATGGCTTGATTAAGGTGGAATTTGGGTGCTATTTTAAATCTGGAGCAAACAGAGAACAGGTGAACAGACGGCGTTTGCCTGGGAACCGTCTGAGAGGAGCTACAGTGAGTGCTGAATTGGGGGGCTGTGTTGTGAGCTGGTGGAGTGTCTGTCTTCTCTGACCATTTGTTTGACTGGAGTTAGTTTCAGGGACTGTTTGACCATGTGGTTATTTGTTTGAAAAGTGTGACTGCTTGACCATGTGGCTGTTTGTTTGAAAAGTGTGAATTGGGAGTGCTTTGTTTCAGGTGGGCCTTGAGTGGTTGATTAGAGGGAAGGCTTTGAGCCGGGCCAACTGCTTCAAGCCATCAGCCTTATAAAAAAGCAGCCAGTTGCGAACCGAGTGAGTGGCAGAGGACAAGCAGGCAGAGGACAAGCAAACAGAGGGAGTTTGCTGGGGGGGGGGGGGGGGGGGGGGATTCCCACAGAGTGTTGTTTTTTTTTGCCTTTCAGGCTTCTGTGAACAGTAAATACAACATCTGCAGAGGCTCTTAAAAGGAAGAGATCATGGATAGTGAGCGATCAGCTATTGTGACCTGCACAGGATGTGCCATTTTTGTCTTTCTCCCAGAGGATAGAAGCAACTTAGTCTGTATGAAGTTCAAGCTGGTCTCCATTTTGGAAGAGAAGGTTAAAGGACTAGAGACCCAACTATCAACCCAGTGTTGCATCAAAGAAAATGAAGACTTTCTGAATAGAAGTCAACGTTTGGTACTGCAGGCACAGAATGCTGAAGAATTAGAGAGGGCGGTGCAGAACAGGGAAGAAAATTGATAGCATGTAACCTCCAGAAGAAGAAAGAGGAGAACCCATGTATCCCCAGTGCAGACAGAGGTAAGAAACTGTTTTCAGGTTCTCTGCACAGGTACTATGGCGGAGAAAGGTTTGGAAGAGTCATCTGAGGGAAGGGATCAAAAGGAGACCCCATTGACCAGAAGGCATATAATACATTGTCCTAAGGATGGGGGTTCCACGACCAGCACTCCCAAGGGTAGGAGGCGGGTGGTGGTGGTGATGGTCGGGGACTCCCTCCTAAGGGGGATGGAGTCATCCATCTGCCGTCCAGACCAGGAGACTTGAGAAGTGTACTGCTTGCCTTGAGCTAGAATTCAGGATGTGACGGAGTGTCTGCCAAGACTAATCAAACCCTTGTACCGCTACCCCTTCCTACTTCTTCATATGGGGACCCATTATATTGCCAAGAATTACCTTGAGCAGGTCACTGCAGACTATGTGGCACTGGGAAGAAGGATAAAGGAGTTTGAGGTTCAAGTCGTGTTCTCGTCCATCCTTCCTGTTGAAGGAAAAGGCCCAGGTAGGGACCATCGAATTGTGGAGGTAAATGGGTGGTTGTGCAGGTGGTGTCAGAGATAGGGCTTTGGATTCTTCGAACACAGGACATTGTTCCAGGAAGAAGGATTGCTAGGAAGAGAGGGGATCCACCTACCTAAAAGAGGGAAGAGCATCTTCGCGGGCAGGCTTGCTAACCTAGTGAAGAGGGCTTTAAACTAGGTTCACCAGGGGATGGTGACCTAAACCCAGAGGTAAGTGGGGAAGTGGGATACCAGGAGGAAACACAAGGAGGAGAGTGCAACAGGGGAAGCCTCCTGATTCATACTGAGAATGCAGGGCAATCGGCTAGTTATCTTAAGTGCCCGTACACAAACGCAAGAAGCCTGGGAAACAAGCAGAAAGAATTGGAAGTCCTGGCACAGTCAAGGAACTATGATGCGATTGGAATAACAGAGACTTGGTGGATTAACTCACATGACTAGGTATAAACTGTTCAGGAAGGACAAGTGAGGGACAAAAGGTGGAGGAGTTGCACTGTATGTAAGAGAGCAGTATGACTGCTCAGAGCTCCCATATGAAACTGGAGAAAAGCCTGTTGTGAGTCTTTGGGTTAAGTTTAGTGGTGAGAGCAACAATGGTGGTGTCGTGGTAGGCATCTGCTATAGACCACCAGACCAGGAGGATGAGGTAGATGAGGCTTTCTTCGGACAATTAACAGAAGTTTCCAGATCACAGGGCCTAGTTCTCATGGGAGACTTCAATCACCCTGACATCTGCTGGGAGAGAAATACAGCAGTGCACAGACAATCCAAGAAGCTTTTGGAGAGTGTTGGGGACAATTTCCTGGTGCAAGTGCTGGAGGAAACAACGGGGAAGAATTGATGGGGAAGTAGAAGCGGGTGGCAACCTGGGTAGCAGTGACCATGAGATGGTCGAGTTCAGGATCCTGACAAAAGGAAGAAGAGAGCAGCAGAATACGGACCCTGGCTAGATCGTCGTGCTCAATGGGTAGTGATCAACAGCTCGATATCTAGTTGGCAGCCGGTATCAAGCAGAGTGCCTCAGGAGTTGGTTTTGTTCAAGATCTTCATTAATGACGATGGGATGGATTGTACCCTCAGCAAGTTTGCGGATGACACTAAGCTAGGGGGAGAGGTAGCTACGTTGGAGGGTAGGGATGGGGTCCAGAGTGACCTAGACAAATTGGAGGATTAGGCCAAAAGAAATCTGATGAAGTTCAACAAGGACAAGTACAGAGTCCTGCACTTAGGATAGAAGAATCCCATGCACTGCTACAGGCTGGGGACCGACTGGCTAAGCGGCAGTTCTGCAGAAAAGGATCTAGGGATTACAGTGGACGAGAAACGGGATACAAGTCAACAGTGTTTCCTTGTTGCCAAGAAGGTTAACGGCATATTGGGCTGCATTAGTGGGAGCATTGCCAGCAGATCGAGGGAACTGATTATTCCCCTCTATTTGGCACTGGTGAGGCCACAGCTGGAGTATTGCATCCAGTTTTGGGCCCTCCACTACAGAAAGGATGTGGACAAATTGGAGACAGTCCAGCAGATGACAACAAAAATGATTAGGGAGCTGGTGCACATGACTTGTAAGGAGAGGCTGAGGGAACTGGGGTTATTTAGTCTGCAGAAAAGAAGAGTGAGGGGGAATTTGATAGCAGCCTTCAATTACCTGAAGGGATGTTCCAAAGAGGATGAAGCTAGGCTGTTCTCAGTGGTAGCAGATGACAGAACAAGAAGCAATGGTCTCAAGTTGCAGTGGGGGAGGTCTAGGTTGGATATTAGGAAAAACTATTTCACTAGGAGGGCGGTGAAGCACTAGAATGGGTTACCTAGGGAGATGGTGGAATCTCCATCCCTGGAGGTTTTTAAGGCCCAGCTTGACAAAGCCCTGGCTGGGATGATTTAGTTGGGGTTGGTCCTGTTTTGAGCAGGGGGTTGGACTAGATGATCTCTATGATACTTTAGTCAGGAATTTTGGATGCAGACATATGTATACCTTTTCCTTATTAAAACAACTGCATTAAGGAGAACTACCAAAGCTTGTAATTCTATCACTCTTCTCGTGGAGGTAACAGCTACCAAAAATACTACTTTCATAGAGAGATGCAGTAAAGAGCAAGTAGCCATTCATTCAAAGTGTGGAACCATCACCTGTGTTAGATCCCATTCCTCCCTTGAACTCCACGATGCTATGACATGGGGATTTAAACTGTCCAGACCCTGTCCAGATCTGATTAACACAGAATTGGAAAATACCAAACAGCCCACAGTTGGAGGGTGGAAAGCAAAAACAGCTGCCAGATAAACTCTGATGGACCTAATTGATAGGCCTTGTTGTTTTAGTTGGAACAAAGAGTACAAAAGGATAATCATTTCCACTTTAACCAGTAAGCTTATTTAGTAGGTGACTTTCTGGTATTCATGAGGATGTTTTGCACGTTCCCCGAACACTTTGCCTCCTGAGACATTAACCATGGAGCATTCAGGCCATCAGATGTAGCAGACAGCCGTGGTCCTGGGAGTTCAGACTGGCTTCTGAAGATAGTATCAAAGGAGCCTCAGCAAACAGGCTCACCAGACTGGTGAACCAATGCTGGTGAGGGCACATTGGTGCTATGGGGATCATGTAAGCATGATCCTGCTTGAGCTTGAACATCATCTGGGGAGGTACAGGAGCGGTAGGCAAACAGTGGTTTCTCTTTCCAAGACAGTAGGAAAGAGTCTGGTCAAATGGAGTGGGGGTGGGGTGGGACATGGCGGCGTAGGGGTCGAGTACTCCCCGGAACTGAGGAAGTCAGCGCCTATGCTCACACCCCTACCTATTCCAGGCTCAGCCCCTATAACACACCTAAATCCCCACTAACCCTGCTCTACCCCCATTTCCCTCCCATACTCCAATCCCAGCTTCTCTAACACTATGGGTCCTTCAAATAATCCCCATCCAGCACAGTGACACATGGTAAATAGAATAAGCCTTTTATTTTTAGAGAAGAGTGATTTAATCGAATCATACAAATGAAGGGCCGGAAGGGACCTTAAGAAATCATCTAGTCTATAACCCCAGCATCACCACCACCACCTCCTCCCACAGCGAGGTAGATACTTAGACCATCCCTGGCAGGTGTTTGTTAAATCTGTTCTTAAAAACCTACAATGATGGGGATTCCACAACCTCCCTGGGTAACCTGTTCCAGTGTTTAACTACTCTTATTGTTAGACTTTTTTTTCTTGATATCCAATCTAAAATTTCCCTTGCTGTAAACTAAGCAACTTCTTGTCCTATCCTTCTTGTCCCTACCAAATTCATGGCCCATTTTGGTCAATTTCAGAGTCTTGGAATTTTAAAAATAATACATTTCACTGTTTCAGATATTTAAATCTGAAATTTCACCTAATTGTAAACGTGGGGGTCCCGACCCAAAACAAGGTCATGGGGGGGAAGAGTTACAAGGCTATTGTAGGAGGGTTGCGGTATTGCCACCCTTACTTCTGTGCTACCACCTTCAGAGCTAGGCAGCTGGAGGGGAGCCGCTGGCAGAGCGCCCAGTTCTGAAGGCAGCATTGCTTCCAGCAGCAGCGCATAAGTCAGGGTGGCAATACCATACCATGCCACCCTCACTTCTGTGCTGCTGATGGCAGCAGCGCTGTCTTCAGAGCTGGACTCCCAAGACATCAGCTGCGGAGCTTCCTGCAGCCGGGGGAGGGTTCCCAGAGATGGGTCTGACCCAGCTCAGAGCGGCCAGGGCAGAGGAAGACACAGTCCTGTCCCTTTCCAGCCTGGTGCACCAGAGGCTCCCTGGCTCCAGACTCAGCATTTGAGAGTTAACAAGGGGCCTTGGGCTGGCTATGTGGGTGGGGAGAGGTGACCATGAGACCCCCCTGACCACGGGACCCTGGGTGATCGCCCACTCAAAGCTGGCCCTGCCTCCCCCATATGTAATGACTCCCTCCCCACCATACCATGCCATCCTCACTTACGCACTGCTGCTGGTGACGTCGCTGCCTTCAGAGTTCAGTTCCCAGACAGCAGTCTCCACTCTCCAGCTACCCTACTCAGTGAAATCTGGTCTTACATATAAATAGCCAGATTTCATGAGGGAGATGAGAATTTACAGTCCGTGACACGTTTATCACAGCCGTGAATTTGGTAGGGCCTAAACTACTATAACCACCAGATCCTTTCAACATCAGTGGCTGCAAGTTTGTTACTGACTCACTGGCAGTTCAGGTCCATTCTAGTTTAATAGCAATGCACCAGTTAATCCCACCAATATGACGTTTCTTACTGTATCTATATTTAAACTGTCTGCAAGATACTAGTAGAATATTTGACCAGAGCACAAAATCCTGATTTTAAACCAATGCATTATGGAAATTTATTGGAGCTCAGTTTCCAAAATATTAGTTTTCCTAGTCCAAAATAGACATGAATAGGGTAGTTCATCAATAAAGCTTCTACCTTAAAGCATCAGTAAATATTTTTTTTAACATATTCAGCATATGAAATCTAGGGACTTGTACTGTGGCCATCAGAGATCTATCTTCACCCTATCACACCAGCAAGAGAGCACAGTTGCCAACTTTGACACAGTAAGTAAGCACTCCGACTTTCACAATAAGCCAAAAATCAAGCTAATCCCATTTCAAAACAAGGCCAAAACAAGCCAATCCCTAAGAACCCCAACACTCTATGTGACTAGATCCCCCCCCGGCATGCAGTCTGGGACTGTGTTGGGCCCTCTGTGCACCCCTGACTCTCTCCCCCTGTTGCCCCTGCTTGCTGGGAGCCAATCAAAAAAAAAGAAGCAGCAGCAAAAAGTTACAAGCCAAAAATTAACTCACAAGCCAATTAAGCCAAAAACAAGCCCAATTTCTGAGTTTGTTTTTTGGGGGTTTGGCATGTCTGCAAGAGAGTTTTCCAAACACTGTACATGTGTGTGATTGCAGTCATGCTGCATTCCAGGAAACCATCAATAATTTTATTCAATAGCGCTCTCTTTTCAGGTTTACATTTTCAGTATAATTCTCTTTTTCGGCCTAGTGGCTGAGTCTTTAGGGTTTAAGAATTTGCCATGAAGTGCTGAAGGCGGAAAGTACACAGCAGAATCCCTTTCTTAAACCCATTCAAGAAAAATCCATAGTTGTGGGTGAAGAACAAGAGGAAGATCTGAAGGTGCTATCTGAACACCAGGAGAAAAAATTCATCCAAATTACGTTAAGAATTATGATTGAGGGAGCAGTCTTGTGGAAGATACGGTATAGAATCATGTAATATGACTATCATAGTGCATATATAAAAAGGAGCAGAATCAAGGCTGAACAGGCAATCTTAACCTTGTCATTTCCCAACTTTAGTGCTTCAATTTTCAAATGTAACGTTTTTAGACTTTTTGTAGCAAATTCCCTATGGTTTGGGTAAAAAAATTCCATCATATTTCGACTATTTGCTGAGTACCTCAGGCTCTCTAGATACCACAGTTATAGGGATTATATAATTACAAAGATAGATATGTACTGCACAATATGTGCAACTAATCAGGCAAGAATTCTTGACTCGTTCCATGATATAGAGAAAGGCTGGGCTCCAGAGATATGCTTCCGTTCCTGTGCACCTTCATTAGATAAACAAAGACACAGTATTCCCTATGAACTTTCCTAAGATGCCTATGCATTATTATTATTATTTGTATTGCAGTAGCAGCCAAAATCAAAATCAAGATCCCAATCAAAGTTACGGCACATTGAGCAAACACGCACAGAAGTCATGGTCCCGGTCCCAAAGATCTTACAAACTAACGTGCTGTATTCACAGCACTTCCAGCCCTGACTGTTTGGGGAGCTACTAATGAATCAACCTTGCCATCTGCTTCTTCACTATGTCTCTTAATAGTTCCACATTGTGCCTCTCCCCGTTAGCATCCCTCAGGGTTCTTTCTTGTGTCCCCTCTTATTGACTCCTACACTTGGGGCATAGGTGACTTCAACTGTTACCAAAGTTTCAGCTATCACTTATGTTAATGATTTTTAATCCCCTCACTTCCCTCAACTTCTCTCTGGTCACATAGGCGCTGGAATTAGGGGTGCTGGAGGTGCTGCTGTGCCCACTGGCTTGAAGTGGTTTCCATTATATATGGGGTTTACAGTTTGGTTCAATGGCTCTCAGCACCCCCACTATACAAATTGTTTGAAGCCCTCTGTCTAATCTTTCATCCATGTCTGTCTCGTTATTCACCCTGTATTATTGAATGCCATCTCAAATTCACATAAAAAACTAAATTTTTCCTCCAAAGCTTTTTCCTCAACTTTCCCTCACCATCACATTTACTCCTGTCAAAGAGGCTCAATCTTCATTTTTGTCTATCATTCACTTCACATAAAAGTCTGAATGTATCTAAACCAAATACAAGTATACTTCTAAAAAAACCAAAACTTAAAGTTAAGAGTTGCCCTAGTTTAAATGAGCAGAATATGGCTTAGTAGATCTTTAACAAAATTGAAGTTACAAATAACTATCAGTTAACTGACAGTAAACTTAATATATTGATACTCTAAAAATATTTTTTTTGCTAGTTTATGCACTCAGTCCCTTACAACTGATTCACAAAGCAATGTACTTTTCTAAGCAATGAGTATGATTTACCAGGGGATACTAAAAAACTGCCAAGCTACTGAAGGGTAAAGAATAAAAAAAACATTTCTTGGCTACTATTCAAAATTTCTAACTACTAATCCACTTGAGCAACTGGTGATATTCTTGAGGAAAAATGTAGCTAAACTTTAAAATATGTCTAAGCTCACTCAACCTAGGAGCTGCAGGGACACGCGGCGCCAGGTAGGGACCCCATGCCAGCCCTGCCAACACTCTCTCCCCCGCCCAGCACCAGCGGGGGTCCCAAGCCACCTCTCCCAGCACCCACGGCTCCCCCTGACCACCACCCCAAGAGTACCTCCGACCTCCCCGCCCAAGTTTTAATTTGGGGTATATAGAAAAAAGTCATGGACAGGTCATGGGCCATGAATTTTTGTTTACTGCCCGTGACCTGTCCATGACTTTCACTAAAAATACCTGTCTCTAAAACGTAGCCTTAACTGTAAGTGATTTTGTTTATAACTTCCCAGACAAAATCATTCAGAGAACATATTTTACATAGCTTTACTCAATTTTAATTGATATATGGATGGTGCCTCTAATACAGCTCAAAGAATTCTATTTGGTTTAAAAAAAAATCTGTAATTTTTATAGCAATTGATACAAAATAAGTTCTCTTTGATCAATGTATCAATTTAGTTATTTCAAAGACAGCTAACCTGTGATTCAAGTAATGCCTCATGCTAGCTGTGTTTACATTGTACATTATTTTTTCCCAGGATCTTGCTCGTGAATAGACCGAATAAATAAGCCATGTGCGCGCCAAGACTGAATTTGAGCTTTGTGAAGGACACTGATATTCACTTTAAGCTAACATAGTGATGGTATCAACATGTAGTTCAATACTCACTATGCCTTGTGATTCTAATGGAATCAATTAATATTTCAGGAGTCATTTATAATTTATGTCCAGGATAGACTACCATTCTCCAAGATTATATTCCTGAAAATACATACTTGCTCTCTCTTTATATATAATGTTTTAAAGGCTTAGCACAAACAAAAGTTAATCCATAACGGAGAAAAAACCCAACCATACTATAATTTTTCTGTTTAGAAATTCTGAATAAGAATGATGCAACATCATATTTAGTACCAGACTTCTAAAAGATACTAAATACAATCCCAAGAGCAAATTCATTTTTGAATTAGTTTCTATGGACCTTCTGTCCCAGAAATAAAGAATAAAACAATGTTTTATTACGAGTGCCTAGTATAACTGCATTTACTAACATCCTTCAGAAGTTATTTTATTCTTTCCTTGGTGATCTTCAGGGCAGGAGTGGTAGCAAGTCAATAATACAGCAGTACCACAGACTTTGCTCTAGTTTCTGTTCACTATGGATAAGTCTCTCCTTGTTTGGAGACGGGCAGAGCTTGTTCCTAGGTATGGACTGTGTGAAAGGAGACAAGAGAGTGGAGGTAGGGAAATGGAGCACATGTGCAGGAAAAAGAAGAAGTGGTCAGACTGAGGATGGGAAGAATGCTCCAGTGGTTAGGAGGCTAGCATAAGAATTGGGAAACCTGGGTTCAATTCCCTGCTTTGCCACAAAACTTTGTGTAACCTTGGCAAGTAACTTAGCCTCTGTCTCTCAGCTCATCTGTAAAACAGGTACAGTAATACTTTCCCTACCTCACAGGGGTACTGTGAGGATAAATACACTACAGATTGTGAAGCACTCTGAGATCTACTGATTAAAAATACTTTATAAAAAAGATAACACTACATTAGCTGATACTGGGAAGTGCAGTAGTGGCTTCAATTTTTCGCTATTCAAGTGGGACGGAGAGATGGAAGTAGACCGTACAAGTTGCCCACCACATTGTTCAGGACTTCTAACCTTTCAGCTTCCCGATGTGAGTCCTGACTCCCAGTACACTAACAGTTAACCACCAATGACTAAGAAGAGAGGTTTATTCACCTTATGCAGTTACTGAGGTTCTTTGAGATGTGTGTCCATACGGGTGCTCCACTTTAGGTGTTCATGCACCCCTCTGCTCATAATTGGAGATTTGTGGTAACAGTGCCTGGTTGGATCATACATGCATGGTCCCCGTTTCACGCCGCTTCAGGTGGTTATTTGGTGTTGTGCGACCATCCCCCCCTCTTTCCTTCTCTACTACCGAGCACTTAGTGTGAACTCTGAAGTAGAGGGAAGGGAGGGTGGGTAGTGGAACACCCACAGGGGGAACACATCTCAAGAAAACCTCAGTTACTGCACAAGGTGAGTAACCCTCTTCTTCTTTGAATTATGTCCCTGTGGATGCTCCACTTTAGGTGACTTCAGAGCAATGCCCTTCAGTGGAGGGAAAGGGCTTCGGCGTTGAAGTTGTGGCAGATAATATGGTGAGTCCGAATAGTGCATCGGATGTTGAATGCTGTTCTAGTGCGTAGTGTTGTGTAAATGTGTGGGCTGATGCCCAAGTTGCTGCTCTACAAATGTCCATAACACTGTTGTTGGCATGTGTACGAATGTCTATAGGGGGCTGTAGGTCATATCCGTGATAACACAGTTTGATGAAATCTGAAATCGATTTGAAAAGCCTCTGTTTAGATATGATGTTCCTTTTGGATCATTCAGTTATTGACACAAATAATTTCAGAGACTTGCAGAATGACTTCATTCTATGTAAACTGCAGATGCTCTGCATACGTCCAGGGTATGGAGTGTTGACTCTCGTCTATTCCTGTGGGGGTTTGGATAGAATGTCAGTAGATGGATGGGTTGGTTGAGGTGAAATGATGAGGCAACCTTAGGCAAAAACTTGGGATGCAGCCTCAGGGAAACTCTCTCTTTGAAAAAGATTATGTATGCTGAGTCTGCAATGAGAGCTCCCAACTCTCCGACCTATCTGGCGGATGTAATAGCTACAAGAAAGTGCTACCTTCATCAAAAGGTGAAGGAGAGAGCATGTTGCCATCAGCTCAAATGGGAGGCCGGTGAGGACTCAAAGGACTAAGTTGAGTTCCTACGCTGGGGTAGGATTTCACACTTCAGGGTAAATGTTGTTGAGGCCTTTGAAGAATTGTTTGGTGAGTAGTAAGGTGAAAAAAAATCAATAAATCATCTACTTTGTGGTGGAACGCTATGATAGTTCAGAGATGTACCTTGATTGAGCTCACGGAGAGGCCCGATTTTTTAAGTACTAATATTAAAGGTAAGGGGGCTGAGATTGATACAAATCTTTCTGTTGGCACCAGGTATCGAACCGCTTCCATTTGTGTAGGTATGTGTGTCGGCTGGTTGTTCTGCTGCTATTTAACAAGATGTTTTGTACTTCCTTCGAGCATGTAATTTCGGATCCTTGGATCAACTGCACTTTGAGATTATTTTGAGGTCTGGGGGAAGGATATGATCTGCATCCTGGGACAGGAGAAGAGGAAGAGGTGGAAATGTGTGTGGTGAACACAACCCCATTTTGAGAAGGTAAGGGAACCAGGTTTGACGAGACCATGTGGAGGCTATCTCAGGATTACTTTGGACTTTTCCAGTCTGATCTTGTAAAGAACCCACGCTAGGAGGGGGTGGTAGGAAAGGCATATAGGAGGGGAGCATCCCATTTGATAAGAAAGGCATTCCCTAAAGGCATTCCCTGAAGACTCAGCCCTGGCATTTGGCGTTTTGTGCAGTTGCAAAGCCCCAATGCCTAAATAAATTGTGGAGCACATGTGTGCCAAGCTCCCACTCATGGCCCTGAGAGAAGTCCCTGCTTAATGTATCTGCTGTGGTGTTTTGGCATCCAGACAAGTATGATGCTGTGATGTCAATATGGTGCGTGATGCATCAGTGCCAGAGCCGCATGGTCTCTATGCATAGGGAGTGTGAACATGCTTCCCCTTTTCTGTTTATGTAAAACATGCATGCCACCTTGTCCGTGAGGACTTGTTTAGTCTTGTCTTTTTTGATGGGTAAGAAGTGGGAGCAAGCATTGTGAATGCCTCGTAGTTCTAAAAGATTAATATGCAGAAGGAATTCTGCTGGGAACCAACAGCCCTGGATAGAATGCGAGTTCAGATGTGCTCCTCAACCCAAAAGTGGTGTGTGTGTCGTGATGGTCATCACTGGGGGATTCTGTACAAAAGAAACCCCATGCAGACATTGCCTGGCTGTGTCCACCAGA
Organism: Chelydra serpentina; assembly: GCA_037349315.1. Classification (NCBI taxonomy): domain Eukaryota; kingdom Metazoa; phylum Chordata; order Testudines; family Chelydridae; genus Chelydra; species Chelydra serpentina. The sequence goes on from JBAIAC010000008.1 coordinate 21,654,175, forward strand.
GTATGAAGTTTTTTAATCTTGTTTGGCATTGTGACGCATTTGTTTTTATTGCGCCTGTGCAGGACATGTCACGTGTAGTCTCGCATGCTTGATGACAAAAGTCGTGGCAGCCATGGGGTCCAATAGTTGCAAGCAAGTCCTGGCAGTTACTTGCGGACTGTTTCATGCCGTGGTGATCAGATTGGTTAAGATCAGAAATCATTCCCATGGTAGAGAGGCCATCGCCTCAGGAGAACTGAGGTAGGCTCCTATGAATTCTAGTTCTTGCACTGGTGTTAGCGTTGATTTTTGTGCATTTATTTGGAGGCCTAGTCTTGTAAAGAGAGCTACCATCTGTTCGGTGGCTTCTAACGCTACTTGTCATGTTGACACTTTCAGTAAGCAGTCCAAGAACAGGAATATCACAATTCTTTTTTGCGGAGGTAAGCATCCAAAATTACGAAGACCTTTGAGAATACTCAAGGGGCAGTGGATAGGCTGAAAGTCAGGACATTGTACTGGAACTGATCCAGTCCAATAGCAAATTGGAGAAACCTTTGATGTAACAGGTGAAAATACGCATCCTGGAGGTCGAGGGCTGAGAAACAGCCCCTCCTTTCTAGCACTGGAATTATGGGTGACTAATGTGACCATCCTAAAGTGTTGGGTCTTCACGAACTTGTTGAGTTGTCTTAGATCAAGAATGGGTCTCTCCATCCTCCTGTTTTTTGCTGTGTGAAGAAATAAATGTAAGCAAAAGCCCTTCCCTCTGTGTTTTGTTGGTATGGGTTATACTGTTCCTATGGGCTACCTCCTGATGCAGCAGATGTTTGTAAGAGGAGTCCCTGAAGAGGGATGGGGAAGGAGGATGGGTACAGGAGTTGGAGATAAAAGGGATGAAATACCCAGTCTCAATTTCTAGAACCCATCTGTCTGTTATAATAGTTTGCCAGATTGGGTAAAATGGAGTCAGGTGTTCTCCAAATGGTTGGGAGATGGTTCTAGCACTGAAAGATATGGGGGGGGGGGGGGGGGGTGTCTCAGACCCTCGACCAAGGCTTTAGATTTTCTGCCTGGATGTTGATGGTTGAGACATAGTAGTCGGAAGACTAGGTTGTCATCTCCTCGAGGGTCTCTGTTTCCACCCATGATACTCGTATTGTCTGTGCTGTTGTGTCTGGGGAGTGGGCTGGAACCTCTATGGGGCATAATAATTTCTTCGTCTTTTCTTGGTCCTAGGTGTATAAATAGGACCTCAATGTCGCCCTCAATTCCTTGAGTGTATGGAGGGATGTGTCTGTTTTGGCTGCGGAGAATTTGGGACCTTCAACCAGCAAATCTTTGACCGTCAACAGCACCTCTTTGGGGAACCCAGAGAGATGGAGTCAAGACACCCTTCTCCATCTCCACTGTGGTGGCTACAGACCTCGCTGCTGTGTCCACCGAGTCCAGAGCAGCCTGTAGTGCTGTCCTGGTTATATGTTGTCCCTCTGATATCAGGGATCTGAATGAGTCTCTGTTCTCCTCCAGAATAAATTCAATGAATTCCGAGAGTTTAGTGTAATTATGATAGTACTTGGCCAATAACGCTTCATAGTTGGCTATCGTCAAGTGTAGAGACGCAGAGGAATATGCCTTGTGGTCGAAGAGGTTGAACCTCTTCCAGTCCTTGTCAGAGGGCATGTTTTAGGGGTATTGTTGTCTGCCCTGTTAATGTACTGCGTCCACCACCAATTAACTGGGTGTAAGGTGCGAGAAGAGGAACTCTGTTCCCTTCACCAGTACATAATATTTTTCATCCGACATCTTGTACGTAGGTGGGATCATTGCGGGGATTTGACAAATTGACTTAGCTGGCTCCATGATCACGTCATTCATAGGAAGAGCGATTCTGGAAGAAGAGGCTGTATGTAAAATGTCCAGGACTTTGTGCTGTTGCTCCTGGACCTGTTCCAATGAGATGTCTAGTGAGCTCACCACCATTTTGCAGAGATCTTGAAATTGTTTGAAATCATCTCCTTTGTTGAGAGGCGGTAGCATAATAGTGTCATTGGGGGAAGATGAAGAGAAGTGGGTTGCCGGCACCATCTCCTGGGCAGAGAGTTCTTCCTCCTGATCAGTCCCCTCTTCTAGTCAGGCAATGGTCCAGATTCCATGGCACCAGAGGTGCAGGTGGCTGATGTATGGTCACCTTGGGTGGGCTGGAAGATTTTTGTTGTGGGGAGGTATGTTGCCCCTGGGATCCAATATGCCCACTTTGGGGGGAAATAGCATGGGTGGTATCCATTGGTGACCATATCAGTGTTTGTCTTTGGGATCAGTGTAATAGCCCCTGTGCAAACGGTCTGGTCTGCGTGGATCATGGACCAGAGAGGAACGCTGAGGAGAATATATTTCTCCTGCATCATCCTCATCACTCAAAAATGATACAGTGGATTGTGGTGGAGTTGGTGCCAAGAATAGGGGAGTCCAGTGTCAAAATAACTATGAGGTCTTTGTGGTGCTGGAATTGTTGTGGTGTTGATGGCATCAGTACTGTGGAGGACAGTCATCAATACCCTACTGATTGTTGCGGCATGGTTGTCAATGCTGGCGTACACATCAAATATGTGATGCTGGCAGAAGGTGGCGCCATCATGTGCGGCGGTGCCAAGTTGCTCAGTGCTGAGGGTCTAGTTGGCTCCACCAGTGCCGAGGCATGGGATTTCAGTTTACCTTTATTGCCTATGTCAGAGCTCACCAGCTTAGGGTCTTTCGCTCTCTTGGAACAAACAGTATCAGATGGTCCCGCTACTAAGGCCATGGAGAAGGCTGATGCGGTCGGTACCGAGGATGTTTGCCTGTTTGAGGATTCCATTTCTTGGCCGATTCCTGAGTCGGAGAAGTGGTAACCCATTTCTTTGCCACCATCTTGGTGGGGTGGTGAAGAGCCTGAGCCATGGAGGAAGGGCCCCTGTCAGAGGCTGTGGTAGGCGATCTCTGTCCGGGGGAGGAGGGGAGGACAAGGGAGGTCTGTGCTTCAGGCTCAGATGCCAGTTGGAGAGACTTTGCCATGAGGAGGAATTTAAGTTGCAAGTCTCTCACCTTTCTGGTGCAGGCTTTGAGGTTGTGGCAGTGCGAACACTTCTCTGGTATGTGTGTCTCCCCGAGGCAGCAGACACACTGCGAGTGCCTGTCTGAGACAGGTACTAAAAGTCTGCGGCTGAGGCAGCAATTAAAACCCGGGAAGCCGGGCATGCTCCTCAGGGGAGCGTTTCCCTCCCCCCAAGGGGAGAACAAATACTCTAATGCTTCAACAGAAACAAACTCCTACTGAAGGAATCTTTTTAAGGGAAAGAAAACAGGGATAAAAAAAATAAGACTAACTATATCTACTAAACCTAGAACTAGTGAGAAAACTATGCTATTAAGACTCAGCACAGAGGCGTTGCTAGATGCTCCAACTTGAGCCAAAAATGGCAGAGAAGGAACTGAGGGGGGGCTGGTTGCACAGTGCCAGATAACTGCCTGAAGCGCTGTGAGATGGGGACCACGCATGTGCAACCAACCGGCACTGCTACCACAAATCTCTGATTACAAGAGCAAGGGTGCACAAACACCTAAAGTGGAGCACCCACAAGGACATCACTCAAAGTAGTTGTGCTGGGATCCCCCCACCCCACAGTCCCCCACATAGGGGAATCAAACAAAGCAATTTAAAGCAACTTTTATGAGCACTTGCGCACCCTCGTTTGCAATCCATATAGAGACCATCGTTTGAAGAAGAACTTTACCTTAATAAACATATATTTTTAAAACTTTAATGGTGGTGCTCAAGTTACTAACTAGTGAATTATTTGGTTTTTGGTGAGAACACTAACAGTGTTAAATTTTTTGAGGGATTTCACAGAACTAGAATTTTACTGAGGCTTACATCCCTATGACATCTCTGAAGTAGACAATTACCATTATAAAAATAATGAAATATTTAAAATAATCAATAGTGGAGAAGTGCCTTCAAAGTGCAATAATGCATGTTATTGAAGTAATTTGATATGCAAACTAGGTTGCATTACCTCCGGATTAAATAAGGACTTGGAATGACTCGGCCATTACGTTAATTGAATCTATTTCCCTTAAGTTAACGATCCTCATTCACACCTGTGTGACCATCTTGTTTATCACTTCAAAGGTTTTTCTTCCCCTGCTGTTATGGTTCCTCTCAACTAATTAGCCTCTTAAGGTTGGTCTATACACCTCCACCTTATCATGTTTCTCTGACTGTATAAATATCTGTCTACTGTATGTTTCATTCCATGCATCCGATGAAGTGGGTACTAACCCACGAAAGCTTATGCTGAAATAAATTTGTTAGTCTCTAAGGTGCTACAAGTTTTTCTTTCTTATTTTCGTTTTGCTGACACAGACTAACACGGCTACTACACTGAAACCTGTTATTGAAGTGTTTACAATAAACGTATTCACAAGTATCTATGATCTAAGCATTGTCAGAGGAAACATATGAATCAGTCAACCGTATTCATTACACTGTCTGATTGTGTACTCTTTTCTAGTATCAGAGAGGCAAGGTGGGCGAGGTAATATCATTTATTGGACCAACTTCTGTTGGTGAAAGACACAAACTTTCAATCTACACAGAGCTCTTCTTCAAGTCTTTCCTAACATGTTTACTATACAAACCAAAAACTTACCTTTTAGATCTGATCTATTAATTACAAAGGAAAAAGTTACACCTGTAAGAATAGGCAGCAACAGTTTCCAGTCCTCTCTTTCGTAAGTTAGTACCGGTATGAATGCATCCAACTGGCCTCACTTTGGATTTTGGTATTTCAGCTGCCCACATTTCTCAGGCCCATTCTGGCAGCATCAGAAGACTACAAGAAAGCCACAGTTTGAGAGACTCTCTATTCTTTGCTCTGCCATTAAACTATAGCAATACCCTTCTTTAGAACATATTTAGAGATTTTATCTTGACCTTAAATGATACGTTAAATGTTCAAAGATATCAAAACTAAAGTCCCCTTAAACACTCTCTCTCTTTGCCTTATGTCTGCGGGTAACATAGCAGCCCCAAAGTCAGAGATACTTCAGAGATTATGCCAAAAAGAGTGCTGCAGCAGTATTCCTTAAAGCTGATTCAGATACTCTCCTGGTGCTAAAATTTTAATCAACTTGTTCCAACAGAACAAAGCTATCTGTTACTGAAAGAGCAACTGGTACCAGCTAAGCATCCAATCTCCTCAGTACATAGGAAACTCCCAGATCCAACAAGTTCTTCAGAAGGCAAAAATCAGCCTTGGCACTGCTGAAGTTTGGCATCATTGAAGTCTTTATACAGGGTAGTCACAAATCCAGTCCATCTGGCACAGACTTCCTTTGGTGCCAAGGCCACCCATGACTTGGCTGACTGATGCCAAAGATGGAGTGGAGGAGCTTTGTATACAATTCCCTTAAGCATAACAAAATTCTGCTATTTGCTTTCCTTTTATCTTGCCAAGTTCCGGACAAATTTGGCACTGATGCACAATATACTACAGATTTAAAATAAAATATTTAAAATACATGTAAATATAACCCTAATTCAACCATAATCTATGCAAACCATACTGTTTGCTAAATGAATCTACTATTAAAAACTTGAAAGAGAGCACTGTGACATAGCTAGGGCCCAAACTGTGTTCCTATCCTTCCCCTTAAAGGTCATTCAACACCCTGTATTTTAAGTGTACATTCTTGAAATTTCTAGACATTCGATACTCTTCATAACACATTCACTTTACAAAAAACAGCAAAAAGGGGAGCTTTAAAACCAATTAAGTTTTAAAAGAGTTTTCCTGATCCTCAAAAGATACATTAATGAGTCAATATCAAAAGCTCAATTCTTCTAGTTTCAGAATGGAACAGAAAGGGTCACTGGCATGAAAGGATTATGATTAAACTATTTAGAAAGGAGGTATTTATATTTTTAAAAAAACCACTCATACAAAGTTAAAGTCAAGCACTCAGAAGCTAAGACATTGAAAAAAAATTAAGGTTTGCCCTCCCAATACTTCCAATGTTGTCAACTCTAACCATTTTATCAGGAGTCCCATTATACTGAGTATTTTTCTTAAGTCTGAGTCTTCATTTTTACAAAGTTTCTAGCTCTTGTGGTTATACAGAAAAAAGGGTCAGATTTTCAAGCATAAGTGTAGCCTAAAGTCTTAAAAACTAGAAGGCAAATAAAGAACTTTAAATTAATTTTTTTTAAATCTCATGATTTTGAGGTCTGAATCACAATTTTTGAATGTTTGGGTTGACTATACTGTAACTGTCATATTGCACATCATGTATGTTTTACTATATATACTAATAACAAAGTAAGGCTCCAAACTTGCAAATGACTAAGTACTTGGGAACCTCTGTATATTCACCCACGAAAGCTTATGCTCCAATACCTCTGTTAGTCTATAAGGTGCCACAGGACCCTTTGTCGCTTCTACAGATCCAGACTAACCCTCTGATACTCAAAGTTAACTGACATACAATCAGATGCCAGATCAAGGCCCAGTTCATTAAGATCATTAATTCATTAAGAGCTACTTTTTCCGAGCAAACAGGAACACAAATATTAGATATAGTATGCAAATTAACATTTCAAGATAAACTTTAACTTTAAGAATTCACAATTGAATGCTGATCTTGCAACCTTAACACTACATTAATGTTACATTCTTGCATTTAAAATCCCCAGGCATTTAAGAACAAAGAAAATCTAGAGAAGCTGCTGAGCATCTTGTAAATTCCTTGCACGGCACCAATTCAACTTGCTCGCCTAAAAGATCACCATCAACTTGAAAAATTATGCCTGTTAATTTTTGTACCTATTAGTTGTTAAAAATTAGTGAAAAACTGTCAAAATTTGTGTATTTCACAGCAAAATTAGCAATAGGTCAAATACTGTTTTCTCTTTGAAGACCATTAGTTTTTCCCTTGCTAAGAAGGGCCTTATAAAGAGTGGAACAGATTTTTTTTTTATTATTTTTTATTAAAAGCAATCGAGACCAAAACCAGGAAAAACTGAAAAAGGTGCTCACGTAGACATGGGAATTGTTTAAAACAAGGCAGATTTGATTTAAATCATGATTTAAATCACTACTCAGGAAGACTCAATTTAATCATGGATTTCTACATAAAAGTGCAGTCTTGTTGGTTGTTACAACCTTAATAAATAACTCAGAGATAGACGTAGGTTTCATTTTTAGAAGGTACACACAATACATTTTTAAGTGATTTATTTTGAAAACTTTTCAGATTAGTTTTATAGCTATATCAGAAAATGAATGATTGTTTGGTTATTTCATTTACCAAAGGTAACTGAAGCAGATATTAATGAATTGGAGATCCGTTCACCTCCCAATAACTTCAACGGGTTAATCATTAATATTTGGAGGATTTTCTTGCCATGCTGTATTGGGAGGAGATCACCACCAGACAGACATTTAAATTGTTTTATTTAACTAAACAACAACGTTATGTATTCTGGATTTTTTTCTTCAACAGCAAACATATAATATTTTAACAAAACAAGTGTATGAATTTTTGAATTTAGTTAAACATTACATTTTTTTAAAATCAGGTTTGTTTTTGTTAAAATTGTTTTAAATTAAAATAGTTAAATGAAATATTTTTTTAAACAAAAAATGAATTGACTTTCAGCCAGGTCAACATGAGAAACTTAAAATATTGGCTTCTGCAGCTAACTCAGTCATCTTCACCTTCATTTTCTTGTTTGTTCATAATATGGACAAGAAAAACAAGCTTTCCTACTTTTTCAGGTCCCAATTTCTCAATTTAGAATGAATTAGTCCAAAGGAAGAAAATATTATTTCTATACCGGCAGAAGAAGCTACTGCTGTTAAAAGCGATATTATCACCTCAACAGACTCTGAATCCAAGTGCTTAAGTGTCTTCTACCAGTACACTGCTGTGACTCTCTTTAAAACACCATCAGCAAACGTATTTCTTGAATGGTTCGTCCTTAGCTCTGAAGTTTATTATAGCTAGCATTATGGAGGGATGATGGCTGGATGCCCACATCACAGCCAACTCCTCTTCTTCAGCAGTTAAGATTTGACCCTGGTACCGAGTATTGAGAATATCTGCAAAAAAATGAGCTGGAGACAGTGCTTGCCCCATTTGTTTTTTTTAATGCTTGTCATTTAACTCTGTCATTGTATATTTATTTTTTTAAGATCTTCCAAATTTCAACAGCGTCAGCAATAAAAGCTATTTTCCTACAATTTGTTCAAGGCTACAGAAATAGGCTTCAGGGTACTCAGCATGTGTTCAACATTTCTCTTAAGCCCAATGTTGAGAACTTTGGCTGTGACAGTGGCATCTATTTTTTTCACAATTTTGTTCACAAACTATCAGATTAGGCCAGTTCTTGATACAGTGCTCAAAACAGTCCACTACTGAGTTCTATCGCACATCTTGTGGGAGAGTTAGCTTGGTTCTTCCTACTTTTTTCAGAGCAGCTGCTGCAAAATGATTGTTACGGAAGTATTTTGCAATTTCAACAACAGTAGCCTTTAGTTCTGGAACACTCAAGTCTTTGGCTAAGAGGTGCATCAAATAAGCACTGCAACCGTATGTTATTAGCTTGGGACCCTCTTCACTCTCTTCTAAATAAATTCTTCTCATCTTGGATACATCTGCAGCATTGTCTGTGACCAAGCTGTGTACTAGACATTTGAATTTTTTTTCCATAGTTTGTTATTTTACCACTTTAAGCCTTTTACCACTACTTCTTGTAAGTATTCTGCTGTGTGCGCATTTCCTGATGTATCAATTGTTTCTGTAAGGAAGACATTCCCTTCTTCTGTTGTCACACAAGCACATACAACAAGATCATTGTGGACATTGCTCCACCCATCAAGACACAGGTTAACAATTTCACCCTCTAGACCTTTTGCACACTGCTCAATTTCACTTTCATACACTTTATCCAGCAATTTGCCTGTGACATCTGCTCTGTTTGGTGGACTGTATCCTGGTCTTAACGACTGAATCATGTTCATGAAGTGTGGGTTCTTAATTATACGAAAGGAGAGTTTGTTGCATAAACAAACCGGGCAATTTTTTCATCAATTACCTCTTTTTGTAATCTGCTGGTTCTTATCACAAAAACTTATCTATAGTTGTTTCTGGATGATGGAGATTTTTTTTTCCTTTTTGCTACAAGTGATATACTGTGGCTATGTGACATACATGATGTGACTGAAACACTATCATTGACAGATAACTCTGAAACTATAGAAAATGATAGTGATCTTGAAGGTGGAGAGTCTTCAGAATCCTGTATGTTGAGGGATGGATTCTCCTAAACAAAATAAGTCAATGCAGTTATTTAATTATTATTACCATACTGCTCATTTAGTATTACTCATTGCATTCACTGACACTCAGTACTACTTTAAAGGTGAAATCGTAAAAGGAAGATTCTGCCTATTTCAACTATTTATTTTTTATCACAACCGCATCTAAAATGATAGTACCATAGAGTAACAACTATATTTTTTGCTCAAACATGAGAATTCAAGAATAGTCCAGAAGGAAGACAGGCAGTCCTTAAGAAAGAAGTATGAAATAAAAAAGTTTACCAACCTGAAGATCCTGCATGTTCAGACATGTTCCTTTCATCATCTTCAATGCAGCTTCCTCCTGAGAAGGAACACTTCTCATGATGTTGTTTCATTTGGGCAATCAGGCCTTGCATTTCTTTGTTGCACTGTTTGCAATTTGCATGCATGCCTGTCTTACCCACAGGCAGAGGAACTTCATTAAAATATTCCCAAACTGGGTCTCTTTTACAGCCTGCTGCCATTATAGGTTTTCCCTTCTAGTGAGAGAATGGTATGGTACATCTCAAATCAATGAAGGCTACACACAGAAAGACCTCAAGACTTCTGGAATATGCTGCTCATACAGTTTCACTTTTGTTTCTACTGCCCGTCCTTCCCTTCTCACATTTATCTCCAGACTTCTCCTTGTCCAGATCTATTCTGCCCCCAATAAACTTCAATTCATTGAACTTTTTGAAACTTTGCACTTTTAGAGAGAGGTAAGGGATTGACTTTGTGTACACAAATTTGCAGTGGGACAATAGGGTTGACAATAGGACAATCTGTTATTTCTCACCTCTATATAGTATTATTTGTTAACCGAAAAACATTTTTGCTGTTAACAAGCATATTATCTCTGGAGACACAAATCCACAGTTTGAGAACTGCAAACTAGGCATCTCTGATGGTATCTTCTAGACTGAGCACTAAATCCCATTGGGTAGATAGAAAGATTAACCAAAATAATCTATACAGAAGCCCCTGGAACATCATACAGTCTCTAATGCATGAACTATTGGAACTAATTTACAAAACTTTTCTTAAACATTACATGAATATATTGTCTCATACTATAGAATTAGAATTTATAATCCCTATTCCATTATGAGATGTCTTTAAGCTATAATATATCTTATTTAAAACTATCTTTAGATGGGATTTTTTTTGATAAAATGCTTTTTGAGGAAAAATCCGATTTAAATTTAAAAAATCGGATTTTTTTTTAAATGTAATTGATTTTTATCTACCTCGTTTAAAATAAGTTGACAGTGTTTGTCAAGTTTCTCAGACTTTTCAGGAGGAAATGTTTCTCTGCAGGTACTCTGTGACGGTGTTCCCCATAAAACTTTATGGGGAGATGCTTATAAATGTATATATGTAACTAGAATATGTTTTATGCTACATGTGCCATGTAACATATCTCTGTGAAAGTTATGACCTACTGAATTTATTCCTCCTGTTTGTATGCATGTATCATTGTTGTAGTTGAAGTTATGAATATCGGTTGTATTTCTTGAGAAAGGAATGTGCAGGTTAAGTGCCCAATCAAGAAGCACTTAACAGACAATAGAACTTGCAGTCACCAATCCACATCTGAACTTTGCCAGGAATGTGGCTGGTCTGGAACTGAGTTGTGCAGGGACAGGTGACTGATCCATGTGACCCCAACTCCATTTGGTGACTGGATGCTACACAGGGAGAGGGAGGGGTGTCCACCCAGAGGAGAAAATCTATTTAAACCCCGAGGAAACCCCTCCATTTTGTCTTCAGCTGGCTAAAGGAAGAAGCTCTCCACCCCCCAAGGAGACCTGAAAGAGACTGAACAAAGGACAAAGACATTAGGGGGGTGAGTGATTGCTGGACCCAGGCTAGAAGGAAGATAGCCTGTTTACTGGACCTAGTATGGGGTTTATCTGTACACAGGGTGATTAGACATAGAACTGCGTGTTCTATTTTATTTTATTCAGTAATTCACTTTGTTCTATTTTCTGTACTTATTAAAATCACTTTTTACTTATTAAGTTTCCTGGAGTTGAGTTGTTACCTGGGGGAAGGCAAACAGCTGTGCATATCTTTCTATCTTTGAAATAGAAGGCAAACTATTTATGAGTTTACCCTGTATAAGCTTTATACAGGGTAAAACGGATGTATTAAGGGTTTAGACCGCTTAGGGAGCTGGGCACCGGGGTGTCAAAGGCAAGAGCGCTTCCAGGAGCCTTACAGTGGTGAGTGGACTTGGTTCGGACCTGGGTCGGTGGAATCTGGCTCAAAACAGACAGGATTCGGGAGTCCCAAGCTGGAAAAGGCCTGGAAGCAGGGGCAGAAGTAGCCTTGGCACACCAGGTGGCAGCACCAAGCAGGTCTCTGTGGCCCCAACCCGTACTCATCTATTCAAGTTGACGTACGTGAATTCAGTGTATTAGTATACACATGTAGACCTAAGGACATGTTCTGACAAGCTACATATGCAATTTTGAAATGATTCTCTTAAGTAAAACTAATTGTTTCCCCTCTTCCCCAAAGCAAAAGCATTTGTTTTCAAAGTTGCATCCATGCCAACTCTCCTGTTTAAACTTCAGGCATTTTTGCTTTAACGTCTATCTTAAAAAAGAAAAATGATTAAGTCTCCTCATGCATATACCTTTTTCAAAGTTCAAAATCAGCTGAACTAATTTTACAGAAACTTTCTGGATAGTCACTTTTGAGCAGAAACAAAGCAATAAAATCACTATTAAAAGATAAATATTTCAGAAAGAAGAACATATGAAAAACAGAGATTATCAATTAAATTTGAGCGTGAACTGTAAGCTCCCACTATAATATTTTATAAACCTCAAGTAGTGTGGGTAAGTCTTAAAATTCTTAAGAGTAAGGAAATTCTGACTTACTCACCATAACAGATCATGTTATGATACTTTTCCAGAACACTACTACAGACAAGAGCTCACATGCATTCTTTCTCCCAAGACACAGAGTACATTTATTGTAACAATATAGAGGTTATGAGTTTTAAAACACTTAAGCACATAAATAACTTTAATCATCTGAGCAGCTCAATTTCAGCCAATGGGACTGATCATATGAGTAAAGTTACTCATAAGTGTTTGCAGGTCTCAGAGGTAATACAGACAGTTGATAGTGACCCTGTAACAGGGTCGTTTACTCCTTTAAGGGTCATGAGGCTGGAGTCAGCAACCCTGTTCAATTATCAGACTCACTTGGGTAGGGGTCAGTGATGCCTATAAAGGGCTGAAAGAGAGAAGCTGGAACGAGAGCTGCAGGAAGGAGATTGACTCCTGTGACTGGTCCTGAAGCAGAGAGAGATACCCAGAGTGACAGGCCTCTGAGCCATTGCAGTCTACACTAAGCATGTGAACAGTTTTGTATTACTTGGAAAGCTTTTTGGTTTAAATTAATAAACCATACCCTTCATGTTTAGGTTGCCTAATTCTTACCATTTAAAAAAGACACAAAATATTTCAGTTTTGCAAAGCTCTAAACACCTCTGTTCTCTACAGAAGGCCTTTGATACAGCTGGGAGAAGAATCCCAGGGGGGTCAAAAAAGGGCCTTGTCTTTGTCCATGAAATTCTATTCAAGTATAGGCGATTTTAACAGTTTAAAACTTAACACTTCCCTTCTATCTCTTATGATATCAGCAAAATTTTGGCAGCATGCCAAAACAACTGAACATGAGCATGGTCCCATGCCATTACTAAAGTAACAATACAACACACACTACATTGGGAACGCCAAGAACAAACATTGTTTCCGAGGGTAGGGAAAAAAGAGCTGGTTCATGTTTCCCCCCCCAACAACTCCTTTCCCCACTCAGACCCAAAAGCCCATCTTTCCAGGGCCTTCATTTGTAACGAAAGAGGTGCCGGGGCTCAAGCAATTTTTGTACTTTCATGACAGATGTGGCAAGTGGTGCCGGGGCTCTGAAATGCCAAACCTAGAGGTGCCAGAGCTCAGCCTTGGCACAAATTAAGCCCTGCACCTCTCCTTCTGGGACCACCATATGAGGAAGAAGCTTACCCCCACCTCTCAGTACAGAGGAAAAAGGAAGGTACGCCAGGTGCCCCTAAACAAGGCCCAAGACATGGCCCTACTGATCCCTCTCCTCTCTAGGGTACCACATGGAGCAGGAGTTACCCCTACACCGCCCCCATCTTCTGGGGAAGAAGAAAAACAGGTAGGCAAACTCCCTGACACCACTCCCCAGAACAAGCAAAGCTCACGGCTCCAGCAGCCCATTCCTCGCCACTCTGGGATAACAGCTTTCTGCAGCAGGTCCTGTATTTCAATTGGCAGAATTCCATGCTGAAGGAAGCTTCAGGGTTTAAAGCTTGAAGATGATGCATGCGGACGAGGGGAGGGAAGAGATGTTCTTGTTGCACAGAATATATTTTTTTCCCTTTTTAAGTAGGGGCTAGGAAATAAACTACAATAAAGACTATTATTTAATATATTTTATGTTGCAAAGTCAAGCACTTGAAAATATTCAACACAGGGAATAAGGCATCTAGTCAATGGTTGTTTTTATCTTCATCATTTAGTGTGTGGCCCCTGCTTTATTTAATGCAAGTTATCCAGATTTTGGACTCAATACAGAATTATTTCCTTGTTATCTTTTCTAGGGCATTCACATATTAAATGAATTTATCTCCCCAGTAAGATAACAGTATTATTCTCCCCATTTTACAGATGGCCAAATTGAGAGGTTTTCCTGAGGCTATCTCAGGGTCTCCTTCTGATTCCCAAACCTGTTCTCACTTGTTCAGCTATTTTACTGCCAGAGGAGCTGAGCATGCACAACTTCTATTGACTTTAGTTGCAGTTGCGAGGACTCATCACTTTCTCACAGCAGGCCCAGGAACACAATATTAACATGAAAATAAAGTATTCCTGTGCGCCATTCACTTGTCTTAATAACAAGACCATCCTCTCTTTCAACAGTTCCTTACCTCATTCCTTGTATATCTTCCAACTTCTACAGCAAATGAGGCAGGGATCCTACAAATAGCCTAATTTCACAACACAATTCTGAATCATTCCCTGAACACCATCCGTCCTGACCTCTGACTGGCCAGGGTGCAGTGGGAAAAAAAATAGTCTTTAATTCCATGATCACCCCCTATCATAAAGCATACCACAAGAGGGCTGAATTAATGTTGCATGGGAAACAAATAAAAATATTATCTAAACTTTCAAGTCCATGACTTTAAAACCTAAATAATATTTTAAATAGGGGGGTGTTTGGTATGTAATTTCATCTTGGAATGTTCAGACTCAAAGGTTTACACCAGACTTGTAAAGAGAGACTTGCAAATAGTACCAGAGGGGGGGAAACAACCCTAAAGCTTCAATATATTTTTGTCTGTAATTCTTCCATTAGTTTTCCTTACAACAAAAGGTTTCTGCACTTTTAAATTTAAATATCTTATTTTATTTCTTCTAGCAAAGACCTAAATAATGGGGGACAGGGATAATTAAAGATCACTGAAGTAGCCTTCATTCATTAGTGTGCTTTGAAAACATTTTACAATTAAATGTGTTTTAATATAATCAAAAGTACATTATAAATAGCATCTCATTTAGTTATCAAGGTTTTAGATTTGCCTTTTCAATGTCATGGTTATCCACAATTGTAAAGGTGCAACACATACTGCAATGAAAACAATAACTACTGAGTATCTTGTATGTAGGATAGTGAACCGTGCTACTGAAACTGTAAACTGCTGTCACCCTGCTCATAAAAATGAGATGTGTATTCTCATTAGGTTATCCCAAGTGAACAAAAAATATTAAGAGAGTTTGTAAAAATTGCTGATTTACAAACAAATGAGGTTTTTTTTAAATCCATAACCAAAAAACCTTACTTTTCATTAGTGCCTAAATATAGTACATATATTAACGCATGTTAGTTTAAAAAAGACAGACCTTCCTGGTTTAAATCTTAGCATCAGAGCACTGAAATCACGAATTCTAGCCCTGTGCTGCTTTATAACTGAAAAGCAGTTCAACTTATAAAGTATATTAAAAAATTGTGACAGACTGAGTCATGAATGATACAGTTTGAAATTGCTGAGATTTTAAAACCAAAACATGGAGCAACATTTAGCAGTTTTCATGTACATTAATGGAACTGGAATCCTAGAAACACAATTGTGGATATATAATGGATAATTTAAAAAAAAACATCTGGTCAACTTCTATCAGTACAAAATAAAAGAAATTTAAAAATTTAAATATTCTGGAAAGCATAGCCATTAACTGATGAGTGAAAAGATAAATGAAATCTTTACTTTCAGCCTTGCAGTTTGCTTTTCCTTCAAATATTGTTATTTCAATACTTTTACAAGTATTGTAAAGTGACTTAAGTACTACATAAACTGTACATTCTCCTATACACCAATGCTTTAGTCTACAACCAATAAATGAAAACTTTCCTGCAAAACTACATTTTTCCTCTTAAGAAAAACAAAAAAAGCAAGCAGCCCAAAAGGAACCAAAACACACTTTTTAATAGAAGTTTCATTGCCATAAATACTTTTAATATATGTTTAATCAATCATTTTTGGAAAAATAGTTTGAGCTACTCATTTCCAGACACTACACAAATCAACACTTCAAGAGGAAGGGGGAAAAAAAAACGTCATGTAAAAAAGACAAAACAAAAACCCAATCACCACCAAAATCCCCCTTCCTTTCTTTTACCACTACCACCAGCACCAACACATATTTTAATTGAAAAGCTTACCTTCTTCTGGTACCAGACTATAGCATCTGTTACTTTTGACGCCATTTATTCTACTGCATTCGCACGGTAGTCATTTTAGGCTGTTAAAAGAAAGACAATTTTTACTTCCACCTTCCAAGAAAAGACTGATCAACAGGCATGTAAACTACTCTAGTTACCTGCAGAGGAAAGTGGTCTACAGGTATATTTACATTACATCTTGCCTCATTATTTTAGTAATAAGTTTTCCCCAACTAAACAAAAATCTGCTGCCATAGTAAAGAGACAGAAGTTTCTATTATAACAGCTTTCTCCACTCTGTAAAGTAATGCATACCTGGCAAACAAAGTAAGCTTTATTGCCCAGCAAAGTCTCATAGGGTACATCTAGATTGCAGTTAAAAAAAAAAAAAAAAAAACACACACACACACAAAAAACACATGGTACCAAGTCTCAGTCTGGGTCAACTGGCTCAGGCTCATAGGGCTTGGGCTGCAGGGCTAAAATCTGCAACAGAGACATATGGGTTCAGGCTGGCGCTCAGGCTCTGAGACCCACCCCCGTCATGGGGTTTCAGAACCTAGGCTCCAGCCTGAGCCCAAATATTTACACTGCAATTCTTAGCCCTCCAGTCTGAGCCTGCAAGCCAAAGTCAGCTGACCTGGGCTAGCTGCAGCCATGCCATAGATCTTTTATTGCAGTGTGGAAGCATAGACCTTTAAGGCCAGAAGGGACAATTATTATCATCTAGTCTGACCTGCACATTGCAGGCCACGGAAACTCATCTACCCACTCCTGAAATAGGATCATAACCTGTGGCTGAGTTACTAAAGTCCTCAAATCTTGATTTAAAGACTCCAAGTTAGAGAATCCACTATTTACTCTAGTTCAAACTAGCAAGTGATCCGTGCCCCACGCTGTAGAGGAAGCAAAAAGCCCTCAGGGTCTCTGCCAACCTGACCAGGGGGAAATTCCTTCCCAAACCCAAATATGGCAATTGGTTAAACCCTGAGCAGGTCAAGGAGGCCCACTGTCAGACACCTGGGAAAGAATTCTCTGTAGTAATTTGGAACCTTCCCCATCTAGCATCCCATGTACTGCCACTGGAGATAGTTCATAATAGCGGTCAACAATGGGGCTCATGCCATTATATGCAACCTCATCATAGAATCCTCTTCATAAACTTATCAAGTTCAGTCTTGAAACCAGTCTTTTTTTTTTGCCCTCTCTTCTCCCCTTGGGAGGCTGTTCCTGAAGTTCATTCCTCTGATGATCAGAAACCTTAATCTAATTTCAATCCTATACTGGTTGATGGCCAGTTTATATCCATTTGATCTTGTGCCAATGTTGGCCCTGAACTTAAATAATTCCTCTCCCTCCCTGGGTGTTTATCCCTCTGATGTATTTACAGAGAGGGATCATATCTCCCCTCAGCGAATGTTAGACTCAGCAAGCCAAGTTCTGTAAGCCTCCTCTCATAAGGTAGATTCTCCATTCCTCTGATTATCTTAGTAGCCATTCTCTGCACCTGTTTCTTAAACATGGGAGACCAAAATTGCACATAGTATTCCAGATCAGGTCTCACCGGTGCTTCATACAATGGTAATAACTTTCCCTTTCCCTACTGGAAAACCTCACCTGGTGCATCCTAGGATTGCATTACCCTTTTTCACAGCCTCACCGTCACCCTGTCATCCACTAATACACCCAGGTTTTTCTCCTATTCTGTGGCTTCCAAATTATAAATCCCCAGTTTAAAGCAAAAATTCTTGTTGTTAGTCCCTTGCACTTGGCACTATTAAATTTCATCCCATGCCTCTTTCTCCAGTGTTCAAGGTCATGCAAATCATCTTATAGAATATGCCAGTCCTCCTCCCATATTAACAATACCTACCAATTGTGTGTCATCCGCAAATTTTATTAGTGCACCTCTTACTTTTTGTGCCAAGGTCATGGATGAAAATGTTAAGGATTGGTCTTGGGACCAATCTTATTTAAGGAACTCCACTAATAACCTCTCTACAGACTGGCGGTTCACCTTTCAACATGACCTGTTATAGTTAAAGCTAAGATTTTGTCATGTTTATTTTTAGTAAAAGTCATGGACAGGTCACAGGCAATAAACAAAAATTCACAGAAGCTGTGATCTGTCTGTGACTTTTGCTGCTGCAGCTCCATAATTTCCCTCACCATCGTGGTGGCTGGGAGCTGTGGGGTTCCGCCCTCCACCCACGGCAGCTGGGAGCTGCAGGGTGACCATATTTCCCAACCAGAAAACAGGACACCCCAGCCACTTGCCCGAGGCAACCCCCTACCCCTCTGAGCAAGCTGTTGCCTGTAACTGGCTAATCAAAAGGCCAAATGACTCCAAATGCTATAAGTAATCTAGTATATGACTAATGTCCATGCAGTAGCATACTTTTAATATATGTCTTTCTAGATGTAGTGGTTGAGTATTTCCCCACAACTGATAAAATGACCAAAACTGTGCATACAAGTTAGGTAGCTGTATGCCTAATAAGTGGTTAAACAAAAGCCAGAAACAGTGGTTGTCTTGAAGTATGCTGTATTGTTCCCCTTACCCCCACCCCGGAGTGATGATCTTCTTGGCCACCTGTCTACAGGGCCATAATGCCACAAATTTTTAAGTGTGGATCTGTAGCAAGAAATTGGTATGACAAACCTGTGGTATGTTAATGAGTGCATGCAGGAAGTAGAAAACCACTCCCAGATTAAAGTTTTCAACACATTCTATAAACAGCAATCAATTGAACTTGCTAAGGAACTTGGGTATGAAGTGACTGCATGTTTTTGTTAGCAGCTCAATCTCTAAATACTGTGCCTATATTTTAAAAAAGTTCTTTGGGTGATCTGAGGAATTACAGAGCAGCACGCCTTACATCTGTATTGGACAACTGGTTTGAATCAGCTTAAAAAACAGAATAGTAAGATATCTAAAAGATCAGTATACGATAGGTCGAACCAGCAGTTTCTCCACAGGAAACTTGTATCTCACTAATCTATTAACATTCTTTGAACACATCAGTGAAGTAATTGATAGTGGAGAAATGGCTGATAACATTTATTTACACTTTCAAAAGGTTTTGGATTAGGTTCCTCACAAGAGACTACTAAAGAAAATAAGTTGGTATGAGTGAGAGGCAGAGTATTCTGATATCCATGGGTCAAAAGCTAAAAAACTAAAAACAAGAGGTAGGATTATATATGATTGATATTCATCCTGACAAAAGCTTAACAGCAGGGTACCTCAAGATCCTCTACTAGATCCAGTGTTGTTTACTATATTTATTAATGATCTGGAAAAGGAAGCAAGTAGCAAAGTAGCAAAACGTATAGATGACAAAGCTATGTATGTTAGTCAGTCAAAACTAGAAAGGACTGGGGATCAACTTCAGAAAACTAACCAAACTAAATGATTGGGCAATATGAAGGCCAACAGAGTTCAATGCTGATAAATACAAAGTAATACACATGAGAGGAAAACAAACTACACATACACGTTACAAGGTTCTTAGTTAATTGCTATCAACCTAGGAAAGGAACTCTGGCTTCTTCAGAGACAACTCAGTGAAGACTTCTGCTCAATGTGCAGATGTGGTCAAATAAGCAAGACAAGACTTCTGGATGCATAAGGAATGGGACAGAAATAACTCAAAAATATTATAATGCCATTATATTAATCATGGTGCATCCTGTTCTTGAATACTGGTCACATCGCCTCAAAGGATATTGCAGAATTAACAGGCATTCAGAAAAGGTCTCTGAGGATATGGGGCATGGAAAACGCTTCATGAAAATGAAAAAATTGGACGGTTTACCTTAAAGATAACAAATAAAAGGATCTTAACGAAAGTATATAAAATATTAAATGGCATAGAGAAAATAAACCAGAATGAGTGGTCAGTGAGTGAATTTTCAAACGGCAGCAAATTCAAAACTGATTAAAAGGAAATCTTTTCACACAATGGTTAATTAGACCGTGGAACACACAAATAAATACAAAATGGAGAATAACTGGCTAGGCAGTAGGACTGCTGAAAAGGCTTGGGGATGGGGAGGGGCAGGGTTAGAAAACCTGACCTGTGAGGAAAGGTTAAAAAAACTGGGCATGTTTAGTCTTGAGAAAAAGACTGAAGAGGAATCTAAGGGCTGGTCTACACTAGCCCCGAAATCTGAAGTAAGATACGCGACTTCAGCTACGTGAATAACGTAGCTGAAGTCGAAGTATCTTATTTCGAACTTAAAAGTACTCACCCCGGTCCACACCGTGGCGCGCAGGCTCCCCCGTTGACTCTGCTCCGTTCGTGGAGCAGGATTACCAGCGTCGACGGGGGAGCACTTCCTGGTTCGATTTATCGCGTCTAGACTAGACGCGATAAATCGAACCCAGAACATCGATCCGACGCCTCCGACGCGACGGGTAAGTGTAGACCTACCCTAAGACTTCAAATATATTAAGGGCTGTTAAGGGCTGCTATAAGAGAGGACAATGATCAACTGTTCTCAATGATCAGGAGGGTTGAACAAGAAGTAATCAGCTTAGTCTACATGAAGGGAGATTTAGGTTAGAAAGTAAGAAAAACTTTCTAACCATAAGGATAATTAAGCACTAAAAGAAGGCTTCCAAGGGAGGTTGTGGAATCCCCATCATTAGAGGTTTTCAAGAACAGGTTATTGAAATATCTGTCAGTGATGGTCAAAGTATACTTGATCCTGCCTCAGTGCAGAGGGCCACACTAGACCTGCTGAGGTCCTCTCCAGCTCTACATTTCTATTATCATCATCACCACCAAAGTAAGTCACTGAGGTCAAAAACTAAAGATTCAAAAAGGGATTGGATATTTATATGGATAACAAAAATTAAATTTTGGAAAGAATATTAAACCTTATTCTTCAAAGTTTAAGACAATCTGTATTAGAAATCAGGATGAAACATAATGTGAGGGGCCAGATTATCCTACATCTGCCGATTAGGTTTTTTTTTTTTACTCCATCTGTGAAGGAATTCGTGCTGGCCACTATTCAAGATGCAATACTGAACTAGATGGACTTCAGATCCGTTTCTGTAACGGAACTTCTAGTTCCTATGTTCTATCTTACAATTACTTTCTTGTTCAAAATCCTTCTATCGGACATAATGAGGCTGCACAGAATTCATAATTCAGTCATTCCATAAATGTATTTATCTAGCCTTTGGGGCACATTTCCATTGTTGGTGTCTCAAATGACCCCAAGTACAAAGAAAGGTTGGGAACTGCATATCATCTTTGAAGATAATTTCTGGTAAAAATGAAATTGGCAAAAATCTCCTTACAAGTATCTGTATGTGATAGGGCAAGCGGGAGGAAAAAAACCTGTATTAATGCTGACTGACATTCCCCCGCCCCTTAACATTCACACACAACCTATTTTCATAGATCCACTGACAATTTAATGGATATCTACATATGCATAACAAGTCTAATGATTATATTTAAAAAAACATTTGTCATCCAAACATTACACAGCAATAAGGCATATGCAACATCCCAACACATACTACTTTGAACATTTTGTTTCCCCACAGATCATTCAATTCAATAAACATTTATTATTGCGGTTTTATTCTTTTAATTCAAAGATATATACTGTCAAAGTCATCTCTGTTCTCCACCCATACGCTTCATTCTGGACCATTACAGACTAGAAGAACACTGGAGCAGTACGGTGTACCTATGAGAGAAAGCACCCTGTGTTAAACTTAAACGATCTCCTCTTAACAATGTTCAGGAAGGTTTCCTCCTTTGAAGTTATGTTCAGCTGTCCTCTATGCGGCAGATGTCCACAATAAGATGAAGTCTTGGTGAATGATAAAAAAAATCTCAAAGGATTTTGTTTTCTTTTAACTAATGGCTACAAGCTAAAATGAAATTATCAGCTATGTTATCAATCTCAGGAGTGAATCTGTATGCAATGCATATGTGCTCTGAGCTTGCCCATAGAAATTCAAGTACTTGTGAATTTCAGTATTCTCACTCACATGGGAATGCCAGAGATGAGCACAAGAATCCATGTTCTTGTAAATTTCAGAAGCTTACAGAAGGATAGAGGATGGTGCTAAAAACATGTTGGTGCTTAAAATTAGGTTTGACACTGATTTTTATTTCTACACTTTTGAAAAATATCAACATTTTTCTCTGATTTTTTTTTGAAGTTTTACAATTGCAGGAAATTATGAAGGGGGTCAAATGATAGGGGGTCAGACAACTGTTTAATGACACTAGACATTGAGATTAAAAACATTAAACCTTTATAAAACGACTATTCACCTGCAATAATGTTATTCGAGATGTGCTGTGCACAGACACACTCCATTTTAGATGTGTGCGTGCCCAGGACACTCAAGTAGGAGACTCTTGCCAGCCATACCACTAGGCAGGGCACTCACCTCATCTCTCTCTGTGTGCCCAGCCGAGGGCATAAAGGGGTGACATATCTGCCGCCTCCCTCTCTGTTCCATCTCGCCACTTCTGAAACCTTGTCTGAAATAGTGTTGAAGGTGGGAGGGTTGTGGAATGTATATGTGCACAACATATCTCAAAGAACAGTTACTGCAAGAGAGAAACTCTCTCAATGATTGTAAATCTTACATTCCACTTTAGATGACTCTGTAACAGTTCCCAAAACTTCAGATCATCTGAAGCATCAATTTGCTGAAACTGGCACTGTCTCAAGAGGTCTGAGTGATAGCAAAACATCTTGAAAACGTATGCACAGAAGACCACGTTGCTGCTTTACAAATGTCCATAAAAGGATGGTTACTCAGAAAGATCGAAGAAGCAGACTGTGCTCTGGTAGAATGAGCCATTATTCTCAGTGGAGGAGTGACTTTCACAAGTTCAAGACAAAGTCTGATAAAGTTAGAGACACAGTTGAGGTACGCTGAGCTGCTACTGATTCTCCTTGGATTCTCCCAGCACAAGATGCAAACAGCCTGGCAGAGGCTTTGAACAACTCAGTACAGTTGACATAGAATGCCAAAGCACGACATACATGCAAGGTGTTAAGTTTTCCTTCTGCTTTAGAGGAGTATGGTTTTGGAAAGAAGGCTGGAACTCAGCTTCATGTGAAAAGCTGACACCACCTTTGGTATGAATTTAGGATGTGGACTGAGAGAAAGAGTGTCCTTATAAAAGACCATATAGGAAGGGTCAACTAGCAGAGCCTGGAGCTCTGAAACTCTTCTGACAGAAGCAACTGCCACCAGAAACTCAGTTTTCATAGATAGCTGAGACAAGGGCGTAGTCTCCAGGGGTTCTAAAAGAGACCATTAATCTGGATAGGACAGGTTAAGATCTCACACTAGTACTGGATGAGATACTGGATGATAGAGACTGACTAAGTCTTTCAGAAAACTGGACACCAGAGGGGGAGAAAAAAAAACAGAAAAACCCTCTAACAGTGGGAGAGCCACAGATATGCCCTAGATGAACCCTTAGAGAGCTAATCAAAAGGCCAAATGACTCCAAATGCTATAAGTAATCTAGTATATGACTAATGTCCATTCAGTAGCACATTAGTCTTATATTAGACTAGATGAGATGGCTCCCAAAGAGAAAATCTTTTCCACTTTGCAGCATAGGTGGCCCTAGTGGAATCTTTCATGAACATCTGTAAAGCAGTTTTTCCATGATCATTTAGCCAAAGATCATCTATGCAATAAGAACCCGAAGGAGAGACTGAAGGTGACTGAAGTGCAGTGACTGACTCTGGTTCTGAACTAGGAGATCCTTGATGAGAGGTAACATTACTGGAAGGCAGATGGAGACTCGATGCAGCATTGTCTTGGCCAAGATGAAGCTATTAAAATCAATGTTGCTTTATCTTGTCTTAGCTTCCTGATTACCATGGGGTTGAGAGGAAGTGGAGAGAATGTATATAAGTAGCCTACCAGACCATGGGAGAAAATGGAGACTGTGACTGAACCAGCCTGTGGACTTGTCCATGAGCAGAACTTCCTGCATTTGTTGTTGAGATCTGCCATGATCACTTAATGGAGTTCCCCACTGCTGAAAGATCAGGAGTATGTCCTTTTCCGATGGACCACTCATGATGGTACACATGACTCCCTCAACAGGTTTTAACAAAGGTGTTTTTCTCTCCCAGGAGATGGAAGGCTTTTAAACAGACACACAATTCCTGATCTGTATGTTTCAAAGATGGAGAGCTTCCTTACATAACCAATTGGATCTCTCACACATGGCACTACCCAATTCCTGAGGGTGGGCATAAATCTCTCACTTGCTCAGCGAATTGTCTGCAGCTCCTGCACGTCTGTGTGGAGAGAGACTCCTTAGCATGACCAACGAGCTTATGCCTTCAGTGTGCTAAAATGGGCACCCCAATCTGTCCTGGACACATATGTTACTAATGTCATGGTCAGTTCTGGGTCTAGAAAAGGAACCCCTACTGAAAACATTGCATGGTTGTAACCACCAGTCTAGGGATCTAAGCACTCATGCAGGTGCGCAAAAGAACATTCTGCAAGGGACAGGCAGACAAAGGGACAGCATGGCAATCGGGGGAGGTCCCAGATGACTGGAAAAAAGCTAATGTAGTGCTCATCTTTAAAAAAGGGAAGAAGGAAGATCCGGGGAACTACAGGCCAGTCAGTCTCACCTCAGTCCCTGGAAAAATCATGGAACAGGTCCTCAAGGAATCAATTCTGAACCACTTAAAGGAGGGGAAAATGATCAGGAACAGTCAGCATGGATTCACCAAGGGCAAGTCATGCCTGACTAACCTAATTGCCTTCTATGATGAGATAACCGGCTCTGTGGATGAGGGGAAAGCAGTGGATGTGCTATTTCTTGACTTTAGCAAAGCTTTTGATACAGTCTCCCACAGTGTTCTTGCCAGCAAGTTAAAGAAGTATGGGCTGGATGAATGGACGGTAAGGTGGATAGAAAACTGGCTAGATGGTCGGGCTCAATGGGTAGTGATCAATGGTTCCATGTCTAGTTGGCAGCCGGTATCAAGTGGAGTGCCCCAAGGGTCGGTGCTGGGGCCGGTTTTGTTCAATATCTTCATTAACGATCTGGAGGATGGTGTGGACTGCACCCTTAGCAAGTTTGCAGATGACACTAAACTGGGAGGAGTGGTTGATACGCTGGAGGGTAGGGACAGGATACAGAGGGACCTAGACAAATTAGAGGATTGGGCCAAAAGAAATCTGATGAGGTTCAACAAGGACAAGTGCAGAGTCCTGCACTTAAGACGGAAGAATCCCTTGCACTGCTACAGACTAGGGACCGAATGGCTGGGCAGCAGTTTTGCAGAAAAGGACCTAGGGGTTACGGTGGACGAAAAGCTGAATATGAGTCAACAGTGTGCCCTTGTTGCCAAGAAGGCTAATGGCATTTTGGGTTGTATAAGTAGGGGCATTTCCAGCAGATCGAGGGACGTGATTATTCCCCTCTATTCGGCACTGGTGAGGCCTCATTTGGAGTACTGTGTCCAGTTTTGGGCCCCATACTACAAGAAAGATGTGGATAAATTGGAAAGAGTCCAGCGGAGGGCAACAAAAATGATTAGGGGACTGGAGCACATAACTTATGAGGAGAGGCTGAGGGAACTGGGATTGTTTAGCCTGCAGAAGAGAAGAATGAGGGGCGATTTGATAGCTGCTTTCAACTACCTGAAAGGGGGTTCCAAAGAGGATGGATCTAGACTGTTCTCAGTGGTAGAAGATGACAGAACAAGGAGTAATGGTCTCAAGTTGCAGAGGGGGAGATTTAGGTTGGATATTAGGAAAAACTTTTTCACTAGGAGGGTGGTGAAGCACTGGAATGGGTTACCTAGGGAGGTGGTGGAATCTCCTTCCTTAGAGGTTTTTAAGGTCAGGCTTGACAAAGCCCTGGCTGGGATGATTTAGTTGGGTTTGGTCCTGCTTTGAGCAGGGGGTTGGACTAGATGGCCTCCTGAGGTCCCTTCCAACCCTGAGATTCTATGATTCTATGCTGCCTTCCTGGACCCAAGGCACGAGACCTCACTGTAAGATTGTCTTTAGAAGCTTTTCCAATGGGCAATCCATTGGTGATGGTTCATATCAGCACTACAGACATTTCATTGCAGGATATCTCACAGATAATAGATGACTTCGGGGAACTTGGCAACATTAAAGAAGAATGTCCAATGATCTTCTCTGAGATCCTTCCTTTCCCACAAGCATGGGGAAGACAGAAGGCAGAAGATTCTGGAAGCGAACTGCTGATTAATAAGTGATGCAGGATTTTGGTTTGATAGAACATTGGTCCTCCTATAGGGAAAGAGAGCTGTATAATTAGGATGGCCTCCACC
Organism: Chelydra serpentina; assembly: GCA_037349315.1. Classification (NCBI taxonomy): domain Eukaryota; kingdom Metazoa; phylum Chordata; order Testudines; family Chelydridae; genus Chelydra; species Chelydra serpentina. The sequence continues at coordinate 21,680,640 of JBAIAC010000008.1, forward strand.
TCAGTAGAAGGGGAAACATGCTCCTCAGGGATAGGCTGGCCTGAGTAGTCAGGAGGGCATTAAACTAATAGCAAAAAGGAGAGGGTAAAAAATTTTCAGAGAATAGCCTAGAGCCCTCAAATGGCAGATTTTCAATTGAGTTTTGCAGCTCTATTAGAATTCCTGACGCCTGGAGCGAGGAGGAACATCTTACATCAGTTCCAAAGGCTATGGATCGTGCAGCCGTATCCACCGCATCAGTTGCTGCCTGGAGTACAATCCTCGACACAAAGTGTCCATCAGAGACTAAAGCCATACACTGCTCTCGATGACAAACTGCCAGCAGTCTGTCCACAAATTTAGCAATTGCAGAGAAATTAAAATTATACTTGGGCGAGACAGCTTGATAATTTGCCACCCTCATTTGATGTCGAATAAGCCTTTCTGCCACAGAGGCTGTCTCTCTCATGCGCCTTGTCTTTAGGAACAAATTTAGAGTGTGACTGGCACAAGCGTTCATTTGCTGCTGTGATCACCAATAAACTGGGAGTGGGATGAGTGAAGAAGTAATCAAAGTCCTTCTGGGGGACTTGATAATCCCCAGATTATCAGTGATTATACAGTGATACCATTGACTGCCAAGAGAGTGGCTACAGTATGGATGCTAACGTCTGCCAGAGTTTTATAGCTCCACAAAAGCCTCATTAATTGGAAGGGCACCCCTTCTCAGAGCTGGGATCTGTAAAATGTCAAGGATGGTTTGCTGATTCTCTGATGAGTTCTATCTGAATTCCCAGAGAATTGGCCACTTGTCTCATCAGATCCTGAAACACCTTATAATTCTCTGGGGGAGGAGAGACAGACTCAGGCATGAACATATCATCCGCAGACAGTGACAAGATATGGAGGGACATGTGTGTGTTCCTCCATTATTTCTCCTTTCCTAATAAAGGTCTAACCTGGACAGGGGAAGGACTGGTTAAGGAACTGGTTCAGGGGCTTCTCAAGGTTGAGAAGGAACTCTCTTTTCAGCATGAGACACTGACAAGCATCCAAATTCTCTTCGGCCAGCCATGACCAGTAAGGCATGGGTCAACCATGGAGAAGGACACCATACAGTGGCTTCCTTATAAGACCACCATTCCCTAGGTACCAAGTCGCTGTCGTGATGCCAGTATCCTGATGTAGATGTGTGTAGAGGTGACACTTGGCCCATTGAGGTTGAAGGAGGTATCAGTAAAAGAGACTCCCTAAAATCAATAGATGGTACAGGATAAGGTGGTCAAAATGCTGAGGATACAAATCAGTGCCAACTGTACCAAGGGAGCTGCTGGTGCCGACAGAATCAGCCTAAGAGAATGGAGCGACAACATCAAAGGTTCTGATGGTGCCGGCCATGTTAGCACAGAAGACTGCATCAGCAGCGTTAGCCTCACTGGTAGTATTGATTGCACTGACAGTACAGACCATGGTGATTGTATGGAAATTTTCGGTTGCAGTGCCTGGCTGGGCCATGCATACGCAGTAGCTGTCTCGTGGCACTGTTGGAGTCTCGTTCGGCGCATGCACAGCCAGATCTCCTCAGTTCCTTCTCTACTGTAGAGAAACTCCTAGTATCAAACACCAAAGTAGAGGGGAGGAGGGTGGCTACTGGAGCACAGGGGGACACATCTCGAAGAACCTCAGCCACTGCAAAAGGTAGTCCTCCCAATGTTCCCTCTAATTTTTGACAGGCCGTGTGCGCAAAAAAATTCTTCTGTGCGAATTGTTGTGCTTCTGTGCAAATTTTTGTGTGCATGGTGTTTTGCCGTGTGCGCGCACACGCGCACAGCTTAGAGGGAACAGTGGTCCTCTCTTCTTCTTCGAGTGCTGTCCCTACAGATGCTCCACTTCAGGTGAATGTAGAGCAGTACCCCTTACTGTTGGGTGAACTTTGGAGTTATGTGCATAATAGAAGTGGAAAGGACCATAAGGCCTAGTATGGCATCCACCCTGGAGTCCTGTGTAATGTGACTGACAAAAGTATGTTCTGACACCCATGACGGCTCTACAAATTTCCGAAATGGGCACATTGTGCAGAAATGCCACAGATCATAGCATCATAGCATATCAGGGTTGGAAGGGACCTTAGGAGGTCATCTAGTCCAACCCACTGCTCAAAGCAGGACCAATCCCCAATTTTTGCCCCAGATCCCTAAATGGCCCCCTCAAGGATTGAACTCACAACCCTGGGTTTAGCAGGCCAATGCTCAAACCACTGAGCTATCCCTCCCCCCCATGTTGCCATAGCCCGAGTAGAATGGGATCTGATCCCTGTTGGGGGTTCTCTCTTATGCATGTGGTAGCATAAGCGAATGCAGTTCAATATCTACTTAGAAAGCCGCTGTTCGGACATTGCAGCACCTTTCGATCGTTCAGTTGTCGAGACAAACAGCCTTGTGGATTTACGGAAAGGTTTCATTCTGTCTAGGTAGGCTATAGCCCTTCGGACATCCAAGGTGTGCAGTGATGCTTCCTGTGAGGATTTGTGCAGTTTAGGGTAAAATGTAGGGAGATGAATAGGTTGGTGATGTGGAAGGTTGACGTCACTTTGGGGAGGAATTTCGGATTAGGTCGCAGCATGACCTTGTCCTTGAAAAGGTTGCATGGGGTGGATTGGCCATTAGTGCGCTAATCTCTCTAACCCTTCTAGCAGATGTGATAACCACCAGGAATGCTACCTTCGCAGGTAGCCTGTGATTTGAAGAGGGGGCTCATTAGTCCCTTGAGCACTATGTTCAGATCCCATGTGGGTGTGGGTGAGTGTACTTCAGGGTGAAGTTTCTGGAGGCCAGCCGACTACAAAATGCTTTCTGGATGTGTAAATGTTGAGAGTCAATCTTGTCGTGGAAGGTGTTAATCGCCATGAGATGCACCTTGATAGAGCTTAAGGGTAGTCCTGAGTTCTTCAGCTCTAAAAGGTACTCTAGCACCATTGGTGGTGGCATGGTACAGGGAGTGAGCTGTTTGGTTAGACTGCACGTGGAAAAACATTTCCATTTTTGCAGGTAAGTATTGCATGTGGATTAATGTCTGCTGTTAAACAACATGTGTTTGACTTGTTCCGAACAGGTTAACTCGTGTGAACGGAACCATGGAAAAACCATGCTTTCAGATGGAGTTTCTCCAGTTGTGGATGGAAGATCTGGCCATTGGCCTGACAGGAGGTCTGGTCTCATTGAAAGAGTCCACGGAGAACAAACTGACATACGCAGCAGGTAAGGGTACCAGGTCTGTCTGGGCCACACTGGGGCAATCATGATGATCTTGGCCTTGTCGTCCTGTATCTTGCATAGGACTGTGTATCAGAAGGATTGGCAGGAATGCACACAAGTGTCTTGTCCCACTGGATTAGGAAAGCATCCCCTAATGATCAGGAACTGAGTCCTACCCTGGTACAGAAGAGAGGGCATTTGTGGTTCTGCACTGTGGCAAATAAGTCGATAGATGGAAACCCCCATCGATGGAATATCTGTTGTAAGATTGTAGGATTTAATCCCCATTCGTTCTCCTGTGAGAACCTTCTGCTTAGTGTGTCAGCGGTGGTGTTTTGGCATCCTGGAAGGTAGGAGGCTGAAATATCTATGTGGTGTTGGATAGTCTCATGGCTTCGGTGCATAGGGAGTGGAATCAGGCTCCCCTTGTCTGTTGACGTAGAACGTATGAGTGGTAGAAAGTGGAGACAGATATTCCTTACTCCTTTGAGTTTCAGCAAGTTTATGTGAAGGCGTGTCTCTGAAGGAGACCACCTGCCTTGTACTGTGAGTTAGTCCAGGTGTGCCCCCCCAGCCACGCAGGTAGGCATCTGCTATGATCATGATTGAAGGTGGTCTGTGGTGAAAAAAGAGACCCCCTACACAGAGGTTTCAGGTCTTGTCCACCACTGTAGAGATGTTAGATCCTCGAGAGGTGGTACCACCATCATATTGAGGCTGTGTTTTGTGGGTTTGTATACAGTAACAACTCACTTAACGTTGTAGTTATGTTCCTAAAAAATGTGACTTTAAGCAAAACGATGTTAAACTAATCCAATTTCCCCATAAGAATTCATATAAATAAGGGGGTTAGGTTCCAGGGAAATTTTTTTTCACCAGACACACACAAAGTTTTAAACAAACAATTGAATACTGGTGCACACTGATGATAGTGAAGCTTGGTTGAGGTGGAGGAGTCAGAGGGTGGGAATTTCCCAGGGAATGCCTTACTAAATGAACTAGCACTCCACTGAGCCCTCAAGGGTTAACTCTCACACTCTATAAGCCAGCAGGAAAGATGTGTTTCAGAGATGGAGATGCACATTTCCAATTAGGTATCAAGAGTAGGGTCAGAAGTACACTGCCTTGTTAATTAGATCAGCAAGCCCCGCAGCTGCAGCTTCTGCCTAAGGCAGCAGCTCCCTCCCTCGTGTGTCCCCCCTGCTCTATGGAAGATGGGGTAAGCAAGGTGCAGGGGGATATTAGCCCCCCTCTTCTTCTTCCCCCCGCCCCCCCCCCCAGCAAGCAGGCAGCAGTCTCGGAGAGCAGCACATGGCAGTGGGGGAAGGGACAGCTGAACTGTCATTGATAGCCTGCAAACGACGTTAGAAGGGAGCATTTCACAACTGTAAACGAGCATGTTCCCTAATTGATCAGCAATGTAAGAACGAAACAACGTTAACCAGGACGACTTTAAGTGAGGAGTTACTGTACTGATAAATTCTTCTAAACCTATTTAGAATACGTTCTACCCTCATGAATGAGGAAAGAAGGAATGGTAGTTGCTTTCCAGTGACCCCTGCCAGTCAGTACAGGAACAGCACTGTTTGGCTCCAAGAGCTGCTCCACCCTGCTGGGTGTATAGCAATAAGCTCTATTGCTCCATCAAAATGAACGAGGTCTCTTAAGTCAACTACACTATAGGTCCATGCCCAATATCATTAGTATTGCCTTGTTTCCCCATGCACTTGTGAACTTATTGAAACACTTCAACTATTCTAGCACTGAGCCTTTTACTAAAGTAGAAATAGCTTATAATGTTACATTACTGGAATAACTTTTTAAAAAATTATGTACAGCATAATTCATTTTTCCTACAAACCCACATTGAGTAAGTTTTTCATGAATTCAAAGTTGTCACTCAGATGACTCATACTCAAATTTTATTAGTAGTACTGTTTATATTTAAAGCAATAAATATGTTGGTACCAAAACCACACTGCAACAAAAACCCTAATTACATGGAAATTCCATTTCAAATATGAATCAGGATCTTAAAATGTATCATTTCCAAACAATATCCTTTGTTTTCCCTTTTTGCACTGAAAATAGTTTGCAAAGACTATAGGAGCTATAGAAATAAACCAAAACTTAAAACTAAACTAAATGTTTTATATCTTACACACATCAGTTCCTGAACACTTTACAGAAACAAAAATAAATTTGTTGAGAAAAGGATAATCCTTTCCAGGGAGCTACAAATTAAGCAGCAAAACAAGGCAGTTCACTAGAGCCCACCAAAGCTGCAAAAAAAGTCAAATTCATACAGCTCCTTACTAAGAGAGACACATATACTGGAAACCAAAAACAGCAAATACAGAGCATTAATGAATTGTAATACCTAATGAGACTATAACCTGCCATTTAGTAATTGCACTAAATGTAGCTAAAAATGGTGGCCTTTCGTATAGTGGGATTAACAGATTATATCAGTAGGAGATGCCCTAGTTGAAACAAAAGATGCAGCCATCTGGTTTCTAGAATTAACAAAGTAGTAAATTGGGGAGATTACTGAGGACATATTCCAAACTGCTGAGTTGTATCACTCTTAGGAAAGTGGAGACCCAAAAAAGCTATGCCGTGTCAAAATAATAATACTAATACTTAATATTATCTTCAACTATTTTTTTTTTATCAAAAGGACCTCAACACACTTCACAAACATTAATTAAACCGCACAATACTCTTCGGAGGTAAAGCTTATTACAGATGGGTATCTAATGATCAGAGAGGTTAAGAAACTTACTCAAGGTCACATAGCAAGATGCTGGCAGAGCTTGGAATAAAAACCAGAATTCTCAACTCCTCACTATTTTTCAAGCACTCAAAAGTATACTACGCACCTGATAAAACAAGTGAAGACAGAGTCTTTAGTCTAAAGAGCATACAGACTAAAACGTAGTGAGTGTCATAGACAAAGGGGGAAGAGTCACAACAAAAGTAAGGTAGGTACACAACTTGACAGTTTTATTATTTTGCTCCTTTTTGCTGTTAGCTATTTCCCCTCAACTTCTCATAGAAGAGAGGTCAGAAGGAGTTTTAGAGAGAACTTCTAATTTGGGGAAGGAGGTGGCCTGGCAAACAAACAGTTTCTGAGAGGGAGATCCAAGCATAGGTGCAGCCTGGAATAGAGGGGCTGAGTGTGTTGGGGTGAGGAAGATGCAGAAGTGGGGATGAAAAAAAAAAGGCAAATGAGTGGAAGGGATGCAGTGTATGAAGGAGAGAATATGAAAGGAGACCAAATCAGAGATGAAAGCAGGGATTGGCTGATACAGGGCCTTGAAGGCAAGAAAAAAAGAGTCAATGTGATTCCCATCATCTGCTTCCACCTACTGAACCAAATTCACCCTCTCCCAAGAAAATGAGGGTTATTCACAGCAGCCCCAAAATGAGGCTTTTCACACAGCACCCATGAATAAGGAACCATTAGTTCAGGGCTTGAAGAATGTAAGAGGACACCTATTAGCCTGAAGACTAAACCCACCTCTTACAGCCCAATAAAAAAAGACCAGTGAGGTCTTCCCCCGCTCCCCGGCTGCCAGCCCCCCATTCGCTCTCCCCCCTCCCCCCGGCTGCCAGCCCCCCATTCGCTCTCCCCCCGGCTGCCAGCCCCCCATTCGCTCTCCCCCCGGCTGCCAGCCCCCCATTCGCTCTCCCCCCGGCTGCCAGCCCCTCATTCGCTCTCCCCCTCCCCCCGGCTGCCAGCCCCTCATTCGCTCTCCCCCCTCCCCCCGGCTGCCAGCCTCCCATTCGCTCTCCCCCCGGCTGCCAGCCCCCCATTCGCTCTCCCCCTCCCCCCGGCTGCCAGCCCCCCATTCGCTCTCCCCCCTCCCCCCGGCTGCCAGCCCCCCATTCGCTCTCCCCCCTCCCCCCGGCTGCCAGCCTCTCATTCTCCCCCCGCGGCTGCCAGCCCCTCATTCTCCGCCCCGCCCCCCCGCGGCTGCCAGCCCCTCATTCCCCTCTTTTCTCCCCCACGCCTTCCTCGTGTGTGGAAGCGGCTCTATCCCACCCCTCGCCTCTCAGCCTCTTCCCTTCCCCTGCCCCATAAAGCCTAAGCCCCCTTCCCCACACACGATCGCCTTATCCCTTCCCCAGTATACCGAGGAGCCAGCGCCAGAGCCAGCCCGGCTCCCCCCACCCACGCGGGGTGCGTAGGCTCCTCTGCTCCCTCTCCTCCCGTGTCAGGAGGTTTTTCCTCTGCCCCCGACCCCGACAACCGTTGGGGTTCGAATCTTACCGGTTACCCGGCGCCGCGATGAGGCGGCAGCGGGGAGAGCGCGCGCCGCAGACAACAGCAGCTGTGCGGGGGTAACGAAAGGCAACAGCTGGGGGGAAGCGCGAGCTCGAGAAGGAGGCAGAGCCGCGGCGGCAGCAACAGCGCGCGGCCGGGATAGAGGGGCGGGAACAGTGCGCGGCCGGGACAGCGAGGTGGGAAAAGGGGCCGTGCTTCAAACGATGCTCCGCCCTAGCCCGAGGAAAGACATACGGAGCTACGTCATCACAGCAATTTAAGCGGGGGGGCTCCCTGCCATTAGACTACATGGAGAGGGGTGGACACTACATGACTTGAGGCTGTCCTCTGTTTGATTGACGTCCCTGTCCCTCAATTGGAAGAAGGGAAAACCTGGGCGGGCCGAGTGTGAATTGAGCCTCTCTTATACCCAATGGCTAGGGTGCGAAGGCAGGGCTCAGTTTGATGGACATCCGGCCTATCTAATAGATGTGGTGCAAAGACGGCATCATCTTGATCGGCTCCTCTGCTGCCCAATGGGCGTGGAGCAGAGTCGGTTCCTCGCGTGACGGGCTAGCCAATGGGCGCGCTGCAGAGATGGTCTGAGCGTCTCTCGCGCTCTATCTTTTCCCCAATTAGGGGACCCGTCCTCTCCACCTGAGACCCGCTGGCAGGCTGGGCCCCTCGCAACGCGTGTGGGGGCCGGGGGCTGTAACGTGATGAGCCGAGACCCTGCGAAGGGCGGGGGAAGGCTCTGGCCTCCGTTGCAGGGTGAGGCGGCAGCTGCGCACGGCGGCCCGGGCCTGCCTGGTAGGTACAGGGAGTGATGGAGCTTCCCATCTCCTGGTCGCGGGTACGGGTTCCCAACGGGGGGGAGGGCTGAACCCGCTGTCCGTGCCTAGTGCGGGCCCAGCACTGGCCGAACGGGCTACGGAGAGGGCGGGCCGGACTCAGCCCTGCGGGCGGGAGCTGGTGCGCCTCCCTTGGGCGCGGGGGCCACCCCGCCCCCGCCCCCCGAGCCTTTCAGAGCTGCTGGTTGGCTGAGGCATCCCGCTGCCACCCCTTCGACCCAGGGGAGCTGCGAGTCCAGCCATGGCGGAGGTGAACGGCCAGGGCAGGGGCGCCAATCCGGATCGGGGGGGGGGGGGGGGGCAACTTTAACTCTGTTTCCTGGGGCTTAGGCACTTGAAAAAACTAGGTTTTTTTGACAGGAGCCCTGTCTCTAATTCCTTTATAAAAGAAACTTAAATTATCAGCTCTAATAACAAGATGTTCTGACATCTTGTGGCAAGTCACTTAAGGGACACTGGTTAAGTTTAAAATGTCAGTGTATATTCTTATTTTATTACTCTGGCGAAAGAGAGACACCCCCGCCCTCAGGACCCCTGGGTTCTATCCCAGCTCTGGAAGGCGAGCAGGGTCTAGTGGGTTACAGCAGGGAGCAGATACATCTGGGTTCTATATAAAAACATCAGAATGGCCATACTGGGTAATGACAGGTTTCAGAGTAGCAGCTGTGTTAGTCTGTCTCAGCAAAAAGAACAGGAGTACTTGTGGCACCTTAGAGACTAACAAATGTATTTCAGCGTAAGCTTTCGTGGGCTACAGTCCACGTCATCGGATGCATAGAATGGAACATACAGTAAGAAGATATTTATACATTCAGAGAAACATGAAAAGGTGGAAGTACCCATGGGTACTTCCTTTTCATGTTTCTCTGAATGTATAAATACCTTCTTACTGTATGTTCCATTCTATGCATCCGATGACGTGGACTGTAGCCCACGAAAGCTTACGCTGAAATACATTTGTTAGTCTCTAAGGCCTTGGCTACACTTGCAGATGTACAGCGCTGTTAGTTAAACCCGTGTTCATACAGCTGAGTAGGGAAAGCGCTGCAGCCTGTCCACACTGGCAGCTGCCAGCGCAGTAAGGTGGCTACATTTGAGGCATTTGCAGCTGTATTGGGAGCGGTGCATTATGGGCATTCAGGTGGCTGCAACGTGCTTTTCAAATGGGGGGGGTGGGGGGGACTTTGACAGGGAGGGTTTTGGGAGAGAGAGTGGATTTTTGGGGTATCCACAGAGTGTCAGCTCATTATTTCCACAACTCCACATCCCCTGCCTCTCTCTCAATCACTGAAAGCAAACAGCAGGGGCTTTGTTTGTTTTTAAAGAGCAGATAAGAGAGAACTTGGTGAAATGGAGCCTCCCCCCCCCCGCCGCCGCCGCCGTCTCTGTCCAAGGCAACTTTGCTGCAGGCATTCCTAACGGAGCCCCTCCCCCCGCCTGCAAACAGTAGCTGTGTTTGGTTTTTTGTAAAGCACCTCAACAACGGAGCTCTGAACTCCAACCCGGAGGTGCCGTTTCAAAACAAAGGCAGCTTCCGGAGATCAGTAACTGCGTTGTTCCTCGGCTACACTGAAAGACCAACGTTCCACCCACTTCGCAACAGTGGTTATTCCTCTCGGGGAGGTGGAGTACATGCAGCCTTGCAAGTGTAGCCAGTTAGTGAGTTACAGCGCTGCAGGCAGTTTTATTGCGCTGTAACTCGTAAGTGTAGCCAAGGTCTAAGGTGCCACAAGTACTCCTGTTCTTCATACTGCATAAGACCAATGGTCCATCTAGTCCTGTCTTCCAACAGTGGCCAATGCCAGGTGCCCCAGGGGGAATGAATAGAACAGGCACCAGGCAATCATCAAGTTGCCCTGTTGCCCATTCCCAGCTTCTGGCAAACAGCGAGGGACATGCAGAACATGGTGTTGGATCCCTGCTCATCCTGGCTAATAGCTGTTGCTGGACCTATCCTCCATGAACTTATCTAGTTCTTATTGGAACCGTGTTATAGTTTTGGCCTTCACAGCATCCCCTAGCGAAGAGTTCCACATGTTGACTGTGAAGAAATACTATTTTTTGTTTGTTTTAAATCTGCTGCCTATTAATTTCATTTGGTGACTCCTAGTTCTTGTGTTTATGAGTAAATAATTCCTTTTTACATTTTTTCCACACCATTCATGATTTTATAGATCTGTCATATCCCTCCTTAGTCATCTCTTTTCCATGCTGAAAAGTCCCAGTCTTTTTAATCTCTCCTCATACAGAATGTGCTCTGTACCCCTAAACATTTGTTGCCCTCTTCTGTACCTTGTCCAAATCCAATATATATTTTTTGAGATGGGGTGACCAAGTGTGCACGCACTGTTCAATATGTTGGTGTACCGTGAATGTATGTAGAGGCAATATATTTTTCCTCTTATTATGTATCACTTTCCTAATGATTCCCAGTATTCTGTTAGCTTTTGTAATTGCTACTGCACATTGAACAGATGTTTTCAGAGAACTAGCCACAATGACGCCCACCATTTATTTGACGGGTTCAGCTAATTTAGACCCCATCATTTTGTACGTATAGTTGGGATTATATTTTGCCAAGTGCATTACTTTGCATTTATCAACACTGAATTTCTTCTGCCATTGTGTTGCCCAGTCACCCAGTTTTGTAAGATCCCCTTGTAACTCTTCGCAGTCTGCTTTGGACTTAACTATCTTGAGTCATTTTGTACTATCTACAAATTTTACCACCTCACTGCATACCCCTTTTTCCAGATCACTTATGAATATGTTGAATAGGACTGGTCCCAGTACAGATCCCTGAGGGACACCACTATTTACCTCTCTCCATTCTCACCTTTTATTCCTACCTTTTGTTTCCTATCTTTTAACTGAAGTGCCTGGCAGTGCTTTCAGGATTGTCTAATGATCCTTAATTTACTTTAGTGATAAGCCTTTTGTTATCTTAATCACCCTGTCTTTGTTTCTAAACAAACTCCCTGCACCAAAGGCTGTGCTGCTCCCAGCTTCAGAACTTATCACATATCACACTCTAGGAAACTCTGTGTGGGGGAGAAGGGGCTAGAGTCCTCTCCTGCCCTCCCCCCCCCCCCCCCCCCCGCCCCAATGGCACCCCTGGGCCAGGGGTGGAGACTCACATGCCCTTTCCGGGAACATCAGTGACTCACAAGCACCTTCTGCTACAGTGGAACCCTGCTGACACAGAGGACAGGAATACAGCTGCTGCCTGCTCCAAGTAATCACTCTGGGTGGGGAACAGACCACAGCAGTGCAGGGCCCTGAGGAGTTCATGATATCAGAAGTCAGCTATGAATTCCAGAACCCTGCTCCTCCTAATTGGCCAGGCCTAACTGCAGGAAATGCTCCTCGAGACTCAGGCTTGGTTGGCCTACACGTGATACTTATAGCTGCTGCATAGTTATGTCACAGGGATGTGGGGAAAAAACACTGACGTAACTTTCACTGTTGATGTATCCGTCTGCAGAAGTATTTGTCCATCAACATAGCAAACATAGATTCATAGATTCTAGGGCTGGAAGGGACCTCGAGCGGTCATCACGTCCAGCCCCCTGAACATCATTCAGGGATGTGATATTCTTGCAGTGAGAGAAAAACCACTCCTATCAGTGTAGGCCAGTGGTTTTCAAACTTTTTTTCTGGTGACCCAGTTGAAGAAATTGTTGATGCCAGTGACCCAATAGAGCTGGGGATGAGGGGTTTGGGGAGTGGGAGGGTCTCAGAGCTGGGGCAGAGGGTTGGGCTGTGGGGTGGGGCCAGGAATGAGGGGGTTAGGGGGTGGGAGGAGGCTCTGGGCTGGAGCAGGGGTTGGGCTGTGGGAGTGAGGGTTGCGGGGTGGAGCTTGGAATGAGGGGTTCAGGAGGTGGGAAGGGGCCTTGGGGTGTGGCAGGGGATTGGGATGGAGGGAATCAGGGCTCTGGGCTGGAGGTGCAGGAGGGGACTCTGGGTTGGGGGGACTCAGGGCTGTGGCAAGGGTTAGGGTGTGGGAAGGGATCAGGGCTCTGGGATGGGGGATGCAGGCTCTGGGATGGGGCAGGGGATGAGGGCTTTGGGGTGCAGGAAGGGGCTCTGGGTTGAGGGGGGCTCAGGACTGGGGCACAGGGTTGGGGCACAGGCTTACCTCTGGCAGCTCCCGGGTCAGCGGTGCAGCCAGGGTGCAGAGGCAGGCTTCCCACCTGTCCTGGCACCACGAAACACACTGCACCCCGGAAGCGGCCAACAGCGGTCCGGCTCCAAGGCGGAGGCGCACAAGCGGCTCTGCATGGCTCTTGCCCGTAGGCACTGCCGGCTCCCGTTGGCCGGAGTGCGGACTGGTGCTCAGGGTGGAGGCAGCGCACAGAGCCTAGGAGCTGGTCCTGCTGCTGGCCATTTCCGGGGCACAGCGCAGTATCAGAACAGGTAGGGACTAGCTTGCCTTAGCCGGGCAGCACCGCTGATGGTACTTTTAATGGCCCGGTCGGCGGTGCTGACCAGAGTCGCCATGACCCAGTTCCTTCCATTCCGTGACCCAGTTCTGGGTTGCAACCCACGGTTTGAAAACTACTGGTGTAGGCTATGTCTGCACTCCAGTCTTCAGTGTATAGACATAGAGTAAGGGTTTAGTGACCTAGGGAGTTATTCTGGATTAAACAAATTTGGAGTATGGCATTTATGGGGGAGTAAGAGCATCCACTAAAACAGTTAATCTGCTTTAAATTAACACCCTACTTTATTCCAGAACAGTTTTCAGGGATAGACAATCCCTAATATCCCAAAATAATAGGGATGTTCATGATTCTTGCTATCGGTGCCTTCAGGCCAGTAAAAGGAAGCTGTGAATATGAAGTGTTCCAAATAATGAGGCAACTAACAATAACTTGTTCCTCGGGAGCAGAGAATAACAACTGTACGCTAGTTGCCAAAAACACAATAGAAGATGGCATTTCTTCCCATCTGGATAATTAGTTGGAGCTCGTGAATGTCAGTAGTTTTTTCCCTAAAAAATGTAAATGTTCATTTTTAACTCAGAAATAAAATGCTTTAGCATAGTAAAATAGATATGTGCCTAAAGCTGTTCATAAGGTAAAATGCCCATGGATTAGTTAAAGAAAATTGATCAGGACAATCATTCTTAACATTCAGTGTTACAGGAATGAGATTGTTCCTTGAACTGGAACATTGTTTTAGGATACCTTATCCTTTTAAAGGTGAGTAGAGCAGTTTTTAAAAAAAAACCTGTTTAAAAGTCCAAATCACTAATATACTACACAGTTTAAGGATTACCAATATATTAACCTTGTCTTACCTGCCAAGCAAATCAAAAGCAATACTCAAAACTGTGTTTGGAACATATACAACTAAAGAATATTTTAAAAGAGAAATGCAGAACATGTAAAAGATAATGTAATTAGTTTTCAATGTTGTGTGTGTATTACAAGTCTGATCAGAAATGCATTGCTAGCATCAGTATGTATACCCCCAGAATGGAAGGCAAACACAGCAGGGTAATAATTATCATCTTAATCATGATGAAAAGGTTTCTCACTCATGCTCTCACATACCTGCTTCCAAACTGCTTTCTAACTCATAGGTCTGTTGTATCTATTATATGAGCTCTGCTGCAGATACCACATTCAGTAGCCTTATCTTCCACTAATTGAAAATTGTATCTAACTCTGGAGATCTCGCCTGCGGCCAGAATCTGCAAAGATCATTTTAAAACCAAGCTAAGTTGTGAACCAATAGTGTATGTAGGGCTGTAGTTAAGTATAGCAATTCAAACTGACCTGCAGCCATCCAAAACAAGTTGCTCCCCTTACAAACCTAATTTTTACTTGAAATCAGCTAGAAGGAACAGCAGACTGAAATTTGTTTTATGCACCTGCCAAGCTCTACGTTTAGGTTCTACCCTTGTTCCATGCATCAATATTTCCACAAAAATAAATGTGAGTTGCGCACACACATCCTCCAAGAGCAAAATTTTGACCTCAAGTCAAAACTAAACTAAAAGAGCAGATAAGATTTTCTGCATTCCTTGGACCATATCATGCTCCCTACACCCCTATGTGGAGAGGAGCCTCCATGCTTGGTTTTCAATCCCCAATCAGTGTGTGTTGCCTTTTTCTGTGCTGCATTCCCTGCAAGAGGGCATTTCCTCATGGCACGGTTTCATTGGAGCCATCCTGCCTGAGTGCTGGGGGCCAGTGGTGGTGCAGGGATGAGGCTTTTACAAGATCTCCTCAGATCTGACGAATTTGTCTCACTGAGGTAAAGAATCAACCCCAATCCCCACTTTACAGGATACAATGAGGAAATCTCTAAGGAATTCTAGTAGAGATTTCCATAGAAAAAAGCCCCTGTTCCATAGTTTAATATGTTTTGGGGAGGGGGAAAGGAGGAGAGATGGATGATCTAATCTCTTGTTATTAGAGCACCATTTTTATGGAAGGAAGCTGTCCATTTGGTACATGTAAGCGTTTTGGCTATACATCTCTTGTTAAGTATTCCTTCTCTGAAGAACATATTTAAACTGCTGGTTTTTATTCACATTTTTCCATCTAATTTTTCTTTCCAATAAGTTTCTCATAATTTTTCTCAACTGTGGGAAATTTAGCCCTTTTGAAGCATCAAATATATAAATTAGTTGGGACTGTTCTCATTGTCTATATAGAATATAATCAGGTCAAGATCATTGGTGAATAGGCAACTTCCAGTCCAGTGAGTAACTCATCTTTATCCATCCTAATGTGGTCCAAAATAGTCATTTTGTTGGGTGCAGTATGTTTTTGTGTTAGAAAATAATCACTTAAGTTTATAAACTCCAGTGTTTTACTACCAGCTACACAAAACCTCCATTTCATGTCTCTCAAATTGAAGTCCTCTATAACAACCATTTTTTTCCCCATATATTAAACAGGTACAAAAGGAGTAACTTGGAGGACAATTTAAGAACAGCCTGTTTTGATTTGGTGGTCTATAACAGGTCTCCCCACTACTTAGCACAGTGATCTATAATGCAAAACTATAGGATCTTGACCGCATAATCATAACTCTAAAACAGGTAATGGTGTCACTATCCTTCCTAAACAGGTGATAAACTGATGATAATTGACATTCCAGACCTGTGATTTGTCCCACCCGTTTCATTAAGGTCCATATCAATTTTCTATTCATTGAGAATTTTCAGTTCCTCTTGCTTGTTACCCATACTCTTAGCATTGTTAAACAATTAATTTCTTCTCTTCACATGCTTTCCCATATCTGTTCAATGTGTTCAGAACATGTTGAATTTGAGTTGGTATCACATTTGCCTCCTCCACGCTCACCTTTCTTTGTTAGGTTAATGCTCTCCAGGCTGCTTCTACTAGTCTCCAGCTGAGAAATTTAGCCCCCGTTAGGCCATCTCGTTCGTAGTGCCCCCCTCTCCCACTGGAATGTGGCCTACTGTTCCACAAAACATCCAGTGTCACACTAGTAGTGCAGCCAGCAATTCATCGCCTTCAGCCTTCTTGTAATCTGTGTAGTTCCATGTGATGCCAAGTCATTGGTTCTAATGTTTCATCAGCAGTGGAGACTTGCCAAATTACTTCATAATCCTGTCCAATCATGCAATTACATGTCACATTTTTGCTCCAGGGAGACAACACACCATCCTGTTATCCTTCTAAGCCCATGAAAGCTTATGACCAAATAAATTCGTTAGTCTATAAGGTGCCACAAGTACTCCTTGTTGTTTTTACAATCTAGAGAGATTCACAAAGATGACCGGCTGCACAGAGAAATCCAAAATTAAGGATAATTTAGGATTAAGGAATCATAGTTTAACTGTAAATTGCTGTATTTGCTCTGCAGAATGTATTTTGTTAGGGACATGAGAGGATGGGATCTTGGTTACCTGGCTTACAAAAAGCATTCAGGTTTATGAATGGTGAATTCATTTGGGAAGCGGACCAGAATTAAAATGCTCAGTGTTAAGACTTGTATCATTGGAAGAACAGAGTCATAAAAGGGAAATGTGAAATATGGTCTGCTATCTAGGCAAGGTGGGATTGTGATGGGTTCTGAAAGCAAGAACAAGAGATGAAACTTTTGCATGTGACTCTTCAAGATATATTCCATATGTTCTTGATATGCTATTTTTTTACTTCTTTTTTTCCCTTGTCTTAGGTTGTCGCTGACAGTTGGGGGCGGAAAACTCCCTATCAAAGCTGTTTAAATGAGAATGTCTCTGGCGCAGAGAGTGCTGCTCACATGGCTTTTCACATTACTCTTCCTGATCATGTTGGTGTTAAAATTGGATGAGAAAGCACCATGGAACTGGTTTCTTATATTTATTCCAGTCTGGATATTTGATACTATCCTTCTCGTTATGCTAATTGTAAAAATGGCTGGGCGATGTAAGTCTGGCTATGACCCTCGCAATGGTTCTCAAAACGTAAAGAAAAAGGTCTGGTACCTCATCGCAATGCTGCTTAAATTAGCTTTCTGCCTTGCCCTCTGCGCTAAACTGGAACAATTTACTGAAATGAAACTAGTGTATGTCTTTATCCCCTTATGGGCCTTACTCATGGGGGGAATGATTGAGCTTGGATATAACATCTTCTATGTACAAAGAGACTAAGTTGTAACACAACTTTTTCAAGTTGACCAGTATCAAATTACTGGATCATCTTATCTTGGTACAAGCTTAAACTTCACACAGAAACTACAAATAATAAATGTCAATCTGAATATTTTATTTGAGACAGGCTGGTATTAAGGTGGATTTGTTTAGTTCTTATTTTAGAACTGTCACAAATATCCTCATGTAAATAAAGTATGTTTGACTTCAGCTGTGTTTCTAAACATGACTTAATTTGTTAAACAAAACAGAATTCATGCATTTTTGTGACACACAGCTTTACCGCCTCATAAAACTACTAGGCCTTCCATTCTAAAGAGTGCAACCTGTTTAAATTCTGGGAGGAGAATTTAGTTTTCTACTACATATTGTACTATCAGTTCCAAGGAGCTACTTACAATAGTTCTAATTCAATTTTCTATAATGTACTAAATTTCCTTTTGAGCATTGATAACAGCTGAAAGTAATTAAAGTGGGGCTAATAGCCCTGCCTATTACAATTGCCTGACACTTCACAGAAGATGCTGTTTTTCTGTAATTTACAACTATGCCAAACTAATAGTTCAGGCTGAAATTTTCCAGGGGGTTTCTGCTTCATCATTTTTTTAGTTCGTTAATTTTGGCTAATATGGTTCAGCTATTTCTGAGAGGTTCTCTTTCAAAAACTCTAGCACTCATGGATTTTGGAGCATGGAATTTGAAATGGGGGGGGGAGAGTCACTTTGTTTCAGGGATGTGCCTTTTGCCATTCTCCGTGACCATCTGCACAAATTTGGGCAAGTTATAAGCCTTTGGGCAAAAAATGTTTGCACATGTTCAGTAGAGGCTTGAGCTACAAATCTCAGAAGAGTCAGTTCCTACTCAGACCTCTCACAGCTCCTAGTGCTGACCAGAGTGTTCGTGCACCATCCCCACAAAGCCCAGGGCAACAAGGATGAAGTCTCATTCTCCAAGTAATAGCTGCTTTGGGGCTAACGACTGGAAATAAGACCTGGGAGCTTATCTCTCCTGTGCTGACAGTAACGTCCCTGCTGGCACCAAAGCAGCATAGAGGAACCTGTGTGATGCAAATGAAGAGAGGACAAGACCCAGACCTAGGAAATTGTGGAGTAGATTAGTAGAAAGCCTGAGGGTGGGAACTGAGGGGGCCTGTCCAAATAAGGAGAGTAGGTCTGTAACCTAGCAAGCACCTAGGGGGCCTGGGGGAAGGAGAGACATCAGACAAGCTAGGGGAGATGAGGATGCAGAAATTAGATGAGACACCCACCCCCAGGGATGGAGATTGATGGGGAGCCAGTGGGGATGGGAACATGTGTCCAGGGGTTAAGGGGCGGTGTAGCTGGAGGCTATGGGAGGGAAGAAAGAGATCAGGGAGTGGGAGAGAGAACTGGGAATGGGCAAGGAGATGGATAAGACTGACCAGGTTAGAAAACGGGACAAAAGGCCAGTGGTGTAGACACTGGACAGGTTAGGGGAGAAAGGCAAAAGACATCGAGCTTAGGGGGAAATGGGTAGTATATTTTATGCCTAGTAGACAAACACACTGCTCCAGTGCCTGGAATGGAACCCAAGATCCAAATCTCACCATTCTTTGTCAGCAAACATTTGAGAACAATTTAAGAACAGCCTGTTTTGATTTGGTGGTCTATAACAGGTCTCCCCACTACTTAGCACAGTGATCTATAATGCAAAACTATAGGATCTTGACCGCATAATCATAACTCTAAAACAGGTAATGGTGTCACTATCCTTCCTAAACAGGTGATAAACTGATGATAATTGACATTCCAGACCTGTGATTTGTCCCACCCGTTTCATTAAGGTCAATATCAATTTTCTATTCATTGAGAATTTTCAGTTCCTCTTGCTTGTTACCCATACTCTTAGCATTGTTAAACAATTAATTTCTTCTCTTCACATGCTTTCCCATATCTGTTCAATGTGTTCGGAACATGTTAAATTTGAGTTGGTATCACATTTGCCTCCTCCACTCTCACCTTTCTTTGTTAGGTTAATGCTCTCCAGGCTGCTTCTACTAGTCTCCAGCTGAGAAATTTAGCCCCCGTTAGGCCATCTCGTTTGTAGTGCCCCCCTCTCCCACTGGAATGTGGCCTACTGGTAAAATGTCATCCTCTTGTAGAGGTGATCCACCTAGAGAATGATTTCCTACTACTGCTCTCAGTTACTTAGGCCTAGGCTACACTTGCAGATGTACAGCGCTGTTAGTTAAACCCGTGTTCGTACAGCTGAGTAGGGAAAGCGCTGCAGCCTGTCCACACTGGCAGCGGCCAGCGCAGTAACTACCACTGACGTGGCTACATTTGCGGCACTTGCAGCTGTAGTGGGAGCGGTGCATTATGGGCATTCAGGTAGCTGCAACGTGCTTTTCAAATCGGGGGGGGGGTGAGGGGGACTTTGACAGGGAGCGTTTTTGGAAAAAGAGTGGATTTTTGGAATAGCCACAGAGTGTCAGCTCATTATTTCCACACCTCCACATCCCCTGCCTCTCTCTCAATCACTGAAAGCAAACAGCAGGGGCTTTGTTTGTTTTTAAAGAGCAGATAAAAGAGAGGAAACGGAGCCTGTGATCAGCAGCTTAAAGAATGCAGCTCTGAACTCCAACCCGGAAGTGCCGTTTCAAAACAAAGGCAACTTCGGGAGATCATTAACTCCGTTGTTCCTCGGCTATACTGACAGACCAACGTTCCACCCACTTCGCAGCAGCTGTTATTCCTCTCGGGGAGGTGGAGTACATGCAGCGCTGTATCTGAGGAGATACAGCGTTGCACGTGCCTTGCAAGTGTAGCCAGTTAATGAGTTACAGCGCTGCCGGCAGTTTTATTACGCTGTAACTTGTAAGTGTAGCCAAGCCCTTAGTTGGTCCACCTAGAGCAGTGGTTCCCAAAGTGGGGTTCATGAACCCCTGGGGGTTCACGAAATGTTACAGGGGGTTCTCGGAAAAAAATTCCCTAATGGCGGACAGAGCTGTCCCTAGGGACCGCGGGCAGCACGGGGCCAGCAGCACAGAGTCCCTGGACTTCTAAGAGCTAAGTAGATCAAAGCAAGCATATCTATCACACTGAGGAGCTTTAAACGTCAAAACTCCCTATAAGAAATGGAAAGGGTTAGGGTTAGGGTTTTTAAAATTAAACAGACAGCTAGTATTGTTTTTAAAATTATTATGAAGAACAAGTTTAAGCTTTGTTGTAATGTGTGTTGGTTGCCTGGACTACTCAAGACTTGAATGCTTGTGTAAGAGAAACTCTTTGAGTTGGCTTCTTAAATACCTACATGCGGTTTCACATCTGATACTTCTTGTTGAAACATAGGAGCCTTGTCTTATAACAGGCTTATTCAAAGTGATACAAGCTACGAAAGTGAGATCTTGGAAGAGTGTTGCCGTTTTCATAATGTAATAAAAATACTGTAATGACAAATAATTAATAATAAGTAGTGTGTAATAAGCATGTAATAAAAACAAATTTTACATTTCCAAGATCACTGCTTTTATAATTTATACTCGGGTAAAGGAGAAAATCCCTGGAAATATTAATTTTTAGGAGGGGGTTCGCGAGACTTGACATTTTAGTGAAAAGGGTTCACAGGTTGTTAAAGTTTGGGAACCACTGACCTAGAGAATGATTTCCTACTACTGCTCTCAGTTACTTAGCTCTAGTAGCAGAAGTTTGTATGGTGGATGTAAAGATCTCAGTCCCTGATGCTGAGCCATGTCGTTTTCACTATTATGCCTCATGATGGGATCTGTTGTGTCAGTTTACTTTAACTATTTAGAAAATTACATACACAATACATTAAAAACATGCAAAGGTACAAAGTCAAGCACTTAAAAATTAGGAAGGGCTGAAATTAAGATTCCCTCTGAAATCTTATTTCAGCCCTGTGTGCCTTATTTTTGCCTGTGTGTCAGGTCCAGATGAGAAGATTAAAGCCACTGGGTTCCAAGTGTTTTAAGCCTCTGGCATCTGAACCTGTGACTTTAGACACAGCTCTGTCTTAGGACCACAGAACACATTCAGGTTTCTGATCTATCCGGAGAGCTGCAATCACACGGCCTGCTGCACCCTCCCAGGAAACAGGGCTAAGGCCCCAAACTCCCCTTGACAACTCCACCTGAAGGTGTGAGCTTTCTCATTTACCTCTTCAAAGGGCAGATGACAGCTATAGCATATAAGACCATTTCTATACTACAAATGGTTAAGGCAAGTTACATTGGCATATAGCCATTGAAGTTCATATCATTTGGGCTTATTTGGCTGCTTTGAGCTTACCAGGAGTATGTGTGTTGATGTAAAGGGTGGTGCATTATGGGTAGGTATTCCAGTGTGCCATGCATCACTGTCCCATGAATGCCTTTTGAGTTATTTTTGCAATGTTTATGGGATAGTAATGACTCACGCAGGTATCTCCATAGCTAGGGTTCAGGTTGCGTGTTTTAGAAATCACACAAATTCATGCAGAACTTCTCAGTTTCTGCTACTCTGAAAGAAGCATGGAGCACCCAGAGCTTTGCACCATTCTCATGAATGTTGCAAATACATGCCATGATTCTCCTGTATCTAGGGTGACCAGATGTCCCGCTTTTATAGGGACAGTCCCGATATTTGGGGCTTTTTCTTATATAGGTTCCTATTACTCCCCACCCTCTGTCCAGATTTTTCACACTTGCTGTCTGGTCACCCTACCTGTATCTGCAGACTCTAGGACGTACCACAACCACCAGGGACATGACAGTTTCTTTGAGGGCAGTTTGCTGAGGGACATAATGGAAAACATTTCAAGGTTGTTTGGTGGCATTCATGGAGCAGCTGCAGACAGTGGAGTGCTGCGTCTGGGCCCGGAAACAAGCACTGACTGGGGGGATCATAATGCAGGTTTAGGTCGATGAGCAGTGGCCGCAGAATTTTTGGATGCAAAAGGCCACATTCCTAGAGCTGTGTGCCAAGCTCACTCCAGCACAGAGACACCAAAATGAGAGCATCAGACCCCAGATTAAAAACACTGGCTAGTTCCATTGCCTGGATATGTTCTCAGAATATGTCTTGGGGTAGGCAAGCTAGAACTCTTATAGAATCTATGGAGAACCTTATAAAGTTTTGAAACCCTTAGTATACTCTTTTATAGAGATCTGAACAGAGAGCAAGTGACCCAATATGGCAGCTCTTCCACAATTAGCTGGTGCAATATTCAGATTTGTAGAGTCCACAACTGCTACTAATTTCAAGCTTGGTGCCAAGATATTCTCAGAACTGGGAAAAGCAGATCTCTTGCCATTCTGCTGCAATCTCACTTTAAAGTGACTCTAGTTCAGGCACAAGAACATCTTTCGAATTTCACATATCTTCTTTGGCAGTTCCAGAGGTTAAATCTTACCAAGTTTTCCCTCTGTATGGGTACTTCTGGATTTTGAACCTAGATCTGACAGGTTCTTTGTCTTCAACTTTATCTCTTAATAGATGTACATGGCTCCAGAATTCAGGTATTTCTATAAAATATCAAGTCAATAGATGAACTTACAAAGGTAAGTGATCTTTAGTTTTAAAACAGATGAGGTCTTGGAGAAACTAAAGGCCACCAGATCTCAGGTTGAGTCAATCAGTTCCTCACAAAATTCTCTTTCAGAAGTCAGCAGGTGTGATTTCAGTAGAAAACTTCTGTATCTGTCTATGTACAGAGACACTGACTGTTTAGGAAAAAAATTGCCATATCAAAAAAAAGGCAAAGTTTGTTCTTCCCTAGCCTCTGCAGCAGATGCTGCAAGATTCAGCATTCTCAGACTTGCTGCGTAGAGGATCCCAAACCAATTGTAAGATTTAAATCCTCACTTTCTTTTCCTCCTCCTTTTTGGAGACAATTTGTCCCCGATTATTCCAGGTATGACAAGCTATTTAGTCAAACTGCTCTGTACTAGAAATCAAACAGAACAGATACTTGAAGGACTGGATTTTGGTATGATCTTGATCACCCCCAGGGATCTTTTAATGAAAAACTGATGCGAAAAATGGTCTTACTGTCCTTAGTGAAAACTGAAATCTGGAGCCAGAAGTAGTACAAGAGCCTTGGAGGGGAGAAAGGAGAATGGTTTTACTCCTAGCAATGTCTTGTTTCTATTAGAAACTATCTTACACATTCTACTGCATCTCTGCAAATTGAAAAAATGCCTATTCAAAAATTCTGCTCATTGGAGAAACCATGCACAATATCTCCTTTCAGCCTTTAGGACCACAGATTCTTGAGAGGGCTACTTCCATAGTGTTGTAAGGACAAGACAAAGTTCCTCCAGCTCATAGTCGACAAACACCCTGGAAAACCTCGTAATATTCACTAAGTGCTCAAATGTTCTCTGACTCATCTGCATCACCTGCATCTGCAGGTGTAGCCAGCTCCGGATGAATGGCTCACAATAGATTCCCACCATGGAGAGGTCTCATCTATATCTGGTGCCAAGGGGGGAAAGACTGGTCAGGAGAAAAGTCTTACATGAAGCAGTCTGATGGATTCCAACAGGTTGTAGTTAGAGTTCATATTCCTGGGGGAATTCTGTATCACTGCACAATCCAGAATTTTGCAGAAAATAATGTTATATGCACAGAATTTCCTTTCTTACACAGAAATTGGCTGCAATGCTGCTGGACCCTGCAGAGCCCAGCTCGCCCATAGAAGACACTGTCAGGTGGAGGGAGAGGGAGTTACAGGGTTCCTGGCAGCTGCAGTTCCCTGCACACCCTGAGGAGACAGAGGTGTGCAGGAAACTCCACATAAGTCTGGGACCCAGCATTGGGCTGTTTCTTCCTCTGAATCCCTGTGTTCTGAGGGGTAGGGGTGGGGTGTCTGGGTTGGGGCGGGGCACAGCTGGGCTGTGGAGAGTAGGGCTCGGGGAGCCCATGGCTGGGTGTTGGTGAGGAGGGGGTGTGGGTATCTGGGCAAGGGGGTGTGTGGCTGGGCTCTGGGGGGGGTGTATGTGTGAGTATCTGGCCAGAGGGCCTCAACGGCTAGGATCTGTGGAGAGGAGGTGTGGTTATTTGGGCTAGGGGGGCCCTGCAGCTGGGCTCCGGGGAAGGGGGCAGAGAAACAGGAACTGGGTTGTCGGGTTTCTTTAACTCTATACTCCTGGGGGAATAATTTTCGTGTGTCTGTATTGTTACAGATATACTTGACAGGTATTTTAAAATAAATTACCAAAATAACTGAAACTGGCTTGATTATGTAGTGTTATTTTGACAAATAAAATTTGCAGAATTTTTAAAATATTGTGTGCAGAATTTTTAATGTTGTGGTGCAGAATTCCCCCAGGATTAAGTTCAGCACAAACGATGACAGTTCTTTGTCCTTCAATGTCTCCTCCACCAGAGCCTTTGGGCAAGATGGGCTATATGGGCACCTCAGTGCAGATAACCAATATAACCATCCCAGATCTGAGGAAGCTCTTTCTTTCTGGGCTCCTAGGAAAGAGACGGTTACTCACCGTAGTAACTGTTGTTCTTCGAGATGTGTTGCTCATATCTATTCCAATTAGGTGTGCGCGCGCGGCGTGCACGATCGTCAGAAGATTTTTACCCTAGCAACACTCGGTGGGCCGGCTGGCGCCCCCTGGAGTGGCGCCGTTACGGTGCCTGATATATACCCCAGCCGGCCCAGCGCCCTCTCAGTTCCTTCTTGCTGGCTATTCCAACAGTGGGGATGGAGGGTGGGTTTGGAATAGATATGAGCAACACATCTCGAAGAACAACAGTTACTACGGTGAGTAACCGTCTCTTCTTCTTCAAGTGCTTGCTCATATGTATTCCAATTAGGTGAGGGGAAAGCAGTGGATGTGCTATTTCTTGACTTTACCAAAGCTTTTGATACAGTCTCGCACAGTGTTCTTGCCAGCAAGTTAAAGAAGTATGGGCTGGATGAATGGACGGTAAGGTGGATAGAAAACTGGCTGGATGGTCGTGCTCAACGGGTAGTGATCAATGGCTCCATGTCTAGTTGGCAGCCGGTATCAAGTGGAGTGCCCCAAGGGTCGGTGCTGGGGCCGGTTTTGTTCAATATCTTCATCAACGACCTGGAGGATGGTGTGGACTGCACCCTTAGCAAGTTTGCAGATGACACTAAACTGGGAGGAGTAGTTGATACGCTGGAGGGTAGGGATAGGATACAGAGGGACCTAGACAAATTAGAGGATTGGGCCAAAAGAAATCTGATGAGGTTCAACAAGGACAAGTGCAGAGTCCTGCACTTAGGACGGAAGAATCCCATGCACTGCTACAGACTAGGGACCGAATGGCTGGGCAGCAGTTCTGCAGAAAAGGACCTAGGGGTTACAGTGGACGAAAAGCTGAATATGAGTCAACAGTGTGCCCTTGTTGCCAAGAAGGCTAACGGCATTTTGGGCTGTATAAGTAGGGGCATTTCCAGCAGATCGAGGGACGTGATTATTCCCCTCTATTCGGCACTGGTGAGGCCTCATTTGGAGTACTGTGTCCAGTTTTGGGCCCCACACTACAAAAAGGATGTGGATAAATTGGAAAGAGTCCAACGGAGGGCAACAAAAATGATTAGGGGGCTGGAGCACATGACTTATGAGGAGAGGCTGAGGGAACTGGGATTGTTTAGCCTGCAGAAGAGAAGAGTGAGGGGGGATTTGATAGCTGCTTTCAACTACCTAAAAGGGGGTTCCAAAGAGGATGGATCTAGACTGTTCTCAGTGGTAGAAGATGACAGAACAAGGAGTAATGGTCTCAAGTTGCAGAGGGGGAGGTTTAGGTTGGATATTAGGAAAAACTTTTTCACTAGTAGGGTGGTGAAGCACTGGAATGGGGTACCTAGGGAGGTGGTGGAATCTCCTTCCTTAGAGGTTTTTAAGGTCAGGCTTGACAAAGCCCTGGCTGGGATGATCTAGTTGGGGTTGGTCCTGCTTTGAGCAGGGGGTTGGACTAGATGACCTCCTGAGGTCCCTTCCAACCCTGAGATTCTATGATTCTATGACTCCCAAGCCATTCCTAGGAGGTGGGGTCGGATTGTGAGACTGCAGAGTGTAGGACCACCGAACCAAAAGCGGCGTCCTACCTGGAATGTTGTACTATGGCATAATGAGAGGCGAAGGTGTGCACCGATGACCAAGTCGCTGCCCTACAAATCTCTTGAATTGGTATATGTGCCAGGACGGCGGAGGACGAGGCCTGAGCTCGGGTGGAGTGGGCAGTAGGGTGCATGGTGGGGACACCTGCCAAGTCATAGCATGCCCGGATGCATGACGTGATCCAGGACGAGATGCGTTGGGAAGAGACCGGAAGACCTTTCATCCGGTCCGCCACGGCAACGAATAGCTGAGTCGTTCTCCGAAAGGGCTTTGTTCGCTCGATGTAGAAGGCGAGGGCCCTACGGACGTCCAAGGAATGGAGTTGCTGCTCCTTTTGAGAGGCATGGGGCTTTGGATAGAAGACCGGTAGAAAAATGTCTTGGTTAATATGGAAGGCCGACACTACCTTGGGCAGAAAAGCCGGGTGTAGTCGCAGCTGTACCTTGTCCCTGTGGAACACCGTATAAGGGGGTTCCGAAGTAAGCGCTCTGAGCTCAGAGACGCGCCTCGCCGAGGTAATGGCTACGAGGAAGGCCGTTTTCCAGGAGAGGTACAGAAGCGAGCAGGTGGCCATAGGCTCGAATGGGGCCCCCATGAGCCTAGTGATGACAAGGTTGAGGTCCCAGGTGGGGACCGGGCGGCGCACCAATGGGTGTAGCCGCTCTAACCCCCTGAGGAATCTGCTAACCATGGGGTTGGAAAAGATCGAAAGCCCACCGTCACCAGGGTGAAAGGCCGAGATTGCCGCGAGGTGGACTTTTAGCGACGAGAGGGCCAGACCCTGCTCCTTTAGGGAGAGGAGGTAGTCTAGAATGGTGTGTATCGGCACCTGCAAGGGGTTAAGACCCCGAGGGCCGCACCAAAGGGAAAACCGTTTCCACTTAGCTGAGTAGGTGGACCTGGTGGAGGGCTTCCTACTGCTCAGCAGAACCTGTTGGACTGGGCTGGAACAAGGTAGCTCAGACGGGTTCAGCCATGCAGCAGCCACGCTGTGAGATGAAGAGAGTGCAGGTCGGGATGATGGAGCCTGCCGTGCTGCTGCGTAATCAGGTCCGGCCACAATGGTAGAGTGATTGGGGCGGCCACGGAGAGCTCCAGGAGAGTGGTGTACCAGTGCTGCCTGGGCCACGCCGGAGCGATCAGGATTAATCGGGCCTTGTCCCTGCGCAACTTGAGCAGGACTCTGTGGACCAGTGGAACTGGCGGGAAGGCATAGGACAGGTGGTCCGTCCAAGGATGGAGAAAAGCGTCTGTCAGGGAGCCTGGGGAGCGACCCTGGAGTGAGCAGAACACATGGCATTTCCGGTTCTCGCGAGTCGCGAATAGGTCTATGTGGGGAAATCCCCACTTCCGGAAGACAGAGTGGATGACGTCCGGTCGAATGGACCACTCGTGAGTCTGGAAGGACCTGCTCAGTCGGTCCGCCAAGGTGTTCTGGACCCCTGGGAGAAAAGAGGCTACCAGGTGAATGGAGTGGGCTATGCAAAAGTCCCAGAGATTAATCGCTTCGTGGCAGAGGGGGAGAGAGCGTGCCCCTCCCTGTCTGTTGATGTAATGCATGGCCGTCGTGTTGTCTGTAAGGATGGTGACACAGCAGCCCTGTAAATGTTGAGCGAAGGCTTGGCAGGCAAGACGTACGGCTCGCAGTTCTCTGACATTGATGTGCAGTGTCAGCTCCTGCTCCGACCACAGGCCCTGCGTTTGGAGGTTCTGTAAATGAGCTCCCCAGCCGAGGGATGAAGCATCCGTGGTTAAGGCTAGGGATGGCTGAGGTGGATGAAATGGAACACCTGACATCACCTTCCTGGGGTCTAGCCACCAGTTGAGGGAGGCTAGGACCTGTGCTGGGACCGTCAGAATCAGGTCCAGGCTGTCCCTGCGCGGCCGGTATGCTGAGGCGAGCCATGCCTGGAGGGGCCGGAGGCGCAGCCTGGCGTGAGCTGTCACGAAGGTGCAGGATGCCATATGACCGAGGAGGCTGAGGCAACAGCGGGCCGTTGACGTTGGGAAGGCCTGAAGGCTGCGTATGATAGTTATAAGAGTCAGAAAGCGAGCCTCTGGAAGAAACGCCCGGGCGAGAGTGGAGTCCAGTACTACCCCTATAAAGTCTAGCCTCTGTGTTGGCACCAAAGTGGACTTTTCTACATTCAGGAGGAGGCCGAGCCGCCTGAACATGCCCATGGCCGTGCGAATATGCGACTGGACTTGGCTGCTGGAGTTGCCGCGGATAAGCCAGTCGTCGAGGTAGGGGAACACCTGAACTCTTTGACGCCGGAGGGCGGCTGCTACCACTGCCATACACTTCGTAAAAACCCTCGGTGCCGTCGAGAGGCCGAAGGGCAGGACCGTAAACTGGAAGTGTCTCTGGCCCACCACGAAGCGGAGGAAGCGCCTGTGAGGTGGGTAGATTGCAATATGGAAATACGCGTCCTTCATGTCGAGGGCGGCGTACCAGTCTCCCTGATCCATAGAGGGGATAATAGTGCCCAGGGAGAGCATACGGAACTTCAACTTTACCATAAATTTGTTGAGTCCCCGCAAGACCAGAATAGGACGTAGCCCCCCCTTTGCCTTGGGGATTAGGAAATAACGGGAGTAGAAACCTTTGCCCCTGAGCTCCCTCGGAACCTCCTCTACCGCTCCTGCGGAGAGGAGCTCTTGTACCTCCTGAATGAGGAGTTGCTCGTGAGAAGGGTCCCTGAAGAGGGACAGGGAGGGAGGATGGGATGGAGGTGGGGAGACAAACTGCAAATGGTATCCCTTTTGCACCGTGCGTATGACCCAGCGGTCCGTGGTGATTTCCGACCACGCAGGGGAGAAAAGGGAAAGGCGGTCTAGGAACAGGGGGACAGGATCGATTAAAACTGGTACTCCGGCCTTGAGCGTCCGTTCAAAAATTTTGTTTGGGCCCCGACGATGGTTTGTGGGGGCCCTGTCGCTGGCCGGTCTGTCGACCGGATTGTTGTCTCCTGCCCCCTCGACCATGCGGCCTCCTATAGAAGTCCTGTCGTGGTGCGGGTGGGAAGTAGGGACGTTGTCTGAAGGGCCGGAAGGGTCTGTGCTGCGTCGCTGGGGTATGCATCCCCAGCGTGCGGATGATGGTTCGATCATCTTTGAGGGTCTGCAGCTTTGGGTCAGTCTTCTCCGAGAACAGACCCCGACCTTCAAACGGTAGGTCCTGAATCGTGTGCTGGACCTCCGTGGGGAGGGTGGAGGATTGGAGCCAGGAGATACGCCGCATGGCGACTCCCGAGGCAATAGTTCTGGCGGCCGAGTCGGCGATGTCGAGAGATGCTCGCAGCGACGTCCTGGCCAGCTTCTTGCCCTCCTCGACAAAAGCTTTGTACTCCTGCCTGGACTCCGGAGGTATAAGTTCTTTGAATTTCTCCATGGAGACCCAGGTGTTATAGCCGTAGCGGCTCAGGAGTGCCTGCTGGTTCGCAGCCCGGAGCTGTAGGCCCCCCCCTGAGTAGATCTTTCTCCCAAATAAGTCTAGGCACTTGGCATCCTTAGACTTTGGGGCGGGGGCCTGTTGGCCATTCCTCTCCCTCTCGTTGACCGATTGAACCACCAGGGAGCACGGAGGGGGGTGAGTGTAGAGATACT
The DNA here is from genome assembly GCA_037349315.1 of Chelydra serpentina. Classification (NCBI taxonomy): domain Eukaryota; kingdom Metazoa; phylum Chordata; order Testudines; family Chelydridae; genus Chelydra; species Chelydra serpentina. The sequence continues at coordinate 21,710,302 of JBAIAC010000008.1, forward strand.
GGAAATCTCTTGGAGGTGCCATATACTTCCTCTCTACACCCCTGGCAGTGGGGGGTATCGAGGCTGGGGACTGCCAGATAGATGTGGCGTTGGCCAGTATCGTGCGGATGAATGGCAGGGCGACCCTGGTGGGGGCGTCAGTTGTCAAAATGTCCACCACCGGGTCCTCCAGTTCTGGAACCTCCTTGATCTGCAGATTCATGTTAAGGGCCAATCTGCGTAGCAGGTCTTGATGGTCCCGGAGATCGATAGGAGGTGGGTCGGAAGATGATGCTCCTGCCACTGCCTCGTCAGGGGAGGAGGAGGATGACAGACCTTGAGCCAGCGGGTCCTCGGGGGGAACCGCTGAGGAGTCCAGGGTTGGGGCCTCCAGGTCTGGGGCCACGACCGATGACTGAGACAGGTCAGAGACTTCTGGGGGAGGCCGGGATACCGTAGCCTCTGGTGCTCTAGGCTCGGATTGAGCCGAGTGGGAGGCTCTAGATGGGACCCCTTGGGCCTGATGGTACGCCATTGGGGTCCAGAAGGGCCATTGTCCCTGGTCATGGGACGGCTCCTGTCCGGCATCTGGCCAGTGGCCCTGATCACCCACCGTGTGATCCTCCACGTACAGGTCGCTACCGGCTCTAGAAGAGTGGGAGACGGAGCGAGAAGGCCAAGGTGGTGCAGAGTAGCCATGGAGGGTGGTCTGCGTGGCCATGGTATGTTGAGGTGCCAGAGATCGGTACCGGGAACTCGACCGGTACCGGGATCTGGAACGGTACCGGCGGTGACTGCGGTACCGGGATCCGGACCTGGATCGGGAACGCCTCGGCGAACGATAATGATGCCGATCGTCCGGAGATCTACGTGGTGACCGGCCACGGGACCGGGATCGGTACCGGGAGTCGACATACCGCCGTCTGGAGGGGAACCTGGAGCGGTACCGCGAGTACGACCGGTGCCGGGATGGTGACTGGCGCCGGGACTGCGAGCGGTGCCGAGGAGACGCCGACTGCTGCTGGCTGGTCTCAGCATGCGGCACCGGGCGTAGCATGGCCGGTTTGCCGCGGGATGCGATAATCCGCAATGGCGGTACCGAGGATGAGGTCGGTGCCGGCTCAGTCATCGCAATCAGGTCCCGTGCCGCCGAGAAGGTGTCCGGAGTGGACGGCAGTGGAAGCTCTACCACGGTGCGGGCCGGGGAGCTGGCGGTTACCGAGCTCAACGTGCCTTGTGGGGCCGGAGTCGTCGGTACCGGAGCCTTAGAAGGCTGTCCTGCGCTCAACGGCCTCTGGAGTGCCGAAGTCAGCAGGGTCGGTGCCGGTATCGGTGGCGGCGCCGGACTCGACGGCCTCTGCGGGGCCGGAGTAGGTGGCACAGGAATCTGAGCCATGGGCACCGAGCTCAACGGTCCTTGCGGTACCAGAGTCAACGGTGCTGGCGCCATACCAGGCCTGGCGTGGTCTGGAACAGGCTGCGTGAGCAGCGGCACCGTAGTCGGTGCTGGTCCGGTGCCCGACTTCTTCGCTCTCGGAGACAGAGAGCGACGCCTCTGCGAAGTCCCAGCCTGAGGCGTACGGTGCCTGGGCTCTTTCCCGGAGCTCGGGCGTTCCGGTGCCGTTGATGATGAGGCCGCCGGGGTCAGCACCGGGTTCCGGTGCGGGGCTGACATCGGACTAAGCGAGGCCTCCAGGAGGAGCTGCTTCAAACAAAAGTCCCGCTCCTTCTTGGTCCGCGGCTTAAAAGCCTTACAAATACGGCACCTGTCCGGAAGGTGGGACTCCCCGAGGCACTTCAAACAGGAGGCATGGGGATCTCCCGTGGGCATCGGCTTCTGGCAGGCCAAGCAAGGCTTGAATCCCGGAGAGCCAGGCATTGGCCCGGTACCGGGAGGGAGACAGGGGAGAAGCCCCTTATCTCCCGCTACTATTTACACTAACTACAACGACGAACTATGAATAACTATTAACAACTAATTAAGAAGTACTTAAACTATCTACAAGGTAAACGAGTGCTAAGTATGCTAGGGATGTGGAGGTCAGAGAGCTGCTCTCCACAGTTCCAACGACCGTCAAGGGCGGTAAGAAGGAACTGAGAGGGCGCTGGGCTGGCTGGGGTATATATCAGGCACCATAACGGTGCCACTCCAGGGGGCGCCAGCCGGCCCACCGAGTGTTGCTAGGGTAAAAATCTTCCGACGATCGTGCACGCCGCGCGCGCACACCTAATTGGAATACATATGAGCAAGCACTCGAAGAAGAACTAGGTACATTTGGTGACACCCTTGTCAGAGGTCTATTACTATGCAGTCTCTTGGAATCACTAGCACTTAAGAGGTACTTTCCTTGTTTTCATCTGCAAAACTTTAGATTCCTGGTCCTTGTGGTTCCTCGGGGGACATTTTAACAAGAGGATGACCACTTTCAGCCTGGTATTTCGTATCAGGCTTAAGCACTGAGGGAGACTTAGCAGTCACACTACTTGTGCTTGGAGACACCTTTTCAGATCTCCCAGTCTCATGTGCTACTTGATCCTCTTGAGCAGAAGGTACTATTGTCCTTTTGGGACCCTTTTTGTGACGGCCTTGCGGGAATTGATGTTACAAGGATACCATTCCCCAAGACATAAAAAACCACTTTTCATATCTATTTGAAGCACACAACATTACAGGAAAAGGGAAATACCTCAAACCATTTTTAGATGGACCCATCATCTTGAGAGACTTGAAACTACCACATATTCAATTAAAGTAAAAAAATAAAACCAAGACCTTTCAGCCTACACTCTAAATTCCAACTCTTCTTTCCTTTTCTCTATGCTGCTATCATCTACAGTCTGCCCAACGCCTCCCTGTCAGCTTTTGTCTCTGATTTTGACTCCTGACTTCTTCTGTTCCTCTCCTCACTGTGATATTCTATACCTTGGGGGAGCACCCTGTAATCCCCATACTCCTCATTTATATATAATTGTGATCTTACATATAAAACATGCCATGTAAGGTATTGGGGAAAGGTTATGATCTGGTGAAAGTCATGGTTCTATCTAAATATGTTTATCATTAGTGCATATGAAGTTATGAGATTGTGTTGTATGGTTGTCACTAAAATATGCTGTGGGTTTGGAAAGCGCCCGGATACTAGCTCTCCAGAGACAATGACAAGAGAGGTAACCAATGCCTGGCTGAGTGCTGAACAGCAGACATCGCCAGTTATTGTCCAGCAGAGGAGTTACAATTCAATGACTCACCTGCATAAGGCCACACCAGGGGAATTACTCAACCTTGCCTGGGGACTCAGCAATGCCCACCAGACATGCGTGGACTTGTGTTCTCCAAGCACATGGGACTAAGGGTGTAAAACAACACAAGGGCCACATGCTGGGCCTTTCTCCAGCCCCCACCTATGCTGCAAGCAACAAAGACACTGAGAAGACTGAAGACTGCAACAGAGGAGACTGGCCCAGGTTTAAGGAACAAACCTGTATATTAAGGACTGAAATATTCAGTGGGGTGAGAAAAACTGCTTAATCTAGATGTTGCCCAGTCTAATAGAGTTGAGAGTTTAGACTGCAAGGTTATATTTTATTTTGGTAACTAACTCTGACTTTTTGGCTATCACTTATAATCACTTAAAATCTATCTTTTGTAGTCAATACATTTATTTTACGGTTTATCTTTACCAGTGAGTTTGCCTGAAGTGTGTGGTAAATCTTCTCAGGTTTTCAAAGGCTGGAGTATATCCACTTTCCATTGATGAAGTGGTGAACCAATTAATACATTTGCACTGCTCGTCTTGAGCAATATTCTTACCCCCATCTGTCTGTATCCATCCATTGCCTCTTGTTTTACACTAAGATTTTTGTTCTTTGTACCGTACCTAGCACAATGAGATACCATGGTGCCTTGGAACCCTAGCTGTGGGGTAATACAAATAATTATAATAAGTTAACAAGGTAAACCACTTTTACAATTATTTACAAGTATATTTGATTATCACAGAAGAGGAGAGGTTAGTTCTGTGACTGCTCAAACTGGTGGAAAGAGAGAGAGGGGAGAACAGAAGTCAGTCTCTGGAAGGTAGTATTTAAGGGAATTGCAGGCACTGCCTTACTGCCAACTAAGGCTCAAAAAGATTATGTGACTTAAACTTTCATGTACAGAATTGTTTTCTAAATGTAACTCTGAACCTGTTTGGAAAATGGAAAGAAATTAGCCCCAGAATTTTCAAATGGAGTTGTGTTTTTTTTGTTTTGTTTTTTAAATGTATGGAATAAACATCTTAATTTTGTAGTGCAACTTTTTTTACACTCATATCTCAAGTGTTCATACATATTTTTCTCAAAATTTCAAAAAATTATCATTTTGAGGTTAAAAACATGAGAAACTTCAGTTCCAAGTTAGAATGAGCATATGAAAATAGGGATTTATGATTATATTCCCATAAATTTAACTGCTATCAGGCAACCCTTTTAATAATCACTGCACTTGAGTCCAAGGGAAAGCAATAATTTTCCAGTTAGAAAACACTGTCAGTTTTAGAGTTGCTGAAAATAAGCTAATAGTTACATTATGAAAACATTTTACCTTCTGAGATCATCTCAGACTGGAGCCCTCTCGTTCCCAAGTACTAGCATAATAGACTGGAGGAAATTAAATAATCCAAATGGCTGCTACAGTGTAACAGCAAGGGAGGAATTGACCATCCTGTCACATCCTGGCCATCAGCGTGGTTATCTTGAGACTAAGGGTACATCTATGCAGAAAAAAACAACAACAAATAAACCCCAAACACTGTAACAAGGCTCAGAGCCCAGGTTAACTGACGGACTCATGGGGCTTGTGCTACAGGGCTAAAAATAGCAGTGTGTATGCTTGGGCTGGAGACTGGACTCTGAGACCCTTCCTCTTTGCCAGGACTCAGAGCCTAGGTTCCAGCCTGAGCCCAAACATCTACACTACTATTTTTAGCTCCATAGCACAAGCCTGAATCAGCTGGCCCAGGGTCTAAGATTCGCTATCATGGGAGGTTTTTTGCTGTGTAGATGTACCCAGCGGTGGAAATCATACAGCTAAGTTTTACAGTTGAACTACACACAAAATGTGTGTTCTCTTCATGGCATCTTTGTGATGTAGGACAATTTTAAAAACTGAGCCCATCTTACGTTTGAACTTCCAATTTTGCTGGAGAAGAATAGTGACAATATCCGAAACCTGAGCTACATCTTCCCAAGTCTCAGGCAGTCTAAGCAGCTACCACTATGTGACCAATAATCACAACACAAATTATCTAAGTCAATGCCCCCCCTGAGTTCAGGGCTGAGAAAGCTGCAGCTCAGTGTTCAGACTATTGTGATGTCACTGTCCACCTCCAGCAAAAACAGAAGTCAAGTGCAGATCATCTTACATTTCAAGAAATGTGTGTGTGTAGGGTGGGGCAGAATTGAGGCAGTGTCATAAAAGAGCAAGAAACACATTTCTAAAAGCAGGAAGGAAATGAGTGCTACAGCATAACTAAATATAAAAATGAACAATGCATTTTATAAAGAAACCGTTACTACAGGATGTATATTAGTCTAACATAACATTTCTTAGGTGATGGAAGCACTCAACTGCATGTTATTACAACACAGACACATATTTTATAAGCATTATTGCTGAAGGACATGACTTTAGGAATCTTGACCCAAATATTCTTGTCAGTGTCTAATGTCCAAGTCTAACAGCTAATCTATATATTTTGTTTCTTAGGATTCCCCACATAATTTCAGAGCAGTTTCCTCAGCTAGTAAAAGTCACTCTACTTTGTCGTAATGCTACCTGAGAAAAGCAATACTTTCCTTAAAATGCATGGCCTTTAGAACACATACAGACCCGCCTCCCCACCAACTCCAGGCACTGACATTTTCATCCACATGGATTGTAATCCATCAAACAATTAAGTACTTAAATCATTTCCTTCAAAATCCCTACAGTGTTAGAACAAATACATTAGGATACTTGCATTTAAAATGAGAGGTGATATTATCCGATTGTGAGTAACCATTTTTTTTTAATCAGTTACTTTTTTGTAACTGTTGTTCTTCGAGATATGTTGCTCATATCTATTCCAGTTAGGTGTGTGTGCGTGCGCTCTACCCGTCGGGCCGGTTGTGGAGCCCCCTGGAGCGGCACCGGTATGGCGCTCTATATACGACCCTGCCAGCCCGACCCTCCTTCAGTTCCTTCTTGCTGGCTACTCCAACAGAGGGGAAGGTGCGGGGGGAATGGAATAGATATGAGCAACACATCTCGAGGAACAACTGTTACAAAAAAGGTGAGTAACCGTTTTTTCTTCTTCGAGTGCTTGCTCATATCAATTCCAGTTTGGTGACTTCCAAGCCTTACCTAGGAGGAGGTGTTGGAGTCAAAGTATTCCACATCAAAGAACCGCTCTGCCAAAGGCGGCATCGTCCCAAGATTGGTGGACGATGGTGTAGTGCGACATAAAGGTGTGCACTGAAGACCACGTGGCAGCCCTGCAGATCTCCTAAAGAGGTTCGTGGGCCAGGAAGGCTGTCGACAAGGCTTGCGCCCTCGTGGAGTGAGCCGTAATGGCAGGCGGAGGAACCTTCGCCAAGTCATAACAGGCGTGAATACACGCCGTGATCCAGGATGATATCCGCTGGGAAGATACCGGCAAGCCTTTCATCCGCTCTGCTAAAGCAACAAACAACTGGGTTGTTTTGCGGAAGGGCTTTGTTCGGTCTATATAGAAGGCGAGTGCCCTTCTAACGTTCGGCGAATGCAGCTGCTGTTCACGAGGACTGGTGTGTGGTTTTGGGTAGAAAACTGTCAGAAAGATGTCCTGCCTAACATGAAAGCGGGACACAACTTTGGGAAGAAAGGCTGGGTGAGGCCTAAGCTACACCTTGTCCTTATGAAAAATTGTGTACAGAGGCTCAGATGTGAGGGACCGCAGCTCAGACATACGTCGTGCCAAGGTGATGGCCACCAAAAAAGCAACCTTCCAAGAAAGGTAGAGAAGCTAACGGTTCGAAGGGAGGACCCATGAGATGAGAAAGAACTAAATTAAGGTCCCAGGCCAGAACAGGGGGCTTTATAGGGGGGGTGAATCTTTTCCAAACCTTTCAGGAAACATCCCACGATGGGGTGCACAACACAGAGCGCCCGGAAACACCAGGATGAAAAGCCAGTATAGCCGTGAGATGGACCTTGAGAGAAACAAATGCCAGGTGTTGGTCTTTCAAGTGCTGGAGATAATCCAGGATACACAGGATTGAAGCCTGGAGTGGAAGCATCTGCCTTTGGGCACACCAGATAGAAAAACTTTTTGCTTTGTAAGTGGCCCTGGTAGACGGCTTGCGGCTCTCCAGAAGCACAGACTGGTCAGCCTCACCTCAGTCCCTGGAAAAATCATGGAGCAGGTCCTCAAGGAAATCACTTTGAAGCACTTGGAGGAGAGGAAGGTGATCAGAAACAGTTAGCATGGATTCACCAAGGGCAACATGACTAACCTGATTGCCTTCTATGATGAGATGTAACTGGCTCTGTGGATAAGGAGAAAGCAGTGGACATGATATATCTTCTCTGATTCTATGACAGAATTAGGCTGATTAATTAATCAGCTAATTTTAATGACAGTAAAATAACTAGCAAGGGTCTTACACCACTACCAAGAGTTCAGAATATTAAAGCTGAACTCTTTCCATGTTCTTCCTGGCAAGAAAAGAAGGTGGACACTACTCAGTTTTAGATATTAAAAGCTAATTGGAAAACAAAAATATATAATTTAATCTCAAATATTTTGTGGAACATGCATGTACAGTCCTTTGTTTTCATAAATGCTTGTCCTTCTAGGGTAGATAAGCATACCTAGCAAATATTTAAATTAATCTATTTGGACTAATGAGCTCATGAGTGGACTCCCGTAATTGTGTGACCAGAATGTGAGAAGATCAGTGTTTAACTGATATTCAAGTACAATACACTCCAAAGCAGAGCTAGTACCAGGGAAGAGCAAAGAGGAGTAGAGCAAAAGCTAGATGCCAAGTTTTTGAAATCCAGCTCCCAGATCTGCAAATGGTGAATTGTCACTGAGGGGGTCGGTTTCCTGGGGGGGTCCCGCAGGGATTGGTTCTTGGCCCTACCACATTTAACATTTTTATCAATGACCTGGAAGAAAACAAAATAATCACTGAAAATTTGCAGATGACACAAAAATTGGAGGAGTGGTAAATAATGAAGAGGATAGGTCACTGATTCAGAGCAATTTAGATTGCTTGGTAAATTGGATGCATGCATTTTAATGTGGGAAACTGTAAATGTATACATCTGGGAACAAAGAAAGTAGGCCATAGAATCATAGAGCTATAAGGTTAGAAGGGACTGGAAGGGTCTTCTAGTCTAACCCCCTGCCAAGATGCAGGATTTGTTGCATCTACTCTAAACCATCCAAGACAGATAGCTCTTTTTGGAAACTCCAGCGAAGGAGATTTCATAACTTTCCTAGGCAGTTTGTTCCGTTGTCTTACTGTTCTTAGAGGAAGTTTTTTTTTTAGGAAGTTTTTCCTGAGAGTTAATCTAAATCTCCTATAGATCTATATATCTAAATATGCTGTAATTTGACCCACTGCCTCTTGTGCTATTCTCTGTGGCAAGAGAGACCAGTTTTTCTCCATCTTTCTGATGGAAGCATTCAGGGGTGAAAGTAACTTACAGGATTTACCAGTGTGCCAGAGTCCTGGGTGGGGGCGTGGCCTCAACCGGAAGAGGCGTGGCCTCAACCAGAAGAGGTGATTTAAAGGCCCCCGCTGCCGGAGCTCTGGCGGCGCTTTAAAGGGCTCGGGGCTCCCCACAGCAGCTGGAGCCCTGGGCCCTTTAAATCGCCGCCGGGGAAGCTGGTACGGTCCAGCACGGCGTACTGGCTTACTTTCACCTCTGGAAGCATTTCAAGTATCTAAAGACCACTATTGTGTCCCCACCCCTCAATCTCCTCTTTTCCAAACTAAACATACCCAGTTCCTTCAGCCTTTGCTCATATGGCTTGCATTCTACTCATTTGATCATTTTTGTAACTCACCTCTGGATCTTTTCCAGTTTCTCTACATCCTTTCTATACAGTGGTGACCAAAATTGGACACAGTACTCCAGCTGAGGCCTAACCAGTACTGAGTAGAGTGGTACTATCGCCTCCCGTGACTTACATGCTATACCTCTGTTAATGCAACCCAAAATTGCATGTGCTTTTTGTTTTGTTCCAACAGCACTGTATTGTTGACTCATTTTGAGGTTGTGATCCACCACAACTCCCAGACCCTGCTCAGAAGTGCTGCTGTCAAGCCTGTTATCCCCCATTCTGAATTTGTGCATTTGGTTTTTCTTCCCTAAGTGTAGCACCTTACATTTGTTTTGTTGTTCTTTTTGTATAGCCCAATTCTCCAATTTATCAAGATCCCTTTGAATTTTAGTTCTATCCTCCAAAGTGTGCAATCCCCCGTCCCCTCCGCTGTGTCTCATCTACAAATTTGATCAATATGCTCTCCATTCCTACATCCAGGTAATTAATAAAGATATTAAACAACACCGGACCCAGAACAGATCCCTGTGGAATCCCACTTGAGACGTCCCTCCAATCTAACATCATTCCATTAATAGTTACCCATTGTTTGTGGTTGTTTAACCAAATATGTATCCACTTAATGGTAGTTCTGTCGAGCCCACATCTCTCCACCTTACTTATGAGAATGTCATGTGGGACTGTGTCAAAAGCCTTACTAAAGTCTAAGTATCTTATGGCCACCACATTCCCCATATCCATCAAACCAGTTAACTTGGTTTGGCATGACTTGTTCTTGGTAAATCCATCCTGGCTGCTAGTGATCATATCTTCATATGATCTTCATATGATCACTAGCAAAATATTGTTCAGGTATGCAGGAGTGAAATTAGGAAGGCCAAATCACACTTGGAGTTGTAGCTAGCCGGAGATGTTAGGAGTAACAAGAAGGGTTTCTTCAGGTATGTGAGCAACAAGAAGAAAGTCAAGGAAAGTGTGGGCCCCTTGCTGAATGAGGGAGGGAACCTAGTGACAGAGGATGTGGAGAAAGCTAGTGTACTCAATGCTTTTTTTGCCTCTGTCTTCACAGACAAGGTCAGTTCCCAGGCGGCTGCACTCCGCAGCACAGTATGCGGAGGAGGTGACCAGCCCTCTGTGGAGAAAGAAGTAGTTCGGGACTATTTAGAAAAGCTGGACGAGCACAAGTCCATGGGGCCGGATGCACTGCATCCGAGGGTGCTAAAGGAGTTGGCCGATGTGATTGCAGAGCCATTGGCCATTATCTTTGACAAATCATGGCAATCGGGGGAGGTCCCGGATGACTGGAAAAAAGCTAATGTAGTGCCCATCTTTAAAAAAGGGAAGAAGGAAGATCCGGGGAACTACAGGCCAGTCAGTCTCACCTCAGTCCCTGGAAAAAATCATGGAACAGGTCCTCAAGGAATCAATTCTGAACCACTTAAAGAAGGGGAAAGTGATCAGGAACAGTCAGCATGGATTCACCAAGGGCAAGTCATGCCTGACTAACCTAATTGCCTTCTATGATGAGATAACTGGCTCTGTGGATGAGGGGAAAGCAGTGGATGTGCTATTTCTTGACTTTAGCAAAGCTTTTGATACAGTCTCCCACAGTATTCTTGCCAGCAAGTTAAAGAAGTATGGGCTGGATGAATGGACGGTAAGGTGGATAGAAAACTGGCTGGACGGTCGCGCTCAGCGGGTAGTGATCAATGGCTCCATGTCTAGTTGGCAGCCGGTATCAAGTGGAGTCGGTGCTGGGGGTCGGTTTTGTTCAATACCTTCATCAACGATCTGGAGGATGGTGTGGACTGCACCCTTAGCAAGTTTGCAGATGACACTAAACTGGGAGGAGTGGTAGATACGATGGAGGGTAGAGATAGGATACAGAGGGACCTAGACAAATTAGAGGATTGGGCCAAAAGAAATCTGATGAGGTTCAACAAGGACAAGTGCAGAGTCCTGCACTTAGGACGGAAGAATCCCATGCACTGCTACAGACTAGGGACCGAATGGCTGGGCAGCAGTTCTGCAGAAAAGGACCTAGGGGTTACAGTGGACGAAAAGCTGAATATGAGTCAACAGTGTGCCCTTGTTGCCAAGAAGGCTAACGGCATTTGGGGCTGTATAAGTAGGGGCATTGCCAGCAGATTGAGGGACGTGATTATTCCCCTCTATTCGGCACTGGTGAGGCCTCATTTGGGAGTACTGTGTCCAGTTTTGGGCCCCACACTATAAGAAGGATGTGGATAAATTGGAAAGAGTCCAGCGGAGGGCAACAAAAATGATTAGGGGGCTGGAGCACATGACTTATGAGGAGAGGCTGAGGTAACTGGGATTGTTTAGCCTGCAGAAGAGAAGAATGAGGGGGGATTTGATAGCTGCTTTCAACTACCTGAAAGGGGGTTCCAAAGAGGATGGATCTAGACTGTTCTCCGTGGTAGAAGATGACAGAACAAGGAGTAATGGTCTCAAGTTGCAGAGGGGGAGGTTTAGGTTGGATATTAGGAAAAACTTTTTCACTAGTAGGGTGGTGAAGCACTGGAATGGGTTACCTAGGGAGGTGGTGGAATCTCCTTCCTTAGAGGTTTTTAAGGTCAGGCTTGACAAAGCCCTGGCTGGGATGATTTAGTTGGGGTTGGTCCTGCTTTGAGCAGGGGGTTGGACTAGATGACCTCCTGAGGTCCCTTCCAACCCTGAGATTCTATGATTCTATGATTCATCCTCTAGGTTTTTGCAAATGGAATATTTTATATATTGCTCTAATAGCTTTCCTGGTATCGAGATAAGGCTGACTGGTAGTTCCCCCATAGTTCCCCAGCTCCTCTTTTTTCTCCTTTTTAAAGATGGGCACTACATTAGCCATAGTCTTCTGGGACCTCTCCTGTCATCCATGAGTTTGCAAATATTTTTGCCAGTAGCTCCAAGATTTTTTCAGCTGATTCCTTCAGCACCCTGGGGAGAATAGCATCAGGCCCTGCCGACTTGAATTCATTCAAATTAGCCAGAAGATCTCTGACGTGTTCTTTATGTGATCTGCATCCCTTCCCCTTTATTGTCTTGATAACTTTGCTAGTCATGCAGTAACATTTTTTTGAGAAGACTGAAGCAAGATAGGCATTGAGCCGCTCCGTCTTATCTTCTATTACCTGCTCACCTTTTTCACTGAGCAGTGGGCTCGCAGCATCCCTGATCTTTCTTTGTCTGACATATTTGTAGAACCCCTTCTCCTTGTTGTCACTAACATTTGCTGCAGGTTGTAATACATTCCTTGCCTTGGCTTTCCTGATTTTGTCCCTACACACTTGTGCTATTCTCATATATACATCTCTAGTGACATGCTCCTCCCATTTCCTGTATGTATCTCTTTTGATTTTTAGATAGCTAAAAAGCTCCTTGTGCAGCCATATTGGTCTCCTGTGACTCTTCTTATCTATCCTCTGCATAGGAATAGCTTGATGTTGAGCCTCTAATACTGCATCTTTTAGGAACTGTCAGCCCCCTTCAACGCCTTTTCTTCCTAACTGGTCTCTCCATGGGACCGTGCCCACTATTTCGCTGAGTTGGTTTTAATCTGCCTTTTTTAAGTCCAGTGTCCTTGTTTCGTTGTTCTCACATGTCCTCCTTTCCATAGGATCATGAATTCTATCAGATCATGACTTCCTCCCAAGTTCCTGACCACCTTTATGTCATCCCTGTTGGTAAAAATTCAATCCAAAATGGATGACCCATTAGTTGTTTCCTCAACTTTCTGAATCAGAAACTTGTCCCTTCCACATACTAAGAACTTGCAGGACATATTATGTTTTGCTGTAATAGTTTGACAACAATTATCAGAGAAATGAAAATCCCCCTTTAATACTAGCTCATGTGTGTTAGCTAATCTTTGTTACCTTCTTGAAGAATGCCTCCTCCACTTCCTTGTCTTGATTTGGTGGTCTATAACAGACCACCATAATATTGCTACTATTCTTTTCCCTTTTTATCCTCACCCAGATATTCTCAGTCGGTCTGCTGCTCACTACCTCTTGGACTTTGGAGCATGTGTATACATTCTTGATGTACAGCACAATGTCTCCTCCTTTTTTCCCCTACCTATACATCTGGAACAAGCTATATACCTCAATGCTGGCACTCCAACCCTGGGAGTAGTCTCACCAAGTCTCAGTAATGCCAATTAAATCAATTTTCTTCATATACCATGACTTCCAGTGCATCGTGCTTGTTCCCCATGCTCCTTGCATTGGAATACAGGCATCAAAGATATTTTCAGACTGCCCTATTGTTTTTCTTCTTGACTTTTTAATGCAGTTGTGGCATCTAGTCCCTTTTCCAGAATGTAGCCCTTGTCTTCATTACTTGAGCCTAGATGCGCGGTGTCTGGATTTTTGTCACCATCCGCCCCACAAGACTAGTTTTAAGCTCTCCTTATCAGGTTAGCCAGACAATGACCAAACATGTTTTTCCCAATATTTGATAGCTGGAGCCCATCCCAGCACAGTAATCTTCTTTCGTGGAACATCACCTCATTGTCAAAGAAGCCAAAGCCTTCTACTTGACACCACCTGCATAACCAGGCATTTACTTCCATTATTCAATGGGCCCTGCCTAACCCTTTTCCTTCACCAGGAAGGATAGACGAGAACACCACTTGCGCCCCAAACTCTTTTATCCTTCCTCCCAGAATCACATAGTCTGTACTGGTCATTCTTGGCAGTATCATTGGTGCCCACGTAGATAAGTATGAAGGGATAAAAGTCTGAAGGCTTGATGAGTCTCAGTAGACTCTATGTCACATCCTGAATTTAGGCTACAGGCAAGCAGCACATTTCTTGGGATTCACGGTTCAGATGGCAGATGAAGGTCTTCCTTCCCCTTAGGAAGGAGTCCCCGACCACATTTCTCCTCCTGGGAGTGGTGTTCATGGAACCCCCATCCCTAGGACAATGCATCCCATGTCTTCCAATCAACAGGGTCTCCTTCTGATCCCTTCCCTCAGATGACTCCTCCAAGGCATTTTCAGAAATAGTATCTGTGCTGAGAGCCTGAAGGCAGTTGCTTACCTCTATCTCTGTTGGGAGAACCAGTTCTCCTCCTCCTCTTGGAGGTCACACACTGACAAATTTCTTCCCTCTTCTTCAGTCCCCCCTTCACTGCCCTCTCAGATTCTTCAGCATGCTGTGCCCACAGTACCAAATCCTGACTTCTTTCCAGAAAGTTTTAATTTTCTCTGATACAATGCAGTGTTGATACTTCAGGCTCCACTCCTTTAATCTTTCCTTCCAGTATGGAGACCAGCTTGCTCTTCATACAGATGAAGTCACTTCTATCCTCTGGGAGAAAGACATATATGGCACCTCCTGTACAGGTCACAACAACCGATCCCTCACAATCCATATTTTCTTCCATTCTTACAGGATGGGGGACTCTATCCTGGGAAGCAGTGACTTTGAAAAAGATTTAGGGGTGGTGGTGGATAATCAGCTGAACTTGAGCTCCCAGCACGACAGTGGCCAAAAGAGCTAATGCAATCCTGGGATGCATAAACATGGGAGTCTCAAGCAGAAGTAGAGAGGTTATTTTATCTCTATATTTGCAAGTGGTGTGTTCACTGCTGGAATAGTGTGCAGTTCTGGGGTGCCCACAATTCAAGAAGGATGTTGATCAACTGGAGAGGGTTCAGAGAAGAGTCATGAGAATGATTAAAGGATTAGAAAACATGTCTTACAGTGATAGCCTCAAGGACTGGAATCTATGTAACTTAAAGAGAAGGTTAAGGGGTGACTTGGTAACAGTCTCCAAGTACCTACATTGGTAACAAATATTGAACAATGGGCTTTTCAATTTAGCAGAGAAAGGTATAACACAATCCAATGGCTGGATGCTGAAGCTAACCAAATTCAGATTGGAAAAAAGGTGAACATTTGTAATGGTGAGAGTAATTAACCATTGGAACAATTTACCAAGGGTCACAGATGGATTCTCCATCACTGACAATTTTTAAATCAATACTGGATGTTTTTTCTAAAAGGTATTTTCTAGGAATTATTTTTGGGGAAGTTCTGGGGCTTGTGCTATATAGAAGATCAAACTGGATGATCACAATGGTCCCTTCTGGCCTCACAATCAATGAATATCCTGATGATAGGCACAATATAAATACCTAAACAGTTGTAGTTTACTGCTAGCTAGAATGAAAGTCAACCTTCACTTCTGGATTGGCATAAAGTGAGTGCACAGAATACATTAATTTGATAATTCCTGAAGTAAAGAAAATGTGTGGCCAGGCATCAGCATAATCAAGGATTTTACAAAGCTTTCCTTCCTTCCTGTAAACCTGTTGTATACCCAATGGAATCTGCGCAAAGTGCCAACTGCACCTGTTGTGGCTCTCAAGATGCATTGCCTCCAATTTTTTTTGAAAATATAAACCTACAAAATACCTGCCTTAACCTATAGTAATCTGCACTGGCAATGGAGACTCATTTCCAAGAAGGAAAAAAAAAAAACATTCTACAATGGGGTCCATAGAAGAATCTAGATAGATAATCCAAGTTTGCCCTTTCAATTGCCAACTTGTTTTTCTAACAAAAATTCATAGAACTTGAAGTATGAATACATGCATACTCTCACCTGGCAAGGGCACAGATCTGCCTGTATAAAAGTCTTCTCTAAATAGTATGACTACTTGCAAATTAGTAAAAGTGTGGGAATTTAGAAGCCTGCAAAATTTGTAGACGCTCTCCTCTCCTTTTTTCCCTCCAGACCCATGAACATGATACAGTTCTGCGGCGACCTAGAATCCTACTTTCGACGTCTCCGACTCAAAGAATATTTCCAATACACCTCTGAACAACATACTAACCCACAGAATCCTTCCTACCAAAACTACAAAAAGAAGGTTTCTGCGTGGACTCCTCCTGAAGGTCGAAACAACAGACTGGACTTCTACATAGATTGCTTCCGTCGACATGCACGGGCTGAAACTGTAGAAAAGCAGCATCACTTGCCCCATAACCTCAGCTGTGCTGAACACGATGCCATCAACAGCCTTAGGAACAACTCTGACATCATAATCAAAAAGGCTGATAAAGGAGGTGCTGTTGTTATCATGAATACATTGGAATATGAACAAGAGGCTGCCAGGCAGCTCTCTAACTCCACATTCTACAGGCCATTATCCTCTGATCCCACTGAGGAGTACCAAAAGAAACTACACTATCTGCTCCAGAAACTCCCTGGAAAAGCACAGGAACAGATCTGTACAGACACGTGCCTAGAACCCTGACCTGGGATATTCTATTTGCTACCCAAGATCCATAAACCTGGAAATCCTGGACACCCCATCATCTCAGGCATCGGCACCCTAACAGCAGGATTGTCTGGCTATGTGGACTCTCTCCTCAGGCCCTATACTCCCAGCACTCCCAGCTATCTTCGAAACACCACTGACTTCCTAAGGAAACTACAATCCATCGGTGATCTTCCAGACAACACCATCCTGGCCACTATGGATGTAGAAGCCCTCTACACCAACATTCCACACAAAGATGGACTACAAGCCATCAGGAATAGTATCCCTGATAATGCCACGGCTAACCTGGTGGCTGAACTTTTTGTCCTCACTCACAAATATTTCACATTTGGGGACAATATATACCTTCAAGTCAGAGGCACTGCTATGGGGACCCACATGGCCCCACAGTATGCCAACATTTTTATGGCTGACTTAGAACAACGCTTCCTTAGCTCTCGTCCCCTAACGCCCCTACTCTACTTGCGCTACATTGATGACATCTTCATCATCTGGACCCACAGAAAAGAAACCCTTGAGGAATTCCACCACGATTTCAACAATTTTCATCCCACCATCAACCTCAGCCTAGACCAGTCCACACAAGCGGTCCATTTCCTAGACACTACTGTGCTAATAAGCGATGGTCACATAACCACCACCCTACAGCGGAAACCTACTGACCGCTATACTTACCTACATGCCTCCAGCTTCCATCCAGGACACACCACACGATCCATTGTCTACAGCCAAGTTCTAAGATACAACCGCATTTGCTCCAATCCCTCAGACAGAGACAAACACCTACAACAGGCCTGCACAACTCATAAAGCGGTGAGGGCCATATTACTCCAAAGAAAACAGCTGAGGGCCAAAACCCCCCGGGCCCGCGGAAACCCCCCCGCCGCAAGCGCCGCCCACCCCGCGGAAACAATCCCTCTTTCCCCAGTGCTGGGGTGTGGAAGCCTGTAGAGGGGAAAAGAAACAGCGCGCATAGGGTGACCAGATCACAGCAGTAAAATAGGACCCGCCGCCTCCCCGCTCGGCCCCACCATCACACCCCTCTTCACCCCCCCAGGGGTCACTATATTACTGCACACAACAGTCAATCAATGAAGTTGTAGTTAAATCTCTGCATTATGCATTTTTGTATAACTTTTATATGACTTTGTACTGAACCTTGGTAATATGTTGTAGCGGGCCCCTAAGGTAGTATAATTAAGGTAAATGAAAAATGACTTTTTGCTAGAAGTAGAATAAGATCTTCCCCCCACTTTGTATTCAACTGCCCTGTTGAATGAATGAGGTGTGAATGAGGAAGGCGTGGAAGGCAGGCACCTCCAGACAGCTGCAACCCTTGGAGAGGGAATGGGAACCAGACCAAGGACAATCAAACTTGTCAAGTGGGCTGACTAGAGAAGAGCAGAATACTGACGGCCTCAGGGGTTAGAAGCAAGCACCTTCCTTTGGGAACACCCTCTTTGCAGCACTGGGACAACCCCCAGCCCAGAGACAAGCAGCAAAAGGGACCAACGGACACAGTCCTAGATTTTGAATGTGGGAGATTTGCCCCCCTCCAGCCACTGACTTGCTGCTCGCCTCCTCACCCCCCCGCCTGCCACAGGCCTCTTCACCAACCCGCCCACCTGCCAGCCAGACGTTGGCTTGCCCCACCCCGCCGCTTGCCTACTCATCCCCCCGCGGGCCGCACAGTGAGCCCACGCAGGCCGCATGTTGTGCAGGCCTGACCTACAAGATCTCTATCAAGCATTCTTAAAACTACAATACCCACCTGCTGAAGTGAAAAAAAAGATTGACAGAGCCAGAAGAGTACCCAGAAGTCACCTACTACAGGACAGGCCCAACAAAGAAAATAACAGAACGTCACTAGCCGTCACCTTCAGCCCCCAACGAAAAACTCTCCAGTGCATCATCAAAGATCTACAACCTATCCTGAAAGATGATCCTTCACTCTCACAGATCTTGGGAGACAGACCAGTCCTCGCTTACAGACAGCCCCACAACCTGAAGCAAATACTCACCAGCAACCACACACCATACAACAAAAACACTAACCCAGGAACCTATCCTTGCAACAAAGCCCGATGCCAACTCTGTCCACATATCTATTCAAGTGACACCATCATAGGACTTAATCACATCAGCCACACCATCAGGGGCTTGTTCACCTGCACATCTACCAATGTGATATATGCCATCATGTGCCAGCAATGCCCCTCTGCCATGTACATTGGCCAAACTGGACAGTCTCTATGCAAAAGAATAAATGGACACAAATCTGACATCAGGAATCACCACATTCAAAAGCCAGTAGGTGAACACTTCAACCTCTCTAATCACTCAGTGACAGACTTAAAGGTGGCAATTTTGCAACAGAAAAACGTCAAAAACAGACTCCAACGAGAAGTTGCTGAACTAGAATTAATATGCAAACTAGATACCATTACCTTAGATTTGAATAGAGACTGGGAATGGCTCGGTCATTACGTTAATTTAATCTATTTCCCCTAGTTTAATAACCTAGTTAAATACCTTTAACACCTTTGTGTCAACTGTCCGTAATGGGCCATGTTGATTATCACTTCAAAAGTTTCTTTCCCCTGCTGATAACAGTTCCTTTCAATTAATTAGCCTTTTACAGTTGGTATGATTACTTCCACCTTTTCATGTTTCTCTGAATGTATAAATATTCTCCCACTGTATGTTCCATTCTATGCATCCGACGAAGCGGACTGTAGTCCACGAAAGCTTATGCTGAAATAAATGTGTTGGTCTCTAAGGGCTTGTCTTCACTACCCACCGGATCGGCGGGTAGCAATCGATCTATTGGGGATTGATTTATCGCGTCTTGTTTAGACGCGATTAATCGATCCCCGAACGCGCTCCCCGTCGACTCCGGAAATCCACCTCGGTGAAAGGTGGAAGCGGAGTCGACGTGGGAGCGGCAGCGATCAACTCGCCGCCGTCCTCACGGCCAGGTAAATCGATCTACGATACGCTGACTTCAGCTACGCTATTCACGTAGCTGAGGTTGCCTATCGTAGATCTACTCCCCCCTCTAGTGTAGCCCAGGGCCAAGGTGCCACAAGTATTGCTTTTCTTATTTTCTTTTTGCTGACACAGACTAACATGGCTACTACACTGAAATCTCCCACCATGTAATGGGAGCAAATAAGTACAGCTCTCTTTCTAAGTCACAGTATATGTTAAATTTATTTACAGGACTAATTATAGGCCCATTTTTTCAATTGCTCAGACGGATTCAACATCCTCATTTGCATGAGTACTAGGAAATACAGGGATGAGGTAGGCAAGGTAATATTTACTGGACCAACTGCTGTAGGTAAGAGAGACACGCTTTCAAGCTTACACACTGCTTTTCTTCATGTCTGGGAAATGTACTCAATGTCACAGCTAAATACTAGGTGGAACAGATGGTTTCGCATAAGCAGTTAACACATTTCAAGGGACCATTCAAGGTGAAATGGCCTAACACCCCTTCAGTCTGTGTGTGTGTGTGTGTGAGGGGGGAGGGGATGAGAAGGGAGGCAGATGGAGGGGTTGTTAGTGGGTTATAGAGTATTGTAATAAGCTATAAATCCAGGTCTATTCCGTCCATGAGATGTAGGCTATGTCTACACCACAGACCTTACAGCAGCACAGCTGTACTGCTGCAGCTGTGCCACTGTAAGGTCTCCTGTGTAGCCACGCTATGCTGGCAGGAGTGAGCTCTCATAATTAAATCACCCCTAACGAGCCATGGTAGCTATGTTGGCAGGAGAGTGTCTCCCGTCGACATGGCGCTGTCCATACCGACGCTTTTGTCGGTGAAAGTTTTGTCAGTCAGGGGATTTTTTTTTTCACACCCTGACCGACAAAAGCTTTACCAATAAAAGTGTTAGTGCAGACATAGCCTTAGTCCCTGGCAAAATAATAAAAGATTTTACCTTAACCACCTTGTCTCGACACAGCTACACCACATACTAGAAAAAAGTAACTTTCAATTTTTCAAATACTTGTCTTACATTTCTTTGAGATTAATTCATTCAAGCATCTTTTAAAATTGTAACGGGCTTCTGACCCTTGTCCAGTGGTAGATTCTGTGCATTTATTGTCTCTGTGTGTATATCAGTTTCCTATTTTTGGAACGTCAACTATCTGTATAAAAGTTTACTCGTGTGTGTAGAAATATATGAAATGTAGATCAATTTGATTGTGTCCTTTTACTTTTAGTACTAGATGGAACTAGTATCTTCCAGAGAAAATGTATTCAAAAATTAAAATAATGTGAACTATGGAAAAGGGGAGCTAAGTCAGAAGATAAATGTAATGGGAATACTTCAGGAATTGACTTGCAGCAGGCATGATAACTCATGAAGACACTGCCTGAAGTGTTATTAGAAGAGATGTTTCAATTGCATTTAATTGAGGATGCCAAAGAAGAGGAAGGTACTACTGAAATAAGGACGTTATAGACTTTAGTCTGAAAATGAAAAGCCCTTGGCAGTGACAGTAACAATAGCAAGGCAATTTTTTGCTAGCCAGAAACATGATATGAGAGCCTGGGAAAGCAAATTTCTAAAACTTTGATGTCCCAGTCAATTGCTTGGCATGCAATCTAAAGGCACAGGTGTAAATGGGACAGTAATATATTTAACAGGTTTATATATGCATCAAGATTAGATTTATCCCAGCTTTCAAGAGAGCGCATGGGGCCAAAAGAGAAAACAAAGGCAATACTCAAGTTTCCAACAAGAACAAAAGTTAACAGAAAAAGTAGCTTTATACAAAATTTAAGAGGAAAGGAGAGACTCTGGGGAAGAAAAAGCAAGAAAGCAATGACTAGTTTCAGTAAGTTGGAAGGCATGAAAATATTTATTAAAGTCTAAATATGAAACAGAGTGGCAGGAGTAAAAGGTTACGAGTGTGGGATTACTAAAAACCAAAGTCAGCAGATGCTTGTCAGAGGACAAGCAAACAGCTGGAGAGCTAAATAAAATTCTCTGAAAGGTACTCTCAAAGAACCACCATCATGTCGAAATAAATACACCATAGGCAGGGGACAAGCAATCAGTTTGTTTGCAAAACTAAAAAGTGTATATATTAAGAAGTCACTCAAGTCAGATTGTTTACGCTTCGAATATGAAGGAAGCTTTGATAGTGGTTGGTAACCTCACTATCATTCATATTCAATCTGTGAGGGATTGTGTCAGCTGTTTGGAGGATGGCTGGCTACAATAATCTTTAAAACAAAGGATATATTAAAAGCAGGAACCAGAAGCCTTCTAACTTTAAAAAAGTCTGAAAATGCTAAAATGGAAAGATTGGGTTGAAGATTCAGGAGTTTAAATGAGAACCTCAAAATTATTTAACAAAAATATCCCAACCAACAGACTGAAGTCTTATGAGTCAATCATGACCAGTGAACGTTTTTAATGGTGTTAAACTATATCTACACACTAGTTGCAAAATCATGGTTGAGTGAATAAGATTTTAAACATTTCCTAGTCTAGACAGGGCCTAAAATCAGGCAGGTTATTTATTGTCAAGGGGAATGTGTTCCATTTTAGTAAAACTTTTGACAACCAACCAAAAACACCTAACTGATCCACATATGGATCATAGGCACAGAAAGGAGCTAGAAATATGGTTAGATAGCATCAGCATAAAGGGCAGAGGAAGTCAAGTCGGGTTTAAGTAAACCTAGAGCCTCCTGCTAAGCCATTTGGAAAGAGTCTTATTGGTTGTTTGGCCTAAAACACCATGTGTAACTTTCTTCATCCTGCCCCAAATTCATATTCCCTTCCAGCAGGTGTATAGTAGGGGACTATAATGGGACGTGTTGATGAAGTTAAAAGAATTGTGTGCGGAGGCTTCCTGGTAAATGCAAAAAACAGGGAGGTAAGCTTGGATTGTATTTCAGTCAAGAATTCCTAGGTCTTCAATTATCACATGAGCCAGATGATAGTCCAGCACAATGTAGTTTGGAGTATGAGTTGTTAATATCACACCGCCGCCTGAATCGCTCTTCTGGTAGGGTGGATCCCCTGAGGCTGCATGTTTGGTAGCACCATCTGAACCAGCTTTAATGGAAACAGCAATAGGTCCTACAGAAATCACTAATGACTCCACATGAGAGATTCATATGGTGGCTGTTTGTTTTTTTTAAGGTCATGTTTAATGACCTAATACAAAATTATGGCTATCTAAGGGTAAAGTTTATGATGACACCAGCATTTGAATTATTAATACTTTGACAGACCTATTTCAGAAAGTTTTAAACCACTTAGCACACCGGTCTATGAAATGGCTAATGGATTTTAGTGTATGCAAGTGTCAAGTAATATATTTTGGATAAGTAATAAAAGCAAACTATAAGTTTGAGTAAAGAAATGGAAATGTAATGACAATAAAAGGGCTTTAAGTAGGATTAACAAAATCGGGGGGTGGGAAGGAACACATTTTTCTATTGCAACAAATGTGGCCAATGTGCTCCTAAGATATTTCAAAGAAGCTGTAAGTCAGACATGGACAACAGTCCAAGGCCTTGGTGAGGCTCCCTGGTGTATTACATCCAGTTTTGGGTAACTGTAGGGATGTACAAATTTGGTAAAATCCAGGGGAAAAGACACTTAAAATTGATCAAAAGGTATGGAGGAGTCTTAGAAATCATGACAGGATTGGGATCTTAAGTTTTATGCATTTGGTAGAATGGGAAGCTGAGAAATTTACTGCTATATATAAGTAGCTGAAAGGGGAGTGCAGAGTTTGGATCTGTTGGGACTAAGCAGCAACACATGCCCACACAGTTTTTTAAAAATTAGCTTACATTAGAGAGTTTACCATTACCCCATCAGATGGTAATTAGTGTTTAGAATTCTCTTCTCTCAGAGGTATTGACAGAATACACCTTACAACTCAGCAATGGAAGGAGAAAGAAGAGGACAGTTAACCTGGACACCGATATTACCCTGTAAACAATGATTCTTTGCCAAATTGGGGTTGGCAAGGAATTCTCTTCAGGACAGATTGGCGGGTACCTTTTTCCTACTTCACCCTAGAGCATGGAGTATCTGTTTCTATCAATTTATAAAACACTTCAAGTCCAAATTTGTGCGTCAATGAATTATTTTGTATCAGTGTCAAAGATTCCCAGGTCTTAATGCCCCAATTAGTAATTGTCTTAAACCAGCGGTTCTCAAACTGTGGGTCAGGCCCCCAAAGTGGGCTCGCTTAGACTTGCTGGGGCCTGGGGCTGAAGCCTGAGCCTCACCACCCAGGGCCGAAACTGAAGCTCCAGGGCTTCAGCCCTGGGCGGCGAGGCTCAAGTTACAGGACCCCCTGCCTAGGGCTGAAGCCCTTGGGTTTCAGCTTTGGCCCCTCTACCTGGAGTGGTACGGCTTGGGCTTTGCCCCCCACCCCCCAAAGTTTCCTGTAAGCTATGCGGCCGCACAGCAACCTATTTAGCGCCGCGCAGGTGCTCAGGGAACCCGCCCGGGTACTTGCTACGGCTGGGGGAAGGGCACCCTTCCCCTGACCCCAACCTATCCCGGCTCCCAACCTGACACGGCAGAGGACCCCTGGCTCCAACTATGCTGCAGCCCGGACCTGCCATGGCTGGGGCAGCCCCCGAGCCCTATCTATGCTGTGACCTGGACTTGCTGGTGTGACGCAGTGCTTTGCGGCCCAGCCCGGACCAGTCACAGTCGGGGTGCCCCTCCCTGAACCCAGCCCTGGCTGGACCTGCAGGGAGTGGGGGAGGGGTGCCTATCCCGTGGCACCAGCCCTGGAGCTGCCGCGGTTCAGGTGCTGCTGTGTGTGTGTGTGGGGGGGGGGGGTCCTCTCTCCTCGCTGTAGCCCTGGAGCACCCTCCTGCATCCCAAATCCCTTATCCCTGTCCCAACCCCAGAGCCCGCACCCCCCAGCCGGAGCCCTCACTCCCTAAACCCCAACCCTCTGCCCCAGCCCTGAGCCCCCTCCCACATTCCGAACCTCTCAGCCCCGCCCCCACATGAATTGTGTTATGTGCACCGATATGACTCCATATTGGTGAACATAAAATTTATTCCGCACATGGATGGGAAAAACTAGAGGGAACACTGCCCCTCACCCAGGGCACTGGCACTCATGGGGGCTCAACCTTTGGTCCCCCGTCTTGGGGTTGTACAGTAATTTTAGTTGTCAGACGGGGGTCACAGTGCAATGAAGTTTGAAAAAGCCTGTCTTAAATGATGTAAAAATAAAACTTAATTTTTTGTAAAATATTTCTGCTCTAATGTAGTCAGAAACTAGATGTAGGAAAAGTTCCAGTCTACATGTTAAGATAAAGGGCTAAGTTCTGGCTAATCATGTGAGGTTCATGGGGAGAGAAAATGAGGGCAGAAGGAATCCTTAAAACTCTATTCCCAGCACACTCCAGAGATATAGAATGTTGCAGACCGTACTCCTGGAGCACGCAGAATACCCAGTTGTATTCCAGACACTAAAGGACAGTGTATAAGGCTGTGCCTCTCCTGTTCTTCTGCCAGCAGGCACTAAGGAGTGCATGGTACACTTTTAACAAGCAGCTGCAAGTAGTCCTGTAGAGGGATTCAGACTGATCTTCCTTAACAAACACAGAATGCCCCAGGCTATCTGTTTGTCTGCTGCGGCTCCTCACTCCAGAAACAAGCAAGGGCACAACTGGGTCTTTCAGCAAGTACCACACAAGTAGAAACATAACAGTTTAAAGAGGCAGTTTAACTGAGTTCTTTTTTGCAGACCCAAAAATAAAACCAATTTGTTATTCTGAACCTTTATTAAGCGGCTCACATTTCAGTATAAATCACACTAAAAAGATTTTTTAAAAAAAGCTATTTACACTACAGTGCTGACACATTTAAAATGAAAAAAATTGGTATAAATAAGCTCTATGGAAAAGCCTGGAATTGTCAAAAAGAATTCTGGCTCATCTTACAAAAAATATATATGTTAAATGTCAGCTCTACTCTAAAACCTACAACTCAAATTATTTAAAGACTTCTTTATGTTAAACCTGCAGTGTTTACAGTGCATCTGGCCCTAAGTGCTTTGATACTTCACAGTTATGGACAGGCACTGAGGAATGTTACAAAGCTACATAAACTATTTTCTGAAACAGATGCGAGGGCAAGTCACAAGCTTGCCTCACAGAATTTATGAATCTTTACATTATTACGTCATTCAGTTTAAAAAGGAATTTAAAACGATATGTACAAATTTAGCACAAAAAGTCATCTTCTCTCTGTCCATGCAGATTTGGATATGTTGAACCCTGTTGTCTTGTATCATATAGACTTATGTGACTTCCAGAGCACAATTTATCCTGTAAGTCGTTGTTGCCAGGTTCAAATTTAGAGTCCACTTCACACTTAAATCCTGTCAATTCAATATTATCCAATTTTCCTTTAACATTCTGACATCCCATATCATTAGGTGTCATTGTCTTCTCAGGAAGATTAACATTCATGGATTCCTCTTTAATTCGGTGAGATGCAATAAGTTCATGTTTTATCTGTGTGAATTCCTGCTGTACATATTTAGTTTGCAGAGTATCTGAAAATTTGGTGTCTTCGGAGGTATTTTTGCTTATTGTACAGATTATGTTGTCAGTCTGAAGTCCAATAACCGAAGACATGGGGTCTGCAGATGTGCCTGCTTCATAGGTGCTTGCATTTTGAGAAACTTCTCCCTCTGAGTGATATAGCTTGAGCCGAATGTGCCAAGCTAAACTACATACAGCTGAAACCGTCTTGAACTGGTGCACAACATTCCTTGGAATAAAATAAATGTCATTATCATATAATTGAATCCTAGCATATCGAATGCCTTCCCTTCGCAGTTGGTTAAGTTTTGCATCATCAACCCACTGGACACACTGGAGGAGGAAAAATGAGAATAAAGATGAAAAATCTATTCTAAAACATGAGAAATAGTCATGATTAATAATTCACAATAAGCTTACCTGTGAGAGTGGAGGCTCATGCAAATCTAATTGCATTCGCTGAACTACCTCTAAGAAATCTTCAGCATGAAAACAAATTACATCTTTGGTTATACGAGGTTGCTCAGGCCTACCAAAAAAAAAAAAAAAAAAAAAAGCAGAGTCAGGACCACAATTTAAATTGCTACAGACTTTGTTAGTCTCCGTAGCAAGAACAAAGCAAACAGAATCTAAAAATGAATTTTACAACTCAAGTTTGAAAAGAAACTTGAAAAAGCCTGTTAGTGACTAGCTCTTCAGCTACAACACACTAACCACACTCAGGAAAATAATTCAGTTAACCAGTTTCTACCAGAGCCAACAACAGTGACCGTCTTTCATCACAAAGAAAGGCAGAGGTTAGATGTTCCAGTATGTTCTACTAACAGACTGTCAGGCTAGAGAATGGTACAGACAGAGCACTTGTTGCTCTGGTAAATGACTTCCTTCTGTACAATGACAAGGGAAGATTACCAAATACTTGTGTCCCACCTTTAAAGTTGCCCTAGGGATGGAGAGAAATATTCTGACATGCCTCTGGACAAACAAAGAGACACTTATTTATGGGCCACTATTCATCTCAAAAGCTGTCCCCCATGGAATCCTACACGGTTCAATAATCTTCCCTATATTGTTTAGCCTCTGGGAGAATTGGAGAGATAACATGGGCTGAGATACTAAAAGTTGATGGTCAACATAAGAATGGCCATACTGGGTCAGACCAAAGGTTCATTCAGCCCAGTATCCTATCTGTCGACAGTGGCCAATGCCAGGTGCCCCAGAGGGAGTGAACCTAACAGGTAATGATCACGTGATCTCTCTCCTCCCATCCATCTTCACCCTCTGACAAACAGAGGCTAGGGACACCATTCCTTACCCATCCTGGCTAATAGCCATTAATGGACTTAACCTCCATGAATTTATCTAGTTCTCTTTTAAACCCTGTTATAGTCCTAGCCTTCACAACCTCCTCAGGCAAGGAGTTCCACAGGTTGACTATGTGCTGTGTGAAGGTCAGGCTTGACAAAGCCCTGGCTGGGATGATTTAGTTGGGGTTGGTCCTGCTTTGAGCAGGGGGTTGGACTAGATGACCTCCTGAGGTCCCTTCCAACCCTGAGATTCTATGATTCTAAGAACTTCCTTTTATTTGTTTTAAACCTGCTGCCCATTAATTTCATTTGGTGGCCCCTAGTTCTTATATTATGGGAACATGTAAATAACTTTTCCTTATTCACTTTCTCCACACCACTCATGATTTTATATACCTCTATCGCATCCCCCCTTAGTCTCCTCTTTTCCAAGCTGAAAAGTCCTAGCCTCTAATCTCTCCTCATATGGGACCCGTTCCAAACCACTAATAATTTTAGTTGCCCTTCTCTGAACCTTTTCTAACGCCAGTAATATCCTTTTTGAGATGAGGAGACCACATCTGTACGCAGTATTCAAGATGTGGGCATACCATGGATTTATGTAAGGGCAAAAATATCTCCGTCTTATTCTCTCCCTTTTTTAATGATTCCTAATATCCTGTTTGCTTTTTTGACTGCCGCTGCACACTGCATGGATGTCTTCAGAGAACTATCCACGATGACTCTTTCCTGATTAGTTGTAGCTAAATTAGCCCCCATCATATTGTACATATAGCTGAGGTTATTTTTTCCAATGTGCATTACTTTACATTTATCCACATTACATTTCATTTGCCACTTTGTTGCCCAATCACTTAGTTCTGTGAGATCTTTTTGAAGTTCTTCACAGTCTGCTTTGATCTTAACTACCTTGAGCAGTTTAGTATCTTCTGCAAACTTTGCCACCTCACTGTTTACCCCTTCTTCCAAATCATTTATGAATAAGTTGAATAGGATTGGTCCTAGGACTGACCCTTGGGGAACACCACTAGTTACACCTCTCCATTCTGAAAATGTACCATTTATTCCTATCCTTTGTTCCCTGTCTTTTAACCAGTTCTCAATCCATGAAAGGATCTTCCCTCTTATCCCATGACAACTTAATTTACGTAAGAGCCTTTGGTGAGGGACCTTGTCAAAGGCTTTCTGGAAATCTAAGTACACTATGTCCACTGGATCCCCCTTGTCCACATGTTTGTTGACCCCTTCAAAGAACTCTAATAGATTAGTAAACCATGATTTCCCTTTACAGAAACCATGACTTTTGCCCAACAATTTATGTTCTTCTATGTGTCGACAATTTAATTCTTTACTATTGTTTCAACAAATTTGCCTGGTACTGACGTTAGACTTACCGGTCTGTAATTGCCGGGATCACCTCTAGAGCCCTTTTTAAATATCGGTGTTACATAGCTATCTTCCAGTCACTGGGTACAGAAGCTGATTTAAAGGACAGGTTACAAACCATAGTTAATAGTTCTGCAATTTCACATTTGAGTTCTTTCAGAACTCTTGGGTGAATACCATCTGGTCCTGGTGACTTGTTACTGTTACGTTTATCAATTAATTCCAAAACCACCTCTAATGACACTTCAATCTGTGACAATTCCTCAGATTTGTCACCTACAAAGTACGGCTCAGGTTTGGGAATCTCCCTAACATCCTCAGCTGTGAAGACTGAAGCAAAACATTCATTTAGTTTCTCCGCAATGACTTTATCATCTTTAAGTGCTGCTTTTGTTTCTTGATCGTCCAGGGGCCCCACTGGTTGTTTAGCAGGCTTTCTGCTTCTGATGTACTTAAAAACATTTTGTTATTACCTTTTGAGTTTTTGGCTAGCTGTTCTCTAAACTCCTTTTTTGGATTTTCTTATTACATTTTTACACTTAATTTGGCAGTGTTTATGCTCCTTTCTATTTACCTTACTAGGATTTGACTTCCACTTTTTAAAAGATGCCTTTTTATCTCTCACTGCTTCTTTTACATGGTTGTTAAGCCACGGTGGCTCTTTTTTAGTTCTTTTACTGTGTTTTTTAATTTGGGGTATACATTTAAAGTTGGGCCTCTATTATGGTGTCTTTGAAAAATGTCCATGCAGCTTGCAGGGATTTCACTCTAGTCACTGTACCTTTTAATTTCTGTTTTAACTAACCTCCTCATTTTTGCATAGTTCCCCTTTCTGAAATTAAATGCCACAGTGTTGGGCTGCTGAGGAGTTAAATGTTGTTATATTATGGTCCAGCTCCACATTTCCTTTATGCCAAATGAGACCAGCATCATCTCCCAGCTTTCTCAAAGTCTAGGTGAAATTATCACCTGAACGAAAGTAGCAGGACAAAACTGAATCTATGCAAGACTGAGGTAATGCTGGAAAGAGGGAAGAATTTATCTCCTTTATAACATGCCCCCCTAGTAGGGGGAGATAACCTCAGATTAAGTCTGTGTGCAGCTGTAGGGTCCTTTGGTCACACAGTAGCAGAGTCCAAAGAGCCAAGCCTGGAAAAATCCACTAATTTCTATTGGCAACTGGTCAGAAGATTGTACATCAGGCACAGACCTGGCCACAGTGATCCATGCATTAGTGACCTCTAGGATTTGATTACTGTAACTCATAAATAGAATGAAGCCACACAATGAATACAGCAGCCTGTCTGATTAGCAACTCAAGTTGCTGTGAGCACCTTGCTCTGGTGCTCTGCTCTTTCCTTCTGCTCCCTGTTGAATTCAGAGTCCAGTTCCTCATTTCTGTCCCAATGAATATTCAAAACCCTCCATCAAAGTTCACCTCTCAAACCACAACCATGACTTCCCACAATAGCTTTCCACATTCAACTAGAACTATGAAACTGTCAACCATAGGGAAAAAGCTCAAGAACACAGTAGAGAATTTTCACAGAAGCTGAACCCCAGATAATGGAACCCACTCTCACAAAATGCATGACTTACCATGTTCCTTATTACTTTCACATCTGAATCCAAAACTCAGCTCTCCTTCAACAGCAGACATACGCACACACGCACCCCCTCTCCCCCCAAGCTACTCATGCTATTTCTCCTATAGGGTAGAAAGGATGAGAGGAATTGGATGATATTCAAATATTACACTGATGGGGGGGGCGGGGGAGAGAAGAGATTTAATAGAGATTTTTAGGCATATATTGAAGACAAAATTAATTGTTAAAGTGTCTGTTCGATTCTGATTGCGGAAATAGATATAGGAACAATGTCTGCCTGAAAATCATTTCTGATGTAAAATGTTGTGCATACTGGAGCTGCAATTAACAGGATGACTAACTAAGCTATTGAAAACATCTTCCCTGTGCGATGGGAAATGCTGCATTAAGTATTGTCAAATACTCAAAATGCATCTCCCTTGCAGGGTTGCAAGGCACTTGCTGTGGAAGGGGACAGATGAAGATATGGAACAGTGTCAGTTCAAGTTTCCCCCCTAATGCCCTGCTAACGTGGCATAGTTGAAGAAGGGCATAATTGGTTTCTGAAGGAGGGCTCAACTTTCAAAAGTCAAAGAAACACCAACCTAACACTTATTTTAATTGTTTCTCTCTTGCTGTAAAGACTATTGAAGAATAGGGGAGTCGAAAAAACCATATATAAAAAAAGTTTTTGTTTTTTATTCAGGATATACCGGTACTTAATAGGTGCTGAAACACCTTGGACTTTAAAAAAGTCAATTATTTAAAAAAAAACCCACAAGCTGATTGTGTCCCTTTAATTCATCTTTGTTTCTAATTACTTGGTGACTAAAACATGGGGCTACTCTAAGTTCTAAAGAGTTGACAGACACATTTACAGTTAATTTAAAACTGAGATAAATGTTTAGGCCATGTGCTGTTTTTCTTCAATAACTTGCAATCTCAGCGATGAAACTAAAGAATCTGAACATTTATATCGAGTTGGTTTTGTTTGTTTGTTTTAACAGAATAGTGAGTTAGTCAGGTATGTAACCTCCATCATTACATTAAGACACCAAATTATAAATTCTGTGCTAAACCAGGATGTTCCCTTATGAAATTTAGACACTGACAATACTCTAATGAGAATTTCCAAAGCTTGCAATACAAATTGGATGACAGAAGAGGTCCCAAATGACTGGAGAAGGGCTAATGTAGTGCCCATCTTTAAAAAGGGGAAAAAGGAGGAGCCAGGGAACTAAAGACCAGTCAGCCTGACCTTGATATCTGGGAAGCTACTTGTATAAAATATTCCATTTGAAAATATCTGGAGGATTAAGGGGTGATCTCTGTCAGCCACGTTGGATTTACCAAGAACAAATCATGCCAAACCAAACTGATCATGCCAAACCAAACTGATTTCCATCTTTGACAAGGTTACTGGTTTGGTGGGCAGGGGGAATGTGGTGGCCATAAAGTACCTGGATTTTAGCAAGTCTTCTGACACAGTCCCACATGACATTCTCATAAACATGCTGGAGAAACATGCGCTTGGTAGAATTATCATTAAGGGGATACATAATGGTTAAACAACTGCAAAGAGTAGCTATTAATGGAAAGTTGTCAGATTAGAAAGAGGTCTCAAGGGGGGGTTCTACGGGGATATGTTCTGGGTCTGGTGTTATTTAAAATCTTTATTAATGATCTGGATGTAGGAAAAGAGAGCATACTGATCACATTTGTAAATGGTGGGGGAGGGAGTTGGGGGGGATGCAAATGCTTTGGAGGACAGAACTAAAATTCAAAGGGATCTTGATAAATTTGGAGAATTGGACTATAGACACCAGAATGAACTTTAACAAAAGCAAATGTAAGGTGCTACACTTAGGGAAGAAAAACCAAATGCACAAATACAGAATGTGGCTTGGCATCAGCACTGCTGAGCAGGATCTGGGAGTTGTGGTGGAACACAACCTTAACATGAATCAACAATATGATGCTGTTGCAAAAAAAGCAAATGCAATTTTGGGTTGCATTAACAGAGGTATAGCATGCAAGTCACAGGAGGCGACAGTACCACTCAGCGCTACTTAGGCCTTAGCTGGAGTACTGTGTCCAATTTTGGTCACCAATGTATAGGAAGGATGTAGAGAAACTGGAAAGTATTCAGAGGCAAGTGACAAAAATGATCAAAGGGATGGGAAATGCAAGCCATATGAGCAAAGGCTGAAAGAAATGGATAGGTTTAGTCTGGAAAAGAGGAGATTTTAGGGGGGAATATGATAGCGGTCTTCGGATAACCCGAAAGGCTTCCATCAGAAAGATGGAGAAAAACTGTTCTCTCTTGCCACAGAGGGCAGGACTAAAGGGGCAATAGGTTCAAACTACAGCATAGCAGATTTAGATGAAATCTCAGGAAAAACTTTGTAACTCTAAGAACAGTATGACTATGGAACAAACTGCCTAGGGAAGTTATGGAATCTCCTTCACTCGAGGTTTTCAAAACGAGGCTGGATAGCCATCTGTCTTCAATGGTTTAGACACAACAAATCCTGAATCTTGGTAAGGGGTTAGACTAGATGACCACTGTGGCCCCTTCTAACCCTATGGTTCTATGAATCTAATTTGAAAGAAATGTGATCATATACATGCATTCAAAATAAAAAGAGCAACTGCCTGTGGCTCTGACACTTTAGACAACTTTTTAAATATGCAAGAAGTGAAAAGCACCTACAAGCATCTTTCAATCAAAACAGCCCAACTACAATAATTAACCCATTAATATTTTAGAACTGCTTTACGTTCTGACCCTTTGGAAACCTCTAATTGTTACAAGTTAGTCAGTGAAAATGAAGAAGTGTCATCTCCATTTTCAGATACAAATGAAATCGCATTTTTATCCCTCATTCCTGAGCATCATAAACTTGAGAGTGAAATGAAAAAAGTGACAATATTTTTGCACGATTTAAAAATTCAGACAACTCAATGTTAAGGTTCCCATAGTGGCCTTAACTTTATGTTGTTGCTTTATGCATTTACATGATCTCATTATACAACTACTCAAACTGGACAATCTGCAATTCAAAGCATCAACGGTTTCTCTTTCTAAAGCCTTTCAAAATGCACAGTAGATTTATGTATTACTAAATAAGCTTTGTGTTTATGTAATGAAACATCTGTTACAATGTAGATGTGTGCACACACCCCCACACATGCAACTGTGGAGGGAGATGGGCCTGGCTGCTGGGAGACTTGGGAAAGTACCTGAGGTGGAGCACGCCTGGGGGAAGGCCAGAGGAGCTGGAGAGCCCCAGCCTGGAAACCCCCCAGGCTGCAGGCCTAGACTAAGGCCAAAAGGGGTACTGGGGTTGCAGGGGTCAGCCCACGGGTAGGCAGAGGCAGCAGGTCCAAACCCCCCTTGCCTATGATGACTGGGCTAATACAGACTGCAGTCTGCCCCAGTGAATGGGGGCTTGATGATGACTGGCAGTAGCCTATAGGCTGAGGCAAGGTGGGGATAGTGGGTGAGGGGCCCCCTGAGAGGGGAGACCCAGACTAAGGGAGGTACTGCCAGGGGGGCAGCACCCCAGACAGAAGGGCACTGGGGTCCGGGAGGGACACGGGGGCCCGGTGGCAAACAAGACACCAACCTACAGAGGGCGCTCCGGAGGCTCGCGATCCAATTCCCCGAGACCAGCAGGAGGCGCCCGGAGGGTGAGTCTCACACCATCACAGTTTCCAATACATTTAAGGCAATTTTACTTAACCAATACAAACTATTTTAAAATGCTGTGCATTGAACTGAATTCCAATTTCTATCCAAATGCAGCTTGACACGAATCAGAAGTAAAAAATTATCACCTAGTATATAAGAAATGTCATTCACCATTTTCTAACAAAAAAGGTAAAATTAAGAATCTTAATAAATGTATGTTGAGATATATAATTGCTTAAATAAATGTAAATAGACACAGTGTATCCTCTGTTTAGCAAAAAGTAGTATTGTAAAGGCTGCAAATCACTTTAATGATTATGCCAACCAAAGAAAATGACTTTTTCTTTAGGAAAATAACTACAAACGCAAAACAAGATTAAAATCAATAACTTAAATTAAGGTTTAATGATTCACGAAAATCAGTAATTTAAATCAGTACACTCTGTCTTGCAGCTTAGCTCACTGAACTCCTCCAGCATGGCATGACTCTTCCTTTCCAATTCATGACAATTTTTTTTAACTTTAAATTTTTCAAGAGGAAAAGGCTGTCTTCCAGCCAGTTCTAGTAAGGACCTCCTGCCGCATTGGCCAGCATAGAGTTCAAATTCTTGTTCTTCAGATTCAGAGCACAGACTACCACTTGAGCTAGAGGAATGGGTGTTATCCTATATGTCAGGGGTGGGCAAACTTTTTGGCCTGAGGGCCACATCGGGGTTCCGAAACTGTATGGAGGGTCAGGCAGAGAAGGCTGTGCCTCCCCAAACAGCCTGGCCCCTGCCCCCTGACTGCCCCACTCAGAACCTCTGACCCATCCAACCCCCCCTTCTCCTTGTCCCCTGACCGCCCCCTCCCAGGACACTCCATCCCTAACTGCCCCCCCAGGGACTCCACCGCTATCCAACCCCCCTGCTCCCTGTCCTCTGACTGCCCCCACCCCTATCCACACCTCAACCCTCGACAGTCCCCCCTGGGACTCCCACGCCTATCCAACCACCCCGTCCCCTAACTGCCTGCCCAGGACTCCCTGCCCTTTATCCAACCCCCCCGCTCCCCTTACCATGCCGCTCAGAGCACCAGGGACTGGCAGCCACGCCGCCCGGCTGGAGCCAGCCACACCACCGCGCATTCTAGAGCACCAGAGCAGGCCGGCGGCTCTCGCAGCCGCACTGCCAGGCAGCCGGCGGAGAGGTAAATCACCGTGGGGCTGGGGATACTCCAGCCACTAGCTTCTACCCTGAGCTGGGATCAGCTGCTAGTTCTGGCTGGGCTGGAGGCAGGAGAGGATGGGACTTCCTCTTCCCCTGCAAGGAGTGGCTGGGGCTATCAGACCCACCCCCAAAAACCTCCCCCAGTTGCAGGAAGCGCAGCATCCTCCCCTGCTTCCTGTCATAGAATCATAGAATATCAGGGTTGGAAGGGACCTTAGGAGGTCATCTAGTCCAACCCCCTGCTCAAAGCAGGACCAATCCCCAATTTTTGCCCTAGATCCCCAAATGGCCCCCTCAAGGATTGAACTCACAACCCTGGGTTTA
Source organism: Chelydra serpentina (assembly GCA_037349315.1). Classification (NCBI taxonomy): domain Eukaryota; kingdom Metazoa; phylum Chordata; order Testudines; family Chelydridae; genus Chelydra; species Chelydra serpentina. The sequence goes on from JBAIAC010000008.1 coordinate 21,745,737, forward strand.
GCAGGCCAATGCTCAAACCACTGAGCTATCCCTCCCCACCCCTCGCTCCTCAGCTGTGGAGGGAGGGGTCACTGTACAGGGAGCTGCTTCCCCAACCCCCATGCATCCAGACTTCCCATACCCAGACAACCCTGCCAAGCCTCACCTGGTACATCCAGAACCCCGGAGTCCTCCATGCCTGAACCCCACCCTACTGCACCTCAACCCTGCATCTGGAGCCGCCCTGCACTTAGACCCCCCTGCCTCCGGACCCCTACCCCTGCACCCCCACTGAGCTCCCTGCACTCAAACCACAACCCTGATGCCCCACCTCCTGCACCTCCCTGAGCCCCTACATCCAGACCCCCACGCCACTGACCCCCAACTAGCTGCACCCAGACCCCCCTCACCCTACTCCTCCAGCACCCAGACCCCCGCCAAGCCCCAACCACCTTCACCTGGAAGCCCCTGCAGAGTCCCATTGCCCCAACCCCCCACCCCTGCAAACGGGCCTCTGTGCATCCAGCTCCCCGCACACCTAGACCCTGCACCCAGATTGTCCCACACAGAATCTTCTCACCCCACACCTGGATCCCCCCACACTTGGATCCTGCCTGGTTGAGCGTACCTGCCCCACACCTGTTGCAGAGGGGCAGAGCCCAAGGGTCTTTCCTTGTGCTGTGTCAGGATCGGGTGCAGCCTCACCACTGAGTCCGTGTCCTGGGGGAGCTTCAAGGTGATCTCCTACCTTCGTGCAGCCAGTGGCCTGTGCTCCCCACTGCTACGCTGGAGCCTCTGCATTTATTTATTGACAAATAAAACTTGCAGAATTTTAAAATATTTGTGAATAGAATGTGTAATGTTTTGGTGCAGAATGCTCTTAGGAGTACTACAGTAGTCAGTGAGGATGGAAAGGGTGACTTTAGATCAGGGGTCTCAAACTCAAATTACCACGAGGGCCGCATGAGGACTAGTGCATCGGCCCGAGGGCCACATCACTGACCCCGCCCCCTCGCTGCCTCCGGCCCCGCCCCCACCCCCCACCTTCCATTAGGCCCCGCCTCCTCCCCTGTGCGCACAGCTTCCCACTCCTCCCCCCTCCCTTCCAGAAACCGCAATGCTCTTCTCATGCGGCCCACGGAGCTCTTCCCTGCGGCCCACTGGGCTCCCCGCGCCCGCCCATTTTTTTTTAAAACCCCCAGGCAGTTCCCACCGCCAGAACAGCTGTCTGGCAGCGGGAACTGCCTGGGGGTAAAAAAAAAAGGGAGGGGGTGGCACGGGGAGCCTGGCGGGCCACAGGGAAGAGCTCCGCGGGCCGCGTGTTTGAGACCCCTGCTTTAGATCCAATAGGCTCTTGGCTTCCTGCCCTGTGTACCTTCACTTGAGTTGAAAGGTATTCTACAGGGCAGGAGCTCTTCCTCTCTCCAATCACATTCCAGCTTGGCTGTACTATAGAATAGAGGATAAGCATGTACACCTAAAAATTTAGATTATTTCTAATAAAAATGGCTGTACAGACCATTATAATGCATCCAAGCAGTAGAGGCAAGCTGCAATGTTTAAATAAAAAAAGAAAAATGCATGCAATTTACATATCATTTTGTATTTTGGAATAGCATAACTATGTATTTTACTGTTCATACTTCGCTGTCCTTGCCAAATAGATGCAAGTTGAGATTTCTGTACACATAGATTTTTGCCCTTTGGGACACCATTTTTTAAATGCACAGTAAAGAGATCATAGAATCATAGAATATCAGGGTTGGAATGGACCTCAGGCATAGGCGCCGACTCCGTGGGTGCTCCGGGGCTGGAGCCCCACGGGGAAAAATTGGTGGGTGCAGAGCACCCACTGGCAGCTCCCCGCCAACCCCGGGGCCCGCGCCTAGCTCCCCGCCAGCCCCGGGACCCACCGCAAACTCACCTCAGCACCGGGAGACGTTGCGGGGCCCCGCCCCCGACGCTGGGAGACGTGGCGTCGGGGCCCCGCAGCATCACCCGGCGTCGGGGGCGGGGCCCGGCATCAGCCCCCACTGGCGCCACCGGAAGTCGGCGCCTCTGACCTCAGGAGGTCTTCTAGTCCAACCCCCTGCTCAAAGCAGGACCAATCCCCAACTAAATCATCCCAGCCAGGGCTTTGTCAAGTCTGACCTTAAAAACCTCTAAGGAAGGAGATTCCACCACCTCCCTAGGTAACCCATTCCAGTGCTTCAACACCCTCCTAGTGAAAAAAAGCTTTTCCTAATATCCCCCACTGCAACTTGAGACCATTACTTCTTGTTCTGTCATCTGCTACCACTGAGAACAGTCTAGATCCATCCTCTTTGGAACCCCCTTTCAGGTAGTTGAAAGCAGCTATCCAATCCCCCCTCACTCTTCTCTTCTGCAGACTAAATAATCCCAGTTCCCTCAGCCTCTCCTCATAAATCATGTGCTCCAACCCCCTAACCATTTTTGTTGCCCTCCGCTGGACTCTTTCCAATTTTTCCACATCAGAAGCTGTCATCAAGACATTCCAAATCTAATGATCCCATGACCTCAGAGTGGTTTTCCTGGACCATATGAAGTAGATTTGTTGAATTTCACCAAATGTGTATTTTTGTGAGTTTGAAGAAAGGGTGACAAAAGGTCATTGTAAGAACAAACATTAGTCCTATGCCTTTAAAACGTTCTTTGCTTCCACTATCACTAACTGCCTATGATTTGTATAAATCAAGATAAATATGTTCTAACTACAACAAAAAAAAGGAGCACCCATCTAATGCTCTGGGTGCCCTTGACAGTTTTTTAAAAATACACTAAAATAAACATTCTAAATTCCCAAATCTACTCAAAGACATAGTGACAACAAATATAACTACAATTAATCACTCACCACACACCATCCCCATCACCACTGCCTAGCTCTACCCCACACTCAATTCTTCCCAGGCAAAGGAGAAAAGGTGGGCCTTTCAGCACACCCTGAAGGCTAACAAACTCAGACTTCCTTCAGGGAGGAAGCAAATTCCAAAATGCTCTGCCAGCAACCCCTCTCCCTACTATCGAAGAGTATTGTCTGCACATACTGTTGGAGCAAGCCTCCAGCCAGACAGATTTGGAATAGCGGGACTGACACTACTGCTCTAAAAATCGCCTTATAGTATTTGAAGTTGTAATTCGGGTTCTGAAGTGTAGGGAGGAGGAGGACTTCAGAGCCCAAGTTCCAGACAGAGCTGCAACTCAAAGCACTGTCTAGCCAGCTAATCCTGCCAGCCCAAGTCTATTGACCTGGTCTGGGAGACTCACTCCAAAATGCTATGTAGATCAACCCAAAGGACTTCAGCTCAGGTACCTCCACGAATCCTGCAACTGAGGCATTATGTTATAGGGAAAGAGGCAAGATCTTACACAGGTAGATCCCAGGCCTTATAGGGCTTATAGGTAAAAAATCAACATCTTAAAATCAATCCAGAAACCAGATGCACAGTGCAGAGCACAGGTTTAATAGGCTCCAGGAAAGAAACATTGCTTAATAAGGGCACTGCTGAATTCTGCATCAGTTGCAGCTTTTGAATAGATTGAAGCTGGCCAACAACTCTTATTAAAAAAAAAAGTACTGTCATCCAAAAGTGTTCCTAAGACTTCACAGCCCACAAAATACCATGTTTTAAAAATCATTTATTCCTAGGCATTTCACTTCAGCTGTGATACCTGATCATAAGCAAGCACCTCAAAATTGGCTACCACATATATCAGGAAGCTAATGTTGATGTTAAATGTTCAGACAGTATAAAAAGTTAGTCATCTGACAGAGCTAGAAACCATCTACCACTAAAATGTTAAAACTGAACAAAATAAAAATAGAATGACATTTTATGGTCTAATCTCGTGTCTTTCTAGGGTTATAAATCCATGCTCTATACCAATGAAATGCAGAGATTCCAATCTTTTCAACAGTATATTAATGATCAGTCCTCACTGTGCAGATGCTAGTTCATCTAACAATCATCACTGGTCCCTGAACCAAGCAGTGCATTTTTGGAACTGGTCCAGGACTGACCATAGAATAAATTATGGACCAATATAATTTTCGATCTGTTTGCTTTTGACAATATGTATAGAACAATTCTCAGACTTTACAGAGTGATCAACAACTAAAAAATGAAAGATAGAAAAATGTTTGCATTCAACTTTGATTATGAAAGTACACATATTCTGCCTGATATAAAATAGTCTGCCATAAGTGAAATCAAACCTCACTAAATGCCAACTTGTAAGTGACCAATAAAGGAGACTGCCACAA